>OY997266.1:589424432-590631098 GCA_963921465.1 Triticum timopheevii
AAAATGTTGGGGCGCTGCCCGGTGAGCCTACCAGTCCTAGGGTGTGCAAATGCAGGCCCAGAAGGGCCAGGAGGCTCACCGGGCAGCGCGCCTTAGTTAGGCCCAGAAGCCTGCTATTCAGAGGAGTTCGAAAGGGCAGCCGCGGCTGGGTTTATAAACCAGTGCGGCTGCCCTTCGCTCGGCGAGGTGGGACTAAACATAGCGCACCGCGGGTGGCAGCGCACGGCCTTTAGTACCGGTTGGTGGCACAAACCGGTACTAAAGGCCCCCCCCTTTAGTACCGGTTGGTGCCACCAACCGGTACTAAAGGGGCTCGTTTCCCGCCGCTTGGGCTGGCCAAAATTGGCCTTTAGTACCGGTTGGTGGCTCCAACCGGTACTAAAGGGCAGTCCTATATATATGGCACTTACAAAAATTCAGTTATCGTCGCCACTTCTCGTTCCACGAATCGCGCGAGAGTCTCTCCCCCGACGACGACGCCATCGCGCCGCCGTGCCGTCGCCCTCGCCGCCCCCGCCGCCCGTCGTCGTCGCCGCGCGCCCCCGCCGCCCGTCGTCGTCGCCGCGCGCCCCCGCCGCCCGTCGTCGTCGCCGCCCCCGCCGCGCCCGTCTCGATCGTCGCCGTCCGGCCCCGGTCGCCGCCGGCCCGTCTCGTCGCCGTCCCCGGCCGCCGCCGCCCGTCTCGTCGCCGTCCCCGGCCCCCGCCGCCCGTCGTCGCCGCCCCCGCTGCCCGTACGCTCCCGCCCCGTCCACACACACACACACATCCACACATACACACACACACACTACAAACACCACACACACACACATACACACAGACACACACACACACACACACACACACACTACACGTACACTACACATGTACGTACACACATATACAAACCCTACACACACACATATATTTTTACTTATTTTCTGTTTTCTAATGTTTAGATTAATTAGAACTATATCTATAGTTAATTTATTTTTAGAATGTTAGAAATGTTATGTTAGATGAATTAGAAATATGTTAATGTTTATTTTTAGTAAATGCTTAGTTGAACTAGTTGAATTAATATATAGAACTAGTTTTTTTAGTAAATGCTTAGTTGAACTAGTTGAATTAATTAATATAATTACTAGTTTATTTTTAGTAAATGCTTAGTTGAACTAGTTGAATTAATAGATTTTTTTTTCTGTTAATAGATTTTTTTTTCTGTTAATTGATTTTTTTGGTGATATTATTATTGAATATGCATGTTTGGTGATATTATTGTTAATAGATTTTTTTTGGGTGATATTTAGATTGTGTAATTAATTTTGTTCATAGAATTTTAATGATTTTTTTGTTCATAGTATTTAGAAAAAGGAAAAAAAGAAGAAGTAGTTTATATATAGTTGAACTAGCTAGTTGATTTAATAAACTAATTTATTTTACTATATATAGAAGTAGTTTGTTTTTAGTAAGTACTACTTATTTATTTATAGTAAGTGCTTAGTAGTTGAACTAGATAGTTGACTAATAAAACTAAATTATGAACGTAGGCCGGAAATGTCGTACTCATCGGACGACGATAACCGCCCGGGGGAGTGCGACTGGTGCCACGACGACCGAGGTATGTGCGACAGATTCATTGAGCTGGAGGAAGATCGACGCTTCAGCATTAAGCTCGAGGAGACTTGCGATGTTCATACGGTACGCAACGACGACAATAGTTTTTTTCGTAATTAAGCACGACTTCAACTATTTTAACGTGTATTTTTCATCTTTCCAATTTGACTAGCTTATCCCATACTTTGCAAGACGCTATGTCTTGGAGAGGATGGGTATTGAAGACCATGAAAATTTTGAAACCAAAAAAATTATCCTAAGTACCGAACATGATGTGGATTTTCAAGTAAAGCTGTACAATGCTCAGAGTGTAACCCATTTTGGTTGCAAAAATTGGGATGCATTTTGCAAGATGTATGGTCTTGATGAGGGTATGCTTGTCACCATGGATCTTGGTGATCCTACAATCGAGCAAGAGACACCTACGATTTGGGTCTTTGTGGATACACCTCCAGTTCTTCCCTCATGTGAGCTAAACATAGTTATTAAGTAATTTATATTGTTTATTTCAAAATATAATGTTGACAACTTATCTCCATTGACAGCTTATTTTCATGCTTCAAAGAATGTGCGGAAGATGGTAGACAGAACGTACTACACCGAAGGCTGCGAATTAATTTATCAGGAGAAACGACATCTGGTCAGATTTTGTAGAGGTCTTGAGAATTACAATATCTACAATCAAACTCCTCAACATTATGGTCAATACGTGCCACTAGTGCACGTGTTGAACTACGGTAACTACCATGGAGATACCTTGGTAAGATTATTTTTTACTATTACAACATCCGTGCATCTTTTTGCACACTTCTAAAACTAGTACATCATTGCTAACTACGAAGTTATTACTATGTTTTTCAACAGATAATCCCGAATGATTGTGTGCCTCATCTGATGTATACGCGTGGTAGCCTTCATGTTTTGAACATACTACCAGGTCGTCCTACGAATCTCAACTATCCATACCGGGTTTCTAAAAGAAGTGAAGACATAACAATCAAAGAATGGAGAAAATGTATGGACAGTCGTAAGGAGCTTCTTGGAAGCAATAAGCAGCGAAAGGCAAGAATTGGAGACATGATGATCGCCATTCTTCATAACGGAGAGTCAGGGTCTATATTGTTTTATGCTATTTTACCTTAAGGGTGTTTAGGTCCTACCTGATACTGATGATCATGTGCTAAGAACAATTATGTAGGGTTGGGTTCGATGACTATATATGAGGATGATGATCGTATGACTTATTATTAATAACGAGTAGAAGTTGTATGATGATGCATGATTAGTAGGACTTGTTATTATATATATATGATGATGTAATGATGCAAAAGCATGCATGAGATATGTTATATGAACATAGCAGCAGCGTTGATAAACAAAGCATGCATGATGTATATATGATGCATAACGTGTACAATGTGTAGTATCGTAAAATACCAGCAAACGAAAAAGAATTAAAATGGAAACACAAAATTAAATGAAAAAGAAATCATAAAACTAAAAACCCACCAAACCTTATAGTACCGGTTGGTGTTACCAACTGGTACTAAAGGGCTCCAGGCCCCCGGAGCTGGCTAGTGCCACGTGGTTGCCCTTTAGCACCGGTTCATGCTGAACCGGTACTAAAGGGGGGGGGGCTTTAGTGACCACAAATTAGTGCCGGTTATGTAACCGGCACTATAGGTCCTTACGAACCGGTGCTAATGCCCGGTTCTGCACTAGTGAAGCTCGAACCCAAATCGGAGAAATGTGTCTTCATGGGATACCCAAAAGAAACTATTGGGTACACCTTCTATCACAGATCCGAAGGCAAGACATTCGTTGCTAAGAATGGATCCTTTCTAGAGAAGGAGTTTCTCTCGAAAGAAGTGAGTGGGAGGAAAGTAGAACTTGATGAGGTAACTGTACCTGCTCCCTTATTGGATAGTAGTTCATCACAGAAACCGGTTTCTGTGACACCTGCACCAATTAGTGAGGAAGTTAATGATGATGATCATGAAACTTTAGATCAAGTTGTTACCGAACCTCATAGATCAACCAGAGTAAGATCCGCACCAGAGTGGTACGGTAATCCTGTTCTGGAAGTCATGTTACTAGACCATGATGAACCTGCAAACTATGAAGGAGCATTGGTGAGCCCAGATTCCGCAAAATGGCTTGAGGCCATGAAATCTTAGATGGGATCCATGTATGAGAACAAAGTATGGACTTTGTTGACTTGCCCGATGATCGGCAAGCAATTGAGAATAAATGGATCTTCAAGAAGAAGACTGACGCTGACGGTAATGTTACTATCTACAAAGCTCGACTTGTTGCGAAAGGTTTTTGACAAGTTCAAGGGATTGACTACGATGAGACCTTCTCACCGTAGCGATGCTTAAGTCTGTCTGAATCATGTTTGCAATTGCCGCATTTTATGATTATGAAATATGGCAGATGGATGTCAAAACTGCATTCCTGATTGGATTTCTGGAAGAAGAGTTGTATATGATGCAACCAGAAGGTTTTGTCGATCCAAAGGGAGCTGACAAATTGTGCAAGCTCCAGCGATCCATTTATGGACTGGTGCAAGCCTCTTGGAGTTGGAATAAACGCTTTGATAGTGTGATCAAAGCATTTGCTTTTGTACAGACTTTTGGAGAAGCCTGTATTTACAAGAAAGTGAGTGGGAGTGATGACCCACAAGTGTAGGGGATCAATCGTAGTCCTTTCGATAAGTAAGAGTGTCGAACCCAACGAGGAGCAGAAGGAAATGATAAGGGTTTTCGGTAAGGATTTCTCTGCAAGCACTGAAATTGTAGGTGATAGATAGTTTTGTGATAAGATAAATAGTAACGAGTAACAAGTAAATAAAGTGCAGCAAGGTGGCCCAATCCTTTATGTAGCAAAGGATAAGCCTGGACAATTTCTAATAATGAGAAAGGAGCTCCCGAGGACACATGGGAATTATCGTCAAGCTAGTTTTCATCACGTTGATATGATTCACGTTCGGTACTTTGATAATTTGATATGTGGGTGGACCGGTACTTGGGTACTGCCCTTACTTGGACAAGCATCCCACTTATGATTAACCCCTATTGCAAGCGTCCACAACTACAAAAGAAGTATTAAGGTAAACCTAACCACACCATTAAACATATGGATCCATATCAGCCCCTAACGAAGCAACGCATAAACTAGGGTTTAAGCTTCTGTCACTCTAGCAACCCATCATCTACTTATTACTTCCCCATGCCTTCCTCTAGGCCCAAATAATGGTGAGTGTCATGTAGTCGACGTTCACATAACACCACTAGAGGAAAAGACAACATACATCTCATCAAAATATTGAACGAATACCAAATTCACATGACTACTAATAGCAAGACTTCACCCATGTCCTCAGGAACAAACATAACTACTCACAAAGCATATTCATGTTCATAATCAGAGGAGTAATAATATGCATAAAGGATCTGAACATATGATCTTCCACCAAGTAAACCAATTAGCATCATCTACAAGGAGTAATCAACACTACTAGCAACCCACATGTACCAATTTGTGGGTTTGATACAAGATTGGATACAAGAGATGAACTAGGGTTTTGAGAGGAGATGGTGCTGGTGAAGATGTTGATGGAGATTGACCCCCTCCCGATGAGAGGATCGTTGGTGATGACATTGGTGATGATTTCCCCCTCCCGGAGGGAAGTGTCCCCCGCAAAACAGCTCCGCCAGAGCCCTAGATTGATTCCGCCAAGGTTCCGCCTCGTGGCGGCGGAGTTTCGTCCCGTAAGCTTGCCCACGATTTTTTCCAGGGTAAAAGCTCTGATATAGCAGAAGATGGGCACGGGAGGCCCAACAGGAGGCCCAGGAGATAGGGGCGCGCCCTATAGGGGGGGGGGGGCGCACCCTCCTGTCTCCTGGACAGGGTGTGGCCCCCCTGGTGTATTTATTTCGCTCAGTAATTTTTATAAATTCCAAAAAGATGTTTCGTGGAGTTTCAAGATTTTTGGAGCTGTGCAGAATAGGTTTCCAATGTTTTCTCTTTTTCCAGCCAGAATTCTAGCTGTCGGCATTCCCCGTCTTCATGGTAAACCTTGTAAAATAAGAGAGAATAGCCATAAGTATTGAGATATAATATGTAATAACAGCCCATAATGCAATAAATATTAATATAAAAGCATGATGCAAAATGGACGTATCAACTCCCCCAAGCTTAGACCTCGCTTGTCCTCAAGCGGAAGCCGAAATCGAAAAGTATGTCCACATGTTTAGAGATAGAGGTGTCGATAAAAATAAAATACGGACATGAGGGCATCATGATCATTCTAATAACAGCAACATAAATAGATTTTATCATATGATTTCTTATGCTCAAGTAACAATCAATTCACAATGTCAAGTATGGTTCAAAAATTTCATTGGGAACTAACAAACTATAATCTCAGTCATTGAAGCAACTGCAATTTATCGTAACATCAGAAAGAGTCAACAATAGAGATTTTCAGAAAGCTCACATACTCAACTATCTTGTAGTATTCTATAATTGCTAACACTCATACAATACTTGTGGTTATGGAGTTTCAGCCGGACATTGAGAAAGATAGGCGCTTATTGTGTTGCCTCCCAACGTATTCACCTTTAGGTGATGTCAACAATAATAGCCCATGCTAACTTACATCCAATTGGATATATATATCATGACCTTTCAAACACGAGGAGCTTGCCAAAGGATAAAATGAAAAAGGGAGAGGTGAGGATCACCTTGACTCAAGCATAAAGTAAAAACGTAAAGTAAAAGATAGGCCCTTCGCAGAGGGAAGCAGAGGTTGTCATGTGCGTTTAGGGTTGATGCACAAAATCTTAATGCAAAAGAACGTCACTTTATATTGCCCCTTGTATGTGGACCTTTATTATGTAGTCCGTCACTTTTATTACTTCCACAACAAGTTCGTACAAAGCTTATTTTCTCTGCACTAATAAGTCATACATATTTAGATAGCAATTTTTATTGCTTGCAACATGACAACTTACTTGAAGGATCTTACTCAATCCATAGGTAGGTATAGTGGACTCTCATGGCAAAACTGGGTTTAATGGTATTTGGAAGCACAAGTAGTATCTCTACTTGGTGCAAGGAATTTTTCTAGCATGGGGGAGAAAGGCAAGCTCAACATGTTTGGGAGGTCGATGACAATATACTTTAAGTGAGATGTCAGAAAACATAAACCATTACATTGTCTTCCTTGTCCAACGTCAACTCTTTTAGCATGTCATACTTAATGAGTGCTCCCAATTATAAAAGGTGTCCAAGATAATATATTTATATGTGAACCTCTCTTTCCTTATCACTTCCTATTAATTGCAACGATGACCAAAACTACATTCATCAACTCTCAACAATTTTATGCCTCATACTTTCTATGTGTGAAGTTATCACTATTCATAAGATCAATATGAACTCTTTTATTCTTTCTACTTTCTCAAGATCATAGCAACATAGCAAAGCCCTTGACTCAACACTAATCTTTATTATAGATAGCTCACGGACTCGATTACAAAAAGAGATCACAATGCAAAGCTCAAAACTACTTGATATCAATACTTCAATCTACTAGATCAAGATACTACTAAAAGGATCGAACTAAATAAAGCGGTAAAGATAGGAGTGTGATGGTGATACGATACCGGGGCACCTCCCCCGAGCTTGGCAATTGCCAAGGGGAGTGCCCATACCCATGTGATTACTTCTCCATTTTCACGGTTGGTGCTATGATCTTCTTGGCGATGATGCCCTTCAAGATATGGTTTTCCTCCTCAAGCTTGTTGACTTGTTGCTTGAGGTCCATAACTTCTTTATGGAGTTTGCCCGTAATGGCCAAAGCTCCTTTTACCCAAGGATGCTGCATAGCTTCTGGAGAACAAGTGAAGCTCTTTTTCATATTTTCATAAGAAAGAAATCTAAAGTTGGAAGGGGTGAACGAAGTAGGGATATCCAGGCTAGGTAGTTTCCCCATAGTGAATTCTGCTTGAAGACGAGAGGTAACTTCTTGATCTTCTTCCATGGCATCTATCCTTTTCAAATCTGCCTCCATCTCGTCCTCCGTTGATGGTCCAAAGTGATAAGCATCGCTATTTGCTCCTGGACCAAGTGTTGGATTATACACCGGCTCTCCCCAACTGACTCCTGAGAAGACATCTTGCTTTTATTCTGCAACAGGAACAGCTCGAAACGAAAAACAGAGGATATTTGCATGATATGGTGGTCAAAACCTAAGGGAGTATATATAATGAATTTTTACCGACCAAAATACGTAACGTGCAAGAAAACGGAGTCGGGGAGGCCCACGAGGTGCCCATGAGACAGGGGGGCGCGTCCTATAGGGGGGGGGGGGCGCCCTCCACTCTCGTGGGGACCTCGTGTCACTTTCGGACTACTTCTTTCATCCTAAGATTCTTAAATATTCTAAAAGTGATAAAAATTGCCATTGGAGTTGTTTTGGAGTCGGTTTACTTACCGTACCACATACCTATTCCTTTTCGGAGTCTGGGACGTTCTGGAAAGTGTCTCTTATGTATTCCTCAGGGGTTACGGTTTCAATAATATTTGTTTCAACATTGATAGGATTACCTGAAATATAATGTTTAATTCTTTGAACGTTTACCACCATCGGACTTGTGCCTTCGAAGTTGTTGATTTTTATGGCACCAGAACGATAGACCTCCTCGATAACGTGAGGACCTTCCCATTTTGAGAGAAGTTTTCCTGCCAAAAATCTTAAACGAGAGTTGAATAATAGTAAACAGTTGCCTACGTTAAACTCACGCTTTTGTATCCTTTTGTCATGCCAGTGTTTGACTTTTTCTTTGAATAGCTTGGCATTCTCATAGGCTTGGGTTCTCCATTCATCAAGTGAGCTAATATCAAACAACTTCTTCTCACCAACAAGTTTGAAGTCATAGTTGAGCTCTTTAATAGCCCAATATGCCTTATGTTCAAGTTCAAGAGGTAAATGACACGCTTTTCCATAAACCATCTTATATGGAGACCTACCCATAGGATTTTTGTATGCAGTTCTATAAGCCCATAATGCATCATCAAGTTTTTTGGACCAATTCTTTATATATCTATTCACAGTCTTTTGCAAAATTAATTTGAGCTCTCTATTGCTCAACTCTACTTGACCACTAGACTGCGGATGATAAGGAGATGCGATTCTATGATTGACATCATACTTAGCAAGCATCTTACAGAAAGCACCATGAATAAAATGTGAACCACCATCAGTCATAAGATATCTAGGGACTCCAAACCTTGGAAAAATAACTTCTTTGAGCATTTTAATAGAAGTGTTATGATCAGCACTACTAGTTGGAATAGCTTCTACCCACTTAGTAACGTAATCAACATCAACTAAAATATGTGTATAACCATTAGAAGCAGGAAAACGTCCCATATAATCAAAGCCCCAAGCATCAAACGGTTCATAACAAGAGAATAATTCATAGGCATTTCTTGACGTCTACTAATGTTACCTATTCTTTGACATTCATCACAAGATAAGACAAACTTACGAGCATCTTTGAAGAGAGTAGGCCAATAAAAACCAAATTGTAGTACCTTGTGTGCAGTTCTATCTCCAACGTGGTGTCCTCCATAGGCTTCAGAGTGACACTTGCATAGAATCTGTTCCTGTTCATGCTCAGGCACACAACGTCTAATAACACCATCTACTCCTTCTTTATAAAGGTGCGGATCATCCCAGAAGTAATGTCTTAAATCATAAAAGAACTTTTTCTTTTGCTGGTATGTGAAACTAGGCGGTATAAATTTAGCAACAATGTAATTAGCATAATCAACATACCAAGCAGCACTAACGACTGCTAATTGTTCATCCGGAAAGCTATCATCAATAGGTAGTGGGTCATCAAGAACATTCTCTAACCTAGATAGGTTGTCTGCAATGGGGTTCTCAGCTCCCTTTCTATCAATGATATGCAAGTGAAATTCTTGGAGCAAGAGAACCCATCTAATGAGTCTAGGCTTAGCATCTTTCTTTTCCATAAGATATTTAATAGCAGCATGATCATTGTGAATAGTAACTTTAGAATCAACAATATAAGGTCTAAACTTATGACATGCAAACACAACTGCTAAGAACTCTTTTTCAGTAGTAGCATAATTTCTCTGGGCAATATCAAGAGTCTTACTAGCATACTGGATAACATTCAATTTCTTATCGACTCTTTTCCCTAGAACAGCACCTACAGCATAATCACTAGCATCGCACATAATTTCAAAAGGTAAATTCCAATCAGGTGGCTGAACGATGGGCGCAGTGATCAAAGCTTTCTTAAGTATTTCAAATGCTTCTACACAATCATCATCAAAGACAAAAGGAATATCTTTTTGCAATAAATTAGTCAGAGACCTAGAGATTTTAGAAAAGTCCTTAATGAACCTCCTATAAAAACTGGCGTGACCAAGGAAACTTCTTATACCTTTTATGTCCTTGGGACATGGCATCTTTTCAAAGCATCAACTTTGGCTTTATCAACTTCAATACCTCTCTCGGAGATCTTGTGCCCCAAGACAATGCCTTGATTAACCATAAAGTGACACATTCCCAATTCAGGACGAGACTAGTGTCTTTGCATCTCTGCAAAACTCGATCAAGGTTGTTCAGACAATCATCAAAAGAGGATCCATAAACGGAAAAATCATCCATGCATACCTCACAAATCTTTTCACAAAAATCAGAGAATATAGCCATCATGCATCTTTGAAAGGTAGCAGGTGCATTACATAAACCAAAAGACATACATCTATAAGCAAAAGTACCAAAAGGGCAAGTAAAAGTAGTTTTAGATTGATCCTTCGCTGACACAGGTATCTGAGAGAAACCAGAATAACCATCTAGAAAGCAGAAATGTGTGTGTTTGGATAGTGTTTCTAGTATTTGATCAATAAAAGGCAAAGAGTAATGATCTTTCTTAGTAGCTTCATTTAACTTACGGAAATCAATTACCATCCTATAACCTGTAATAATTCTTTGCGGGATCAATTCATCTTTATCATTAGGAACAACGGTAATACCTCCCTTTTTAGGAACACAATGGACATGGCTTACCCATTCACTATCAGCAACGGGATAAATAATACATGCCTCAAGGAGCTTTAGTATCTCCTTTCTTACCACTTCCTTCATCTTGGGATTTAATCATCTTTGAGGATCTCTAACTACTTTGGCATCTTTCTCCATTGTAATTTTGTGTTGACATAATGTGGGACTAATGCCCTTAAGATCATCCAGAGTATATCCAATAGCTGCTCGGTGCTTCTTCAGAGTTTTCAATAATCTTTCTTCTTCTTTCTGTGAAAGGTTAGCACTAATAATAACAGGATATATTTCTTTTTTATCAAGATAAGCATACTTAAGATTATCAGGTAATGGTTTGAGTTCAAGCACGGGATCACCCTTGGGTGGAGGGGGATCCCCAAGAATTTCAACGGGAAGGTTATGTTTCAGCATAGGTTCCTGTTTACGGAACACTTCATCTATTTCCCTTCTTTCCTTCATAAACATATCGTTTTCATGGTCTAACAAATATTGTTCTAACGAATCAGTTGGAGGAACAGCAATGGAATCAAGACCAATAATCTCATCCTTACTAGGTGGTTCCCTATCACGAGGTTGTCTATTAAACTTAGCAAAATTAAACTCATGAGACATACCATCTATGCCAACAGTAACATTATTCTTTTCACAATCAATCGTAGCACTAGCTGTATTCAAGAAGGGTCTACCAAAAATAATGGGACAAAAATCATCTTGTGGGGAACCAAGAACAAGAAAATCAGCAAGGTATTTAACCTTCCCACACAAAACTTCAACATCTCTAACAATCCCAACAGGTTTAATGGTATCCCTATTAGCAAGCTTAATGGTAACATCAACGTCTTCTAATTCAATGCGTGCAATGTCATGCATAATTTCTTGATATAAGGTATATGGTATTGCACTAGCACTAGCACCCATATCACATAAGCCATGATAACAATGATCTCCTATTTTAACAGAAATAATAGGCATGCCTACGATAGGTCTATGTCTCTTAGTATCTGGCCTAGCAATATTAGCAGTCTCACCACAAAAATAAATAACATGCCCATCTAAATCATCATCCAAGAGATATTTAACCATAGCAATACTATGTTCAACATTAATTTGCTCAGGAGGTGTATAAGTCCTAGTATTACTCTTACGAACAACAGTCGAAGCTTTAACATGATCCTTTATCTTAATAGGAAAAGGAGGTTTCTCAATATAAGTAGTAGGAACAATAGGATCACTATAGGTAATAGTCTTTTCTTCGACTGTAATAGGTGCAACTACTTTCACTTCAACAGTAGGATTATATTTAAACCACTTCTCTTTAGGGAGATCAACATGAGTAGCAAAAGATTCACAGAAAGAAGCTACTATCTCAGAGTCAAGTCCATACTTAGCGCTAAATCCACGAAAAGCATCGGTATCCATAAAAGATTTAACACAATCGAACTTAGGTGTCATACCTGACTCCTTACCATCGTCGGAACCCCAATCTTCAGAGTTGTGTTTAATTCTTTCCAATAAGTCCCATTTGAAATCAATAGTCTTCAGCATATAAGAACCAGCACAGGAAGTATCGAGCAGGTTGCGGTTATCAAGAGAAAGCCGAGCATAAAAGTTTTGAATAATCATTTCCCGAGAGCGCTCATGATTGGGGCATGAATATAACATTGACTTAAGCCTCCCCCAAGCTTGAGTGATGCTTTCTCCTTCGCGAGGCCAGAAATTATATATGTAATTTCGATCACGATGAACAAGATGCATAGGATAGAACTTCTGGTGAAATTCCAACTTCAATCGCTTATAATTCCAAGATCTCGTATCATCACATAGCCTATACCACGTCAATACATCTCCCTTCAAAGATAAAGGGAAGACCTTCCTTTTGACAACATCATCGGGAATACCTGCAAGCTTAAATAATCCACAAACTTCATCCACAAAGATAAGGTGTAAATCAGGATGCAATGTTCCGTCTCCTGCAAATGGATTAGCTAGCAGTTTCTCTGTCATACCCGAAGGAATCTCAAAGTAAATATTTTCATAAAGTTCAGTAGGTTGAGAAGCAACTCTTTGCTCTTCTGGTTGGGGTGAAGATACCCCGAACAAGCCCCTCAAAGGATTAGTTTCCATAGTGACAAGTAACAGAAAATTTCAGAACACTATATAAATGTTTCCTTACCAAGTTCCACTCACCAAAATCGCTACACTCCGCGGCAACGGTGCCAGAAAAGAGTCTTGATGACCCACAAGTGTAGGGGATCAATCGTAGTCCTTTCGATAAGTAAGAGTGTCGAACCCAACGAGTGGCGGCGAAGATGTGGGTGGGAATTGGGAGACGAGTGAGAGGAAGAAACAGAACGGAGGAGCAAGATAAAAACCAAGTCCAAGTGTCTACGCGGTAGTTTTTTTTTCTCTCACCTTAGCATGACGGGCTGGTGACGTCTCAAAGTCATTAGAATTACCATCAGTGTTTTTGTCACTATCAATTTTCCGATGCGGTGATTTTTCAACGAACTGTAAATTAATGGTTTTTTTTGTAATGATGCCGCTGTTCTGATGGTTCTATGGATTTTACTCTCATAGACATCATCCCATACTATATCGTGTTGATCCATTATCATGATCATCATAATTAATAATAAAAATAATATATAAATCCTTTTCTTAACAATCCTTTTGCAACGACATTAAAAAGCATGTTCTAAGAGCATTTTTGTTCCTTTCAATTAGGGCTCGGGGTTGGCTCCTAATAATCTTTTTTTGCTCCTAATAATCTTTCAATTAGGGCTCGGTGAACCATGATACGAACTAACGGGGGACTATAAATGTAACCAACATAGCTACCAGGTCATCCTGTTTTTACTCTTGTAGACCAGAACTTGTATACAGGACAACAACACCAGAGTGCAACAACGAGTTTATGATTTTACTAACATTCTAAGACAACAATGCTCGTCCACAGCGTGCCACGCCCATAGCAAAAAGAATATTTTGATATTTGTCGGGCACATTAACATGGAATCAGGCCAAATTATTTCATGCCAGCAAGGCTAGTTGCTTGCAAGCCTTGCAACACGAGCCAACAGTTTTGCTGCGACTGAAGTGAATGGTGTGTGTGAGTGTCACTGAACGCCGCTCTACTAGCAGTTCAGCAACAGTGGAAGTCTAAAGAAGGAAACATAATCGGTTAAGAAAAGGATTGTTCGTGTAGCAATTCAGCAATTGTGGGTGTCGTTAGAGCATACTCTACTTGCTCTGTTCTTTGTATGTGGCCCTTCCCAAGTTTGTTGTTTTGTTAATTGGCCTAGCATATACTGCGTGCTGCTCTACGTTCTTAAGAACCACTACTTCATCTCTTCAACGATGTGATTCTCCTTATACCAGATGGATGCAAGAAAGATAGTCTACAACAACCAAGGAACTGAAGCATGTGTTGTACTAAAAATACAGTATGATCTTGATTTGGGATCCTTAAATATTTATTATATGGACCGGTCACACCAACCTCCAACCCCGTTCCATAAATATAAGGACACGCTATCTTCAATTTTAGCTCGATATATATCCATCTAGTTGTCATATGTTCTTCTTCCTATAGCCTTCCGCCTACGCTATCTATTGGATGTCGAGAATTAAGAGGAAGAAGATGAAGCAATGACCCTTAGGATATTGGAGCTACACACACAACATGTTGGGAATACTAGGCATCCAGGAACATGTTCATTGACACATTGTTATAATTGTCATGATTGACCTAATTACAGCCACTGCGAGAGGCACCGCAACTAGAAAGATAGTTGCTCGTGGAGGATGCATCATTTCTAGAGGAGAACAAGAGTTGCACATCGAGAAGACTAGAAGAACACGTGCGACTTGCTGTGTGGCCGGCTGTGCAAGGCTTCTGCATGTAGGAAGCTTAGTGTTCCTTCGTTATAATTCTTCCATATGATCGCCAATGGCAAGCAGAGAAAGAAAAGAATCTTTCAGCTTGAGCAAGACAAGGGGATGATTTTAGGACAGGAAAATCTAAAATTATACATCACCAATTACTACAAGCATCTATTTGGGCCTATAGAGGAGAATTTTGTGTCCTTGGATGAGTCTAGGATTGAGGACACCCATTTTGTGTCCTTGGAGGAGAATTTTGTGTCCTTGGATCAGTTGGCTGCGGATGAGAATTGTGTATTAACGACCCATTTTTCGGAGAAAGGGGTGTTTGAAGCTATTTCACAGATAAAGAATAATAAAGCTTCGGGGCCGGATGGATTTTCAACGGAGTTTTATAAAAAATGCTGGCACATAATTAAAGGGGATTTGTTACCGATGTTCCATGATCTATTTGCCGGACAGCTTCACTTGTTTCACCTGAATTTTGGAACAATAACTTTGCTTCCGAAGAAAACAGAGGCTGTGAGAATTGAGCAGTTCAGGCCTATCCGTCTTTTTAATGTTAGTTTCAAAAAATTTACCAAGGTTGGGACTAATAAACTCACACAGATTGCACACTCTGTGATGCAACCGACCCAAACTGCTTTCATGCCGGACAGAAACATCCTAGAAGGGGTTGTGGTCCTTCATGAAACGCTCCATGAAATCTATACAAAAAACTAGACGAGGTTGTTTTCAAAGTGAATTTTGAAAAAGCGTACGATAAAGTCAAATGACCCTTGCTGCAACAGGCATTGCGCATGAAAGGTTTTGATCAGGCCTGGAGACACCAGGTTGAATCTTTCACGCAAAAAGGGATGTTGGAATCAAAGTGAATGATGACATAGGTCACTACTTCCAAACACATAAGGGCCTGAGACAAGGAGATCCAATGTCACCTATTCTGTTCAACATTATAGTTGACATGTTGACAATTCTAATAGGAATGGCAAGGGATGCTGGTCAAGTAGGTGGCCTTGTACCTCATCTAGTTGATGGAGGGGTGTCTATCCTACAGTACGCTGATGATACTATTATCTTCATGGAGCATGACTTGGCAAAAGCGAGAAACATGAAGCTGGTGTTATGCTTATTCGAACAATTGACTGTGTTGAAGATTAACTTCCACAAAAGCGAATTGTTCTGCTTGGGAAGAGCCAAAGAGGAACAAGAGGCGTACAAACAATCGTTCGTGTGTGACCTGGGGGCTTTAGCTTTCACATATTTGGGTATACCAATTCACCATCGTAAGCTAACAAATAGAAAATGGAAGTGTATTGAGGATCGATTTGAAAAGAAACTGAGTTGCTGGAAGGGCAAGCTGATGTCATATGGGGGCCGATTAATTCTCATTAATTCGGTACTCACGAGCTTGCCTGTGTTTCTCTTGTCTTTTTTTGAGGTACCAGTTGGAGTTTGGAAAAGACTGGATTTCTATCGATCCCGCTTCTTCTGGTAGAGTGATGACCTGGAAAGAAAGTATAGACTCGCTAAATGAGATAATATTTGTCGACCGAAAGACCAAGGGGGTCCAGGTATCGAAAATCTTGAGGTTAAGAACAGATGTCTTCTCAGCAAGTGGCTGTATAAGCTATCTGTAGAGTCGGAGGCCACGTGGGCGTAGATTCTGCGTAACAAGTACCTTCATTCGAAAACTTTTGCCAGGTGACAGTGAGGCCAACGGACTCGCCTTTTTGGAAAGGTCTGATGAGAGTTAAATCAGTCTTTTTCAATAGGACAAAGTTTAAAGTCGGAAATGGTACATCTACGAGATTCTGGGAGGATACATGCATGGTTAGGGGAAACACCCCTTGCACTTCAATATCCTTCACTTTATATCATTGTTCAACGAAGAGACGCTTTCGTTGCGACCGTGCTTCAGTCCACTCCTCTCAATATTCATTTTAGGAGAACACTTGCCGGTGCCCGTTGGGAAGTCTGGCTCCATCTGGTGAGAACACTGATTGATGTGCCACTTTCTCAACATCCATACCAGTTGTGCTGGAAGCTAACCAGGAATGGAGAGTTTACAGTTAAATCCATGTATCTGGATGTTATCAACTCTAGCTCTATTTCTAGTTCAAAACACGTTTGGAATGTCAAAGTACCTTTGAGAGTTAAAGTGTTTATGTGGTTTGTACACAAACAAGTCATTTTAACTAAGGACAACTTGACAAAACGCAACTGGAATGGTTCTACAAGATGTAGTTTTTGTGACAGAGTTGAGACCATCAAACACCTCTTTCTTGTCTGTCCGATGGCGAAAATTTTATGGCGGACAGTTCACATTGCTTTTAATATTACTCCTCCTAATAATATCAACACGTTATTTGGGACGTGGCTTGATGGGATAGACTCCGAAACAGCGAGACACATTCGTGTAGGAGTATGTGCTTTACCGTGGGCAGTCTGAAACTGCAGGAATGATTTGGTTTTTAACAGAACAACGAATACTCATTTTTTGCAGGTTATCTTCCGAGCCACTGCGGTGATCCGTATGTGGTCGCTACTCACTCAGACGGAGGCCACAGAGCGTTTGGTAACTGGATCTGTCCGATGGGAGATGGTAGCTCGGGCTATATTCAACCGGTTTGGATGGCGGTCATGTAATAGGATAGGCAATTAGTTTTCCTATTTTTATTTTGCCAGCCGGTTGCGGCTTTATTTTTACCATCATGCTCTTTCTGAGCTTTTTTGCTTCGTTCATTTTGAGACTTCAGGAACTATCTTAAACTTATTTTCTATTTAATAAATGTGGCTGTATGCATCATTCTGATGCAGAGGCAGGGGATCTCCCCCTTTTTCTAAAAAAAACACTGTTGTTTGTTCTTTTGTTGGCCTTTTAGTTTTGTAGCAACCGTCCGATGAATTATGCGGTATGGACAACAGTTTTATTTTTGTAGCAACCGGCCTTTTATTTCCATGTGCAGACAAACAAAGCACCTTTAAATTTAGGCCAACTAACTAAAACAGAAACAAAAAAAAAAAAACGTACCACCAATAGCAGATCATGGGCAACATGCCCAGTGATGGAGGAGACCCAGATGGTTGAAGAGCTGAAAGAACGAACCACAAGACCATTTCTTGAAGAGCTGAAAGAACGAACCTCACAAAAGCATTTTGTAGTGTGCGCCCGTGCCAGAAAAAACCTGGGAGAATGCCCCCTCCTCTATTCGTCACCCAGATGGTTGAAGAGCTGAAAGAACGAACCACAAGACCATTTCTTGAAGAAGAAGAAGAAAGCTGGAAATAAGGCTATACCAATACGGAGCTACTGCCATGTGTTTTATGGCTCCCACTATGTCAGAACACGAGCATCAGAACTGTTTCAAGCACCATCCTTCAGCAGGACTGACCTTCAATCAGGGTTTATGAACCTCTCTCTATTCCTCAACTATGACCCTCGTGGTACTTCTCATCCAACGGAACTTTATCCAACAGAGGACAGGGAAGCGCCTACAAATGTACAGCAACAACACAAAAGCGCTAGGTCTGCGTCACCGCACATGCTGATGATATTAGACAAACAATAGATGAAAAATAAATCAACAGCGAACAACACCTAACATCCAACAAGTGACATGCTAAAATATGACACTATGACTAGAGTCGGCACTGTTCCAATCAAAAAGCAGGCAAGCAAACTGGGATTCAATACAGTACTGCAAGGTAGAAATCTTCTTTAGGGGCATCCAAAAATTAACTTCCACCATTTGTTATGACAGTGCATACATGTAATTCTGAGTACACACGCAAAAAAAAAGTAATTTTGAGTAGTTTCGGCTGCCCACTTCACCGGCCTGTCGAAACACAACAGAACAGGCCAGTCATAAACGCAAACATGTTTTGGAACACCTGCACCCAGGCCCCTCTTATCTAGCCATCCATTCTTCACATCAAGATCCGTACAAGTAAATTTCTCTTTTTTTTCTCTCATATAGAACATGTCTTCAAGTTCAAACCTTTGCAGAACAGCAAAACTTTCTAACTAGAATCTAGGATAAAAAATTTAGATTTTCTCGTCCAACATAAATCTGCAAAGTAAGTTTTATTTGATCAAAAAAATTCATTTCTAGTATTTACGTTGGACGATAAATTCTGAAAGTTTTATTCCACATTCTAGTTAGTAAGTTTTGCTGCGCTGCAAAGTTTAGAGTTCAGGACATGTTCTATATGAGAGAAACAAAAAAGGAGAAAATTCCATGTGCGAAGTTAGTTGTCTCGCACGGATCTTTAAGCGACATTGAAGAGCCAGGATAGCAGGGCCTGGGTGCATGTGCTCTAAAAATCTGCGTCCCAGTCATGAATATCGAAGTCTTGAAAATAGAGCAGGAACCACAAGGTTCATAGGCAGAATAATTGATAATAACACTAGCTAAGAACACCACTGCCACTGCTTAGTCAAAACTCATCAAGTCCTTCAGGCTTCTTAAGTGTCACTTACAAGTTACAACAGAGCTAAGCTATGCATTTGACAAAATACACCGGGATAAACCTCATGCTAATTGGTGTCAAACAGGATACTTACTAGTTGGTTAATACTTCAGTAGAATTGTGATGCTGCTATCTTTCACTTTCAGTACTTAAAACTAGCATACGGAGAGGGCATCTACTACCAAAGATCTAATACTTCAGGTGGATCCGGTCATCTGCTACATACATAAAAAACTATACATCTTCAACAACATTATCTAATTCCAAAAGAAATACCTTACACGTAGATCATATCATTGTTGACTGGAGATAAACAAAAGCTTCCAGTCCATATTGTTAAAAACGGATGCATACACAGTAGCATGACGAAGGAAGAGGATATCCAAATGCAGAAGGTGCAACAAATGTAATATATTCTCAAAGAGAGACGGATTTAGATAAAAAGGCATTAATAATGGTTCAGCAGAATTTATACATAGAAGACATTAATAATGGTTCAGGAGAACAGTCATAATATCCATAATTAAAGTAGCAGGGTGTTGCAACGACATGGGCTGCTAACTGCCATTAATATATACAAGTACACAAGCACAAGCTCCGCACTACCTTAGCAGGCACCAACAAAAGCTATTACAACTTCATAAATATCAAAACCAAGCCGCTGCTGCCCAAATTCAAGACTCAACTCCATTATCATTGGAAAGATTGACAACTGTGAGGATGCAGCACCCAAGCAAGATATTTAGTCTCGATACCACTTGACCTACGAGACTTTGTGCGTGTAGGGGTCGGTGCTATGGTCTTGCTCGATCCAACCGGCAGATGACCTCCTCGGCATGGCACGCGTGGAGTGGTCTCCAGTCCTCTATGGGCCATTTGGACGAACAGGGCAAGCACGTCATTTTCGCTGACAGGGAGTGCGGGTGTGATGCTAGTTTGTACTCAAGCACAATTGTATCAATCAGGATTCGAAGTTTCGATGAAATTTTGAGAAATTCCTGGTAATTTTGATAGGTAGGGAAATACTTTTTTACCTTCAATTTTCGACCTAGAATCAATAGTTCAAATCAAATTTAACTTTGGTCAAACTCATTCAAATTCAGTGCAATTAAGGGAAAATGTTTTTTATATTCCGTAGGGTCCAAAATAATTATGGTACAAAAGTATTAAACCCTCAGGTCAACTCCATCGGGCGTTCCATTGTCCAATAGGTCTGTTTCGTGACTGCCGTCTCCATATTCGACTCCCACAAATTTAAAAAAAAATCATGAGCCAATTTATTTTAATGGATTCTTTTTTACTTTGTTTGAAAGACAATGGACCTATCTAATGTAAATATTTTCCCAAATATAAGTGCCACACGTGTGGCATGATAACACATGGCAACTCCGGACGTTTTCTATGAAAAGTTTAACGACGCGGGAATGGCAACTTTAGTTGTCAAGCATGACAACTTTCTTTCGGATGGCAACTTTAGTTTAAAACACGTCAAAACCGGATTGTTTCATGCCACATGTGTGACACTTATTATTTGAGTTTATTTTATGTTCTATTTTTGTTCTGTTTATTCAATAAGGACACAATAAAAAGGTCGTTGGCCTAGAAACTTTTAGTTTTGGAGAAACTAAATATGTTGCTATATTGTACAAAATTTTTATTGTGCTCGAATCCTGAAATTGTAAACTATACACGTAGCTATGTAAGATCAAAACAAAATTAGTTGCACTAAAAGCAAATTGTAGTACTTTGAATACATTTTTTTTTCTTCATATGAAAGTGTGTCCAGTGTAGCGACTCTAGCCATTGATGATAACCCTATGTGATCAACAGATGTCACAATTTTCACGCATAAATACAATCTGACCGCTTTTAGGAAAAAGAGTACAATATAGACACACACATACACACACACACCAAAAGGCAAACCTCCTCATTATCATCAATAGGAAAATACACACAAACCCGTTATGTTGGGAGACTAGCCCCCCCCCCCCCCCCCCCCCAACAAACCATTTGGTGCTTGAATTTTTTTTTGTTTCCTAAATGTAAAGGATATTATTAGTTTCATTATAATGTACTCCAGTACATATCTCTGTTCTGAAGAACTCTAACGACGAAGCACATTCCACATTCTGCAGTCAATAGACATTTTGTCATAGACATCATCCTGGAGTGAAGTGCAGAAAACCACCACATTGAAGCGTCGTGTTGCAGAAAAGACTCTTCTACGAATTTGTGCCAGAAAACACTGATTTTTGTCCTAATCATTTGCAGAAACCACCCAACCTTCTGTTCAGGCATTTTAACCTCTATTATGACAAGTGGGTCCCACATTTCACTACTAGGGAAAACCTTATACACAGAACTTTAGCAGTAGCGTGTGTCAAAGAAGCACGCTGGTGCTAAATAGCAGCAGCGAGCCTACCAAAACCGCGCTGCAGATAGTTTCGTAGCAGTAGCGCGTCTCGCCGAAAACACGTTGCTACTAAAATTCTCACGGCTTAGCCGATACGGTACACATAGTACTAGCGATCTACATGGAACCGCGCTATTGCTACTTTCTTTGTAGCAGCGCGTTTTTCTCTAAACTCGCTACTACTAAATGATATAAAATTAAATGAAAAGCAAATAGAAAGGTAATTGAGAATGAAACAAATCGAAGAAGGTGAAAGGAAAAAAATAAAATGTGAAGAAAAATAAGTGAAAAAGGGAAAAAGGAGAAAGTTGTAGCAGTAGCGCGTATCGCCGAACGCGCTGTAGCTAATGTAGCAGCAGCGTGTTTCTGGGAACGCGCTACTGCTACTTCTGACTTAACCACGGCGCGTTCGTCCTTCCCCACGACCACTTCCCCCAAATCTCACTACTCCGCTCTCGCCGCCGCCGTCGCCCGTCAGTCGCCGCGTGCTCTCCGCACACCCTCTACGCCGCCCCCGCCCCCGGATTCAACGCCGCCCCCGCTCCCGACCTCAACGCCGCCCCGGACGCCGCCCCCGACCTCAACGCCGCCCCGGACGCCGCCCCAAGCCCGACCTCGACGCCGCCTGCCCCTCTCTCGCCGCAGGCACCCGATCGAGGTGAGCACGCCTGCTCCCCCCCTCCCCTACCTTTGCCTAGATAGAGTTCTTCAAATTTTAGTTGCATCAAATAGTTAGGGTTCATCTATGGGTGGAAATGAATTGGATACAGATGCGGCTGGGATTTTTTCTTAGGTGACGTTTTCTTAGATGATGAATAAACACTAGTGTAATGCATAATAAAACGAGTAAAATTTGACCTTCTTCTATTTAGTTAGTAAGAACTAGTTAGTAAGAACTAGGTACTAATTAGGTGATTTTTTAGTTAAAGCAGTTTTTCCCGCCTCGACGTGGACGATGCCTATCCCGCATCCTCGTCGTCGAGTCGGCGGAGGACGACACCTGCTTGACCAGATCGGCCATGTCCGGGACTGGGCTCCGCCGGGGTGGTACTGGGAGGCGCTACCTACCGGGGGGCGCATGTTGGTGAGGAGCCAGCCTGTTGTTGACCCGAACCTTCTTTGGTGGCGGTCGCGTGGGCCAATGACGATCCAGAGGCTCGAGGACTCCGCGAAGGTGGTGCGTCACCATGTCAGTGAGGAGGACGTGCACGTCCGTCGCTACTTGTTTGCATTGGAGCACAGGCCGTTCTCCAATACCTGGCAGGTTCTCCGGGGATCTCACTGGAGCTATGATCCCGTGATGGTGCCTTCTCTGTGGGTGTCCACCGCCCGCGCCGATACCCGTCGTGTGCTAGAGTTTTAGTTGTATTAGTGATGTTATATGTATGACACTATTCGTGATGTATTAGTGATAATATTCGACGATGTACTGACGCATGAGATGATCTACTTTTGCTTATTGAATGCATGCTAATTTGAGTCCTATAAGATATTTTGAAATGTATATCTTGTGTTTCTCAATATCCAAGTGGCCGGTCATGTTTGCAGGTTACACCTTCGAGTGGCCTATGTTTTGCCGGAGTGTTGATTCATTTCCGTTCCGGCAAATTTCAGGCGCTCGATATGTCCTATTTTAGCAAAGGTCATGCCGGATTTTTCCGTGAATTTTGGCATGACTTGTGCTAGAATATGTAGGAAATATCGAGTGCCCCGGATTTGTGTGTTGAGTATCTTGGTAGTTGTCTTCGATCGATTTTCAATTAATGTTTTAACTATGAACATAGGAAATGTCTGACGACGAGAATGATTTCGGTATTTGCAAATATTGCGAAGACGAGCGCGGCCTGTGCGACGGAATCTTCCTAGATGATGATAGGCGCTTCAGCATCAAGCTGGACGAGAACTTCGAAGTGGATACAGTAAGTCACAACGACAAGTCTTTTTTCGTAATTAAGCATGACATCTGCTTCATTTGCTTCAACTTATATTTTTTTTACTATTCTACTAGCGTATCCCCTGCCATGCAAGAGTTTTTGTATTGGATAAGATAGGTTTCAGTCATAGTATGGAGGAAAAGAAAGTTTACTTGAAGACCGAGCATGGTTATATTTTCCATGCGAAGTTATACCATTCAGGCGACTACACCTATTTTGAATGCAAAACATGGCGAGCACTATGCAAGACTTATGCATTTGAGCCTGATATGGTTATCACCTTTGATATTCGTCTCGAAGATGATATTGAAGGTAATACCGACATCTGGGTTGATGTGCAAATGCCTCCAGTTATATCATTATGTAAGTTTCTCAACCATATTTATGTCTTTGATATTGTTTATTCAAAAATAGTTGACAACTAATTTGTATTGTCATCTTATTTCCGTGCAAGCAAACATGTCCAGCGCTTGGTAGGCATGACCGTATACTGTCCTGGGGCTGAACTCAACTGCGAGGAGCTCAGTCATTATGTTTCATGGCTTGAGGATCTTGATACTGTCAAGACAAATTTTCTTCCTGCATTTAGAAATGTTAGTACTGAAAATGTGCGACCAATAGTGTTCGTAATGAACTACGGTCACATCTATTTAGGAAGGATGGTAAGATTTTTACTATTTGTCATCGGTGCATCTTTTCCATACATTATTTTTGAAGCTAAACTTCATTGCTAAGTATGTTACCGTACGATGTTCTACAACAGGGACTCCCAATGAATGTTGTGCCTTATGGGATCGAAACTAAAGGTACCATGAGTATTATCAGCTTACGGCCAAGATATCCTACAGATTACTTTAGTGCATTCAAGATTAGCGACGGATGCTTAATAGTGCAAGACTGGACCAGATATGTGATGGGGGAGCGCAGAGAAGTACTAGGGGGCAGCAAACAGATGCGCTACCCACGATTAGGAGACAGGTTCATCTGCATGCTCCAGTTTGATCGAGGAGGAGAGCTATATATGTTTTATATTATTTTACCTAAGAGAGAGCAGCAGGAGTGATTAGCTAGCTAGAAATGAGTTTGAGGATGATGATGTGCTACACTATTACTATGATGATAAAATAGCAAGTGTTGGTGGTAATGACTATGATGATTATTATTAGCTAGTGTTAGTGCTGATTAAATAAATACTGTTGGTGGTAATGACTATGATGATGATTAAATAGCTTGTGCTGGTGGATTAGATTCAAGTGGAGGCAACATGTTGTGCACATCGAAAGTACTACTAGTCCAAACTAGATCAAGTTTGGATTATTAGTATACTTTTGACATGCACCACATATTGCCTCCACTTGAACCTAATCCACCTTCATTTAATACACTGTTATGGACATAATGATGTAAACCTCATAACAGCTGGTATTGTACCAATATTTGTATGATGGCGCATAAATACACTAAAAATAAAAAAAATACTGGTAGCGATGGAAAGAAAACACGCTGCAAGTAGATACCTTAGCAGTAGCAGGGTAGTGAACAAGCGCTACAGCTATTTGTCCTAGCAGTAGCGCGTGATGGCACGCGTTGCTGCTAAGCAATAGCTGTAGCGCCTTATTAGTAGCGCGGCCACCCGTGCTACTAGTGGGCACAAAACACGCGCTACTGCTAGGGTTTTCCCTAGTAGTGTTTGATGACGTGGCACAACGTTTCGTGGCAGACAACGTTAGATGAGAGATTTTCTGGATTTACAAATCAGTCCCTTTAGTTTTACAGGAACACCCTTCAATCAAAAAACAAAAAGCAATCAACTCCCACCATGGATTTGGGCTGACACAGAAGCCAAGCAGAGCAGCGGAACGACGGCCATGGGTGATGGGTCTCGTCGCCAGGCCACCATGTAAGCTCTCTTTCTTTCTTCTCTCCATCTCCTTCCCTAAACTCTCTCTCTCCCGAGCCACCACGGCCATGCCACTCTCACCAGCGTCGCCGCCGCCAAGCCTCCATTGAACCACCACGGCCATGCCCGTCACAACTCAGCCGCCCCCTTACCCCAATCCTGTGCTCGCCCAGGTCAGCTTCGATGCGCAGTAGCTCGACCACAGCAATATGGGCGATGCCGGCGAGAATTTTGTGCCGCTGCTGCCTGGACCTTTGTACCGTGGCTGCTGGAGCAGAGAAGCAGCAGCCGCAAGGAGTAGCATTAAGTAGCAATGGCAAGGAGCAGCAGCCCCGGCAAGGAGCAGTAGTCGCAAGCAGCAGCAGCATCGGGAGAGGAGCTGTGGCGGCGGTGGCAAGCAACGGGAAGGAGCAGAAGTGGCAACCGGCAGCAGTGGGAAGGAGCAACAGCAGCGACCACCAGCGGGAAGTAGCTGCAGTCATAGTTTCAAATAGCGGAGATAGCATCCGCTATTGCGTGCGCAATAGCGCTAGCGCAATATCATCCGCTATTGCTTAAATTAATTATTATTATTATTTGTTAAGGATCTAGAAATATAACTAATAATCTAGTGCTTTTAAAAATCCGCTACGCGGACATAGCGCCCGCAATATCGCCCGCTATCCGCATTCTGCTATGCGGATCCCAATCCGCTACCAGCCAACTATCCGCTATTTAAAACCACCGGCAGTGGCAAGCAGCAGCAGGAAGGAGCTGGAAGGGCATGGTGTCGCCCGCCGTGGCTGCGGCGACCCTCGAGCTCCACCGCGCCGCGTGCGGCACCTCCAGAACGGTGCTATGCGGCACTTGGTGCTTGGCCGCTCTGCACGCAGGAGCTGGGATGCCCTCGAGCTCTCCAGACCAATGTTGGCCAGCTCCGGCAACGAGCTCGTCCGCAGGGAGAGCGTCCTACAGCTCCGGCACGGCGTGGAGGGCGCAGGCGTCCTGCAGTTCTGGCAGGTCACCACATCAGGCAGCTGCGTAGACGAGCCCCGCCGCCGCTCCCCGATGTCCTGCTCACGGCGGAGTAGCGAGAGGTCCGGTGGCCCAGCCGGAGCAGCTGCTCCATGTCCCTGGCATCCCTCTCTGGCGCACTTTTCCATGTCCCTGTACGCACGCAGCCGGCGACGACATCAGCTGGAGCGAGGAGGGAAGCCTGGTGGCGATCTGGATCGGGCAGGGGAGGGATTGGGAGGAAGGTTATATATGGAAAAATACCAGTCTAACGGTGTCTATCACGAAACGTTATGCCACCTCATTAAATGTAGGACCCACATGTCATAATAGAGGTTGAAATGCCCAAACAGAAGGTTAGGTGGTTTCGGCAAATGATTAGGACAAAAATCAATGATTTTTGGCACAAATTCGTTGAAGAGTCTTTTCTGCAACACGACGCTTCAATGTGGTGGTTTTCTGCAATTCACTCCATCATCCTGTACTACATCATGTTGATCCATTATCACAGTCATCATAATTAATAATACAAATAATATATAAATCCTCTTCTTCTGTTATTGCCTCTAGGGCATATTTCCTTCAGTCTCCCACTTGCACTAGAGTCAATAATCTAGATTACATAGTAATGATTCTGACACCCATGGAGTCTTGGTGCTGATCATGTTTTGCTCGTGAGAGAGGCTTAGTCAATGGGTCTGCAACATTCAGATCCGTATGTATCTTGCAAATCTCTATGTCTCCCACTTGGACTTGGTCCCGAATGGAATTGAAGCGTCTCTTGATGTGTTTGGTCCTCTTGTGAAATCTGGATTCCTTTGCCAAGGCAATTGCACCAGTATTGTCACAGAAGATCTTCATTGGTCCCGATGCACTAGGTATGACACCTAGATCGGAAATGAACTCCTTCATCCAGACTCCTTCATTCGCTGCTTCAGAAGCAGCTATGTACTCCGCTTCACATGTAGATCCCGCCACGACGCTTTGTTTAGAACTGCACCAACTTACAGCTCCACCGTTTAATAAAAACACGTATCCGGTTTGCGATTTAGAATCGTCCGGATCAGTGTCAAAGCTTGCATCGACGTAACCATTTACGACTAGCTCTTTGTCACCTCCATATACGAGAAACATATCCTTAGTCCTTTTCAGGTATTTCAGGATGTTCTTGACCGCTGTCCTGTGATCCACTCCTGGATTACTTTGGTACCTTCCTGCCAAGCTTATTGCTAAGCATACGTCAGGTCTGGTACACAGCATTGCATACATGATAGAGCCTATGGCTGAAGCATAGGGAACATTTTTCATTTTCTCTCTATCTTCTGCTGTGGTCGGGCATTGAGTTTGACTCAACTTCACACCTTGTAGCACAGGCAAGAATCCTTTCTTTGCCTGATCCATTTTGAACTTTTTCAAAATTTTGTCAAGGTATGTGCTTTGTGAAAGTCCTATTAAGTGTCTTGATCTATCTCTATAGATCTTGATGCCCAATATGTAAGCAACTTCACCGAGATCTTTCATTGAAAAACTTTTATTCAAGTATCCCTTTATGCTATCCAGAAATTCTATATCATTTCCAATTAATAATATGTCATCTACATATAAAACTAGAAATGCTACAGAGCTCCCACTCACTTTCTTGTAAATACAGGCTTCTCCAAAAGTCTGTATAAAACCATATGCTTTGATCACACTATCAAAGCGTTTATTCCAACTCCGAGATGCTTGCACCAGTCCATAAATGGAACTCTAGAGCTTGCATACTTTGTTAGTACCTTTTGGATCAACAAAACCTTCCGGCTGCATCATATACAACTCTTCTTCTAGAAATCCATTCAAGAATGCAGTCTTGACATCCATTTGCCAAATTTCATAATCATGAAATGCAGCAATAGCTAACATGATTCGGACAGACTTAAGCATCACTACGGGTGAGAAAGTCTCATCGTAGTCAACCCCTTGAACTTGTCGAAAACCTTTCGCAACAAGTCGAGCTTTATAGACAGTTACATTACCATCAGCGTCAGTCTTCTTCTTAAAGATCCATTTATTCTCAATGGCTTGCCGATCATCGGGCAAGTCAACCAAAGTCCATACTTTGTTCTCATACATGGATCCCATCTCAGATTTCATGGCCTCTAGCCATTTCGCGGAATCTGGGCTCATCATCGCTTCCTCATAGTTCGTAGGTTCATCACGGTCAAGTATCATGACTTCCAGAATAGGATTACCGTACCACTCTGGTGCGGATCTCACTCTGGTTGACCTACGAGGTTCAGCAGAAACTTGATCTGAAGTTTCATGATCAATATCATTAGCTTCCTCACTAATTGGTGTAGTCGTCATAGGAACCGGTTCTCGTGATGAACTACTTTCCAATAAGGGAGTAGATACAGTTATCTCATCAAGTTCTACTTTCCTCCCACTCACTTCTTTCGAGAGAAACTCTTTCTCTAGAAAGGATCCATTCTTAGCAACGAATGTCTTGCCTTCGGATCTGTGATAGAAGGTGTATCCAACAGTCTCTTTTGGATATCCTATGAAGACACATTTCTCCGATTTGGGTTCGAGCTTATCTGGTTGAAGTTTCTTCACATAAGCATCGCAGCCCCAAACTTTAAGAAACGACAACTTTGGTTTCTTGCCAAACCACAGTTCATAAGGCGTCATCTTAATGGATTTTGATGGTGCCCTATTTAACGTGAATGCGGCCGTCTCTAAAGCATAACCCCAAAACGATAGCGGTAAATCGGTAAGAGACATCATAGATTGCACGATATCAAGTAAAGTACAATTACAACGTTCGGACACACCATTTCATTGTGGTGTTCCGGGTGGCGTGAGTTGCGAAACTATTCCGCATTGTTTCAAATGTAAACCAAACTCGTAACTCAAATATTCTCCTCCACGATCAGATCGTAGAAACTTTATTTTCTTGTTATGATGATTTTCTACTTCACTCTGAAATTCTTTGAACTTTTCAAATGTTTCAGACTTGTGCTTCATTAAGTAGATATATCCATATCTGCTCAAATCATCTGTGAAGGTGAGAAAATAACGATATCCGCCATGAGCCTCAACATTCATCGGACCACATACATCTGTATGTATGATTTCCAACAAATCTGTTGCTCTCTCCATAGTTCCGGAGAACGGTGTTTTAGTCATCTTGCCCATGAGGCACGGTTTGCAAGTACCAAGTGATTCATAATCAAGTGATTCCAGAAGTCCATCAGTATGGAGTTTCTTCATGCGTTTTACACCGATATGACCTAAACGACAGTGCCACAAATAAGTTGCACTATCATTATCAACTCTGCATCTTTTGGCTTCAACATTATGAATATGTGTATCACTACTATTGAGATTCAATAAAAATAGACCACTCTTCAAGGGTGCATGACCATAAAAGATATTACTCATATAAATAGAACAACCATTATTCTCTGATTTAAATGAATAACCGTCTCGCATTAAACAAGATCCAGATATAATGTTCATGCTCAACGCTGGCACCAAATAACAATTATTCAGGTCTAAAACTAATCCCGAAGGTAGATGTAGAGGTAGCGTGCCGACCGCGATCACATCGACTTTGGAACCGTTTCCCACGCGCATCGTCACCTCGTCCTTGGCCAGTGCTCGCTTATTCTGTAGTCCCCGTTTCGAGTTGCAAATATTAGCAACAGAACCAGTATCAAACACCCAGGTGCTACTACGAGCTCTAGTTAGGTACACATTAATAACATGTATATCACATATACCTTTGTTCACTTTGCCATCCTTCTTATCCGCCAAATACTTGGGGCAGTTCCGCTTTCAGTGACCAGTCTGCTTGCAGTAGAAGCACTCAGTTTCAGGCTTAGGTCCAGACGTGGGTTTCTTCTCTTGAGCAGCAACTTGCTTGCCGTTCTTTTTGAAGTTCCCCTTCTTCTTCCCTTTGCCCTTTTTCTTGAAACTAGTGGTCTTGTTGACCATCAACACTTGATGCTCCTTTTTGATTTCTACCTCCGCGGCTTTTAGCATTGCGAAGAGCTCGGGAATAGTCTTGTTCATCCCTTGCATATTATAGTTCATCACAAAGCTCTTGTAGCTTGGTGGAAGTGATTGGAGAATTCTGTCAATGACACTATCATCAGGAAGATTAACTCCCAGTTGAATCAAGTGATTATTATACCCAGACATTCTGAGTATGTGTTCACTGACAGAACTATTCTCCTCCATCTTGCAGCTATAGAACTTATTGGAGACTTCATATCTCTCAATCCGGGCATATGCTTGAAATATTAACTTCAACTCTTGGAACATCTCATATGCTCCATGACGTTCAAAACGTCGTTGAAGACCCGGTTCTAAGCCGTAAAGCATGGCGCACTGAACTATAGAGTAGTCATCAGCTTTGCTCTACCAGACGTTCTTAACGTCGTCAGTTGCATCAGCAGCAGGCCTGGCACCCAGCGGTGCTTCCAGGACGTAACTTTTCTGTGCAGCAATGAGGATAATCCTCAGGTTACGGACCCAGTCCGTGTAATTGCTACCATCATCTTTCAACTTTGCTTTCTCAAGGAACGCATTAAAATTCAACGGAACAACATCACGAGCCATCTATCTACAAACAAACATAGACAAGCAAGATACTATCAGGTACTAAGTTCATGATAAATTTAAGTTCAATTAATCATATTACTTAAGAACTCCCACTTAGACAGACATCTCTCTAGTCATCTAAGTGATCACGTGATCCAAATCAACTAAACCATAACCGATCATCACGTGAGATGGAGTAGTTTTCAATGGTGAACATCACTATGTTGATCATATCTACTATATGATTCACGCTCGACCTTTTGGTCTCCGTGTTCCGAGGCCATATCTGCATATGCTAGGCTCGTCAAGTTTAACCTGAGTATTCCGCGTGTGCAAAACTGGCTTGCACCCGTTGTAGATGGACGTAGAGCTTATCACACCCGATCATCACGTGGTTTCTCAGCACGACGAACTTTGGCAACGGTGCATACTCAGGGAGAACACTTCTTGATAATTTTAGTGAGAGATCATCTTAAAATGCTACCGTCAATCAAAGCAAGATAAGATGCATAAAGGATAAACATCACATGCAATCAATATAAGTGATATGATATGGCCATCATCATCTTGTGCTTGTGATCTCCATCTCCGAAGCACCGTCGTGATCACCATCGTCACCGGCGCGACACCTTGATCTCCATCGTAGCATCATTGTCGTTACGCCATCTATTGCTTCTACGACTATCGCTACCGCTTAGTGATAAAGTAAAGCAATTACAGGGCGTTTGCATTTCATACAATAAAGCGACAACCATATGGCTCCTACCAGTTGCCGATAACTTCGGTTACAAAACATGATCATCTCATAGAATAAAATATAGCACCACGTCTTGACCATATCACATCACAACATGCCCTGCAAAAACAAGTTAGACGTCCTCTACTTTGTTGTTGCAAATTTTACGTGGCTGCTACGGGCTTAGCAAGAACCGTTCTTACCTACGCATCAAAAACCACAACGATAGTTCGTCAAGTTGGTGCTGTTTTAACCTTCGCAAGGACCGGGCGTAGCCACACTCGATTCAGCTAAAGTGAGAGAGACAGACACCCGCCAGCCACCTTTAAGCATGAGTGCTCGTAACGGTGAAACCAGTCTCGCGTAAGCGTACGCGTAATGTCGGTCCGGGCCGCTTCATCTCACAATACTGCCGAACCAAAGTATGACATGCTGGTAAGCAGTATGACTTGTATGGCCCACAACTCACTTGTGTTCTACTCGTGCATATAACATCAACGCATAAAACCTAGGCTCGGATGCCACTGTTGGGGAACGTAGTAATTTCAAAAAAATTCCTACGCACACGCAAGATCATGGTGATGGCATAGCAACGAGAGCGGAGAGTGTTCGTCCACGTACCCTCGTAGACCGTAAGCGGAAGCGTTAGCACAACGCGGTTGATGTAGTCGTACGTCTTCACGATCCGACCGATCCAAGCACCGAACGTACGGGGCCTCCGAGTTCAGCACACGTTTAGCTCAATGACGATCTCCGGCCTCCGATCCAGCCGAGCTCCGGAGATGAGTTCCGTCAGCACGACGGCGTGGTGACGATGATGATGTTCTACCGGCGCAGGGCTTCGCCTAAACTCCGCGACGATATGACCGAGGTGGAATATGGTGGAAGGGGGCACCGCACACGGCTAAGGAACGATCCGTAGATCAAGTTGTGTGTCTATGGGGTGCCCCCCGCCCCCGTATATAAAGGAGCAAGGGGGGAGGCCAGCCGGCCCCTTTGGGCGCGCCAAGGGAGGAGGAATCCTCCTCCTAGTAGGAGTAGGACTCCTCCTTTCCTACTCCTACTAGGAGGGGGAAGGAAGGGGGAGAGGGGGAAGGAAAGGGGGGGCGCCGCCCCCCTCCTAGTCCAATTCGGACCAGAGGGGGGAGGGGGTGCGTGGCCCATGCTGGCCGCCCCTCTCTCCTTTCCCCTAAGGCCCATAGGCCCAATACTCTCCCGGGGGGTTCCGGTAACCCCCCCGGCACTCCGGTTTTCTCCGAAATCACCCGGAACTTTTCCGGTGTCCGAATATAGTCGTCCAATATATCAATCTTTATGTCTCGACCATTTCAAGACTCCTCGTCATGTCCGTGATCACATCCGGGACTCTGAACAAACTTCGGTACATCAAAACTTATAAACTCATAATAAAACTGTCATCGAAACGTTAAGCGTGCGGACCCTACGGGTTCGAGAACTATGTAGACATGACCTAGAACCATTCTCGGTCAATAACCAATAGCGGGACCTGGATGCCCATATTGGTTCCTACATATTCTACGAAGATCTTTATCGGTCAAACTGCATAACAACATACTTTGTTCCCTTTGTCATCGGTATGTTACTTGCCCGAGATTTGATCGTCGGTATCCAATACCTAGTTCAATCTCGTTATCGGCAAGTCTCTTTACTCGTTCCGTAATACATCATCTCATAACTAACTCATTAGTTACATGCTTGCAAGGCTTAGGTGATGAGTATTACCGAGAGGGCCCAGAGATACCTCTCCGACAATCGGAGTGACAAAACCTAATCTCGAATTATGCCAACCCAACATGTACCTTCGGAAACACCTGTAGAGCACCTTTATAATAACCCAGTTACGTTGTGATGTTTGGTAGCACACAAAGTGTTCTTCCGGTATACGGGAGTTGCACAATCTCATAGTTGCAGGAACTTTGTATAAGTCATGAAGAAAGCAATAGCAGTATACTAAACGATCAAGTGCTAGGCTAACGGAATGGGTCATGTCAATCACATCATTCTCCTAATGATGTGATCTCACTAATCAAATGACAACACATGTCTATGGTTAGGAAACATAACCATCTTTGATCAATGAGCTAGTCAAGTAGAGGCATACTAGTGACTATAGTTTTGTCTATGTATTCACACATGTATCATGTTTCCGGTTAATACAATTCTAGCATGAATAATAAACATTTATCATGATATGAGGAAATAAATAATAACTTTATTATTGGCTCTAGGGCATGTTTCCTTCAGGACGAACCGGGACCAATGGGCCTGGCTCCTGGCCCACCACCATTGGTCTCGGTTGGTGGCTTGAATCGGGAAAACAGGCTGCCCTTTAGTCCCGGTTCGTGCCACGAACCGGGACCATTGAGGTGCCTATATATAACCCTCGCCCGCGAGCAGAGCACTCCACTGCTCTGTTTTTCTCTGGCCGGGGAGGGGAGGGCTTTGTGGTGCTCTATCTCACTTCCTATGCACATGAGGTGTTCGATGAAATGCCCGAGCCACACTAGTTAAGCTTTCTCCTCTCGAAGCACGACGTCCGAACTTTAATTTTCCCGAGATTTGTCTAGGTTTATTTTAGCGGCCCGTCACGCCCCGTCCCCGTCTTCACTATCGTCGATCGCCCGCGCCTATCTCGTTGCCGGCTCCACCGTGGTGAGCCTCTTGTGCTTATCTTCTTTCTGAAAGAAAAAAAATCTTGCTTTAGATAGATACTTGTCTAATTTTCTTACTATTTTATTGCTTGTTATTATATAGTGCGATGATTTTGTTATTCGCCCCTGTCGGCCCTCGTCCTGTCTATGATTCGGATGTGGTATATATTATCTTTATAACTATTGCTTCATTTATTGTTTATGAAAATTATGCCAACCAACGTGACATAAATTTTATTTATCTAGGAGTTATGTGAATCGGAAATTCCAACTGACCCTATTGTCGAGAGGTTAAATTTAGTTGAAGAAGAAAACAATTTCTTGAAGGAAAAAATAAAAAAATTGAGGAGGAGAAGATGCTATTGGAGTTGCATGTTGCAGATGTCATCGATGATCACAAGATCAAGATGGATGCAATGCGCTTGAAGATTAGAAAGATTAGAAAATATTCCATTCATACCGAGGCTTGGTATCATTATGCCATTGGATCAATTGTTACCTTGGTTGCGATTATGATCGCATTAGTTTTCGCATTGAAATGTTTTACATAGTTTCAATGTATGGTTTAGTTAATTTAGATGCTCTGGAGAGCTTTATGTTGTTAGATGAGAACTATGTATGTACTTTGGTTTTAATGTGATGATGAACTTCTATTAATTTGGTCACTTAATTATCTATTCATGATGTTCTATAATGGTTTTTGACACACTTAATTATATATAATGCACGCAGATGAACCGGCAAAGGATGTACGGTGACAGACACACCTCCAAGTACATTAAGGGCGTGCATGATTTTCTCGAAGTGGCTGAGGCAAACAAGCAGAATGGTTTTATGTGTTGTCCATGCCCTAAATGTGGGAATACAAAGTCTTACTCTGACCGGAAAATCCTTCACACCCACCTGCTTTACAATGGTTTCATGCCACACTATAATGTTTGGATGAGGCACGGAGAAAAAGGGGTTATGATGGAAGACGGCGAAGAAGAAGAGGACGATGACAACTATGTGCCCCCTGAATATGGTGATGCTGAAATGGGGGAAGCTACTGAAGATCAAGAGGAACCAGATGATGTGCCCAATGATGCTGCAATGGGGGAAGCTGCTGAAGATCAAGAGGAACCAGACGATGTGCCCGATGATGATGATCTCCGCCGGGTCATTGTCGATGCAAGGACGCAATGTGAAAGTCAAAAGGAGAAGCTGAAGTTCGATCGCATGTTGGAGGATCACAAAAAAGGGTTGTGCCCCAATAGCGAAGATGGCAACACAAAGCTCGGTACCGTACTGGAATTGCTGCAGTGGAAGGCAGAGAATGCTGTTCCAGACAAAGGATTTGAGAAACTACTGAAAATATTGAAGAAGAGGCTTCCAAAGGATAACGAATTGCCCGATAGTACATACGCAGCAAAGAAGGTCGTATGCCCTCTAGGATTGGAGGTGCAGAAGATACATGCATGCCCTAATGAGTGCATCCTCTACCGTGGTGCGTATAAGGATCGAAACGCATGCCCGGTATGCAGTGCATTGCAGTATAAGATCATACGAGATGACCCTGGTGATGTTGACGGCGAGCCCCCCAGGAAGAGGATTCCTGCGAAGGTGATGTGGTATGCTCCTATAATACCACGGTTGAAACGTCTGTTCAGAAACGAAGAGCATGCCAAGTTGATGTGATGGCACAGTGAGGACCGTAAGAAAGACGGGAAGTTGAGAGCACCCGCTGACGGGTCGTAGTGGAGAAAAATTGAGAGAAAGTACTGGACTGAGTTTGCAGGTGACCCAAGGAACGTATGGTTTGGTTTAAGCGCGGATGGCATTAATCCTTTCAGGGAGCAGAGCAGCAATCAGAGCACCTGGCCCGTGAATCTATGTATGTATAACCTTCCTCCTTGGATGTGCATGAAGCGGAAGTTCATTATGATGACAGTTCTCATCCAAGGCCCTAAGCAACCCGGCAACGGCATTGATGTGTACCTAAGGCCATTAGTTGAAGAACTTTAACAGCTGTGGAATGGAAACGGTGTACGTACGTGGGATGAGCACAAACAGGAGTAATTTAACCTGCACGCATTGATGTTTGTAACCATCAACGATTGGCCCGCTCTCAGTAATCTTTCAGGACAGACAAACAAGGGATACCATGCATGCACGCATTATTTAGGTGACACTGAAAGTATATACCTGGACAAATGCAGGAAGAATGTGTACCTGGGCCATCGTCGATTTCTTCCGACCAACCATCAATGTCGAAAGAAAGGCAAGCATTTCAAAGGCGAGGCAGATCACCGGAAGAAGCCCGCCATGCGTACCGGTGATCACGTACTTGCTATGGTCAATGATTTACAAGTAATCTTTCGAAAGGGTCCCGGCGGACTAGCTGTTCCAAATGACGCTGAGGGACACGCACCCATGTGGAAGAAGAAATCTATATTTTGGGACCTACCCTACTGGAAAGACCTAGAGGTCTGCTCTTCAATCAACGTGATGCACGTGACGAAGAACCTTTGCGTGAACCTGCTAGGCTTCTTGGGCATGTATGGGAAGACAAAAGATACACTTGATGCACGGGAGGACCTGCAACGCTTGCACGAAAAAGACGGCATGCCTCCGAAGCAGTATGAAGGTCCTGCCAGCTACGCTCTTACGAAAGAAGAGAAAGAAATCTTCTTTGAATGCCTGCTCGGTATGAAGGTCCCGACTGGCTTCTCGTCGAATATAAAGGGAATAATAAATATGCCAGAGAAAAAGTTCCAGAACCTAAAGTCTCATGACTGCCACGTGATTATGACACAACTGCTTCTGGTTGCATTGAGGGGGCTTCTACCGGAAAACGTCCGATTAGCCATTGTGAAGCTATGTGCATTCCTCAATGCAATATCTCAGACGGTGATCGATCCAGAAACCGTGCCAAGGCTAAGGAGTGATGTGGCGCAATGTCTTGTCAATTTTGGGCTGGTGTTCCCACCATCCTTCTTCAATATCATAACGCACGACCTAGTTCATCTAGTCGATGAGATTGTCATTCTGGGCCCCGTATTTCTACACAATATGTTCCCCTTTGAGAGGTTCATGGGAGTCCTAAAGAAATATGTCCGTAACCGCACTAGGCCAGAAGGAAGCATCTCCATGGGCCATCAAACAAAGGATGTCATTGGGTTTTGTGTTGACTTCATTCCTGGCCTTAAGAAGATAGTTCTCCCTAAATCGCGGTATGAGGGTAGACTGATTGGAAAAGGCACGCTTGGAGGGGACTCAATAATATGCAGGGACGGATATTCTTGGTCTCAAGCACACTACACAGTTCTACAGAACTCTACCTTGGTGACCCCGTATGTCGATGAACACAAGAACAGTATGCGCTCCAAACACCCGGAGCAGTGCGACGACTGGATTACATGTGAACACATCAGGACTTTCAGCAGTTGGTTGGAAACACGTCTCAGAGGTGACAAGACTGTTTGTGATGAGCTGTACTTATTGTCCAGGGGACCATCTTTGACTGTATTGATTTACAAAGGATACGAGATAAATGGGAATACATTTTACACAATTGAACAAGATCAAAAGAGCACCAACCAAAACAGCGGTGTCCGCTTTGATGCAGCAATGAGAGGGGAAAGGACACATATTATGGTTACATAGTGGACATATGGGAACTTGACTACGGACATGATTTTAAGGTCCCTTTGTTTAAGTGCAAATGGGTCAATCTGTCAGGAGGCGGGGTACAAGTAGACCCACAGTACGGAATGACAACAGTGGATCTGAAAAATCTTGGGTACACTGACGAACCGTTCGTCCTAGCCAATGATGTGGCACAGGTTATCTATGGGAAGGACATGTCTACCAAACCGAGAAAAAGAAAAGATAAGGAAGCGAATACATCATATGATGAGCCAAAGTGGCACATAGTTCTTTCTGGAAAAAGGGACATCATGGGAGTGGAGGGCAAGACAGACATGTCTGAAGATTATGAAAAGTTTCATGAAATTCCTCCCTTCAAAGTCAAGGCTGACCCAAGCATCCTGATAAACGATGAATATTATCCATGGTTATGGCGCAATAATCAAATGACACAAGCGGAGAAAAAGTAAAGACTTTCTCCCGCAACTATTATGATGATACCATGCCAACTTTGTAACAGACGACACTACTAGAAAAAGGCCTACTAATGGTGCACCGGTTTTGCCTACTAATGGTGCATTACCAATGCGCCATTAGTACCACGCCACTAGTATTTTTTACTAATGGCGCACCACTGGTGCGCCATTAGTATCTGGTATACTAATGGCGCACCAAGCAGTGCGCCATTAGTATATAACACCATGCGCCATTAGTGTGCCTCCCGAGGGGCCATACGTAAGCATGTGCTTTGTCATACTAATAGCGCATTCTGTGGTGATGCGCCATTAGTATTCTTTGGCATACTAATGGCGCACCTCATGGTGATGCGCCATTAGTATGAATATTTGGTTATTTTTACTTTTCTGATTTTTGCACAAGTTACAAAATATATTATTGGATAGAATATAGACAGCAGCACACAACAACATCAGATTCATCGAATACAATAGAAGATTAGTCTCCGAATACAATTCATCATATTAGTCTCCGAATTCAAAAGACCAAACAAAGATAAAACATTACAAGTCTCAAGACCGCGAGTATCGAGTTTGTCTTCACACTACAAGTTGGTATCGATCATCTAAACTACCATCACATAGAAGAGAGCTGCGGTCATCACGATGATCATCATCGCGATCAAACTGGTCTTCATCCGGTTCCTCCGACGCTCCCTCCTCTCTCCCGCTAGATAGCGCGGGCGTATCTAGATTCGGCCTCCGCCCTAGTGGTGTACCCTTTCTAACTGTTACCGCTGAAATGGTGAACCTGTCTCCGACACTCCTCCCAGTCGTCGTAGACTCCGGGAACCTTACCCTTCTACACGACATACGACGGCATCTCTATGCACAAGCCAAACAACAGACAATACATAAGCAATATGTAAGTATGCAACAAAAGGATCGGAAGAGAAAAGCAAGACATTAATAGCACGATTCATGGTCCTACTAATAAATAGCATCGATTACATCTAAGTTGAACGACTGTCCAAACCAAAGAGACATACGAATTCATTAAAGTTTAATTACAACATGAGCCAATCAATGTTTTAGAACTACACATCACTACTTTCGACTCGACTCATCGGACAGGAGCGTGGATGAAGCCGCCGTCTGTCGTGATGGTCATGAAATCGCGGTCGTTGTCACCCTGCATTTGTAGCGTTCCATCTATCTCATTGTTGGAAGGTTGATATCTGAGGAAGAACTGCCCCGAGGTATGAAGGACATCTTGATGGATGATGTCCGCAAACTCCGACTGGATGCGAAAGAATTCTTGTCTGAGGTTTGCGTCCTGGATTGCCGACAAGTTCGCGGCCCAATCTTTGAGATTATCTGGTAGCAGAAGGTGATGATGGTCCCTTACGATCGCCCGCATGTGATGGAGGGCGTAGTAGGCATCCTTCTGACCGCCAGGCGGCTGCTTGATGCAGCAGAACTTCATATTGTGTGAGAACATGTGCTTGCCGTACTTACGAACTACCCTGGTGAAGGTGCCTCCAGATTTGGCATAGCCGGGGAGAACATCATCAAGAACTTTCTTGACATTTATGTAGTATATCTTGGAGTTACGGTTCGGGTCGAAATACGTGGCCATGGAATATTTCGGGCTTAAGAGGATGAGTGTGCAATGTGTGTCATTGCACAAAACACGGAATGTTAGAAAAAAAAGAACGATCAAAATCTAAGGAATCATATGTTACGGGGCGGTTAAGGGATGACTTACTCGGGAAAGTAAGCCACAAGGAAGTTATCCTTATCTGGGTTTGCCAGAATGACGCCTTCGAGGTGTGAACTCGCAACTTGGCGGTCACCAGTGCTGCTCAAGTGCTTGGCACGCATGTAGAAGGGGTCAACTATCACGATGTCCGGAGTCTTGTCTCTAATGATCCGCATCTCCATACTCGGCGAAAACAGCCGAACGAAGGTGTAGTGTAGCGGATGAAGGTTAAACATAGCAAAGATGTCATCAAACCGCAGGACGATCATACCCCCGATGTCGCCATCCACAAAGCCCTTGCCCTCTGGCACCTTGGCCACGTAAACCGGGTATGCCACATCATTCTCCCTGAGACGCCGCTTCTCCAAAGAAAGAACACTGTCGTGCAGACTCCGCATAGCACCGGTTGCAGCATTGAGCATATTTGGTGGTAGCATCGCCCTACCCACCACATGCACCCTCCTCGAGATATCCTTAGGTGAAGGTGGCCCGTTTTGAGCACGGATCGAACTCGGTGCCGGCTGGCTCGCACCGGCGCCCTTGTTAGTCTTCCGTTTCCGTCCCTTCTTCTTGATCTCCTGTAATAGGACCAAGTTCTGCTCACAGACCGCCTTCTTGAGCGTGTTGGGGCTGATAATATTTCGCACCTCAGCTATCTGAGGCTCGGTGAAGGCGGGAGCTGGAGGCGTCTCCTGAGAACTGAATGCTAGACGACGCCTGTTGCAATTGGATTTCTCCGCCGTACCAGCTAGATTGCGGTCGTCTTGGTTGGGTTCTAGAGAAAGAGGCCCGCAGAACTCGTTAGCGTAGCCATGTTCGGCAAAGTACTTATCGACTTTGGTAAATGTACCGTCGTCGTTGTCGTCGTCGTCCGGATCCTGTGCCATAGGGCTGTCCGGATCCTGTGCCATAGGGATGTCCGGCAGGTCCGGTAGCGTTGCGGCGTTCTTGCCATGGCTTGGCGCCGGCACGAATGGCGGTCTTGTCTGTGGGGTGGTGTCCCCCGCCCCCAAACGAATCTGGCTCTTCGACCAAAGCAGGGGCCAGTTTACGCAGGCGCTGAGGGTCATCTCATCTTCTTCGTCGGCCCCAGCAGGTCAAATCGGAGGTAACAGCTCGTCGCAGCCTGGCAGCACCCGAACCACTTCAACCCTATACACTGTGGGTGGCATCGGATTACCGTGGAACATGGGTTGCCCGGTTGAACGATTCTACCCTTGGCGACATCGACCAACTCGGCGCCCACGAAGTGCAGAAGAGTGCAAGGAATGTCGGCGGTGCCGTGCGAAAACATGTAGGGCGTCAGGGATGCCCAGTCAAAGGCAAGGAGATGAAGTCATCGGCCGAGAGGCTTAGTTACCGTGATGCCGTCGAGCTCGACTAATGTCGAGGCACCGCCAACGGCGGGCGTGCAACTGACGGAGGGGGCGCTTGCTGGCGAGGTGCCGGCCGGTGTACACCCGGGTGCATTAAGCTCCAATGCCCGTGCCGGCGCCGGAGACACGAATACCGCCTCCGCCGGAGACACCAATGGCACCGTCGGAGACACCAATGGCGCCGCCTGCGCGCTGTGCAAGTTGCTGGCCGTGAAGCTGGGAACCGGGGGAGGCCCCTGTTGGCCGCCCGCAATCCACGTCGTCAGCCCATGAATCAACGTAGGCACCATGGCGTTGAGCTTCGTTCCCAGTTGTTGTTCCACTTGCTGTTGGACAAGCTCCGGAATCCGCGCCACTTGTGCCTTGAGTGCTTCAACCTCGCGCGTCTGGCTTTCCGAGCTGGTCTTTTTCTCCTTCCGCCCACAAGCGGTAGAGTATGACGACCATTTTGTGGACAAGCCTTTGACGGCCACACGACCAGCTGATGTCGGCTTACTGAGCTTATCCTTGTTTTTCCTTACGTTCAACGCCCTATTTAAAGGGGTGTCAAAGGGGAGCTCTGAGACGACCCCGCGCTACTGCTTTCAGTGTCCTGCGGAAGGAACGTGAACCATTAAGAAATATTGGGGATTAATTAGAGTGCAACCATATGGAGATAATTACGCGGGGGTGTATTCCTTACCAGAACAATCTCAAGCGCCCTGGTCTTCGGATCCGTGGTAAGCTCCTTTGTTATCGGGTCCTCCTTGTACCGGGCCCTGACAAAGTTCCTGGTCTGCTTGTCACCGCTGTATTTCTCGAAGCGGGGCGGTAGGCCTTGCTCGGCACACTCCGCGTCCTCCTTGTCCCATATAGGCTCCGCCACTCTGTAACCGCCGGGACCAAGTTTGTGTTCCCCTAAGTTCAACTCCCGCATTTCTTTCCCCCACTGACTTGATTCGGAGGTTGCGCTACTCTCGCACTTGATCTTGAACTCCTTGTACCCATCTTTGCTCATCAAAGGATATTTCGCCTTGATATTGTCATAACTATCACCTTTATCAATCATTCTCGCTTCTCCAAGTAGACAGGGCCGTGCTCATCCTCGTGAGGGCGGCACTATTCACTTTATTCCCTGAGAGGCGTGTGTTTTCAAATTCGGCGGGGAAATTGTATCGGTCGTGCAACTTCGTGAAGAGAAGGTTGCGCAAATTCCCGTGGTCCTTATGCCTAAGGTTATCGGTGTTGATCGAGACGGTGCTCCGGAGAATGCACCCGAGCTGAAGCGAGTACCCCCTGACTATATGTCTGGGCTCCGTTGGATGCCCGTCGGAGTCCACTTGAGTGAATTCCTCGTTGAGGGTGCGGAGCGCATTCGGGCGCCGGTCCTTCCTTTGCTTCTTCGGTTGGCTGCCATCTGTGTGTGCGCCGCCATCATCAGTGGTGGCATCCTCGGCGGCACCATGAGTGGTGTCATCCCCGACGCCACTAGGGGTTGTGTAGTCAGGATCAGTGTCTTCCGCGGCGTCCTCATAGCGGTGAGGTTGTTCCTCCATCTCCTGGGACAGCTCCCAGAATTGCTTGCCGCCCGAACCGCCGGCCTTATCGTGGTTAGCCATGTTTCGCTCTAAATAGGAAAACAGTTTGGTCAAAAAGTTGGTTATTGTCAAGCAACAAGATCATGGTCTCATCATTTAGGGTTTGTCGACACCGAGGCATCCTAAAAGCTAAGCATTTATCATTTAGGGTTTGTCGACGCCGATGCACCCTAAAAGCCTAAGCGTACATCATTTAGGTTCTCATCGACACCGAGGCATCCGGGGCAGCCAAGTTAAGTTTTCATCATTTAGGGTTTATCGATGCTGAGGCGCCCTAGGTTGGGCCTAATCACTTGGCACTAATCACTTGGCTCTATTGCCACCTATGTTGGGTTTATCATCTAGGGTTTATTGATGCTAAGGAGAATTCTAAGTTGGGCCTAATCACTTGGCTCTATTGCCACCTATGGTTTAATGCAGCAAGAATGGCAGGGCAGTTGATCCTACTTAACTAAGTACTAAGATACCCTGGCCCATGCATTAGTCGCAAGTACCCCACATGTCCTATTTTTAGCAAAGCCATGCTAAAATTCACGGAAAATTTCAGCATGACCTTTGCTGAAAATAGGACATATGGAGTACCCGAATTTGCCGGAACGGAAGTTAATCGACATTCCGGCAAACTCAAGGGCCTCTCGGGGTACCTGCAAATTCATCACGACACAATGATCATCATCTTTGCAAGACAGTAGCTCAAGTTTAATGCTTACAAAAGACTTGCTGAAATAGTGAAAAATATGGAGTCACCAAGCTGGCTAAGAAACTCCCAAAGTCGTGTCTGAAGGCAAAAAAAAATGCATCTGTTAGTTTAACCTTGAATTTACACACACACACATACACACACTAGTACTGAAAAAAGCGTGGGGAGCTAGAACAACACAACATCTTACCTACTGGATACAAGAAAAACATGATATATTTCAGGTTCCAACACAAGCAGAGTTAGAAAAAAAGGAACTTGGCCACTCATGGTACCAGTGGATGGGCATTAGCAAATTAACCCCTTTTTGTGTGTTTAATCCATGTATTACTTGGAGCTCATAGATGGAACTGTAGTTTGTCGCATGCCAGAGAGCATTGTTTGTTTTAGCTACTATAACAATTTAGATGGAAATTTAATATGATTCAAGTGCCCAGTGTCTGCGCTTTCAACCATTTAGTCTTTTGTAGGAAGATTTGTTTGCTGGTAAAGTTGAGGGACATGAATGAAGTAATTAACAAGGCAGAGAACACAACAATCATGTCCACCTAAGCAGACCACCAAAACTAGCTAACGTGCCACTGGAATCAGATGAAAAGAGAGGTGGCCTAGCCTAGGAATTGAACAATCATGTCACTAGGCACTAGCAGATATAAAACGGTGACAATAGGCCATCACCACAGCCCAAAACCAAGCTAGAGCTCCGGATCACCAAACATTTGGCATCACAGAGCATGACCAAACACAAACATTGGCATCACAGGCCAATTAACCATCCCTTGAAAAACTGGCATGGCTCCATACTAACGAGGATGTCGTTATTTTTTCATCAGAAAACACACTAGATACATCTTATCTTACAAGTGGAATAGCATTCGGCATTCCTACTAGACGGCGAGCAACCCACTGCATTTGCCATAAAAGATCAGATATACGAAAAGAAGACGCATATACATTCGATGGTTGACCTAGAAGACAACTTGCGTGTTGGAAACAAAACAAAACTAAGGAACTCAAAAACTAGCCCATGGAACAAGTGGAGCTCATAGATGGAACCGCGGTTCATAATGTGGCATAGAGCATTGTTTGTTGTATCTGCTATATATAATGACAATTTATTGAAAAGACATGGTTTGGGGATTCAAGCGCCCAGTGTGTGCGTTTCGAAGCATTTATATATAGTATTTTGCAGGAAGCTTTGTTTGCTGACTGAATGTAATTTGTAAGATAGAGAGAAGAGAATGATGCATGTCCGTCCACCTAAAGAGAGGCAGAGCACCAAAACTAGTCAAAATACATGCCACTGTAATCAGATGAGCCACTAGTCAAAATATCATCAAATATCATCAAATTCTGATGAGCGCGCGGGAAAGGCGGCCGCAAGAAGCAGCAGCAGCGGCACGACGGGGCGGTGGCGGCGAGCTCCTGCTCCTAACCCTAGGTCGCCGCCCCGTGGGGGCATGGGGATGAGCGAGGGAGAGAGGGAGGGAGGGACAGAGACTAACCGTCGTCCATGAGCAGCAGCCGCGCGGGGAGGCTCGTGCCACCATCGAGGAACGCGTCCGACGAGGCTAGCCGCTGTCGAGGGGCAGCTCCGACGAGAGAGATTTGGTGGTGGTGGGGAGGTCGCGGGCTCGAGGGGGAGGAAGGGGAGAGGGAGGCGGCGGGGGCGCGTGGGCGGCTGCGGCGCAGTGGGTCGGGGCAGCGGCAGCGGCGGCGCGGTGGAGGGAGGGACGAGGGAAGGAGCGGCGCGGTGGATCGAGGGAGAGGGATCTGGCGAGGGAGAGGGAAGGGGGGATCGGGCAAGGGGTATCCAGCTAGACACTATAGCAATGGCGCACCACCCTCTGGTGCGCCATTAGTAGTTTTTTTTTCTGATAGCAATGGCGCACCCTCCTCTGGTGCGCCATCAGTAACTTTTTTTCATTATTTCTTGTTGCATCTAATAATTTATTTTTTTATCAAATTTATTATTTTCATGAGGACTAGAACAGAAGATATCATCAAATATCCTCAATTTTTTTTTGAAAATATCATCAATTTTTTAATTGAAAATATCATCAAATTTGTTATTTGAAAATATCATCAAATTTCTTATTTGAAAATATCATCAAATTTGTTATTTAAAAATATCATCAGAAAGTGGGGGAGGGTGCGGGGTGTCGGCGGCGGCGGTGGAGCGGGGGAGGGTGCCGGGGGTCGTCGGCGGCGGTGGAGCGGGGAAGGGTGCGGGGGTTGCTCGGCGGCGAGGGGGATAGCTATCGAGAGGGAGGGGGATCGAGATCGAGTGTCCTCATGAATATTCAATATTTTTTCATATTGAATATGAAAAAATATCATCAAATTTGAAAAAAATATTCATGAATTCAAAAAGTGCCCATGAAATTTAAAAATATTCATGATATCAAAAAGTGCCCATGAAATACAATCGAGAAATGAAGACTACGATTTAAATACAATCGATCTTAGCTAGCTATCTGTTCACAATCTTCTTGCCCTTCTTTTTCGCAAATGGAGTTCTTCTGTGGAACAGACGTCCTTTAGGTAGGGTGGTCTTGCTTCTTCTTGTGGTGTGTGCTGCTACTTCATCGTCGTCGTCATGTTCGATCTTCGGGTCGCCGTACTTGTCGAAGTCTTGCTCATTGGCTACTCCATCCATTCCGATGATCTTCCTTTTGCCTCTCCTCACGACAACTCGACTGGGCTTTGACGGGTCGGTAATGAAGAAGCATTGGTTCACTTGGGAAGTTAGTACCCATGGCTCATTTTTCGCGGTTACGTTTGCGCCTGCGGTCTTGGATTTGGCTTCGGGTATAACCATGGTGGTGAAATACCGGTCTTCTTTTAGGACGCTCTTGGCCCATCTGACACGGAACATCGGGACCTTCTCTCCAGCGTAGCTCAGCTCCCAGATCTCCTCGATCCTTCCATAGTATCTGTCCTTGTCGTTACCGGTGTAGGATTCCATCGTTACCCCGGAGTTCTGATAACCATCGCTCTTCATGTCCTTGTTCTCGGTGTAGAATGTGTAGCCGTTGATATCGTACGCCTCATAGGTCATCAGGTTGTGCTCGGCGCCCTGTGATAAGGCAAATATGAGTTGTTCTTCTGCAGAAGAATCCTCATGTAAAGGGTACGACAGAAGCTTCTGCTTGAACCAACGCGTGAAACATGAGTTGTGCTCTTTGATTATATCTTCGTCCGTCCTCTGTTGGCCTCGGTCATTGTACGTCTTCTTAATAAAGGTTTTGTGCTCTACCACCCAAGGATCGACCATGTCTATGTGTTGTAGCGCGACTAGATTTGCTCTTTCAAAGTCGGCGAGTCGACCCTCGAAGTCGACATGCATTTCGCGGCGACCCTCACGGTGACCCCATCCAGCGAGCCTGCCGAGGTGCTTGTTGACGGGCAGACCAACGGGGTTCTCGATGCCTAGATAATTCGTGCAGTAGGAGATGCACTCTTCGGTCAGAAAGCCCCTGGCTATACTTCCCTCTGGACGTGACATGTTGCGAACGTATCCTTTGATGACACCATTCATCCTTTCGACGACATCATGTTGTGCAGGAACGTCAGCCCGAGTTGGATGATATCCTCCACGATATGGACCAGTAGATGCACCATAATGTCGAAGAATGCGGGCGGGAAGTACATCTCAAGCTCGCATAGTATCACCACGATCTCTTCCTGTAGCCTTCTGAGTTGCCTCACGCCAATCGACTTCTGAGAGATGACGTCGAAAAAGTTGCATAGGCCAAATAGCATTTCACAGACGTGCGCGTCCATGATCCCACGGATTGCAACTGGAAGTATCTGTGTCATCAGCACGTGACAGTCGTGAGACTTCATCCCGCTGAACTTCTGCTTCGCTGGGTCTAGGTATCTGCTTATCTTCCCCGCGTAACCGTAAGGAAGTTTTACTCCTACGAGGCAGGTGAAAAACTGCTCGATCTCCTCCTGACTTAGAGTGAAGCATGCGGGAGGGTAGTCATTTCCGGTCTTCTTGGCCTTTTTTCCTTTGCGACGACTTTCTGTGTCCTGCTTCGCCTCATCATCATCATCATCATTAGCGTGAAGCTCCTGCCTGATGCCCATTGATTTCAAGTCTGCCCTTGCTTTCGGCCCATCTTTGGTCCTCTCTGGCATGTTGAGCAGGGTACCAAGCAGACTCTCGTACACGTTCTTCGTGATATGCATGGCATCAAGGCTGTGAGGCACACGGTGGATCTTCCAGTATGGCAAGTCCCAGAAAACAGACATCGTTTTCCATACCTTCAGCAGCAGCTCTGGCGCCTTTCGCTTCTTTCCCGGCTCCGGCGCCTTTTGCTTCTTTCCCGGCAGTGGGCAATCTTTCCAATTTTTCAACAGCTCGTCTATTTCCTCGCCGCTCCTCGTACGCGGGCGTTTTCGGGGTTCGGTTTCACCATCGAATAGATCCTTGCGTTTCCTCCACAGGTCATCACCGCGAAGCCACCTTCGATGTCCCATGAACACGGTTTTCGAAGACCCGGGATCTCTATCTAGCTGGCGATATGTTGTGTCATCCATGCACCTTACGCATCCAGAAAATCCGTGGACTACCTGCCCCGCGAGATATCCGTAACCGAGATAGTCGTGCACCGTCGTGAGCAGTGCGGCTCTCATAGGGAAATATTCTTTCTCTGCGGCGTCCCACGTAGTGGCTGGCGTTTTCCACAGCGTGTCTAGCTCCTCCATCAGCAGCCCCAGATATAGATTGATGTCGTTCCCTGGTTGTTTCGGCCCTTCAATTAGCATACTCATGTGAATGTACTTCCTGTTCATGCACAACCAGGGGGGAAGGTTGTACATCCACACAAACACAGGCCAGGTGCTATGTGTGCTTCTCTGGCTGCCAAATGGATTGACTCCATCGGTGCTCATGCCCAGCACGATGTTCCTTGGATCCTTCCCAAATTCTGGGTATTCGAAGTTCAACGCTTGCCATTGGCTCGCGTCCTTAGGGTGACTCAGCATCTTGTCTTTTTTATTTATCTCCGGATCATTTCCGTCATTTTCCCGCTTCTTCTCCTCCCTATCCGCGTGCCAACGCAGGAGCTTTGCTACCTTAGGGTCCGCGAAATACCGCTGCAGACGAGGAGTGATCGGAAAGTACCACACCAATTTTCGAGGAGCTTTCTTCCTCTTCTTATATCAAGTGACGCCGCACACCGGACATATGGTAGACTCGGCGTGCTCGTCCCGATAAATGATGCAATTGTTCATGCACACATGGTATTTCACGTGCGGTAAATCCAGAGGACACACGATTTTCTTCGCCTCCTCGAAACTGGTCGGGCACTTGTTCCCCTTGGGAAGACGTTCATGCCAGAATGACATGTTCTTGTCGAAGCATGCGTCGGTCATTTTGTGTTTTACCTTCATCTCCAGAGCCATGAGCGTTACTTTCAGGCGGGTATCCTCAGGCCTGCATCCTTCATACAATGGAGTAATCGCGTCTATCTCCAGTTGATCCAGCTTGGCTTTCTCTCGGGCGGCAGCTCTTGCGTTATCCGTCTGCTTGAGAAGCAGCTCTTGAATATGAGGGTGCTGCACCCAGCCTCCATCGTCATCTACTCCAGCATCTTCATCTTCATGATCATGCCCTTCGCCTTGATCTTCCTCATCATCAGGTACGACATCTTCTACATGATGACTGTGTACATCATCACCGTCGAGATCATGTCCTGGAGATTCTTCGTCTTCTCGCCCTCCCTCGCCGCGGTGGTTGTCTTGTTGCCCTTCCTCATTTCTTGCCCGGCCCCCATGGACGACTTCATAGTCATCTTCATCACCTTGCCACCAATAGCCATCCATGAAACCACGCAAGAGCAGGTGGTCCCGCACCTGCCCGGAATCCGGGTCCGCAATAAGGCTCTTCAGCTTGCATCTTCGACACGGACATCTTATCTCCGTCTCGTTCTTTTGAAGCATCTCGGCCTTCGCGGAGCTCAAAAACCTATTCATGATGCCTTCGGTCATTGTGCGGACCATGGTCGCCTGAGGGGTAGAGCAAAACGATATTTTAGAACCAAGAAAAAATTTGGCATGACCTTCCCTAAAAATAGGACCAAAAAGAATGCATAGTGCCAAAATTCTCGCCGAAACAGAAATGAATCAACATTCCGGCAAAATATTGGCAACTATCGCATTTCAAATACCGGTACCTGCAAACACAAACATATATGCAACACCACAAACATATGCAACATCACAAATATACATAGATCTAGCTAGGCCACAAAAAGTGCATGTGCACGTTGTTGGGAATGAAGTGGGGAAAGTGAGTGGGTAGGGGTGGCTGTCCAAAATATCTTGTTGGGGTCCCAGGTTACTAATGGTGCACCACCTGCAAATGCGCCATTAGTATGCCTAGTTACTAATGGCGCACCTGCAGGTGGTGTGCCATTAGTAGTTTTGCAAAAAAATGTAAAATAAATAAATATATATACTAATGGCGCACCGAGTCACAGTGCGCCATTACTAGTTTAAAATAATAATGGCGCACTGAGACAAGGTGCGCCATTAGTAGTTTTGCAAAAAAAAGAATAAAAAAAAGAATACAGTACTGGTGCACTGTCTGTCTGGTGCGCCATTACTAGTTAGAACTAGTAATGGCGCACTTGGCCCGAATGCGCCATTAGTATGTATGGAAAAATAGAAAAATAAATTATTACTAGTGGCGCCGTGTGTCTGGTGCGCCATTAGTGTCTTCCACACTAATGGCGCATCACCAAATGGTGCGCCATTAGTATATAGTAGTGGCGCACCACCTGACAGGTGTGCCCATCCCATCTATAGCCCTTTTCCTAGTAGTGCGAGTATGATACCATTATCCGTTTTGTACATGCACTTGCTATGTGGGTGAAATTATGATACCATGCCAACTTTCAACTTTTGAAGAGTTCATTTGAAATTCTTTAATGCCTTATGGTTCAGCCCTCGTAATACCATTAATCCCGGTTCGTTCCTTGTCAACTATGTTCTCACCAAGAACACTCAAGAGGGCAGCCACGTGGGCCATTGGTCCCGGTTCGTCTGGACCTTTTGGTACCGGTTCCACGCACGAACCGGGACCAATGCGCCTCGCCCCTGGCCCATAACCATTAGTCTCGGTTTGTGCCACGAACCGGGACTAAAGGGTTGGTCCCCGTTGCGGTCAGGGTTTAGTCCCACCTCGCCAACCGAAGGGCGCTCACACCGGTTTATAAGCCCCTCCCACTCTGCCTTGTTGAGCTCCTCTCAAAGTGAAAATAGATGCCCTTATACAGGGAATTTGACCTAAATTCATACTGAATTTCTCTGAAATTCATAGAAATTTATTATGAATTTAGGTTGAATTTTCTCTATAGGCGCATCTATGCTCATTTTTTTAGTAAAGTTAATCACAAACTTGTGATTCACACAAATTTCAAAGAATTCAAATTTTAACTATTCAAATTTGAAAACTAATGGCACTAAGAGAAAGTTTATAATTTTTGTGACTTGAAAAAAATAATTAAAAATAAACTTTAATAAAATAAATAAAAATAGCAACAATAAGTATTTTGTTGTAAGTAGAAACAAAGTAAAATAAATAAAGCAACAAAGAAAACAAAAAAACAAAATAATATTTCTAAAACTAATGGCACTAACAGAAAGTTTATAATTAAAAAAGAATAAAAAAATAAAGCAAAAAAAGAAAATAAATAATGCAACAAAAACAAAACAAAAAACTGGATTTTTTTTTTTGAATTTTAAACACAGTAATATTAAACACAATAATTTTAACTATTCAAATTTGAAAACTAATGGCACTAACAGAAAGTTTATAGTTTTTGTGACCTAAAAGAAAAATAATTAAAAATAAACTTTAATAAAATAAATAAAAATAGAACAATAAGTATTTTATTGTAAGTAGAAAAAAAATAAAATAAATAAAGCAACAAAGAAAATAAAAAAACAAAAAAAGTGCCACCTACTGGGCCCCCACGGCCTGAATACGACTAGAAACCCTACCATGGGCCAGGATTCGGGCCCGCAGGAGGCCCAGTAGGCCCACATGCACACAACGTATGGTTAGGCCCGAAAGCCTACAATTGAGAGGAGCTCGAGAGGGTGGGCACAGCAGCGCTTATAAACCACTCTCAAGCGAGGTGGGACTAAACTTTGGCCGCGACACGGGCAGCACAGGGGCCTTTGTTCCCGTTGATAGCACCAACCGGGACTAAAGGGGGTGCATTGGTACCGATGCGTGGCACCAACCGATACCAATGCCCGCCCTTTAGTCCCGGTTGGTGCTACCAACCGGGACCAAAGGCCGTCGCTTCCCGCCTTTTGGGTTGCTGAAAAGAGACCTTTGGTCCAGGTTGGTGCCACCAACTGGGACTAAAGGGTGGCATTAGTCCCGGTTGGTGCCACGAACCGGGACCAATGCTCTCAGTATATAAGAAAGCACTTAGCATTTTTCAGATTCATCTGCATCAGTTCCCCCGCCCCGACGACGCCGCCAGGCTTCCCGAGCTTGCCCCGTCGACGCCGTCGACGCCCTCTGCTGCCTCGTCGATGCACAGCCGCCCCTGCCCCAAGCACGCCGCCAGTGGCCCGCCCCGACCACGCTGCGCGCCCTTGCCCCGACCACGTCGTCGTCGCCCTAGCTGCCCCGGCCACGCCGCCGTCGCCTCTGCCTCGCCTTGCCCCGACCACGCCGCTGTCGCCTCTGCCCCTGCCCCGACCACGCCGCCGTCGCCTCTAGCCCGACACGCGTCATGCCTCTGCCCCTACCACGACCATGCCGCACCTCTCATCCTTTGGTCAGGGCCGGCACCGCCCCCTTCCTCCCTATTTTTTCTGCACATATATATGATGTTTTTTCCTGATTATATGGATATGTATGAGTCTATGTATGTGTGTATATCTGTTTATATGTCCTTTTTGTAGATCTTTTGTTTTTTTGCATTTTTATAAAAATGTATATATGTATGTATATATGTTCTCTGTGTATATGTATGTTCATGTATATATGCAAAAGATATATTTTTAGAAAAGTTAGGAATTTTTTCTGTTCATAGATTTTTTTGGTGATATTAATTATTGTAGAATATGCAAATGTTTATATATTCATATGAACAATGCATTAGGCAAAACCTTTACTTTTTTTCGAAATTTTCTTTTTGAACATTTAAAAAAAACAAGCAATACTAAAAGAATGAGAGGAAAAAGGAAAATAAGAAGAGGAAGAAAGTAGGAGAAGAGGAGAAATAAATAAGAAGAGGAAAAAAGAAAAAAAGAAGAGGAGAAGAAGAAAGAAATATTCCATTTTTTCTTCTTCTCCTCTATTCCTTTCTTCTTCTCCTCTTTTTTTTTCTTTTTTTTCTTTGACCTTCTCCTCTATTCCTTTCTTCTTCTCCTCTTTTTATTTCTTCTTCGTTTTCTTATGTTTTATCGCGTCTGTCGTCGTCGATATACCCCTCTCGATATCTTCAACACGAGGGGGGGTCGATATACCCCCTCCCCGATAATATTATTTTCCCATGTACGTATGTCGTCGTTGTCGATATAACCCCCTCCCGATAACTTCAACACGTGGGGGGGAGGGTCGATATACCCCCTCCCCGATAACATTATTTTTCCGTGTATGTATGTCCTCGTTGTCGATATTACCCCCTCTCTACTGTGATAACTTATACCAAAACTCTCGAGGACACCCAAACCCTAGAAAAAACGATGTCGGTCTCCTACCCCCTCCCGCCACGCCCCTACCCGACAAACTCTCTCGAGGCGACCCCCTCTCGCTCGACCAAAAATCTCGAGGACACCCAAACCCTAGAAAAAACGATGTCGGTCTCCTACCCCTCCCACCGCGCCCCTACCCTTGAAGCGTTGCCGAGGCCACCCCAAACCCGGAATAAGCCCGGTCTACGTTCGCCACTAATATATCCACCTGCTATCATGTTTGTGTAATAATTGCCATGTTGTAATATTTGCAGAAACAATGGAGCACATACGAGACGAAGAAGCAGAAGAGGTGTTGGGGGAGATAATCTTAGCCGGAGGTGATATCTTGTCGTATCTTAACGACAATGATGGTCTGGAAGAACAGGGTGAAGAATCAGGCTACAGTGATCGAAGAATGGAGGAGGAAACACATGATTATGATGACTCCGGTGACCCAATGACGGTGCAAGAAGGAGACCGTGATGACGGCTTCGATGACCGAACGGAGTCCGGCCAGGTATATATATTAGTTAAGCCTGTGCTGACTAGCTAATTGATGCATTCATCGTTTTGGTATATGTACACACATTAATTATCTCTCGTCTTTCTTCTTTTTTCTAGCCCTCCGGATCAAGCACAACTTCGGTAAAGAGACGAGGCCCGAAGAAAAAGTTACGCTCGGATGAAAGGTTTGAGATCACAGCAATCGCGCGCGACGGTGAACCGATTGAACCTATTCGGACAAATGATGCATTTCCTGCTCAGTGCGGGGTTCATGTTAGGGACAAGATCTCGATCAGCATCCACCAATGGTATAAGCCTAAGAACAAAGACCCTGAGGTGTCTTATGTCAATGATATGTAGAAAGATGATCTTTGGACTGAGCTGAAGGCAAATTTCACCCTACCGCCAGAGGAGGATCCGGAGAAGCCAGTTAAAGAGCAATTAATCAAGTCTCATGCTCTTAAGAAGATGGCAGGCCTATTGAGGAGGTGGAAGAATGAGCTGAAAAGGTTTGTCGACAAAGAAGAGACACCGGAATTCATCGGCAAATATGAGAAGATCAGAGATCACTGGCCCGCATTTGTGGCCCATAAGACATCGGAAAAGAGTAAGAAGATGTCGGCGACAAACAAGAAAAATGCTGTGAAGAAGAAGCTTCACCATCGCACGGGGTCAGGTGGCTACCTCAAAGCCCGGCCTAAGTGGGCCAAGGCTGAGAATGATCTCCTTGATAAAGGGATCAAACCAGAGACAATGAACTGGCCAGACCATTGCGGACCTTGGTTCTTCGGGGCTGGCGGAACCTTGGACACTGTATCAGGGAAGTGCCTTTGGACGGACGAGCAAATGAAAATACCAGTCAAGAGGCTTCAGCACTATATCGATGCAGCGAAGGAAGGGACGTTCGTTCCAGACAAAGAGAATGACGAGCTCACAATGTCCCTCGGGAATCCTGAGCACCCTGGACGAACACGAGGCACGCCAGGCTCCGTTCCGTGGAAGGTTGTGTTTCCGGACGCAGGCAACCACAAATGCCAGGAGAGGAGGAAGAAAGTGCAGCAGACCGAACTGCAGGCGCTGCACGCAAGGGTACAAGCGATAGAGGAACGAGAAGCAAATCGCAGCAAACGAACTGCCGAAGCTTCCCCCGAAGCTACCCCGCCATCTCAGCGGAGAAGCAGCGTGGCTTCCACCGAGCTGCTTCAGCCGGAGCATGTCTTGACAGCTCCTGCTAGCTACCCCGTGGATGCTATCACGGAGTCTCAAAATTGCCACCTTATGACGCAATGGCAGAACTTAAAAGTCAAGGCGGCTGTCGGCTCTGTTTGACCTTCTGAACCCGGTGCAACTTTTCACTGTCGTCCGATTCCACAAGGATATGCTAGGGTGACGGTGGACGAAATAACGGAGGGATTTGAGGACCTCCAGCTTGACCACCCTACCGGTAAAGGGGAGACTCGGCTGGGTTCTGCTCTGAAGACTCCATGCCTATGGCGGAAGGAGTTCATCAACCTTCTGAACTGGACGCCTCCGCCTCCTCCTCCTCCTCCGGCAAGTCAGGGCACTCCGCCTCCTCCATCGCCTCCTCCTCCGGCGAGTGACGATCAGGGCACTCAGCCTCCTTCTCCGGCGCGTGGCGGCACTCAGCCTCCTTCTCCGCCTGCGCCGCCGTGCCCGAGCAGCCAGCAACCTCCTCCTTCTCCGCCTCGCCAGCAAGGGCGGAAGAGACCCGCCGCCGCCCCAGCTGCTCCAGCGCGTTGTAGTCCTTCTCCCCCACCTCTTAAGTAAGCACGAAAGAAGATAGTCGCAGCCGCTCCGTCTGCTCCGGCGTCTAGCAGTACAGCCAGAGGCGGGAGGCAATACAGATACGGTCCACCTCTCAAACATCTATAGAAGTTATCGTACGAGAGGACCGAGGATGAAAACGCGAAGATCATGCGGACCGAGGTGGATGACTTCTTTGAAGGCTTGAAAGCAAAGAGACATCCACCTCCGGAGGAGAAGGTAGATCCGGTGAAAGCAAAGCGCACTATCGATGCCCTGAGGAAACCACCAAAGTCTTCGCCGAAAACCAACTATGAGCGCATTACTGAAAAGGCATATCTCGAAGCGGAGCGGTCGGGAAGTACTGTCAGACATCAAAGGTCAAAAGAACGAGCAGCTGCGAAAAAAATTGCCCAGCTCGGCGAACAAGCAAAGCAATCGTGCCCCCCGCTCAGTGTGTCTAGCGACATCGTCGCTAATGCTCTAGGGACAGTGCCCGGTTATAGCAATCTTAGAGATTACATGCCTGACGATGTACATTTTGATTTCATGGAGGTGGACGAACACAGATACGAGTACGGGAAGCCTCTCGTCAAAGATGAAAAATCTCTAACAACGATGATGCGAAGATTCCATAATTGGTACATGAAAACCTGTAGAGAGTCTGGGGGGACGAATCTTTGTATCTGAAAATTAAAGAGGAGCACGTCCTCGTTGGAAATGATCTGTTGCCTATTCCATTTGAGGAGTTCTTCGAGTTCTTCAATCAAAAGGCCCTCGATAAATTAACAGTCTTTTGCTACTGTCTGTTAGTACTATTTCTGTCATTAAGTCTCTATATATAGCTCAGCTCTTTCATTGCATGTATTTATAATTAATTATCCTCACTATAGTATGCAGATTGAAGATCGTCGAGTGCAGAAAACAAGAAATATATGATATTGGGTTCATTAACACAAATATCATAGATGAATTTCTAGTTACAAAGAACGCCGAAGAGGCCGAGGCCAACTTGCTACAATCGTTGATCAAAAATCAAAACAAAGATTTAATACTCTTTCCTAACAACTTCGAGTGAGTGTTACTGTCGTGTGCATATTCGGTTTCCCTTATGACTCGAGCGAGGTTATAGTAATGTAATTGATGAGTTATGCATGCGTGCGCAGCTTCCACTATGTTGTTCTGGAGATTAAGCTTGAGCGGGGACTAGTAACCGTCTTAGACTCGAGACGAAAAGATCCCGAAACCTATGCGGACATGACTAAAATGCTCAACAAGTAAGTTCAATCGATCATTATCGCACCATATCGGCAACTTTTTGTTCATTTCCTGATATCTCAAGTAATAATAATTATTTTCTTTGTCTTGCAAGGTTTGGAAACAGTTCACCGCAGAAGCTCCGGGACTGCCGAAGGAGCTGCAATATACATACCCGAAAGTAAGTACTACTAGCTAGCTAGTTGCGCGCATCTCCCGTTGATTCTATAGCTATACTTTCATCAATGCCATTTATAATGCTTCATTATTAGTTTGATTGACCTCTATTTCTCGTAAAGTGTTTGTGGCAGGAATAGGGGAATGATTACTGTGGATACTACGTGTGTGAGTTCATCTACAACGCGACTTTGAAAAATAAGCGGGGCTACTCTAAAAGACAATATGAAGTGCGTAAGCAATAATATTCATAATTTCATTTTATTACACAATCATTTCTGTTGAGTTTCATTCATATATATGTATTAACCCCCTTCTTCAAATTAAACGTGGCAGATGCGGAATGAACTCCTACCACAAGATCGCATGAAAGCAATTCAAGAGGAATTGGCGGGATTCTTTCTTGACCACGTCATCAATAAAGCCGGAGAATACCATGTGGAAATTGATTTCAATTGCTAGGGGATTGTAAGAGATCTTACATATTGTATATGTATGTAGCCAGTAGCGTCGGATAGATAATACGAAAACTTGTTGTTCGACCAATCTCTCGGAGAAGGAGAGGCCGATCGATCACTTCTCTCGGTATGCATAACGAACTTCTGTACTTAATGGTTTTCTTCATTTTCTTACTAGATAGTGTGTCGAGGGCCTCTCTATATATAGTACGTAGCGTCGACCAAGCACGGACATAAGCGAGGGCACTTCTCTCTATTAATTAGCTAGCTAACACAATATATGAAACACCTAAATTAACCCCCCAAAACCCCGAACCCCCCTCCCCCCTTTCAATAAAAAACAAAAACCCCAGCCCCTGAAATGCTGACACGTGGATGCCTTTTAGTCCCGGTTGGTGCCACCAACCGGGACCAAAGGCCCTCCTGCCTGGGCTCGGCGCACCGGCCACGTGGAGGCCCATCTGTCCCGGTTCGTGTTAGAACCGAGACTAAAGGTCTAGGGCATTAGTAACGAACCTTTAGTCCCGGTTCAAGAACCGGGACAAAAGGCCCTAACCAACCGGGACGAATGGGGCTTTTTCTACTAGTGGGTCTTGTCCTGAGGCATTGATCAGTTGCACTGCCTGCAGACTATCACACTCGATGATAAACGGCAGCTCCATCCATTGGAGGGCCAAAGCTATGCCTCCCATGCACCCAGCCAGCTCGGCATGTAGAGGGTCCGGGCAAGACCATAGCGAGCGACACGCGGAGAAAATAATGGCCCCTTCCTGGTCACGGAGCACCATTCCCATCCCGGCCCTCCCGTCATCATGGAAAAAGGAGCCGTCGACATTCAGCTTCGTCCAGTTGGCGGGTGGGGGACTACAATTGTGGGCTTTTCGTGGCACACCTCCCACATGCGATATTGGTTGTTTCTGCACCTTCTTGTTGGATGGTCATCTTCCCTCTGTCCCAATCTCTCTGCGGATATTGCTGGATCCCGAGCAGTGAGGTTATGTAGCTCTGCAAAAAGCGACGAGATACCTCCACAGGCACCGCCGTTTTGTCATGAGTGATCTCGTTGCGCACATGCCAACATCTCCACAACAGCATAATCAGGCGCAGCCGGTCCCGTTCATTGCTTTCTGCAATTAGGTTCAGGAGCCACTCCGGGCCGGTGTTATGGACTGACTCGATGTCCGGTATACTCCACACCTCCTCCATAGTCCGCCACAAATGCACCACCCGAGGGCACCTGCAAAACACATTAAATGTGTCCTCGCGCTCGAGACCACATAATGGGCATATATCACTAACCTTCATGTGTCGACTGAATTTATTAGACCATGTGGCAAGGGAATTAGTAGCCAAACGCCATGCAAACACACGCGCTTCAGGAGGAGCAGGGCACCTCCATAATAATGCCCAGACGGCACGTCGCCCGTCCTAATTTGAAGAGGGACTGCTCACTGTGACTGAAGAGGGACGAAGCTTGTCCTCAAGCGCCAGCCAGTACTCGCTACGTATGGTGAAGATACCAGTACGTTCTGCACCCCATGCAAGGAAATCTTCCCCCAGCCGATGGGACGCTTTAATCTTTAGTATCTCCTGAACATCAACAGGCAAAAAGTACTATTGAAGTAGGGTTCCGCGCCATGCACCATGCTCGTCTAGGAGCTCTGAGACTCGGCGGAGACGGCACCTTCCCTGTTGGGTAATTGGTGGCCGACCAACAGGGTGTGGTATCCAGGAGTTCCACCAAATTCGGACCGACTGCCCATTACCGATGCGCCAGACTAAGCCTTTCTTTAGCAATTCCAACCCATGCACAATGGCCTGCCAAGTTTGCGACGCGTTGCTAGTGAAAACAGTATCTTCTAATCGTCCATTAGGGAAATATGTTGCCTTCAAGACATGCATACAAAGACATTCCGGGTTGACCAAAATACGCCATGCTTGCCGAGCTAACATTGCTTGGTTGAAGAGTCTGAGGTCCTTGAATCCCATACCCCCAGCCAATTTGGGCCTCAACAGCGAGTCCCAAGATTTCCAGTGGGTTTTCCTCTTGCCTCTGTACGCACCCCACCAGTAGCTACGAATCATCCGCCCCAAATCATCGCGGGTGCTTCTAGGAAATTTAAACAAACTCATTAGGAAGGTGGATAGGGCCTGCGCCACCGCCTTGATAAGAACCTCACGTCCTCCTTGGGACATCAATTCCCCCCACTATATAATTCTCTTTGTCAGTTGTTGCTGAAGATTGTGTAGTTTCCCTTTTGAAAAGCGGCCACTTGGCGTTGGAAAGCCAAGATATTTTTCCTCAAAGCTCATATTCACCACGTCCAAGTTGTGCATGACCTCCTGTTTGTTAGCTTGTGAACATTTGGGGCTGAACAATATAGAGCACTTGGCAGGATTTATGAGCTGGCCCGTAGCTCTAGCATATGTACTGAGAGCTTCTTTGATTTGCGCAGCCTCCTCTCCATTAGCACGAAAGAACAATAAGGTGCCATCCGCGAACAGGAGGTGTGAGATGCCTGGAGCTTGGGCGCACACCCGGAGTGGAGTGAGGCGGTTGGATGCAATCTCCTGTTTTAGAATAGCATCAAGACCACCAGCAACAAAAAGGAATAGGAAAGGTGAGAGGGGGTCTCCCTACCGTAGTCCACGAGACGGTGCGAATGAGTCCGAGAGGGCTCCATTGACTTTCACACAATACCTCACCGAGGTGACACACCTCATTATCCAATCCACCCATCGGTGAGAGAAACCCATCTGTTGCACCACTCGCTCCAACAAAACCCAATCTACCCGATCGTAAGCCTTCGACAGGTCCAGTTTATAGGCACAAAAGCTCTCCTTCGGGTCCTTCTCCTGTTCGATCGCATGAAAACACTCAAAAGTGATTAAGGAGTTATATGTAATTAATCTGCCCGGTACAAAGGCGCTCTGCTCTGGGGACACCAACTCATCCAAAATAGGCCTCAACCTATTGACCAGGCATTTGGCTATCACCTTATTAAGAAACAGTATAATGGGGTGACCTACGAGCCCTCACGGCACTTTAACGTCCCTGGCCGTCCGATTGCTGCATGTCCCGATCTATCTGTTGGGCAGCTGCTCCTCATAGCTATGTAGACCCGTTGTTGTTGATCGGGCCGGAATTTTCTTATTGGGCTGGCTGACTGACTTTAGCTAATGAAAGCTTAAACCGTGCATGTAGCCCAAAAAGTAAAGTATAGGTGCCTTCCGTTCATCCCCATAGCCTGTGCATGCGCATGCGCCTTCACACCCACAATAATTGTCAGGCAAGTCGTTTGATCGACTCAACAAGGAAAGGCATCTGATCAATCCCCTGTCACCAGGTTAACTCTATTCCCCCTAACACGTTTTTACACTTGTTTGAAAAAGGGCGTCAATTGTCTTGCCGTTAAGTCTGAAGATAATTGCTCCTATGTATCGCTGGAAACACTTCCATTTTTTTTTGACAGGTCACTGGAAACGCTTTTCTACCACACACTGTTGGAAAATATTTACGTATACGTTTCGTTAAATAAAGTTTTTTTATTTATTTATTTTATTGTCTTGTGTGTGCTGCACATATATGTTCGCCTTTTCACACTTCAGCCAAAACACGCATGACAAGAAGTCTCTGAATGAACATATTAAACACATTAAGCTACGCGTAAAGGGCGGCCAACGAGCTATGCCATGTGGCGCAAGCTGGTTGGCCGCGGTGAGAAATCTTTTGAATTTTTTTAGATGGAGGTGTGGATTATTTTTAAATGCATTTTTTCTTTTTAGATGGAGGTGGGGACATTTGGTATTTTTTAAATAGAGGGTTATGCAAAGTGGCACTTGCTGGTAGGCTGCGGTGGTAATTTTTTTTCTTTTTTACTTCTGTTTTTAGATGAAGGTGATGATTTTTTTCTGAGATGTTTTCTTAGACGGAGGCGATGACTCTATGTATTTTTTAAATGAAAATGCGCGCACAACTTTTTCTTAAGCGGCGCCACAGGGTGTGGCGCCCCAACCACTAGTTATCTACAAAGCAACCATAGATTTAGTAGTTCAAATTATGTGCTTCTTTGGTGGTGTCGCTAGCATAATCAATTTATCCTTTTTTTGTGTCTCACAACTGCTAAGGTTGGGGTGTCTATCTCATATATGTCCCTGTGACAGGAAGTCTCGTATTGTGTGAACAGATATGCTTTTTTATCATACTCTCAGAAAAGTGAAAGTGAAAGTTTTGAGTAACTAAGGGTCTGGTTTGCAATAGCCCCACTAACTGTGAACCTCTTGTTTAAGAACCATTAAAAAAATCAGAAACCACCTAGAGGTTTTAAGCCCTTAACAGTTAGATGGCACCAAATGTGTCAACATAAGTAAATCAGTTTTCATTAGCACTCATTATATAAGCTGTACCATAATTTATTTACTACCTGATAGGAGATGTAAAGAGGCATCTCAAAAAATCATTTCCTGAAAATTGTCACTCATTATATATGTCTAAAAAAATCATTATTATAATTTCCTTTACTCTACATATATTTTTTATGTGTTACTATGTCATAAGAAATGCTATCCATTGTGAAAATAGTCATTTCCTATATGTGTCTATGAAAGAAACAAAATATTATATATTTAGACTAGGATTTTGACAATATTATGCAAAAATATTACGCTATGTTTTGAAGTATTTATATAATATTCTATCATTATTTTGAAAACTGGACAAGCGCAGCAACGCGCGCTATCATGATCTAGTATATGACATTACAGAGACTGATAGGCCGAAAATCAGTGAGTCGGGACGGCGAGTCAATCTTGGGGATCAAAACAATGACCGTACTGTTTATCCCGTACGGCACGACTCCAGAGGCAAAAATAATTTAACCGCATTAATAATGTCATCCTTCATCACCGCCCAGCGCCGCTGGAAGAATCTCGCGGGGAACCCATCCGGCCCCGGTGCCTTTCCAAATCCTCTTCTTGACGATCTTTTTGCAACGAATTAGGAAGCATGTTCTAAGAGCAGATTTGTTCCGTTCAAATTAGGGCTCGGGGTTGGCTCCTAATAATAATCTTTGTTGCCATTTTACAGATGAAGTCCCAGTGTGTGAACTCTTAACCATGACACCAACTAACGGGGACTGTAAATGTAACCGACATAGCTAGCAGCTCATCCTATTTTGACTCTTGTAGACCTGAACTAGTATACAGTACAGAAACACCGGAGTGCAGCAGCGAGTTCTACAATTGTACTAACATTCCAAGACAGCAATGCTTGTCTACAGTGTGCCTCGTCGTAGAAGAAAGAATAGCTGGAATCAGATCAAATTATTTCTCGCCGGCAAGGCTGGTTGCTTGCAAGCCATGCAACAGGAGCCAACAGTTTTCCAGTGGCTGAAGTGAATTGGGGGGAGGAACGGGCGCTGCTCTTTTACAGCCTAGGATATATTGTGCGCTAGTCTACCTTATTAAGAATCAGTACTCCATCACTTCAACCATGTGGTTCTTATACCAGATGGGGTGCAACCACCATAAAACTGAATCGGTTTATGCTTCAATTTTTACTGCTAAAAGATAGTCTACATCAACCATGGAATTGCAGAGTGAATTTTTATTGTACTAAATGATCTTGATTTGGGATCTTCAAATCTTCATGATGTGCACCCGCCACACCAATCTCCTACCCCATTCTGTAAATATCAGGGACGTGCTATCTTCAATTTTAGCTTGATATATATCCATCTAGTTGTTGTATGGTCTTCTTCCTATAGCTTTCCGCCTACACTATCTATCAAATGTCTAGAATTAAGAGGAAGAAGATGAAGCAATGACCCTTAGGATCTTGGAGCTACACACATAGCATGTTGGGAATAGTAGGCATCCAGGAACATGTTCATTGACACGGTGTTACACTTGTTGTGATTGACCTAATTACTGTCACTTCGAGAAGAACCACAACTAGACAGAGAATTGCGCATGGAGGAAGCATCGTTTCTGAAGGGCAACGAAAGCTGCACATTGAGAAGACTTGAAGAACATGTGCGACTTTCTATGTTGTTGGCCGTGCAAGGTTTTTCTCGGCCATTTATTTTTGTAGCGACCAGCTGGTGAAGCTAGATGTCAATGTACAGAGGAAACAAAAGACATGTAAATTTATGCTAACCAAAACAGAAAAAAAAAGCGTGCCACCAATAGCAGAGCATGGACAACATACCAATGATGCAGGAGACAGGAAAAGGAAGCGGCACTCTACCTCACAAAAACCTTGGGTAGTGTGTGCCCGTGCAAGAAACAACCTGGGAGAACCCCCTACCGATACCGTTGGATTGACATGCCTCCTGTATTCGTCACCCGGATGATTGAAGAGCTCAAAGAATGAACCACAAAACCATTTCTCCAAGAAGAAAAAAGCTACAAATTAAGCTATACCATGTGTCTTATGGCTCACACTATGTCTGATGAGAGTCATGACTCATGAGACCATCGAACAAGTCAATTCTTGCAATAAATTGTTGTGTTCAGTTCTCCATACAAGTCAGCCTAGACGAAATGAGCAAGCTTTGCGGCCCGCTCATGGCCCGTTCAGGGCCGGACCATACGGTCCAGGCCCGGTAGAAAAACATGACGGTCCGGGCCCAGAAATACAGACCGCGAAAAGTTTGGTCCGGTCCGGTCTTTAACCGGGCCTACCGAGCGGACCGATGGTGCAAGGCCCATGAAAAGGCCATCTTGCTAGACACACCGAGCGATCCCCCTCCCCTCGTTCCATACCCCCTCCTCTTGGGTCAATTCCCTTCTCGTTCTCCTCACAGCGCCTCCTCTTCTCCCTAACCCTAACCCTAAGGCGACGACGCCATCGCCCGTGGCCTCTCCCCTTTACCGACGGCACCATCTCATCCGAGTCTGAGCTGGAGGAGCACGTGTACGTCGGGGACGCAACAAGGCCAGCACGCCATCGGTCCCACCTTCCCTGGTTCCTCGCCGAGCACCACGAAGAGGAAGAGGTCATGTTTGAACAAGAAACTTTTGTCCCACTAAGAGTTTCTGAATTTTCTGAAGATGCATCTAAGTTTCCCTCACTTGCGAGCTAGGATGTATGTCAATGTCTTTTCTTGGTAAACAAATCACGTCGATTCCTTCATTCATGGCTCTGAAAATTACCTCTGGGAGATTGGGCGCGACGGTCTTTAGCATCTCGCGGGCGAGCTCGTCGGCGTTCGGGTGGTGGATGACATCGCGCCTGTAGTGTGGCGGGCCAATGACGTCGCGGCTATAGTGTGGCAGTTGAACAAGAAACTTTTGTCCCACTAAGAGTTTCTGAATTTTCTGAACTAATGTAAGAGTTTCAAGAGATGTAGTGTTTCAACAGCAAACTTTAGTCAGGAGACTATACTGACAAGTGACAATAGTTTCTGAAAAAAAGCTTGATTGCGCAGTATTGCTAGATGACCATATGTTTGTTTGCACTAGTACTAGATGATTTAACATGTTTGGTCAAGAGATGTAGTTCTAGAGAGTAGACAGTATGTGCCGAACAAGGTGTTCTATGCTACAACAAGAAGATGATGAATTATTTGCACATGATGGTTGATGTACTGACTGTGGATATTATGTGTTGTTTTTTTGTAGAGAATGGTGAAGGAGAAGGGGAATGAGAAGGGAAAGGGTGCTGGTAAGGAGAATGGGAAGGAGAAGGGTGCTGGTAAGGAGAATGGGAAGACGAAGGCAAAGGAAAAGAGCTTGAATTACCTAATTAGGCAAGATTCGGCGCTGCCTCCGCCAGTTCCGAGGAAGAAGAGCAAACCTAAGGTGCAGATTAGGAAGGAGAAAGACTTTCCCAATGCCCCAATGTGAGAGTTGATTTGTAGGTTAAAACAACACCCTCTGCCTCCTCCACCTCTCCCCGACCGCACCGGTGTTGGAGTGCGTGCCGCGGGAGCCGCTGCCTCCGGCTCCGCAACCGGCTCCGAGCTGCCTCATGCATCTACTATTGTATGATTGCTTTACTTGATGCTTGATGTAACCATATTTCCATATAACCATAGTTATTGTTTTCCTTATTTGTGCGCTCATGTGTGTTAGGTGGTAGAGGACGAGGAGAAGGAGGACGACGAGGACGAGGACATGGACAAGGAATATGAGGAGCAGAATCTATTTTTGGTTCCTCCATTGCAAGTGGGTGCTGATATGTCGGATGATGAAACATCAGATGAGTATAAGGAATCAGCTTATGAACTAGAAGGTGACACTATGTCCGAGGAATCACTTGTGCATGTAGTCTCTAGTGAGGAGGAGGCAAGAGAAAGGAAAAGGAAAAAGAACAAGAGGCTAAGAGCCAATGCTCCTGTTAGGATGTCATCCGATGTTTGGGCCCATTTTCACAAGATCAGGGAGCCATGTGAGAAGACTGGAGAGATTGTGTTGAAGGCTGTTTGTAATTACTGTATCAACAAGAAGTATGCTTATACACAAGGTGGCAGCACCTCAACTATTGGAAGGCATCATTTAAAATGTAAGGATTACAACGCCAAGATGGCCAGGGATGCCATCCAAACAACTCTTGAATTGCGCAAAATCAATGGTACAAGAAGTGGTCCAACAATGCACCCCTCTATTTAGTACGACTAAGGAATCGTTAAGGAGCTTATTGCTAAGATGATATGTGTACATGAGTATTCATTTAGGATGTTTGTGAAGGAAATATGCCCTAAAGGCAATAATAAAGTTATTATTTATTTCCTTATATCATGATAAATGTTTATTATTCATGCTAGAATTGTATTAACCGGAAACATGATACATGTGTGAATACATAGACAAACTTAATGTCACTACTATGCCTCTACTTGACTAGCTCATTAATCAAAGATGGTTATGTTTCCTAACCATAGACATGAGTTGTCATTTGATTAACGGGATCACCTCATTAGGAGAATTATGTGATTGACATGACTCATTCCGTTAGCTTAGCACTTGATCGTTTAGTATGTTGCTATTGCTTTCTTCATGACTTATACATGTTCATACAACTATGAGGTTATGCAATTCCCGTTTACCGGAGGAACACTTTGTGTGCTACCAAACATCACAACGTAACTGGGTGATTACAAAGGAGCTCTACAGGTGTCTCCAAAGGTACATGTTGAGTTGGTGTATTTTGAGATTAGGTTTTGTCACTCCAATTGTCGGAGAGGTATCTCTGGGCCCTCTCGGTAATGCACATCACTATAAGCCTTGCAGGCAAAAAAAAAAGAGGAAAGAAATCAGCGTGGAAAACTGTACATATATCACGGAACGTGGGGATGTTGGAATCCCATAACTTACCCCAGAGATATCTCCACGAACTACTCCCTCCGCGACTCGACAACCAAAATCCCCATGCCCAGCTTCCGATCGCCTTTTCGTTCCAGTGAATATGCGCCGGCGCTGGCCACCAGGACGAGGCTGTTCGGCCGCGTTAACATGGGTGATTTCATACTGATGTAGGCTGATTTGCTGATTTCCTATTGGCATAGGCTGATGAGGCTAACATGATGGAGAATGAGAAGATGGCGCTGCGCTGGAGGCAGGAGGGAGAGTACCAACGACCCTTCCGTCGTGTAACCAAGGCGTACTACATGCATCCTGCTGAAGTCTATTGAGAGAGAGAGGTTGTCGAGATGGTGAAGAAGTAGGGAACGTGAGCACCAGGTTGCTAAAGATAGATCAGGGACTATGTGCAGAGGGTGCACCATGATGAGGGATTATATTTGTGTGCAGGAAGATGATCATCATTGGGAATCAAGACGCCAAGTAGATCGCCGATGGGGAGGTTCAGTTCCAAGACAAGCTCGACAATGACGTAAGGGGAACACCCACCTACAACACGGAGCTACCCAGCAGGTATACGTACTGGAAACAGAAACATTACTGTAGTAGCTATGTGAAACAAATATACAACGTGAGACCTAATAACATTAGGACAGTCAGCATAATAATTAAGTTTCCACTATTCATTGGAATTTTGTTGTAAAGTTCCAGATCAACTCATCAATACATATTTATGAACTCCCATGAATTTAGTAATTTTCTGTATTGTGCGAGAGAATATTGTGTTCTTAGAGTATTTACTTACTGTCGAAACAAGCTTTCTCACTATTTTATATATAAACCACCATGTCCATATGTACAAGCCGTTAGGTATGGCTTAGACCTTAGGAGCACTTTGTTGATGTGGTGAGATTTCAAACGACCCCACCTTCTCCATGTGTGGTACACGTACGTGCATCCCTAACTGTAAAAATTTGCTGTGACTGCGGCCCATTCCGAGAATTATCTTGCTTGGTCAGTTCCTCTGCTGATTAGTTCGCAATAATTATGAAGGTGTGTTCATCAGCCTCCGTCATGCGTCTCCTGCTTTAGATAACTAGTAAGCGTGCACGTGCAACGCACGTATCATCAAAGAGTCATGGACTCATGGGAAAAATGGCGGCGATAGTTTGCCCTTCCCTTTGTCATCGAGATAGTGGGTCCCCTCATACATATTTCACTGCTCCAAACGGGAGGAGGGGGGGGGGTGCTTCGACTCTAGCATGATGAGGATGTCGTTGCACGAAAATAATACAACCCGCTCTCGTCCACCACCCAAAAAAATTGGACAATACACCATTCATGTCTTTTTTTTTCTTTCAGTGGAAACAACAATCTATTAATAAATAGTTTGCAATGTCATGTGCAATCAGTTGCCTAGCAACACACACTAGTAGAAAAAGGGGCTTTAGCGCCGGTTCGTAAGGGCCTTTAGTACCGGTTTCATAACCGGCACTAAAGGGTGGTCACTAAAGGCCCCCCCCCCCCTTTAGTACCGGTTCGGCACGAACCGGCACTAAAGTGCCACCACGTGGCGTGAGCTCGCGCCCCGGTATGGGGGACCTTTAGTACCGGTTGGTGTTACCAACCGGTACTAAAGGTTTTTTTCTGAATTTTTTTTTTGAAAATTTTGGAAAAAAATTAGATTTTTTTTGATTTTTAATTTTTTTGAATTATTTGATGATTTAGTCTCTAATCCCCTCTCTTAACTGCTCAAGTGTGGATCACTCATTCCAAATCATCTAACTTCCCGACCGGTCACCCATCCCTCTCACTACTCTAGCCCGAGCACGCTTAACTTTTGGGTTCTATTCTCCTTCGTTTCGGAGTCTGCACTTGTTGTTTTTCTGACAATAGTAAGATGTTAATCCTATTAACCCTCAGGAGTTTAGCTTGAGTATGAAGTCACACATTTCACCGTTTGAGTTTGAAACTATTATTCTAAAAAACAGTAATTATTTAGTAACGCTAATATTTCTTGAATAAGTTTGACCATAGTTTGACCAGATTTGACCAAAATTCAAAAAATTGAAATAATTATTTAGTAACACTAATATTCTTGAATAATTATGTAGTAAAACATTAATACTTCTTGAATAAGTAGTTTGACCAGATTTAACCAATTTTTTTTAAAAAAACTGAAATTATTTGACCATATCTTTTTTCCTTTTGGAATTTGAGGATTCTAAATAATTCCAAATAGGTCGTAGGCTGTCTCCATCGGATGCGTATTTTCGTGCTGAATTTTTTGATATATTATACATTTTTTTCCGACATCGTATGCAAAAGTTATAGCCGTTTTACATTTTCCCTACACTTTTAGTGCCGGTTTGTGTCACAAACCGGTACTATAGGTCAGACCCCTTTAGTACCGGTTCATGGCACGAACCGGTACTAAAGGTGCCACGAACCGGTACTAAAGGTGATCGTGGGGCCCCGGCCTGACGCCAGCCTGCCACCACCCCTTTAGTACCGGTTCGTGCCACGAACCGGTACTAAAGGTTCAACACGAACCGGCATTAATGCAAATCCATTCGAACCGGCACTAATGGTACCATTAGTACTGGGCCAAAATCAAACCGGCACTAATGTGCTTCACGTTTGACCCTTTTTCTACTAGTGACACCTATGCTCTGACTTCGGTTTTCACCGCATTGCTTCATCTCTAGATGTGTAGAGCAACAGTCAGTAACACACCCCCTTTGTGGTTGCAAGCACTCACGTGGTTGGTCATTATTTTGTGAAAAAGAATTGAAAAGAATCACTATTTACCTTCACCCATTTTCTCTAGTCTTGACCACCTATCCAATTGCTTGGCCAGTTGTATTGTGGCAATCGCATCACGTGTACCTGCAAAATAGGTTTTTTATGCAATGGTCATGAGGTTGAGTTTCTACATCATTTTCCCTTGTCATATTAGTGTTTCTTCAATATAAACATAAAAATAGCTGATTCGTTTGATCAGAAAGTAAATACCAAGGTTTCAAACATGGTTGACGAATTGCATTGGAGCTTACAAGATATGGAATGTCAAGCTAATGGTAGTAACGGCATGCGTGTTGAGAACATCTTGTCCTATATGTCTTTTTTTACGAGTAAAATATTGCATTAATCAAATAGCATCATCATTACAATCTGCTTTACTACCTCTCGCAAGCCGGAACCAAAACGAGGAGGCAAAAGATGATTGATCTCAGCAATCAATGATGCAAACAATGATCTGTCTAGATCCTTCTCCTTGAGCACGTTCACTACTGATAGCGTGTCTAGTTTCACACAAATAGGCAACTCTGATCTCTGAATGGCAATAAATATTCCCTCCATACAAGCACATAACTCTGCTTCGTGTCCTATATTTTAATGAAGAAAAGAAAAGTTTAATTTGATATGGAGTATTTTAATAACCTTAAGATAAGTATGAATTCATTCATAATCATCTTTATCAATAACTTTGAAACCACAATCTCCCACACTTACAATTTTCAGAGTCCTAGTCTTCTCAAGCATTGCATTCATACTTCCTGCCAAGAGAAAGGTCAAAATAGCAATTAGAAAAATTCGGGCAGCCTAGAAACACAAAAATGAGTCAATCAATACTCATATTACTTCAGAAAGTATCATTCTTTCAATAGCCAGTCTCCAACCTTTTATGATTTAGTATGATTGCCACATGTGGCCAATGTGTTATCTGCTCTCTGATGTCCTGCAAGGCTACTAAAAACAGAGAAATCGTTTGCATATAGGTAAGTAATTTTATGCAAAAAATAATGGTTGAAAACTTACTTAAAATGCAATGCTCCAATTTAGCAAACACTCATTTCTTTTTTCCCGGGAACACGCATGAGAATTGCATGTAAATATATTAAGAAGGGGAGAGTATATCAACCTAAAGAAGGCCAACAAGAGCAGCAGCGCCACAAAGTTTAAACAACTATAAAACAAAAAGATGACGCGGCCTGCAGCTAAATATCGTTGTCTCTTCAGCAAAAATATTCCCATGAAAAAATCTAGCTATAACTTAGTATTTTCTATTTATATGTGGCATGTCGGGTTTTTTTCAATGAAGAAAATGAACAATGCATTTTCTATATCTCAATTCTTAATCCGCAATTTGTTAGAGCTTCAGTTTTACTCATCGTCCTTAAACTCTGTATTTTGAATGAAGGGAGGAAAGAACCATCTCCAGAACCCTTTCCCTCTTAAACTATATAAAATTTATTTCAGAAATTTTATTTAGTGTAATTTCTAGAACACAGAAGAACATTGCTATAAATCGCTTGCACACCCTGTCCTTGCTGTGCTCTTCTCTCCTCACTCTCTTCTTTTCACTTACTCGCTGGTCCATGATTAGATGGCAAAACAGAGCCCCTAAATCCCTGATGGATGCGGTGCTGAGTGACTGCACCTGTGTCTCAAGTGTGTGGATGTCTGCGTGGTGGTCGTCGTCTTGCGCGATGCAGTGTCCATCATCAGCGCCTGCATGCTGGCTGCCCGCGTGCGACACGTCGTCGCCATTCTCAACCTGCTTTTGGCGACCGTCCTCCAGGACAGCTGTGATGACGCCCTGGTCGTCATCCGCGGGAACCTTAAGGAGTCCGTAGAAGCCTGCGACTCCACAAGGCGTGCGAGTGCTGGAAGTCGACCTGCGCCATGCCAAGGCCATCGTCAGTGCTTGCATGTTGGCCGCTGGCATGCACCACATAGTCACCATCGTTGGGCTGCGTGAGGCGGCAATCCTCCGAACGGCATGCTGTGACGTCCGTCTGCGACCTCGCCGTCGCCTTGGTGAACGCCGCCATCCGCGAGCACGCTCGCACGACTCCGTTGCCCTGCTTGACGCCGCCTTCCGCGGGAACACCACCATTGCCCTGCTGGACGCTGCCTTTTGTGGGAACGCCGCCGTGCGGGTGGACTCCGTCGCCCTGCTGGACGCCGTCCTCCGCAAGCAAGCTATCTATCTTCCCAGTTCCCACAAGTGGATATCTTCCATGGCCATGAGCTTGACGGGGAGGAGAAGAGGCGGACGAAGATGAAAGGCGAAAAGATAGAAGGAGGAGGCGTGCGGTTTGGAGTAATTAATGCGGGAATTACAACGGAAGCGGAGGTAGAGGAGCATAGTTGGAAAGAGGAGCATAGTTGGAAAGAATCGCCGAAATATCTCACGCGCAGATCATGGATTATATTTGGCAAAAAATTATACCCACAGTAAACGGAATCAGGGGAGTAATTAGTTAGAATTTTTTTTTCCTAAAGAAAACGTGCGTGAGGATGGTCTGCCGGCAGAACATCCAATCTGAACCGTTCGATTGACTGGCAGACCACCGAGACATTATGGGCTCTCAGATTTCACTTAATCAATTAGATCTGAGGGCTCTGCTTATCCCGTGTACACTTTGAGGTGTGTCTTTAGAGAAACTCATGTTTGCTCTTTTAATAGTAGTGTAGATATATGAAGGCGTGTTCATCAGTCTCCGTCATGTGTCTCCTGCTAAGGATAAAATACTGGATCTTTGGTGTGTCGGAAAGAATGACGTGCAAGGGCTGGGGACAATGAGTTAACAGATTCTGACCCATTATTTTCATCTCTTAGTAGTTCTCCATATACCCCAGTGCATATCGTTGAGTCTTTACTTTTACCTCTGTTTCCATATTGTAACAGGCAAACATGACAGGAGAATACTTAATTGGTGTGTTCCAAGCAAGATTGGTGTGTTGTGTTTCACATGCGGACATGGATGTGGGTATCTTCATACCTTTTTACTAACTGGTGAGTCATATATTGGTGTTTGTGTCCGACACCTCCGTGTGCAGCTACCAGTTTAATTAGTATGTCTTCGACTCTGATTTTCAGTTTCTCGGCAGACGCAGTAAAATTATGAACGCATTTGATATGATGCATCTAACTCAGATTTTTAATCTCAAGGATGATACGGTGTGAACCAAGTTGTTTAATTTGCTTTCCTTTTACTAACTTTCTCTTGCAGGTGACTATGCATATGTGGTCTGCTAAATAATAACAGGGAATATTTTTTGATCTATGGAGTTCTCCCTGTTCCAAAAAATAGAATAACAAGGAGTATATACCAGTACATATCGACGAAAACATCTATTGTATTGTATATTCAACACACGGATTCTATTATTTCTTTCAATTTCAATGAGGCAGGCCAGCAGCAGAACTCCACAAGAGCTAACAAACTTATGCTGAGTTACAAGTTCAGCCTTATTCGATTGGCCAATTTTTTTAGTTCTGCATACTCACATTTAGGACCACAAAGTTGTAGATAACGTCTCCCTTTTATGCATGGAGAAGGTAACACTACTCCAATAAATTCGAAGTTAATTTAGATCTTTCATTTGACAAATTCTTTAGGATACCTCTGAAGTTGGGACTTATATATACTAATTTTTCAACCATTCTGTAGTTACATGGTTCGCTTAATCTTTGGACTGCCAATACTTTATTAAGTGGTTGATAGAAATATGACCTGTCATTTATATTAAAAGATGGGTTAATTTTATGGGTTTTTTGTGGCGGACTATCAGTACCTCTCGCCTATTCCTCCCTTAATGCCACTGGGTGCATACTGCTATAAGGTATTTTACAACTGAACTGATCAGTTTTAATATATTTGCACAAGAATGACCAGTACTAGAAAATCGTTCTGGCCACTTTCTTATATCGATGTGATTGTTATTGCAACTGTCTTCTAAAGTCACACATAATTTCATATAGAGACCCGCTTTGGTAGAGCCCCCTACAGACCGTATAAAAGGGAATATGGACCTTCCACACTTACGTATGTATAATGAGTTGTTCGTCAGTTGTATCAATCTGAAACAAAACGATCCTCAACTTTCAGTTGTATCAATCTGATGTTAATTTTTTGTTTTTGAATTATATTCCCAATGTATTGCTGTACTTAAGGATGTGTTCTTGAGAAAGGTCGCAAGATGTTCTCCTTTTTACTATTATTTTTTAGTTACATGTATAAAACTGATTGATAGAATCTCAGAGTTTCAAAGAAGAAATCATTTTCTTTTGAGCAGGCAATGTTAGTATTTTTAGTACTATCTGAATCAATTGGTCATGGAATTTTGCCTTTCACAATGGTAGGAGCAAGGCTGTATCATCCACTACATCAACCCTATCAACATTATTTCATTCAGCTACATTCAATGTTAACCATTAGTTTAGATTCTTCTTTATGAACCAATGAATTCACGCTGTTATTTTCGTGAGTGATTTTGTACTAAATTGTTTTGGTGTTTTTCCAGATATATAACAAATCAAAATGCATTCAAGAAGAAAAAAGAAAGCCAACTTGGTAAAAACATGAGTAGGAATACACTTTATTCTATTTCTTGCCTTTATATGAGAATTATTATGATTGTATATTCCTATTTTGTTAACAAAGTAATCCTTCCTTGCAAATATATATTAGCCTGCTGGTATATCTTCTTCATTTACGAATTGGAATGTAAAACTAAAGAAATAAGCAATGGAGAATTAAAACTTTGTGAATTAATCAATGGTTTGATTCAAATTCAGATAATGGTCACTATCTCAAATCCATTGAAATTTATTGTTCGTATTCCAGGTTTGATACAAAAATAATTTTGATGTAGATATAGACACCACTATCTTTTCAATTTGAAACAAAGACTCACGTCATAATGATGAGGGAAAAATATTGAAATATATGACACCTTTTGTACTATTTTGATTTAAAATGTTTATTTCCACACTGTATATTGGTATAACACCATAATGTTTAATATTCACAAAAAAAATAATGTTTAAACTGTGTAAAAATCCCTAGCCCGTGCAGATGCACGGGTTGATGACTAGTAGAAGAAAACGGGAATACAAACATAAGATATACAACTAGTAGCAGAACATGCAGGGCACACCTATGAGATAAGCCGCGACCTCTTCGGAAAACTGTGTCTAGCCAACAACCCTACAACCTAGTACCATCCTTATCAAACACAACAAAAAGCAACCACGCATAAAAAGAGCACATGTTAAAACAAAACGCACACACATCAAAAAGGAAAGGACCATGTAAGCAAACATATAATTCATTCAGTCATATTTTTAGAAGAGCAGGTGAGCCCTAGTAATTTACGCATTCCAATATTTGTAGCCAACGTTATTCTCTTTATACGGATGCTGGGACTATTGAATTGAACACATTTACATTTCTTTTTGATTAAAGGATATTATACAACAACCATCTTATTCAAACGTGAATTCGGATATTAATTTTCATTGTACTAGAAGATAATATGGTCTTGATTTTGGGATTTTTAAATAATTACTATACACTGTTGGAAGTAAACCCAACGTCCGGTCCGATTACAAGTATGTATACGGGTCCAACTAGTATAGGAATCCATTACCAAGTAGGATTAGTACTGGTCCTAAGCTATCTGTTATATATACGATGTAATACCCCTGTACTTTGTAACCGTGAGTTGAATCAATATACGCAAGGCTCGATACGAGCCTTTGGCAATCAACCAATCTTCACGTGTGCGTACGTGTGTGTTTAGTTTCCGGCGTGATTGATTCAGCTGTTGTATACGTGCGTGCTTGTGTAGGAGATTCGTGTATGTGTGCAACTCGCCGGGCTACGTAGCTAGCTGTGCTAGCTTTGATCGATCGGGACGGATCGAGCCAGCTTGGGGCAGGAACCAAGTCAGTCAGCGTCGCTTCGCTTCGTCGTTGGTCGTATCGCCATCGTCGAAAAGTATTCGGTGACGTGATCTAGGCCAACAATTGGCCAGCTTGGGGCAGGAACCAAGTCAGTCAGCGTCGCTTCGCTTCGTTGTCGTTCGTCGTCGGTCGTATCGCCATCGTCGAAAAGCACTTGGCGACGTGATCTGGGCCAACAATTGGTATCAGAGCAAGGTTGATCTCGTAGTAACGGGAGATCATGTCGGACGACGAGAAGACCAAGCAACTGGCGGAGTACTCTGATGCGGCTCAAGTAATTGCTGCTCCGGTGAGATCGGAGTATCCATGATTTGACCGTGGGAACTTCGTGGTGTGGGCGACCATGATGGAGTGGGCGCTCGAGGCCAATGAGCTCTGGGAAGCCGTCGACCCCGGCGGTGAGGAGTACCTGAAGGGTGGTGCCTTGTATCGGAAGGATCGCCAGGCTATCACGGCCATCTACTCGGTGATGCCGGTGGACGTACAACAGCATCTAATCTCGAAGACATCAGCGACGAAGGCGTGGGACACGCTCAAGACATTGCATCTGGGACACTCGCGTGTGCGCGAGGCTAACTTGCAAACTTTGCTGAAAAGTTACGAGAATCTGAGGATGGGAGAAGACGAGACGGTGGACGCCTTTGCAGCGAGGGTTGCTTCCATGGTGAACGGGATTCGCGGTCTCGGAGAGATGTTAGAGGACATCTCCGTGGTCCGGCGTTTCCTACGTGCCGCTCCACCGCGCTACATGCCGATTGTGTCAGCGATCGAGCAATGTGTTGATTTCAAGACTCTCACTTTAAATGATCTGGTTGGCCGCTTCAAGGCCCATGACGAGCGGATGAAACTGAGTTACAGTGACGCAAATCAGGATGAGTACCTGATGCTTACACGTGCTCAGTGGCAGGCAATGGTTTCCAAGGAGAACAATTTCAACAAGGCGTCCGGTAGTGGCGGAAAGTACCGTCCCGCAAAGGTCACCGAGAAGCCAAGGAAGAAAAAGTTCGACAAGAGGAAGATCCGCTGCCACAACTGTAATCTGCTCGGGCACTTCAAGTCGGAGTGTAAGAATCCCCCGAAGGAGAAGGCGCTCATGGTCCAGGAAGGAGATGAAAGTGACATGATGTTGATGTGTGAACTCGTGGACGAGGAGGATCCAGTTCTTCAAGCGTCGGCTAAAGAAATTGTCGCGCTCTGTGAAGAAAAAGTTCGCTCTCAAGACCGTGGTTCGGAAACTCGTGTCGAAGCTATGGACGCGGGGTGATTCGAAAGTTTTGTCGATGTTACAGGCATAAGTGCTAACTTCGCTGGAGTGGATGCAGCGATTGCCGCGTGTGCTCGGCCATGGAGAAGCAGTCTTTGTGCGATGCGTCCAGAGAAAATAAAGGCGTACGTGGCGTCGGAAGTCCACGAAGAAACAATAGACACAAGTGCTACGACCGTTGTTGGTGCTGATGCAAAGCTGGACAAATATACAGTGAACACGGACGCATCGGAAGAGGCTGGTGTATCATCGACCTGTGCGGCTAGCTTGAGACACACTGGAGAGTGTTCTGAAAATATAGGACCAGCTCGATGGTATCCGGTGGTCAGTACGCAGTAGCGACGGCATGCAGCCCATCACGCAGCAGGCGTGAAAGCCATGAAGCAAGTGGGCCTGGTGGTTCACGTGGTGGTGAGCTAGGCTCTTCACCAGGAGGTTTTCAACCAGGCATTAGCAGCATGCCATATATTGGTTAAAGCGTGCTGCACGAGGCGTTGCACCTGAGGAGCAGGTCAGCAGTCCATGCGGACCAGATGCCTCGCACGGAGGCGTACTGGGAGGGACCCCGGCTGAGTTAGTATTGCTTGAACCGGTGTCAAGCAAGCAACCGGAGCAAGCTCTTCGGACAATAGGCCCGGTAAAAGTGAAAAGGAGTGGGCGGCTGTGTCTAGCAAGCGTCAAGGAACCGGCGGAATTCAACGACGCAAATACAAAGGAGTGTTGGCGTCATGCTATGGAAGAGGAGTTGAGGTTGATTCACAGACAACAATGCATGGGAGCTTGTGAATTTTCCCAACAACGAAAAAGTCAAGGATCTCAAGTGGGAATTTATGATCAAGAAAAATGCCGAAGGGTCCGTGAAGCACAATGCAAGGCTAGTGGCCAAAGAATACGTGCAAGAGGATGGTGTGGACTTTGAAGAAGTGTTCGTTCCCGTTGAAAGGATGGAATCGGTGAGACTACTCATCGCTCTCGCGGTTCAGGAATCATGGAAAATACATCACTTGGATGTAAAATCCGCGTTTTTGAATAGCGAGTTAGAAGGACATGTGTATGTGAATCAGTCACCAGGATTCATCAAAGAGGGAGAGGAACACAAGGTACTGAAGCTACACAAAGTCTTGTACGGGCTACGGCAAGGCTCTTGGGCATGGAACATCAAACTTGATCAGACGATGATTTCTCTTGAATTTGAAAAAGCCCCACTAGAACATGCGATGTACAAGAGAGGTGAAGGAAGGGATCGTCTACTAGTTGGAACCTACGTCGACGACCTGTTGATAACTAGAGCAGATGAAGAGGTGATTGCAAAGTTCAAGCTACAAATGAAGGAGTTTTTCAAGATGGATGATCTTGATATTTTGAGTTACTACCTCGGGATCGAGGTACATTAAAAGCCGAAGGGGATCACACTATGCCAGGAGGCATATGCAAGGAAGGTACTTGAAAGCCGTGGCATGAAAGATTGCAATCACATTGTCGCTTCAATGGAACCTCGTCTTGAGATGAGCAAGAAGGAGATGGTGAAACTACTTGGGTATAGTGGTAGTGACAAGGAAGGGATTGTTGACGACCGTAAGAGTACCTCGGACGTGGCATATTTCCTTGGCAGAAGCATAGTAAGCTGGCTATCACAAAGACAGAAAGTGGTGACATCAACTTCAAGTGAAGCAGAGTGTCAAGGTGCGTGGCTAGGGAGGCTACACGGTGATCTCATGGATCGAGATCCGAAACAAGTGGTGCTCAATGTTGATAGTGAGTCTATAATATTTTTACGCGAGGATCCAGTGCGGCATGATAGGAGCAAGCACATTGATACGATATATCACTACATAAAGGATTGCGTGGAAGAAGGTAAGACGGAGGTCAACTACAGTCGCACCAATGATCAGCTGGCAGACATCCAGACCAAGGCTTTGGATCGAGAAAAGTTCATGAAAATGCGAAGAAGGATTGGCGTCGAAGCTGTGACGTGACGACGTCGTGTTTAGGGGGTGATTGTTGGAAGTAAACCCAACGTCTGGTCCGATTACAAGTATGTATACGGGTCCAACTAGTATAGGAATCCATTACCAAGTAGGATTAGTACTGGTCCTAACTCCTAAGCTAGCTGTTATATATACGATGCTTTGTAACCGTGAGTTGAATCAATATACGCAAGGCTCGTTACGAGCCTTTGGCAATCAGCCAATCTTCACGTGTGCGTACGTGTGTGTTTAGTTTCCGGCGTGATTCAATCCCGCGATTGATTCAGCTGATGTATACGTGCGTGCTTGTGTAGGAGATTCGTGTATGTGTGCAACTCGCCGGGCTACGTAGCTAGCTGTGCTAGCTTTGATCGATTTTGACGGATCGAGCCAGCTTGGGGCAGGAACCAAGTCAGTCAGCGTTGCTTCGCTTCGTCGTCGTTCGTCGTCGGTCGTATCGCCATCGTCGAAAAGTACTCGGCGACGTGATCTGGGCCAACATACACTAAACTCCAATCGTGTTATATAAACATTAGGGATGTACTACCTTAAATCTTAGCTCGATATATATCTACATGGTTGTCGTGGGGTCTTCTTCCTATGGCCTCATAATCGCACCATCTCTCAAATGTGAGACTTAAGACAAGAGGAAGCAGTGCCCATTGATGTACGAGTTAAAACACATGTAGCATGTTTGGAATAGTAGGCATCCAGGAAGATGTTCGTTCACATGGTCTCAAGACTCGTGTAACAAACCTAATTATGGCAATCACGCAAGGCACCACGCCTAGACAAAACTTGTCTAGGTATTTGATTGAGGAAGCATCGTTTAGCGCAAGAACGCAGAGGCGTAGGTCCGGAAGACTACAAGCAGATGTGTGCCTTGCTGCCTCATCTAGTATGCACTATTTTGCTCGTTGTCATTTTTTTTATTGAGAGTTTTGTACTAGCAGAACATATGGTGCGCTAGTCATCCCTTCTGTCATCTCATCACATAGTACATCTGATATGTAGGCAATGTCTGACGTCCCAACTTCAAGAGGATATTGACTTTCCTTTCATTCTAGTAATTATCCTTATCATCGGTCCATTAGAACGTGAAAGAGTAGTAACTGTCCTTTTTTCTAATAAACCCAATTTACTAATGGGCAGCTTCAATTAACGCCCTCCCTATACTGATCAATCATGACCCTCCCTGTACTCCTTCTCCTCGTCTAATAAAATGGAGACATGCGAAACAAAACACTTGAGAAAATACCGAAGGAACCTCCCTGTACTCAGTAGATGTTCACTGCACACACGGGTAGCACATAGCAGTAGATGAAAATTAAATCATCATCTGACAGAACCACCATTATTTTTTTTTGAAAGATCCAGCTCTTGCTGGCTTCATTGATTTAGCAGGGAGGAGAGTACAAGGGTGATCAAACGATCAGGAGGAGAAAATTAAGCAGGGGATGATCCAGTGATCATCGTCCCGAACTGAAAATACATAATCAGATTTCTCCCAGCATTTCCCCGAACGGGGGCTCTAGCTTCTTTGCTCCTGCTAATCTCCATTGTTCCAAGTTACCACTGATCTTTGCATCGATCCGTTGACTGCTTGGCGTCACTCCCCTGAAGATGCAGTCATTTCTCTCATTCCATAGTTCCCACAAGATCATTACGATCATTGATCTGATTGCTCTTCTGTTCTGTGGCGCGGTCCGGTTGATTATCTGCTGGCATGCCTGTGAGGAGGATGTTGGGCCCCTGGACTAGGATGATAGAGTGGAGCATCCCGATCGCCTCGCCGTTTTCTGCCAGCCCTCCCGCGCGAAACGGCAATCCCAAAACAAATGTGTGGATGCTTCAAGATTGCGAAGGCAAAGTTGGCAGAAGTAGCTGTTCGGCCAACCCCTCCTCTGCAGCCGATCGTTGCACCAAAGTCTGTCTTGGAGAAGCAACCACATGAAGATCTTGTGCTTATTTGGAGCCCACACTTTCCAGATTAGATGGTTGAATCCGGACTGCCCCGAAGATTGAAACTGTGCAGTGTATGCTGACTTTGCAGAGTAGCTGCCATTGCTGGTGTGGCGCCATTGTATGCGATCGTCCTCGTCAGGACACAGAACTGCGTTTTCAGTCTGCAACAGTAGCCACATGGACAGGAACTCCGGTGCAATGGTCGTGATGTCTCCATGTTGCAGATCTTTGATCCATCGGTCGTTTCGGAGGGATGCTTCAACACTTCTACTTTTTCTGCGGGCGTGATTGTAGACTGATGGGTATGTGATTGCGAGCGGGGAGTCGCCTAACCAACTGTCGTTCCAGAAGCTTGCTTTGCGGCCATTTCCGATCTGGATATTTGTTGCCAAACTGAAGATCTTACCTTCCTTCTCCGACGCCGGGGGTTGAAGTTGCACCCACGGCCTTGCTGGTTGCTCCCATGCTAGCCACTGCCATCTGAGACGAAGGGAAGTGTTGAACTTGTTCAAATCCAGTATGCCCAGCCCTCCTTGGCTCACCGGGGAGCAGACTTTTGACCAGGCCACCTTGCACTTACCCCCGGTGAGCTTGTCCTCCTTGCTCCATAGGAACCGCCTTCGAGCTTTGTCGATCTCACGGATGATCTTCTTTGGCACTTTTAGCACGGTCATGGCGAAAGTTGGCAGCGCAGAGAGGACGCTGCGTACTAGAACCCTCCTACCAGCTAGATTGAGCAGTCGTCCTTTCCAACCCGCCAGACGTGCTTTAATCCTGTCTGTCAAGAACTGGAAGTGGCTCAGTCTAAACTTGGCAGTCGAGATCGGCAGGCCAAGGTAGGTCAGTGGGAACCCCGTAAGGGAGCCGCCAAAACCCTGTAGCACTTCCGACAAATTGATGCCATTGCATCTTATGGCTTCCACTGAAGATTTCCTTTGATTGAGATGCAACCCCGTTGCTTCCCCAAATTTTGTGAGCAGATGGAGCAATGTATCGACCTGGCGAAGATTACCGCGTCATCTGCGTACAGACAGATCCTCATACTAGTGCCCCGGCCCGGCAACCGTGCCAGCGTCCCCTTCTCCGTAGCCGCTGCTAGCAGGCGATGAAGAGGGTCAATGGCGATGATGAAGAGAAGCGGGGAGAAAGGGTCTCCCTGTCGCAAGCCTTGGCGGTGCCAGAACTTCTCTCCCGGCTCGCCATTCATCAGGATGGAAGAGGAGGCCGAAGAAAGCAGCATGGCGATCCAATCCCTCTAATGAGAGCTAAAGCCCATTCTCTGCAGCAGCTCCAACAGGTACTCCCAGGAAACTGAATCAAAAGCCTTGGCTATATCCAGTTTGAATAGAAGGGCCGATTTTTTGTCTCTGTGAAGTGCTCGAACACAGCCTTGGACATACTGATAGCTATCATGGATGCACTTGCCCTTTTGGAAAGCGGTTTGCGCCGGGGAGATGCGATCCTTTAGCTTTGGGGCCAGCCTCATAGATAGAACCTTAGCTATCAGTTTCACGACGGAGTGTATGAGGCTGATCGGCCTGAAGTGTCCCATTTCTGTTGCTCCGTCCTTCTTTGGCAGTAATGCTATGAACGCGCAGTTTAGATCATCGAAATTTGCTCCTGCAAGGTTATAGAATTTGTGGAAAACTGCCATAATATCCTGCTTGATGATGTCCCAACAGGTCCTAAAGAAAAGCCCGGTGAGGCCATCTGGGCCAGGTGCTTTTTCAGCCGGCGAGGCTTGTATTGCTGTCCACACCTCATGCTCGGAGAATGGTAGATCTAGCCCTGTCATGTCGACTACCTGTAGGTGCAGTTCGTCCCAGTTTAGGGTGCAGGTGCGCTGCCGACTCCTTCCCATAATTTCAGTAAAGTGGTCGCGCGCGGCCGAGGCCTTCTCCTTATGTTAAGTGATGTCGGTGTTGCCCACCCTGATCGAGTGAATGTAGTTCTTCCTCCTCCTTGCTCTGATTTTTGCATGGAAAAATTTTGAGTTTGCATCGCCAGCTTTGAGCCACATGATCCTGGAAGCTTGCCGCTTTCTGGCCCTCCCGATGGCTGCCAGCCCAATCACCTTGAGTTTGAGCTGCTTACGCAGCAGGCGCTCCTGATCCGTCAGGTGTCTGGCCTCCTGCACCAAGTCCAGTTGCAAAATCACTGTATTTGCAATGTGAAACTGCATCTTGGCGCCCCCGAAGAGCGATCTACTCCAGATTTTCAGGTCTGCCCCAACCCTCTGCAATTTCCTACCGATGTGAATGAATGGGCAGTCATGATTCACAGGCCGATCCCATGCGTGCTTCACTGTCTCATGGAAGTGCGGAAATTTTGGCCAAAATTTTTCGAACCTGAACCTAGCTTTCCTAACTGGCGGCGCACCGTTGGCAAGGAGGGGACAGTGATCGGAGAAGGGTGTAGAGGCCGCTATAAGCAACGCATCGGGAAACAAGTTTTCCCATGCTAAATTGTAGAAAACTTTGTCGATGCTGCAGAGAGTAGGTGCTTCTCATTCATTACTCCAGGTGAAACGCCTGTTTCTGCACTTTATTTCTCTGATGCCTGCGTAGTCGATCGCACGGCGAAAACGCCCCATCATCCTTCTGTTGATCAGGCCGTTGCTTTTGTCCCTGGCTTGATAAATCATGTTGAAATCACCATTAATCATCCACGGGTCAGATGGGGGAGGGGCCGCGCTTGCAAGTTCAGAAAGGAAATTCCCTTTCTGCTCATCCTCTGTCGGCCCGTAGACTGTTGTCATCCAAAAGAACTCGCTACTTCCAACGATTTGAACCCTAACTATGATGGAGAAGCTAGCGATCCTGTGCGAAACTATGTCGACTACTTGCTTATCCCAAAAAATTGCTGCCCCGCCTCGAGTACCTGTTGCTGGCAAAACAACACAGCCCTGAAGCGAAGTACCCCCTACTTCTACTGCTAACTGTGTGGAGCATGATTCGATCTTGGTTTCCTGCAAATTAAGGATTGAAATCCTGTTTGCATAAGCTACCTCGCAGACGGCCGAGCGCTTTGCAGGGGAGTTTAGTCCCCGCACGTTCCAGGACATGATTCTGAAGTTTGTATCAACCATGGAGACATGGGTTTTCTCTTCGTCGACTGACATAGCTACTGAAAGTAAACACGAACACACAAGCCTTACAATCCTGCTGGGGACGACGCCGGCCACCAATAGACCCCAAACTCCGGCATCGCCAAGCTACCTCTACCTTACAGAAGACACGACACATTGGGAAGAAACCTAACTCGAACTGGTTTAAGACCAGCCGTCGACGAAGGCTACTAAGGAGGTCTAACATGATCACAACACTAATGCATCCTCGCCGCTCGCTCCGGCCATTCCGGCAGCGATCTTCAGGGCCTCACAGTCCAGGCCAGTGAGCTTGGCGATGGCGGCGATGTCGTTGTTGGAGAGAGGCTCCTGGAAACGCTTGAGAAGATCAGCAGCAGCTTTGGGCGTCATCTTGTCCTTGGGTCCAAGCCCGCGGAGCTCCTGGATGAGGCGCATTGCCACTCTCTGCGCAACTGGAACAGCACAGCCCGCCGCTTCCTGCCGAGCACTGCGTCGCGAAGGTGCCAAGGTGGCTCGCACCTTGGGAGGGGCCGAAGGGCGCGGCCGCACCGGGGGGCTGGGCAGCACGGCCTGGGGCACCGGGGCGAAGAGCTCTAGTGCGCCTTCACTGCTGTTGCCGTCTGTTGCCTTGGGAGGAATGTTGTCGTGTGTTCCTCCAATCTGCAGACTGTCGACCTTGTGGGTGATCGCGTTGACATGGAATCCCACCGCGGCCTCCACCGGTGAGAAGATGCAGGGGCTGGACAGCGGGGCAGAAAGGTCGGCGATGCACGGGAGGATGTCGTCGTCTTCGTGGAGTTCTTCCATCGCACCAGAGCGCGTGCGGGCATGCGGGGGCGAGCGTCCACCATCTTCAAAGGCCAGCGGGGAGTTGAGGGCTTCGAGCATGGCATTCTCGATCTCTAACTACGTGACGTCTGTGCACGGTGGGGGAGAGCGCGCGGCCACCAGGGAAGGAGAAGAAGGCGGCCACGGGGTCCATCTCCTGGGCTTCCGAGCGTGGGGCCACCGTCGTCTGGCGGAGAGGGAGCGGCGGGGTGGCCCGAAGAGGCGGCGCCTCGGTCGCTGTCTTGCTCTTGGCGCGCCCACGCACCTGGTCGCCGTGCCTCCTGCCTGCCGGAGTCTTGCTGCGCCGCCGTGGTGTCGCCTCAACAACATCGGTGGACTTGCCCTTGGCATGGCAAGAGGAGCCCAGGAACGCGTCACGCCACGAACGTCGCTGGTCGCCGGAGCCATCCTCATCGTGGTCGCGCCGGGTGGCCCGAGGGGCCGCCCAGCAAGCAGTAGTGGCCAGCCAAGCCTCGGGGCGACGAGCCAGCACCTGGCCATCTTCGACACCTCCCGTCCAGGAGCCCGGCTCGATGATGCGCGGGTAGGGGCGCTAGTCATCGTCGGAGGAGGAGGAGATCCCGCTCTGGCCCGAGTGCGAAGAGCGCGACGAGAGCGGGGTCCAGTCTTCCACCCGATCCACGTGCAGTAGCAGATCGTAGCGGCGTACGCCCGGCGGTGGCGGGACGCGGCGGTCCGGCGGGGAGTAGCCGAGGATCTCGTGGACGCGGCCCGCTCCTCTCTTAAGGACCCAGAGAGCGCGCTTTGTCGGAATGTGCGTGACATCCCAGGTCCAGAGCCAGCATGCAAAGGTCTTTGTGTGGCCCCACTCCAGCGTCCTGCTGTCAAGGCGCTCGATGCGGCCAAAATCGCCGAACGCCTCCTCCGCGCCCTCGAGAGACCAGAATTGCATCCGGAGATCCTCGACAACGATGCGCACGTGCAGGGGCAGCTTCATGAAGGCAGCGTGGTCGTCCTCGTGCCAGGCGCGGATGAAGAACTTGGCACCATCCACCCGCACCACTCCGCGTCTCACGGCGTCGTCGCGGTGCGCCGGGATGTCGAAGTGCACCAGGAAGGCCTCTGGGTGGTGGGAGGTGACACGCAGCTGGAAAGGGGGCGTGCCCAGCTGCGCGTCGATGGCCTTGCCCACCGCCATGGGATTGGTGGCGTGGACCCCCTCGGCAGCGGTGAGGGTGACGGCGTGCAGGCGCAGGACGAGCTCCTCGCGCTCGATTGCGGGCGAGGCGACCACCACCTTGTTGCTGACGCGCGGCCGCCGCGAGTGGTCGCAGCGGAGGAAACGGGCCATGGCCGGGGCAACGGGGGTGCCCGGTGATGGGAAGCGGAGGCGCTCGTGCACCGGAGCTCTGGAAGGAGCCGGGATCAACCGATCACGGGCGGCCCCTCCTGGACCCCCGTTCCTCGGGTTTTGAGGGCACTCGCAAGCGAAATGGCCTTGGCGTTTGCAGAGGACGCAGCAGAGCGGATCTCTGCAGTCCTTGCGGCGGTGGAGCTTGCTGAGGCACCGGAATCACTTTCCCTTAAACTTGCTTAAGAAGGCGTCGTGGCCGGTGGGCGCATTGAAGCCCTGCTGGCAGTCCGAGCGGCGCTCCCGGCGATGATGCGCATGAACCGCAGGCCCGAAGCCAGCGCGCTTTCCTTTCCTGGATCTGACCTCCGTCCATCCATGGTCTTCGCCCGAAGAGGAAATGTCGACAGCGGGGGATGGGGCAACCACCATGGACTTAAGGCGCCCGTGCCCAAAAGCAGGAGGCGCGCGCAAATCCGTCGGGCCAAGGAGTTGCCCCGGCTGGGACGGGCCACCTCTTTCCAGGAAACGCGGCGTCGAAGCTGGATCTGAGCCTGCCATGGTTGTGGCCGGTGTTGATGGCGAGGCCGAAGCCCTCGACGGACCGCCCGAGGACGCGGAACCGCGAGGAGAGAGGGGGCTTCCATGCTGCGAGCCAGCTGAGGAGGGACGGGACGGGACGGCGGCCATTAATGCCGGATTTGTGGCCGCCGCGACCGGAGTGGCCAGCGGCGCAGGGGAGCGGGTGAGCGGGGGTGGAGAGGCTCAGAACTGTTGAGTAAATAGGCAATTTCTCGATTAAATTAATCCACAAGTAAATCACTAGCATGGCATTGACTAAGTTGATGACGTACTGACTTTGATCTAAACATGCACGTACTAAGAAATCAGTAGACAAATCTACACATACTGCTAGTACTGCTAATATGGAAATAATCAGGAGTGGGATAAACGAGTTATACCCTCCAGTAGGCCATGCAGAGGCCGCGGCTTTGGTGGCAGCAGCGGCGTCCTCGGCGGCCTTCTTGTCAGCTTCAACTTTCTCGGTGGCGGCACGGTCGGCATCGGTGGACATGGTGATGATGAAGGCGACACGGACGTAGAGTAAGTAGACGATCGGAAGCGAGCAGTCGCGTAATCGCTGCCCAAAAACCTATTCGCCCCTCACACGGTACAGGAACCAGAAGGGCGTGGTTTCAGAGACCTGCTCTCCCGTCGACCGTGTACGCGGCGGATGGGATGGAGTCATCGGCGGCAGCAGCAGCAAAGGAACGATGGTGGGCGTGCGCATGAGCAGATGTGATCTGTTCGTGGCGGCTAGGGTTAGGGGACACAACACACTTATATGGATGCAGCCGCGTGGAGAGACGTGGGCTTGACCCACGTCCGAGTCCGTGACAGCCTACGATCCGACGTCTCAGATCGTGGCCCTGCTGTCAGAACCTCTGCGTTAGTGACTAGCAAAAATAAGCGCATAGGTGTGAGCTCGGCTCAGCTCATTCCCGCAACCCGCGGCGCGTCGTGACGAGGCGAGGTGTGGCGAGGCGGGCGGCGGAGGAGGAGCGCGCGAGGGCCTCTTCTCTTCTCAAGCTCCAATAGCATGTAGAAGAGCCACCCTTATAAACCACTCCAACTTCTCTTCCACTAGCATGGTGGGGCTAAACTTCCCACCACCTTGTCATGCCACCTACATGGGCCCTTAGAGATCAAATCTGAAATTGTCATATGGGCTCTAGGCCCATCTCACATTTCAACAATCCCCCACCAGATCTTAGGGGCCCACTTTGTCCTTTGTTCCAAACGCTGTTTTGATATACTAGTGTTTCAGTGAAGACCTGTTAAGGTTGAGCTTCACCTAGAGCAAGTGGCTACACTCCTTCACAACTGAACAATGGACTATGCCTTGAATTGTCAGTTTGGCGTAATGAAGTTTCACCACATGTCTTACTAGTACTGGGCTGCCGAAGGCTGACCCCTCGGGTGGAGCATATAAGTCACACTCCTGGCCTATTCATGAGCTTACTAGAGATCACCCCAATCTCATAGAACGTGACTAGCAGTCGGGCTCACATAGGTATGTTCCTCCAAAGATCACTCTGTAGGATAGCATCTTGCTTATACATATAAGCCTTGGAACACATTAAGACAGTAGTCATCCTTCCACACAGTTTCCGAGAGTATTGCATCTCCAACGGAGTGGGTTAGTAAAGTTACTCTCCTCAGTTCACCACTGGCTTGTTTTCCCAGGTCCTACTTCACGGAATCTTCGATCACATAGGTTGGGTTACCACCATGGTAACTCATGTGGGTCTCATACCCATCTCCCTCGATGCACTATCTATCACTACACGTGATAGCCCTTTCGTAAAGGGATCTGCCAGATTCTTAGCCGTATGGACATAGTCCAACGCTATCACTCGGGAGTTTCTTAATTTTCTGACAGCTTTTAATCTCATTCTTATGTGTTTGTTGGACTTCATGTTGTCCTTTGAACTCTTCACCTTGGTGATGACAGTTTGATTATCACGGTTCATAAGGATAGCCGGAACCGGTTTATCAACCAGTGGCAAGTCCATCAAAAGATATCGAAGCCATCCTGCTTCAACACCAGAAGTGTCTAATGCTGTTAGTTCTGCTTCCATTGTCGATCTCGTTAAGATCGTTTGCTTGCAAGACTTCCAGGAAACAGCTCCACCTCCAAGAGTAAACATATACCCAGTTGTGGCCTTCATCTTATCAGCATCAGAGATCCAATTCGCATCACTATACCCTTCAAGTACCGACGGGTCTCCGGTATAGTGAAGTCCATAGTTCATAGTACTTTTCAGATAGCGCATAACTCTTTCGACAGCATGCCAATGTACGTCACCCGGTTTGGAAACAAACCGGCTCAGTTTGCTCACAGCAAATTTGATGTCAGGCCTCGTTGCGCTCGCTAGGTACATTAGTGAACCAATGATTTGAGAATATCTCAATTGATCTTTAGCCATGCCTTTGGACTTTCGAATCAACACGCTAGGATCATATGGTGTTTGAGATGGTGTGCAGTCCGAATATCCAAAACGACTCAACACCTTCTCAACATAATGGGATTGCAGAAGTGTGATCCCACCCTCATTATCTCTCAGTAGCTTGATGTTCAATATAACATCAGCCACACCAAGATCCTTCATCTCAAAGTTTTGTGACAGAAACGACTTAACCTCCTCAATGACTTTGAGGTTGGTTCCGAATATCAGTATGTCATCAACATACAAGCATAGTATAACTCCTTCGCCCCCACCATGGCGATAGTATACACATTTGTCAGCTTCATTAACAACGAAGCTAACAGATGTCAGAGTTGTATTAAACTTATCATGCCATTGCTTGGGTGCTTGCTTCAGGCCATATAAAGATTTCATTAACCTACACACCTTTCTTTCCTGACCATCTATCACAAAGCCATCTGGCTGTTGCATGTAGATTTCCTCATTTAGCTCTCCATTCAGAAAAGCCGTCTTAACATCCATTTGATGGACGAGAAGACCATGTGAGGCCGCTAACGAGAGTAATACTCGAATGGTGGTCAGTCTAGCCACAGGTGAATAAGTATTGAAGAAATCTTCCTCTTCTTTCTGGTCATAGCCCTTGGCCACAAGCCTAGCCTTGTACTTTTCAATCGTACCGTCGGGCCTAAGCTTCTTTTTGAACACCTACTTACATCCCAATGGTTTGCAACCATAGGGACGCTCAGTGATCTCCCATGTACCGTTAGCCATGATGGAATCCATCTTGCTACGGACCGCATCCTTCCAGTAGTCAGCTTCTGGAGAGGCATACGCTTCTGAGATAGAAGTGGGAGTATCATCCACGAGGTACACAAAGAAATCATCACCAAAGGTCTTTGTAGTCCTTTGTCTCTTGCCCCTACCAAGGGTTTCCTCGTCATCCTCCTCAGGATTTTCATCATGTGTTCGTTCATAATATTCCATAGGAATGGCAGGCTCAGGAGTCTCCTCAGATTCCTGTCTAGAAGTGCTTTGCATATCTCTCGTGGGAAAAATATCCTCAAAGAATGTAGCATCCTTAGACTCCATAATTGTACCGACCTTCTGGTCAGGTACCTCAGATTTCACTACTAGAAATCTATAGCCAACCCTTTTCTTAGCGTAGCCCAAATTAACGCAGTCCACAGTCTTGGGTCCAAGCTTACGCTTTTTGGGGATCGGCACATTGACTTTCGCCAAACAGCCCCAAGTGCGCAAGTACGAGAGTGTTGTCCTTCTCTTTGCCCATTTCTCATAGGGAGTGATCTCATTATCCTTTGTCGGAACTTTATTCAGGACATGACATGCCGTCAATATAGCCTCCCCCACCATGCCTTGGATAAACCCGATGTATCTAACATGGCGTTAACCAGATCAGTTAGAGTACGGTTTTTCCGCTCGGCAACCACGTTTGACTGGGGAGAATAGGGAGGCGTCCTCTCATGAATAATGCCGTGTTCCGCACAGAAGGAATCAAACTCACTCGAGAAGTACTCTCCACCGCTATCTGACCGGATTCGTTTAATTTTCTTTTCAAGTTGATTCTCAACTTCTGCCTTATAGATTTTAAAGTAGTGTAGAGCCTCATCTTTAGTATTTAACAGATATACAGAGCAATATCTAGTGGAATCATCTATCAATGTCATGAAGTATTTCTTTCCGCCTTTAGCAACACACCATTCATCTCACAAAGATCAGAATGTATGAGTTCTAATGGTGCCAAGTGCCTCTCCTCCGCGGCCTTGTGAGGCTTGCGAGGTTGCTTAGCTTGCACACATGATAGGCCCTTAGAACCTTTGGCTAAAGTGAAACTCGGGATTAAATCCAACTTGGCTAGCCGTGTCATAACACCGAAACTAATGTGACAAAGACGTGAATGCCAAACTTCAGATTCATTAACATTCGAATGAATATGGTTCACGACTTTATTACAAAAATCTGCGAGGGAAAGGCGGAACATCCCTCCGCTCTCATAACCTTTTCCAGCAAAGAGTCCATATTTCGTAACAACTAATTTATTAGACTCGAAAACCAACTTAAACCCTTCTCTACATAGAAGGGAGCCACTAACGAGGTTCTTCTTGATGGCGGGGACATGCTGCACGTTCTTCAGCTACACGATCCTTCCCGAAGTAAACTTCAGATCGACCATGCCAACACCATGAACAGAAGCACTCGCGCCATTCCCCATCAATACGGACCCGTGACCTGTGACCTGGTAAGAAGTGAACAATGAAATGTCAGCACACACATGAACACTTGCACCTATGTCCACCCACCAATCGGTAGGCTGAAACACTAAAAAACAGTAAATAAATTACCGTACCCAGATGCACCATTCTCATTGTTGCACACAATCATGTTGACAGACTTGGAGTCCTGTCCTGGCTTCTTATACTTGTTTGGGCACTTGTTGGCCCAATGTTCAACCAAACCACAAGTAAAGCAGCCCTCATTCTTCTTGTTCTTCTTGAAGGTCTTCTTACCCTTCTTCTTAAAGTCGGTATTGTGTTGGACACCGTTCTTTCCCTTGGGCTTGTGGGAGTTGAAGTTCTTCTGGTTCACCATGTTGGCGACAGAAGTACCTTTGGCCCCTTTTCCGTGCGAGTCCTTTGCCCTCGAATTCTGCTCAACACTCAGATGGCCAATGACATCCTCCACAGAGAATTCACGCCTCTGATGTTTCAGAGTGGTGGCAAAGTTCCTCCAGGAATTGGGGAGCTTAGCGATTATGCAGCCCGCGACAAACTTGCCCGGTAACTCGCACTTCAGAAGCTCAAGCTCCTTAACAATGCATATTATCTCATGAGCCTGCTCTAGTACAGGACGGTTCTCAACCATCTTGTAATCGTGGAATTGCTCTACAATATACATCTCGCTCCATGCATCGGCGGCCCCGAACTTAGATTCGAGCGCCTCCCACAAGTCCTTGGCGACATACACATGTAAATATGCGTCGACCAGTTTATCTCCGATCACGCTAAGAACTGCTCCGAGAAACACAGTGGTTGCCTCCCTGAACGCCTTCTCCTGTTCAGAAGCAATCGTTCCCGTGGACACACCGGTGACCCAGAACACGTTCATAGCCATGAGCCATAAAGTGGTCTTTGTCTGCCAACGCTTACAATACGTACCGGTAAACTTATCCGGTTTCAGTGCTGCGGCAAAGCCACTTGCCGAAAAATTCCTACACATAATAGGTTTTTGGATTGTTGAGTGAATAGGCAACTTCCCGATTAAACTAATCCACGAGTAAATCACTAGCATGGCATTGACTAAGTTGATGACGTACTGACTTTGATCTAAACATGCACGTACTAAGCAAACAGTAGACAAATCTACACATACTGCTAGTACTGCTAATATGAAAATAATCAGGAGCGGGATAAACGAGTTATACCCTCCAGTAGGCCATGCAGAGGCCGCGGCTTTGGTGGCAGCAACGGCGTCCTCGGCGGCCTTCTTGTCGGCTTCAGCTTTCTCGGTGGCGGCACGGTCGGCGTCGGTGGACATGGTGATGATGAAGGCGACGCGGACGTAGAGTAAGTAGACGATCGGAAGCGAGCAGTCGCGTAATCGCTGCCCAAAAACCTATTCGCCCCTCACCCCGTACAGGAACCAGAAGGGCGTGGTTTCGGAACGACGGTGGGCTTGACCCACCGCCCACGATCCGTCGTCTCAGATCGTGGCCCTGCTGTCAGAACCTCTCCGGCGCATAGGTGTGAGCTCGGCTCGGCTCATTCCCGCAACCCGCGTCGCGTCGCGTCGCGTCGCGGCGCGGCGCGGCGCGGCGCGGCGCGGCGGGCGGCGGAGGAGGAGCGCGCGAGGGCCTCTTCTCTTCTCAAGCTCCAATAGCATGTAGAAGAGCCACCCTTATAAACCACTCCAACTTCTCTTCCAGTAGCATGGTGGGACTAAACCTCCCACCACCTTGTCATGCCACCTACATGGGCCTTTAGACATCAAATCTGAAATTGTCATATGGGCTCTAGGCCCATCTCACATTTCAACAAGAACGATAGGAGATCCAACCTGCAGTGAAACAACCACCATTATTATGATAGTTCCAATCATGCCAGTTCCTTTACAATTTGATTTAATCACTGCATACAACAGTATTTAAAACTGCATCCAGTTGTAAATCCTGATGCATGATAGTGCTGTTTCTATAAAAAAGCATCCTTTTTGGGACATCTGAATGTTAACTTCAAATATGAAAGTAGTTTTGCTCGTCAAATACAACAGAGTAGGCACCATACAAGTTTTATATTATACTAAAAGACAGTATGATCGTGATTTAAGATCTTTGAATATTAATGATATGCACCCACCACACCAACCTCTTCTATAAATATTTGGGATGTGCTAAACCTTAGCTCGATATGTAAATCCATCTAGTTTTGGTATAGTTTTCTTCATATGTCCTTCTGTCTACGCCATCTCTCAGAAGTCGAAACTTAAGAGCATGAAGAATCAATGGCATCTAGGATATAGGAGTGCCACACATAACATGTTGGGAATAGTAAGCATCCAGGAATATCAGGGCAGTTGCGAGAGGAAGAAAAGTTAGGCAGATAGTTGCTCGTGGAGAATTCATATTTCCTCGAGGAGAGGAAGTGCTTCCCATTTATATGGAACTTAGAGGCGGGAAATCCACAACCGGGAGCAGATTCAATGAACTCTAGGGCTTGCTACAGCCAACACAGATCGATCGATGGCTCTGGCTTAGCACCATCATTGTGCGTTTCACAGCGAGTCCCCACGCCTGCAGTGAAGGGGAGCGCCATGCCACCTCACCTCACAGTACAGAGGATGGGGAAGCGTCTACAAATGTACGGCAACAAGCCAATAACACATGAGTGCTAGCACATCTGCATCACCGCGCGCGTTGATGATACTTAGTACACAATCAGTAGAATGAAAAAAAAAACATCACCAGCCAACAACAGCTAACAACCAAACAGGTGAAATGTTCAAAAATTTAATACAGTAGTACAAGGCAGAAATCTCTTTGAAGGTTATCCGAAAATTAACATAACACAGAAGCTATTTTCTGTCAAAAGTCCCCATATGCGAATCCGACAGAGTAACCAGGAAATAATATGCTGGTTTTGAAGCCTGGGTTGATTCTATCAGATAATGTTCCTACTTCTATAAACCTATTGTATTCTTTTCTTTGCGCTAGGTTCTTGTTTGTATAGATTCTTTCTTTCTTTCGTACTCCCTCTGTAAAGAAATATAAGAGTGTTTAGATCACTAAAGCAGTGATCTAAACGCTCTTATATTTCTTTATGTAGGGAGTACTCATTATTTAAAAATCAATAAAAATACGGACCAGAGTCCTGCTGTTTCCCTCAAAAAAAAGTCTCCTGCTTCAGGTGGATCCAATCATCCACCGCGAACTATGTGAAGAACTCATATTGCAATAAATGAATTATGCATTTAAATGTATAAAAAGTCCTACAAGAAACGACATAATTCCAGTTTAAACTTTGGAAGCTATACAACTTGGACAACATTATCTAATTCCAAAAGAAATGCCTCACACATAGATCATTCATTGTTGACTGGAGATAAGAAGATGCTTCCTGGCCATATTCTTAAATTTGGAATTCAGACATTCATTAGCATGACAAAAAGCAATAGGATATCTAAATGCAAAAGTTGCAACAAATGCAACACATTCTCAAGAGAGATGAATTTAGATAAAAAGACAGGAATAATGGTTCAACAAAACGATCATAATATCCATGATTTAAGTAGCAGAGTGTTACAACTGCATATCCAATCAGTTTACTGGAGAAGTGGATCAATCAAAAAATTGATTGAAGGCAAGAATCTGGCTCCGTTCATTCCAAGTTGGTGGATCCAGGTATGGCTGGCGGTAGCGATGATGCGAGGAGTAAGCCAGCAGCCACCGGAGGAGCAGCCGAGCAGGTGATGTATTCTGTCCTTATAAGATTAACTTCAGACAATTATTATGACAGTACTTTTACCCGTTGAACACAACAGAACAGGCTAGCAATAAATAGGACATTGGTGAAGATAGAGTAGTCACCATACAAGCTCACAGGCAGAACAGAGAGAACACCATTAGTTGTTTAACACTTCAGTATAGCCCAGCATACAGGCTCTAGAGTTGTGATAGCCACCTTTCAGTATTTAGAACGAACATACAGAGGTGACAATTGCTAATGAAGGGCTCCTACTTCAGTCGGTCCAATCATCCACTACAGGTGTGAAGATATCAATATTGTAATAAATGAATTGTGCAATTAAATATAAAAAAACCCTGAAAAGAATGGCATAAATCCCATTCAAGCTTTGAAAATAATATATCCTTAACGCCATTATTTAATTCTATCTATAAGAAATACCTTACAGATTGATCATCTCAGCATTGACTAGTGGTTAGAGCTTCAAGACCATATTGACAAACAAAAATTGAACGCAAACATTCAGTGGCAAGACAAGGCAAGAGGAGATACAAATGCACATATAATATATTCACAAAGAGAGAATAAGCAGAGAACATAACTTAGACAGATATAATATAATGGTTCAGCAGAATCATATATCCATAGTTAAAGTAGCCTCAACTATGACCCTCGTACTGCTCGCCCCACTAGACAAACAACACAAGAGTGCTAGGTCTGCATCACTGCACACGCTGATGATAGTAGACAAACAATAGATGGAAAATAAGTCAACACCTAAGATCCAACAGGTGAAATGCTCAAACATCACACTGTGAATAGAGTCAGCACTGTTCCAGTCAAAAAGCAGGCAAGGAAACTGAGATTCAATGTAGTACTACAAGGTAAAAATCTTCTTTAGGGGCATCTGAAAATTAACTTCCTCCACCATTCATTACGACAGTGCATACATGTAATTTTGAGTAGCTTCGGCTGCCCACGTGACCAGCCCGCCAAAACACAACAGAACAGGCCGGCTATAAATATGGAAGTCTTGAAAATAGAGCAGGCACCACACAAGGTTCACAGGCAGAATAATTGATAATAAAGCTAGCTAAGAACACCATCTCCACTACTTAGTCAGAACTCATCAAGTTCTTCTGGCTTCTTAAGTGTCACTTACAGCAGAGCTAAGCCACGCATTTGATAAAATACACCAGGATAACCCACACACTAACTAGTATTGAGATTGGTGTCATACAGGATACTTACTAGTTGGTTAACACTTCAGTAGAGTTGTGATGCTGCTATCTTTCACTTTCAGTACTTAAAACTAGCATACAGAGAGGGCATCTGTTACCAAAGGTCTCCTACTTCATCTGTAGCGGATCCAGTTATCCGACCACTACATACATCAAAAACTATACATCCTTAATAGCATTATCTAATTCCAAAAGAAATACCTTACACATAGATCATTTCATTGTTGACTGGAGATAAACAAAAGCTTCCACTCCATATATTGTTACAAAGGGACGCATACCCTCAGTAGCATGATGAAGGAAGATGATATCCAAACACAGAAGGTGCAACACATGCAATATATTCTCAAAGAGAGACGGATTTAGATAAAAAGGTATTAATAATAGTGCAGCAGAATTTATACATAGAAGACATTAATAATGGTTCAGGAAGACCGATCATAATATCCTTCCTTAAAGTAGTGGGTTGCTACAACTCTCCATGGGCTGTCAACTGCCCTGAATATATATACAAGTACACAAACACAAGCTCAGCACTAACTTAACAGCAGTAGTCATGAGTCATGACATGAGTGCACTCAGGCTCAGGCACCAACAAAAGCTATCACAACTTCATAAATATCAAACCCAAGTCACTGCTGCCCAAATTCAAGACCATATCACTAGAAAGATGGACAACTGTGTGAGGCTGCAGAATGCAAGCAAGATATTTAGTGCCCATTTGCCAATGACTCTGAGAACAAAGGAACATATGAATAAAAAGGATTCTTCCCCTCCCAGTCAGACCCTTCAACTTGACAATCAGATCCAAGTTGACGTATAAAACGCAGCTCCATAGAAACCATGTCATATGACATTAGTGTGTTCTCCTCCCCACAGACAATGAAAATCATATTGCGTTCTGGGTGGAATGAGATGACATTGTAATGCTTCTGAAACGACGAATACTCTGCTCCAAACAGTTTCAAGTTGCTGATTTTATGCTTCAAGGTCCAGTTCCATCTATTGTAGTCCTGAAGAACCCAGACTGATAGATCAGAACCACCAACACCAGCAGTACTGTTTGCGAAATACAATCGCCTCTGTGATGGAAAAACATCGTTGATAAAATCATCTTCATAGTATGGCGGCATAGGATTATCAATGATCCACGAAATATTTCCTTCAACATTAAGAGCAACTATTAAGTTATCGAAAGCAGCCAAATGCAGGACCCCATTCAGAAAAACGCTTCTCGAATTCAAGGGTATTGCAAATGATTCGTCGGGATGCACGATGTGCTGTGTGACCGCCCATACTCCAGCTTTAGACGAGTAGACCGCCAATGCATTGATGTGTTTAAGGCATCTTCTGTCATCCTCATGTACAGGCCATGTCTCATCAATTATGAATTCGAACACATGAAAGTGGGACGAGACAGACGGGTCGAACCCCAAGCGGGCGACCTCCACCTCGCTGGACCAGCTAGTTGGAGGAACGACCACCCATTTCTCAGTGGCGGGATTGCACACAATGTAATCCAGTGTCTCAGGATCAGTCGCCTTCCAGCAGCGGCAGAGTAGGAGACCATTGCAGCAGTCCAAGATGTCAAGGCTGTGACATCTTGGCAGGAACGAGAGGGACGGGTCGACGAGAGGGTCACCTTTTCCTGAGACGTTGGTGAAATAGCGAACCCCCTTGACTTCATAGAAGAATCCGGCGAGGGACTGGGGCATCTTCTTGCGGTGGTCCGGGTGGGAGATGAGGTCGCGCCAGCGCGTGGCGACGCACTTGCAGCCGCAGGTGGACTTGTAGGGCAAGCGCGAGATGACCTCGACGAGGAGGTCGTCGGTGAGCCTGGCCGTCTGGTCGCCCCCCTCCACGCCCTTCTTCTTGGAGTCCCGTGCCATGGCTGTCCGTGGAGATGAGGAGGTCAAATCTGCGCAAATCGGAAGACGGAGGGGAAAAGATTTGAGATTCAGCCCGGCTGTGAGGAGAGCGTGAGGGAAGAGGATCTACCAGGTGCTTGCTGCGCGAACGAAGAAGCGGAGAGTGGCCGGAGCGTCAGCTGCTAGCGAGCGAGGGTTTGTGCAGCCGCCACTGATGCGGCGGGGAGCTCGGAAGTGAAGTGGAGGCGACGCGGGGGAGTGTAGGGTTGGGTCGTGCGTGTAAATGTGACCTTTTTCCTCTTTGTTGGGCCGCGTATAGTCGAAGCGGACAAGATGTGGCGTTGCTGCTATCGTGTAATAAGAAAGCCTAAAAAGAATGCTAGTGTGTAGGAAAAAAAAGAACAAAATACCTGTACATTTCCGCGAATACGCAACATATCATTTCATTGACTGAAGGAATGGAATAAGTAGAGCGGGGATACAATACATTACATGAACGCAGGTAGGCGTGAACATGATGTCCGAAGCAGAAAGACAAGGGATGCTCGGCCCGAACAAAGAAACAATGCAGCTAGAACCCACCCAACCCGAACCAAGAGCGACAATGTCGAACCAACAATAAGCCTCAACCGCCAAGCCCACACCAAGGACACCGCAAGCAAGCAAGATGTCGCCTTCAAGAAGGAAGAAGACGTCGAGACGTCTTCACCGTCTGGTCCGGAGCAGTCAGACCTAGGGTTTCCCCCTAGCTCGAAGAGGGGCGCAGCAGGAGGCCATGGCAGCGCCTTCAAGAAGGAAATACGACACCCGCTGGCGCCGCTTTTTTATTAAATGAAATAGTTTGTTTTCTGGCTCTTAACTCGAAAGTACTAACTAAATACGGGCACGGGAAATGCATCCTCGCTGGCTTATGATTGGTTGCTCAACCCTGCCTTTAAATGCACGAAATCAAAGCAAGGCAGCGGAAATCACATCGAATGCAATGCGTTATTTACTTTCGTATCTCCATGTCGATAAAAACTATTAGCAAAACATGAGGTTAGACAAAAAGCAATCAAGTGGGAATTCAAGTCCAATCAATCTTCGAAAAACTCGATAAAAAGGAAATGTCAGACATCTAATCTAGTCTTTGCTTTCTGTTTACTGCCAGCACCGGCAAGCACAGTAGAGATTTTTCTTCAGACTGAAGCTGAGCAATCCCACAGCTGCCGGGAATGGAATTTTGGACGAGGAAGCCAACGCTGACTGAAATCACCAGGCTGGAAGGGGGGTAGGTAGGGTTGCACGTGCCGCCGGAGGGTGGCACCGCCTCCTGGCCTACGAGCATCAGATCTCGCAAAACGAGGAGGCTTAATGGCGTACAAGGTAGGTTCAGCGACGAAGCAAGGATAACCTCAAGGGAAGACGACGGCGACCGGCGATGCCAACAAGCTCGGACTGGGGAGACACAGATCCGAGATTCCGTGGCCGTAGCCGTTGGGACATCGGCGAGCCAAGCGAGCTGGAAAGTACGCAACCGCTGGTCCTCGAGGTTGTAGCCGCCCAGCAGGGAACACCGGCAGGCCTCGGACGCCAAAAAACGCGGGTATGAGGCCTCCGGGGCCGGAGCAGGGCCAGCAGGGCCCGTTGCGGGGTGCCCCGCACCTACCGCTGCCATTGAAGACCTGTCACCGCCGCACGAGAGCCATCACTTAACTCGAGGAGGAGGAAGTGTCACCGTTGGAGGGGAAGGGGCGCATGCACGAGGCAGGCCGCGCACATGACGCAACCCAGCGGAAGTCCCACGCCCAGCCACGACCAGCAGCAACAGCACCAGCAGGCCGGTCCACGCCGCCGGTGGGAGGGGGAGCTGCAGGGATCGGTGCCCATGGTCGTGGTCAAGGCACGACGCATCCGCCGTCGGACCAGTAGGGGTGGGGCAGCAGCTGGAGGGGGAGGGCGCCTGCCGGTGGGAGGGGGGCAGCAGGGATGGAGCTCGACAATGGGGGAGGCGCAGCTGGCCGGAGACGCTTGGAGGGGGATGGCCGTCGAGGGAAGGCTAGACCCGGTCGCATAGCACGGCAAAGGCGCACCCGCAGCCCTGCCACACCAGCAGGCAGCCGCCGCGGGAAAGGGGGGAGGGGTGGCACTAGGTGGTGGTGGAGTGCGCTGGGAGCTAGATCCGCCCCGCCGCCACCTTCATGGGGTCTGGCGCGGCTTCGCGGGCCGGCCCTCCAACGGCGGCGATGCGGGGAAGGGCGTCATAGGTGAGTGCTAGCGGCGGCGGCTTTGGGTTCCCCGTGTCGCCAGAGGAGGGCGGTTAGGGTTCCTTCGTGTCGCCAGAGGAGGGCGACGCGGGGGACACGGGGGTCATACTAGTACATTTCTATGGGAGCAAAAACAAAATAGTCAACCACTCACGTCGATCGCCAGTCAGCTCCGACTCTGTCGACGAGCATTGCAGAAGAAAAGCGTTGAGCCTGTATCGAGCAAGAACAGGAATTGACCAACCTCTTGGGTCATCATCATCCCATGAATACCCATTTAGTATGACAATGTACGTCTATGTTTGATTTTTTATTTTTTTGAACAGGAAAGGCCACGAAGGGCCTAGATCTTCATTAAAACTTCGGCGGTTACAACACAAAGCCCACACAAGGACTCACATAAAAGGAAAATAACACCTAAGCCCTTGATTTTGACAAGAAGGACCCTAAACTGGAACTAAAAATTGCAATCGGGTCCACAACATCTTCTTCCTGGATGTAGACTCGCCGTCGCCGGGGACGCACCACTTGGGGCGACGAGACCATCGCAGCAGCTTGGAACCGCTTCGAACTCCAAATAGAAGATGCATCTGCCTCCCCTATCGCTCTTAGGCTTGGAGGAAATACACGGCCGCCATTCGGCCAGAAGGGGCAACGACATGGTGTGGAAGACCGGCTGCCAGCGGGCGCCGTAGCTCCACCTGATCTGCCGCTGCTGATATGATCCGAACCCACCTGCAAAAACTAGGTCCTCTAGCATCACCATCGCTCCACCCACCTCCATGGCAGCTTGAAGAAACAGAGGAAGGGGACGAATCCTTCTCCAAATCATGGCAGCAACCGATCTTATTGGAGGATGCGCCAACGATGAATCACGCAACAGCGAGTCGCACCACGCCACCGCCACCAACCAGAGCATCGCCGCTAGCCACCATGCACTGCTCGTACGCGCAGGCGGCGCGCTCCTCATCGGCATATCGCCAGTCCTAGGCATCACGCCCAACACATCAGAACGGAAACTGAACCTACAGCTACTATGTACAAGAACACGCCGAGTACCTTCCCCATCACTTCTCCGACGAGCGCTGCCGGCGGAGAGGATCCGGGATCGGGCCAGGAAGGAACTGTCTCGAGAAACTCTCAACTGTAGCAGGGGGAAGGAGGAGACTGAATGGATCTCTTCCGGCACCGAATCCAGGCTCAGCTCCCCTTTGATTTATGTAACATTGGGAAGCTACACAGGCTCCTTGCGTTTGGGCTGGCCAAGAAACAACTCCCCCTTCAAATATATTGGCTTCCACTACAGAATCCCAATCCCCTCCCAGAACCACAACCTCTGTGTGGGAGTACGCTTCCTCCTCCAACTCTTCACCTCAAAAAATTAAATCGCATTTATACTTCTTTTCACTAAAATATTCGGCGATAATGAAATTAAATCATGAATTTCCACTGTACTAAAAGAAAGTATGGTCTTGGGCCGTGTTCGGAATCCATCCCATCCGCTCCGACTCGGCGCAATTGTAGAGCTTAGTTTAGGCCGCTCCGTAAAAATGAGCTAAGGCTCGTCCGCTCCGGAGCGGAGTGGAGGGAGCGGAGAGGAGCCGAACACGGCCTTGATATGGGCTTTGTAAATATTTGGTGCTCACCAACCATACCAACTCCATTCTTGTATTAAAAATATACCAATCTAGTTGTATAGTTCCATTTCTATGGCATATCGCCTACCCCATCTATACTCAAGAGGAAGAGTAATCAGTGGCACCTAGGATCTACTCCCTCCGTTCCTAAATATTTGTCTTTCTAGAGATTTCAACAAGTGGCTACATACGGAGCAAAATGGGTGCACCTACACTCTAAAATATGTCTATATACATCCGTATGTGATAGTCCATTTAAAATCTCTAGAAAGATAAATATTTAGAAACGGAGGGAGTAGGAGTTAGACACATGCAACATGTTCGAAATAGTAGGCATCCAGAAACAATAGACACCTTTGCTCTCCCATGGTTTGAGGGGGTGTTTGGTTACAGGGACTAGACTAGAAAAAGTCCCTTTTAGTTCCTATGTAACAAAACAGGACGGACTTTTCCTTAAGGGACTAAAAAAGACTCTACTAAAAAAAGTCTAATCCCTTGTAACCAAACACCCTTTGAGTTTCTGAACCAGCGGCTCCCACGCCTTAGTTTCCAGCAAAACACCAACTGCTATATATGGTTTTGGTAGCAGCGGGTCATTCAGAAGGGAGCTAGAGTTGAGTGCCCAACATTTCCATGGAAGAGGAGGGGGACAAAGTTCGCGAGAGAGTTGGGGCTACACAATAATTCACTTAGAGCAAGTCTAGTAGAGCCCTCAAACCCCTAAAAATAACCGTTTTTTACAGTTTTCGCCCAAAAACAGCCGTAGACTAGAACCTCTAAACCCTCAAACCCGTAAAAAAAATTAAAGGTCCAACCCTCAAACCAGCTTGCAACCTGTAGAAGTAGGGGTTGAGAGGAAAATCTCCCCCCAACCCGCACTCCTCCTCCTCTCTCGCGTGGGAGGAAACTTCCTCCTCCTCCCGGCCTCCTCCTCCCACCGCCTCCTGCCACGCCGGCCATGGAGGGCCCCGCCACCGCGCCCCCGCCCGCCCGGCGCCTGCCCCCGCCCCCGCCCACCCGACCGTGGCCGACGTGGTGGCGGCGACCCACGTCGGGGCCAAGCGGCGGCGGGCGGGCCTCGCACCTCCTCCTGCCGCCTCCCCGGCTCCGGCCCCGGCCACCGTCACCGTCCCGACGCCCGCCCCCGCCGCCTCCCCGGCTCCTGCCCCGGCCACCAAGAAGAGCCGGCCGAAGGCGCCATCCAAGGTCGCCCCGGCCGTGAAGATGCCACAGAAGAAGCCCACGGTGCGGAAGAAGCCCGCGCCCCCGCCCGCCTCCGTCGCCGAACCTCCTTTTGTCGCCGTGGCCGAACCTCCTCCCACCGTGCACGAGGTGTTCGAGAAAATGGCAACCCCATCCTCGTTCATGGACCTCCTCCAAAACGCGGAGGTGGACCTCGGGGCTCCGCCTCTCGAACCCTTTAGGGTTTGTGACGACTTAGAGGAAGATGAGAAGGATGAAGGTGATGAGGAGGAGGAGGTGGCCGAGATAGGGGAGGAGGCATTCATCGCCGCTTCCCGCCCACATGCGCGGTCGACAAACTACACCAAGGCGGAAGATATCCTCTTGGTTCGTGCTTGGGCAGCTGTGGGAATGGATGCAACCACCGGCACCGATCAAACCGGTAAACGGTATTGGCAAAGGATCGAGGACACTTATTATAGGATCAAGCCGAAGAATAGTGGGTTCATCTCACGCACTTACCGGTCGCTTCAAGGCCGGTGGGAGTTGATGAAGCCCGCTTGTGCTCGTTGGAGTGCGGCCATGGACCAAGTGAGGGATGCACCACCTAGTGGAACCGTGGAGAGTGACTATGTGAGTACATATTTCTTCACTATTTTGATTATGTGTGTGTACTATGCTATTGGTGGGTTCTTATGTGATTTATGTGTGGTTGATAGGAGACAATTGCCGGCATGAGGTACAAGGAGATGGCCGCTTCCAAGGGCAAGCCATTCCCATTTAAGCATGCTTGGACAATTCTTCAAACCTTTGACAAGTGGAAGTTGAGGTGTCAAGAGACCGCACCCAAGAAGTCGGCAATGCTTAGGATGGATGATAGTGAAGATGAGGAGGAGAGGAACTTGTGCAAGCCCGAGGGAACCAAGAAGGGCAAGCTAAGGGTGAAGATGGAAGAAGAGGCGTCAAGACTAAGGGCGAAGATGGACCACATGATGAAGGCAAGAGAGGAATTGACAATGAAGACATTGGAGACGAAGCTTCTTATCACCGAGAAGAAGAAAGAGGTCAAGCTTGCACAAGTTGAAGCAAAGCGTGAAGAAGCAAAGCGCAAGGTCGAGTTGGAGGAGAGGATGATCAAGCTCAAAGAGGCAAAGGTATGGAAAGAACTCATGGTGGAAGAGAAAGAGCACATGATGATGTCCAAGAAGGACATGGATCAAGACCAATTGCAATGGTGGAAGGACTACAAGGAGGACATCGCGGAGAGGAAGAGGATGTCCCGTGTTGCGTCCTCTACTTTTCGAGGTGACACTCCGATGAGTAGTTGTGGCGATGGCGGTGTGTACGACTCCACCAGTGCCCATGGAGATGCTTGATGGAGCCCGCATGTGGTCTAGGAGATGGCACCGAGGTGCAACTTTTTGGTGATGGTGCCGATGAGAGGAGGAAGATGATGATTTTGTGATGTAAACTATTAAACCATGCATCAATGATTGTCATTTGGTAGTTTGTTTGGAAGTTGATTGTGTTCTTGTTGTCATAAATTGTGAGATGTCAAATGATAGATTTAAAGGTTGGGGTTGAGGCAAAGACTAGAACCCTCAAATCCAATCCTTAAAGCAGTTTAAGGCTTGGGTTTGAGGGTTCTAGTATTTGCCCCTGTTTTTCAACCCTTAAAAGTATCAAAAAGTGGCACTTCTCAACCCTTAAAACTGCTTTAAGGATTTGAGGGTTTGAGGGTTCTACTAGTAATGCTCTTAGTTGAACGATGTTGCAGGTGCGACGCATGGAGGTGGAGTGTTAGGAATACCTACTAGCAATAGGATGAGCAAGTAGGTCGTTGGTAGGCGGGCTCGACGCAGTACTTGTAGGTCATTTATTTGTTGTTGTGCCATTTCAACTGGGACTGTTTGAGCGTGGTACTGACGGGCAGTTACAGTTCAAATTTGGCCAACGCTCAATCAGTCCCAGTCGACTTTCTTTCATGGAGTAAGAACCCTACCGCCACCAGCTGCTCCCCCTATGCTACAATATGCTCCTCTTGTTGTCAATCTTTTCTCCCAATAAACAGGAGGTGGCCGGAGTATGGCTGGACCTGCACCAGAACATGACACCTCCCATGTCCATGTTGTTGTGTTTATTGTTTCTGGACAATATGCATTACCGGGCACCTTGTCTCATGTCTAGAACTCTATCTCTGGGCTACCTAAGGTGGCCAAGCCGGACCACATCATCAAGCCCATCGGCAAGACGGTGGCCATTGATGTGGAGCCACTTGAGGGGGAGAGACCCGCCCGCATCCCGGTTCTTCGCCTGGACCCGGCGTGGTTAACATAGAGCATCACCTTCTTAACATCCCATATTTTTCTTAGTTTTTTCAAAATTTTGAAACACTCACTAGTAGAAAAGAGGGCTTTGGATCAGGCCGGGTCAGCCCATTAGTCCCGGTTCAGTCCAGAACCGGGACCCATGGGGGACATTGGTCCCGGTTCGTGAGCCCAGGGGGCCGGCCGGGCCACGTGGGCCATTGGTCCCGGTTCGTGTGGACCTTTTGGTCCTGGTTGGTGGGACGAACCGGAACCAATGGGCCTGGCTCCTGGCCCATCACCATTGGTCCCGGTTGGTGGCTTGAACCGGGACAACAGGCTGCCCTTTAGTCCCGGTTCGTGCCACGAACCGGGACCATTGAGGTTCCTATATATACCCCTCGCACGTGAGCAGAGCACTCCACTGCTTTGTTTTTCTCTGGTCGGGGAGGGGAGGGCTTTGTGGTGCTCTAGCTCACCTCCTATGCACATGAGGTGTTCGATGAAATGCCTGAGCCACACTAGTTAAGCTTTCTCCTCTCGAAGCACGACCTCCGAACTCTATTTTTCCCAAGATTTGTCTAGGTTTATATTAGCAGCCCGTCACGCCCCGTCCCCGTCTTCACTGTCGTCGATCGCCCGCGCCGATCTCGTCGCCGTCACCACCGTGGTGAGCCTCTTGTTCTTATCTTGTTTCTGAAAGAAAAAAATTCTTGCTTTAGATAGATACTTGTCTAATTTTCTTACTATTTTATTGCTTGTTATTATATAGTGCGATGGTTTTGGTATCCGCCCCTGTCGGCCCTCGTCCTGTCTATGATTCGGATGTGGTATATATTATCTTTTCATAACTATTGGTTCATTTATTGTTTATGACAATTGTGCCGACCAACATGACATATATTTTATTTATCTAGGAGGTTGTTGAACCAGAAATTCCAACCGACCCTATTGTCGAGAGGTTAAATTTAGTTGAAGAAGAAAACAATTTCTTGAAGGAAAAATAAGAAAAATTGAGGAGAAGAAGATGATATTGGAGTTGCATGTTGCGGATGTCGTCGATGATTATAAGATCAAGATGGATGCACTAGTAGAAAAGGGGGCATTTGTCCCGGTTCGTAAGGGCCTTTAGTCCCGGTTCATGAACCGGGACTAATGGGTCGTTACTAATACCTCCCCCTTTAGTCCCGGTTCTAACACGAACCGGGACAGATGGTCCTCCACGTGGCCGGTGCACCGAGCCCAGGCAGGGGGTCCTTTGGTCCCGGTTGGTGGCACCAACCGGGACCAAAAGGCATCCACGCGTCAGCATTTCAGTGGCTGGGGGTTTTGTTTTTTTGAAGGGGGGGGGGGTTGGGGGTTTTGGGGGGTTAATTTAGGTGTTTCATATATTGTGTTAGCTAGCTAATTAATAGAGAGAAGTGTCGTCTCTTATGTCTGTGCTTGGTCGACGCTACGTACTATACATAGAGAGGCCCTCGACACGCTAGCTAGTAAGAAAATGAAGGGAACCATTAAGTACAGAAATTCGTCATGCATACCGAGAGAAGTGATCGATCGACCTCTCCTTCTCCAAGAGATTGGTCGAACAACAAGTTTTCGTATTATCTATCCGACGCTACAGGCTACATACATATACAATATGTAAGATCTCTTAACTACAATCCCCTAGCAATTGAAATCAACTTCCACATGGTATTCTCCGGGTTTATTGATGACGTGGTCAAGAAAGAATCCTGCCAATTCCTTTTGAATTGCTTTCATGCGATCTTGTTCTAGGAGTTCATTCCGCATCTGCCACGTCTAATTTGAAGAAGGGGGTTAATTAATACATATATATGAATGAAACTCAACAGAAATGATGGTGTAATAAAATGAAATTGTGAATATTATTGCTTACGCACTTCATATTGTCTTTTAGAGTAGCCCCGCTTATTTTTCAAAGTTGCGTTGTGGATGAACTCGCACACGTAGTATCCACAAAAATCATTCCCTTGTTCCTGCCACAAGCACTTTATGAGAAATAGAGGTCAATCAAACTGATAATGAAGCATTATAAATGGCATTGATGAAAGTATAGCTATAGAATCAACGGGAGATGCGCGCAACTAGCTAGCCAGTAGTACTTACTTTCGGGTATCACTACTAGGGAAAAGCCTAGCAGCAGCGCAGATTTTAGGCCTATCAGTAGCGCGGGAAGGAGCGCTACTGATAAGGCGCTACAGCTAAAGCTTAGCAATAGCGCGCCTAGATCCACGCTACTGCTAAATTGACTTAGTAGTAGCGCTTCTTCAGAACAGCGCTACTGGTAATTAGTAGTAGCGCTTCTCCTTTCCCGTGCTACTACTATTATTTAGTATTTTATTTCTTTTTTATTTCATGTTGTATTCATAAACCTTTACACAAGTTCTCATACAACAGGAATTTAGAGATTGTTTTTACATCATAATGAGTTATTACATCACGGGGTGAAAGAACCGTGGACTAGTTTCAAGTGGATGTCCATCCACTTGAAACTAATCTGCGGTTCTTTCACCCAATGATATAATAATATCATCATCATCATCATCATCATATCATTAACAACTTATCATCATAACACATCATTGTCATATAACACCTCCTCAAGATCATCGTTTTCATCAATGACATCACATAGCAAATTGGTCACTGGTCGTCATCACAAGTACTCCTCATTATCAACTCTAACACATTACCACATAATAAACATATTGTACCTCATAGGACCTACTACATTCGATTAAGACCTACTGCATTTTCTAAGGTAAAATAGCAAAAAACAAGATAACCCCTGACTCTCCATTATGGAGAATGGAGATTAGCCTGTCTCCAATTCTTGCCTTTCGCTGAATGTTACTTCCAAGAACCTCCTTGCGAATGTCCATACATTTCTTCCATTCTTTGATGAACATGTGTTCACCGGTTTTAGAAATCCGATATGCATAGGTGAGCTCCCTAGATTTACCTGGCAGTATGTTCAGAACTGAGAGGCGACCATTTAGAGACATCAGATGAGGCACACAATCCATTGGGAGTTTCTGTTGAAAAACATAATAATTTCATAGTTAGCAATGATGTACTAGTTTTAGAAGTATGCAAAAGATGCACGGATATCGTAATAATAAAAAATCTTACCAGGGTATCTCCAGATAAGTTACCGTGGTTCAACACATGCACTAGTGGCATGTATTCACCATAATTTGGAGGAGTTCGATAATAGTTATTGTAATTCTCAAGAAGAGTACAAAATGCGATCAGATGATTTTTCTCCTTATATGTGAATTCGGTGCCATCGGTGTAGTGGGTTTTATCTACCATCTTCCGCATAGTTTTTGAAGAATCAAAATAAGCTGTCAATGGAAATAAGCTGTCAACTATTTTGAAATAAACAATATAAATTAGTTAATAACTATGTTTGAGAAACTCACATAGCGGTACAATCGGAAGCGTATCAACAAGGACCCAAATGTCCATATTGTCTTGCTCGATGTCAGGATCACCAAGATCCATGGTGACAATCATACCCTCATAAAAACCATACATTTTGCAAAGTGCTTCCCAATTTTGGCAACCAAAATGGGTTACGCTCTGAGCATTGCACAGATTTACTTCAAAATCCATATAATGATGGGTCCTTAGGTGTATTTTCTTTGTTTCAAAATTTTCATGGTCTTCAAAACCCATCCTCTCCAAGACATAGCGTCTTGCATGACATGGGATAAGTTGGTCGAATTGTAAAATATGAAAATTAGACGTTAAAATAGTTGAAGTCATGCTTAATTATGAAAAAAACACTTGTCGTTGTTGTGTACCATTTCAACATCGAAGGTCTCCTCGAGCTTAATGCTGAAGTGCCGATCTTCGTCCAGCTCAACGAACCTGTCGCACATAACTCGATCATCGTGGCACCAGCTGCACTCCCCCGGGAGACTGTCGTCGTCCGAGTACGACATTTCCTACATTCATAATTCAAAGATTAAACTTGTACATATTCTAGCACAAGTCATGCCAGAATTCACGAAAAAATCCGGCATGACCTTTGCTAAAAAAGGACATATCGAGCGCTTGAAATTTGCCGGAACGGAAATTAATCAACACTCCGGCAAAACATAGGCCACTCAGAGGTGTAAACTGAACATGAATGGCCACTTGGGCAACCACATATCCTATTTGAGCAACACAAGATATACAAGGATATTTGGCTGGTCTCACCCTGATGTCGGAGGGGGTCGGTGACTGGGACGACGATGGGGATGTTAGAGGGGGCGGTGACGGGGACGACAGTGGTCACCTGAAACCGTATAAGTTATCACTAATACACCCCGAATAATTGCTTAAACTAAAAAATAATAACAAATATGACATGTTCAACTAGTTTTATTAATTCAACTAGTTCTTACTAAATATAAACTTACTATAAATAGAAAAAAAAACTAGTTCTTTCTAAAAATAAAGTAGTTCAACTAGTTATATTAATTATCTTACTAAAAATACTTGAGTTCTATTAATTCAACTAGTTCAACTAGTTTATTAATTTATCTTACTAAACTAGTTGAACTACAACTAAAGTAGTTCAACTACAACTACTATTAATCATACTGCCCTAGTTAACTAGTACCATCACTACTAGTAATTAACATCTACTACTACTAAAAATCTAGTACTAACTAAGCAACATCTAGTACTTGCTATGAACCCTAAATTAACATCTACTACTACTAAATCTAGTACTAACTAGTGGCAGGGGGTGGGGGGCGACGGAGAGGTAGGGGCGGCGAGGGCGGGATCGGGATCGCGAGGCGGCGGTGCTGGGTGGGCTCGGGTGGCGGCGGTGAGGTCGAGGGCGGTGGCAGGAGGGCTGCCGGCGGAGGAGGGAGGAGGGGCGGCCGCAGGCGGAGGAAGGAGGGCGGCGGCGGAGGAGGGAGGGGCGGCCGCAGGCGGAGGGAGGATGTGCGAGGAGGAGGAAGGAGGGACGGAAGGAGGGAGTACCTCGGTGGCGGACGGACAAAGGCGGTGGCAGCGGCGACGCACGACGACGGTTATCGGGACGCGGGCGAGAGTGAGAGTGTGAGTGAGAGAGAGGGTCGGTCGTGCGCATGGGGATAAGGTAGGGATAGTTGTAGCGCGTTTTCCAAAACGCGCTATAGCTAATCTGAATAGCAGTAGCGCTTTGCATATAAACCGCTACTGCTAAGTGTAACTATACAAAAATACGTCAATACAAAAATACATTGGCCATCAATGATCTTTTTGTGTACAATCTGAATTGTCAATATGAGTCCTCTCCGGTAGGAACCGGAGAGGACTCATATTGCGGCCACAAATTTTACACATAGAGTTCAGTGAAGACCAATTGGTTGTGATAGTTTCAGAAATAACATATTTAAGGTGGTAAACACCATGTTCACATAGCGAGGTGGGACTAAACTTGTGGGCTGATCTTAGCAGTAGCGGTTTTGTTTGAAGCGCGCTGCTGCTAACTTCCATAGTAGTAGCGCGGTTCATTATAGGGCGCTACTGCTATAACTAGCGGGGGGCGAGGTCGTGGCAATTAGAGCAGTAGCGCGGTTTGTGGCGGACGCGCTACTGCTATTTTCCTTTCAGCAGCGCATTTTTCTATCACGCGTTGCTGCTAAATAGCAGTAGAGTCGTATTTTGAGGAGCGCTACTGGTAAGATTCTGTGTATAGGCTTTTCCCTAGTTGTGTATGTATATTGCAGCTCCTTCGGCAGTCCCGGAGCTTCTGCGGTGAACTGTTTCCAAACTCTGCAAGACAAAGAAAATAATTATTATTACTTGAGATATCAGAAAATGAACAAAAAGTTGCCGATATGGTGCGATAATGATCGATTGAACTTACTTGTTGAGCAATTCAGTCATGTCCGCATAGGCTTCGGGATCTTTTCGTCTCGAGTCTAAGACGGTTACTACTCCCCGCTCAAGCTTAATCTCCAGAAGAACATAGTGGAAGCTACGCACGCATGCATAACTCATCAATTACATTACTATAACCTCGCTCGAGTAATAAGGGAAACCGAATATGCACACGACAGTAACACTCACTTGAAGTTGTAAGGAAAGAGTATGGTATCTTTGTTTTGATTTTTGATCAACGATTGTAGCAAGTTGGCCTCGGCCTCTTCGGCGTGCTTTTTAACCTGAATATCATCTATGATATTTGTGTTAATTAACCCAATATCATACATTTCTTGTTTTCTGCACTCGACGATCTTCAATCTGCATAATATATTGAGGATAATTAATTATAAAGACATGCAATGAAAGAGTCGAGCTATATATAGAGACTTAATGACAGAAATATTACTTACAGACAGTAGAAAAAGATCGTTAATTTATCGAGGGCCTTTTGATTGAAGAACGCGAAGAACTCCTCAAATGGAACAACCAACAGATCAGTTCCAACGAGGTCGTGCTCCTCTTTAATGTTCAGATACAAACTATTCGTCCCCCCACACTCTCTGCAGGTTTTCATGTACCAATTATGGAATCTTCGCATCATCGTTGTTAGAGATTTTTCATCTTTGACGAGAGGCTTCCCGTACTCGTATCTGTGTTCGTCCACCTCCATGAAATCAGGAAGTTGATCGTCAGGCAGGTAATCTGATAGATTGCCATAACCGGCCACCATCCCCGGAGCGTTAGCGACGATGTTGCCGCTAGACACATTGAGCGGGGGGCACGATTGATTTGCTTGTTCGTCGAGCTGGGCAAATTTTTTCGCAGCTGCTCGTTCTCTTGACCTTTGATGTCTGACAATACTTCCCGACCGCTCCGCTTGGAGATATGTCTGTTCAATAATGCGCTCATAGTTGGTTCTCAGCGGAGACTTTGCTGGTTTCCTCAGGGCATCGAAAGTGTGCTTTGCTTTCACCGGATCTACCTTCTCCTCCGGAGGTTGATGTCTCTTTGCTTTCAACCCTTCAAAAAAGTCGTCCACTTCGGCCCGCACAATCTTCCTATTTTCCTCCACGGTCCTCTCGTACGGTAACTTCTCTAGAGGCTTGAGAGGAGGACTTATCTGTATTGCCTCCCGCCTCTGGCTGTACTGCTAGACGCCGGAGCAGACGGAGCGGCTGCGGTGTCTGTCTTCTTTCGTGCTTGCTTATGAGGCGGAGGAGATGGACTACGACACGCCGGAGCAGCCGGGGCGGCGGCGGGTCTCTTCCGCCCTTGCTGGCGAGGCGGAGAAGGAGGAGTCTGCTGGCTGCTCGGGCGCACCGGCGCAGGCGGAGAAGGAGGCGGAGTGTCGCCACGCGCCGGAGAAGGAGGTCGAGTGCCCTGATTGTCACTCACCGGAGGAGGAAGCGGTGGAGGAGGCGGAGTGCCCTGACTCGCCGGAGGAGGAGGAGGCGGAGGCGTCTAGTTCGAAAGGTTGATGAGCTCCTTCCGCCATAGGCATGGAGTCTTCGGAGCAGAACCCAGCCTAGTCTCCCCTTCACAGGTAGGGTGGTCAAGCTGGAGGTCCTCAAATCCCTCCGTTATTTCATCCACCATCACCCTAGCATATCCTTCTGGAATCGGCTGGTAGTGAAAAGTTGCGTCGGGTTCAGTAGGATAAACAGAGCCAACAACCGCCTTGACCTTCAAATTCATCCATCGCGTCATATTGTGGCAATTTTGAGACTCCATGATAGCATCCACGGGATAGCTGGCAGGAGCCGTCAAGACATGCTCCGGCTGAAGCAGCTCGGTGGAAGCCACACTGCTTCTCCGCTGAGATGGCGGGATAGCTTCGGGGGAAGCTTCGGCAGGTCGTTTGCTGCGATCTGCTTCTCGTTCCTCTAGCCCCATTACCCTTTCGTGCAGCGCCTGCAGTTGGCCCTGCTCCAGTTTCTTCCTCCTCTCCTGGGTTTTGTAATCCCCTGCGTCCGGAAAACCAACCTTCCACGGAATGGAGCCTGGCGTGCCTCGTGTCCATCCAGGGTGCTCAGGATTCCCGAGGGCCATTGTGAGCTCGTCCTTCTCCCTGTCTGGAATGAACTTCCCTTGTTGCGCTGCATCGATATAGTGCCGAATCTTGGTGACTGGTATTTTCAGTTGCTTGTCCGTCCAATGGCACTTCCCTGATACAGGGTCCAAGGTTCTGCCAGCCCCGAAGAACCAAGTCCGGCAACGGTCTGGCTAGTTCATTATCTCTGGTTCGATCCCTTTATCAAGCAGATCATTCTCAGCCTTGGACCACTTAGGCCGGGCTTTGAGGTAGCCACCTGACCCTGTGCGATGGTGAAACTGCTTCTTCGCAGCATTTTGCTTGTTTGTCGCCGACATCTTCTTACTCTTTTCCGATGTCTTGTGGGCCACAAATGCGGGCCAGTGATCTTTGATCTTCTCATATTTGCCGATGAATTCTGGTGTCTCTTCTTTGTTGTCAAACTTGTTCAGCTCTTTCCTCCACCTCCTGAATAGGTTTGCCATCTTCTTAAGAGCACAAGACTTGATTAATTGCTCTTTAACTAGCTTCTCCGAATCCTTCTTTTGGCGGTAGGGTGAAATTTGCCTTCAGTTGAGTCCAAAGATCATCTTCCTACATATCATTGACATAAGACACCTCAGGGTCTTCCTCCTTAGGCTTATACCATTGCTGGATGCTGATCGGGATCTTGTCCCTAACAAGAACCCCGCACTGAGCAGAAAATGCGTTCTTTGTCCGGATGGGTTTAATTGGTTCACCGTCGGGCGCGATTGCTGTGATCTCAAACCTTCCATCCGAGCTCAACTTTTTCTTCAGGCCTCGTCTCCTTACCGAAGTTGTGCTCGATCCGGAGGGCTAGCAAAAGGAAGAAAGACGAGAGTTAATTAATATGTGTACATATACCAAAACAATGAATGCATCAATTAACTAGTCAGCACGGGCTTAACTAATATATATATACCTGGCCGGACTCGGTTCGGTCACCGGAGCAGTCAGCACGGTCTCCTTCTTGTACCTCCATTGAGTCATCGGAGCCATCATGAACATAGCCCTCTTCTTGTACCGACATTAATGGGCCGGAGCCATCATGAACATAGCCCTCTTCTTCACCTAGTCCTTCCTGACCATCGATGTCGTTGAGAAATGTTGCAACGACATCACTTCCTTGTGCGATTATGTCCCCCAACATCGCTTATGTTGCTTCATCTCGGGAGTGCTCCATAGTTTCTGCAAATATTTACAACATGTCAATTATTATTCAAACATGGTATAGATATATATATATATTAGTGGCAAACATAGAACAAGCTAGCTAATCACAATAAGGAGTCATGCTAGTGGCCTCGACGCTGCTTCTCTAGGGTTTGGGGTGGCCTAGACAACTCTTCAAGGGTTTGGGGTGGCCTCGACACAACGCTTCAAGGGTTTGGGGTGGCCTTGTCGGGTAGGGGCGCGGCGGGAGGGTAGGAGACCAACATCATTTTTTCTCTAGGGTTTGGGTGTCCTCGAGAGTTTTGGTCGAGCGAGAGGGCCGAGGGGGGTGCTGCCGTGGTATAAGTTATCACGGTCGAGAGGGGGTATATAGACCAACATCGTTTTTTTCTCTAGGGTTTGGGTGTCCTTGAGAGTTTCGGTCGAGCGAGAGGGCCGAGGGGGGTGCTGCCGTGGTATAAGTTATCACGGTCGAGAGGGGGTATATATATCGACCGCCCCTCATATCGAAGTTATCCAGGAGGGGGTTATATCAACAACGACGCGACATACATATACATGGGAAAATAATGTTATCGGGAAGGGGGTTATATCGACAACAACGCGACAGACATATACTAACCTAAAATGCACAAAAATGCTTGAAGAAGAAGAAATAGACTAACCTAAAATTTACTTACCTAAAATGCACTAACAACAACTAACCTAAAATGCACTATAAATCAACTAACCTAAATCAACTAACTCAACATATGAAGAAGGAAATGCTATCGGAGAGGGGGTATATCGACCCCCCTCATGTATCCACATACATACATCTATACATACATACATCCATCTATGGATCATCATTGGAAAAAAATGCATCATCCATGGATAATCATTTCTCATATATATCCATCTATAGCCACATACATATATAAATGGAAAAAAATTCTATGAAAAAAATACATATATGAAAAAAAATACATATATACTTGGTAAATATTCTATGAACATCATTTCTCATATATATCAATGCATATACATCCATGGATCATCATTGCTCATATATCCATAGTCATATATAAAAACTTTCTATATATGAACAAAAACCTTTCTACGAACAAAAAAAACATTTTGACATATTTAGCATATTCTAAATTTTCCTAACTCTTTTACAACCAGAAAAATTACTCGAACTTCATGACAGTACCCACACTCCATTTCACCAAAAACCTTCTGATCCATAGTTCAAAATTTTCAAATTTCATTCAAATGAAATTTGAATCAGATTCAAATTACTTTCTGAAAACATATTCTAAACCACTCAAAAAAATCTGAAATTTTGCTTCTTCTCTCCTTCTGCTCTTCTCTGCTTCTCCTCTCCTCTCCTTCTCTCCTTCTGCTCTTCAATGCGTCGGGGCCGGCGGCGACCATGGAGCAGGGGCAGAGCAAGGGGCGCTCGAGACCATGGGAAAGGGGGCGGAGGGGGGGCTCACTTCGAGGGCGGCAGCGATGGCTGGAGTCCGGCGACGAGGACGGCGGGCTCGGGGCGGCGCAGGGCGCGGGCGACGACGGGGGCGGCGACGACGTCGGGGCGGCGTGGGGCACGGGCGACGATGGGGCGGCGTGGGGCACGGGCGGCGACGGGGGCGGCGACGACGGGCGCGGGCGACGACGACGAGGAGCAGGGCGTCGGGGCAGAGGGTGACGTCGGCGGTGGGGAGAATGAGGAACTGAATGAAATTTTTGACAAGTGCTGTATATATAGCAAGAGCATTGGTCCCGGTTCGTGAAACCAACCCGGACTAATGCACCCTTTAGTCCCGGTTGGTGCCACCAACCAGGACTAAAGGGTGGCATTGGTCCCGGTTGATGCCACGAACTAGGACCAATGCAGCCCTTTAGTCCCGGTTGGTGCCACCAACCGGGACTAGTGGCCTTGCACAGCGGGGTGGTGGTGGGAGTTTAGTCCCACCTCGCTAGTTGGAGACGCCCCACACCTGTTTATAAGCCCGGTTGCCTCTTCCCTCTCGAACTCCTCTGAACTGCAGGCCTATGGGCCTAAACTGACACTGATATGCTTGTGGGCCTGCTGGGCCTCCTGCGGGCCTGAATCCTGGCCCATGGTAGGGTTTCTAGTCGTATTCAGGCTGTGGGGGGCCAGTAGGAGGCACTTTTTTTTGTTGCTATTTTTATTTTTTTTCCAGTTTTTTGTTTTTTTTCTGCATTATTTATTTTCTTTTGTTTTTTGCTTTATTTTTTAATTCTTTTTGCTTTTAGTTTAAAAAAAATTATAAACTTTCTGTTAGTGCCATTAGTTTACAAATTTGAAAACACTTTTTTTTGTTTTCTTTCTTGCTTTATTTATTTTATTTTGTTTCTACTTACAACAAAATACTTATTGTTGCTATTTTTATTTTTTTCCACTTTTTTTGTTTTGTTTTCTGCATTATTTATTTTATTTTGTTTTTTGCTTTATTTTTTAATTTTTTTTGGTTTTAGTTTTAGAAAAATTATAAACTTTCTGGTAGTGCCATTAGTTTACAAATTTGAAAACACTTTTTTTTGTTTTCTTTCTTGCTTTATTTATTTTATTTTGTTTCTACTTACAACAAAATACTTATTGTTGCTATTTTTCCACTTTTTTTGTTTTGTTTTCTGCATTATTTATTTTGTTTTGTTTTTTGCTTTATTTTTTAATTCTTTTTGCTTTTAGTTTTAGAAAAATTGTAAACTTTCTATTATTGCCATTAGTTTTCAAATTTGAAAACACTTTTTTTTGTTTTCTTTCTTGCTTTATTTATTTTATTTTGTTTCTACTTACAACAAAATACTTATTGTTGCTATTCTTATTTTTTTCCAGTTTTTTTGTTTTGTTTTCTGCATTATTTATTTTCTTTTGTTTTTTGCTTTATTTTTTAATTCGTTTTTGCTTTTTAGTTTTAGAAAAATTATAAACTTTCTGTTAGTACCATAAGACATTAAAGCATTTCAAATTAACTCTGAAAAAGTTGAAAGTTGGCATGGTATCATAATTTCACCCACATAGCATGTGCATGTACAGAACGGACAATGGTATCATACTCATCTGTTACAAAGTTGGCATGGTATCATTATAATAGTTGCGGGAGAAAGTCTTCACTTTTTCTTTGCTTGTGTCATTTGCTTATTGCGCCGTAACCATGGATAATCTTCATCGTTTATCAGGATGCTGGGGTCAGCCTTGACTTTGAAGGGAGGAATTTCATGAAACTTTTCATAATCTTCAGACATGTCTATCTTGCCCTCCACTCCCACGATGTCCCTTTTTCCTGAAAGAACTATGTGGCGCTTTGGCTCATCGTATGATGTATTTGCTTCCTTATCTTTTCTTTTTCTCGGTCTGGTAGACATGTTCTTCACATAGATAACCTGTGCCACATCATTGGCTAGGACGAATGGTTCGTCAGTGTACCCAAGATTTTTTAGATCCACTGTTGTCATTCCATACTGTACCCCGCCTCCTGACAGATTGACTCATTTGCACTTAATCAAAGGGACCTTAAAATCATGTCCGTAGTCAAGTTCCCATATGTCCACTATGTAACCATAATATGTGTCCTTTCCCCTCTCGGTTGTTGCATCAAAGCGGACACCGCTGTTTTGGTTGGTGCTCTTTTGATCTTGGTCAATCGTGTAAATTGTATTCTCATTTATCTTGTATCCTTTGTAAATCAATACAGTAAAAGATGGTCTCCTGGACAACAAGTACAACTCATCACAAACAGTGTTGTCACCTCTGAGACGTGTTTCCAACCAACTGCTGAAAGTCCTGATGTGTTCACATGTAATCCAGTCGTCGCACTGCTCCGGGTGTTTGGAGCGCAGACTGTTCTTGTGTTCATCGACATACGGGGTCACCACGGTAGAGTTCTGTAGAACTGTGTAGTGTGCTTGAGACCAAGAATATCCGTCCCTGCATATTATTGAGTCCCTTCCAAGCGTGCCTTTTCCAGTCAGTCTCCCCTCATACCGCGATTTAGGGAGACCTATCTTCTTAAGGCCAGGAATGAAGTCAACACAAAACCCGATGACATCTTCTGTTTGATGGCCCATGGAGATGCTTCCTTCTGGCCTAGCGCGGTTACGGACATATTTCTTTAGGACTCCCATGAACCTCTCAAAGGGGTACATATTGTGTAGAAATACGGGGCCCAGAATGACAATCTCGTCAACTAGATGACCTAGGACGTGTGTCATGATATTGAAGAAGGATGGTGGGAACGCCAGCTCGAAACTGACAAGACATTGCACCACATCACTGTTGGGGAATGTAGTAATTTTAAAAAATTTCCTACGCACACGCAAGATCATGGTGATGCATAGCAACGAGAGGGGAGAGTGTTGTCCACGTACCCTCGTAGACCGTAAGCGGAAGCGTTATGACAACGCGGTTTGATGTAGTCGTGCGACTTCACGATCCGACCGATCTAAGTACCGAATGTACGGCACCTCCGAGTTCAGCACACGTTCAGCTCGATGACGATCCCCGGACTCCGATCCAGCAAAGTGTCGGGGATGAGTTCCGTCAGCACGACGACGTGGTGACGATGATGATGCTCTACCGGCGCAGGGCTTCGCCTAAACTCAGCGACAATATGACCGAGGTGGAATATGGTGGAGGGGGCACCGCACACGGCTAAGGAACGATCCGTAGATCAACTTGTGTGTCTATGGGGTGCCCCCTGCCCCCGTATATAAAGGAGTGGAGGAGGGGGAGGGCCGGCCCTCTCTATGGCGCGCCCTAGGGGAGTCCTACTCCCACCGGGAGTAGGATTCCCCCTTTCCTAGTAGAACTAGGAACCCTTCCATGTAGTAGGAGTAAGAGAGAAGGAAAGGGAAGAGAGAATGAGAAGGAAGGGGTGCCCCCTCTCCCTAGTCCAATTCGGAGGCATTTCCTATTTAGCGCCACAGGCGCCGGTTTTAGTTGTTTCCGCAAACCGGCGCCTGCAGCAGCGTTTGCTGGGCTTGGCCCGTTTTGCTTTTTTTTCGTTTTTAGGAAAACGTCAAAAAGTGCATGAACGAGGGTTCAAACCAGGAACCACTTCGCTGCAAGCGTTAGGCTTTAGCCATCCGGCCACGGAAGATTTGTGTAAATACAATTCAATCTTTTCTTCTATTGTCTACTCCACTTTGGGTTTTTTTCTCAACCTTTTACAACTTCCGTGAACTTTTTTCAAAGTCGACGAATTCCTTTTCAATGTCGATGAACTTTTTTCAGATCCAATGAACTTTTCTTCAAATCCGATGAACTTTTTCAAATTCAACGAACTTTTTTCAAATCCGATGAACTTTTTTCAATTTTGATGAACTTTTTTCAGATTTGATGAACTTTTTTTGAAATTCGATGAACTTTATTTGGAAAGTTTGATGAACTCTTTTAAAAATTGCATGAACTTTTTCAAATTAGATGAACTTTTCTTAAAATTGCACGAACGTTTTGTAGAAAATGATGAACTGTTCTTCAAAGTCAGTGAACATTTTTTTAATTCACATTTTTTTCATTTTTTGAGAATTTTTTTTCATAATATCAACGGTTGACTGTTTTCTTAAGTGTACGGACCTGAAAACGCAATCGATGGAGCGAACACCCAGCGACGGAACCACCAGCGCGATCGATTGATGGACCGAACACCCAGCGAGGGAGAGAACCAACAGGAGCGAACCCATCCCTATATGGGCCGGCCCACGGGGAGATGGTGCGTGGGCGCCAGCTAGGGGAACTGGCGCCCGCAGCGCCAATTAGGAGCTCCCCAATTCGGACTAGTCCAAGGGGAGGGGTGCGGCCACCCTTTTGGCCCTTTCTCTCCTTTTCCGTATGGCCCATTGAGGCCCAATACGAATTCCCGTAACTCTCCGGTACTCCGAAAAATACCCGAATCACTCGGAACCTTTCCGAACTCCGAATATAGTCGTCCAATATATCGATCTTTACGTCTCGACCATTTCGAGACTCCTCGTCATGTCCCCGATCTCATCCGGGACTCCGAACTCCTTCGGTACATCAAAACTCATAAACTCATAATAAAACTTTCATCGAAACCTTAAGCGTGCGGACCCTACGGGTTCGAGAACTATGTAGACATGACCTAGAACTATTTTCGGTCAATAACCAATAGCAGAACCTGGATGCTCATATTGGCTCCTACATATTCTACGAAGATCTTTATCAGTCAAACCGCATAACAACATACGTTGTTCCCTTTGTCATCGGTATGTTACTTGCTTGAGATTCGATCGTTGGTATCCAATAACTAGTTCAATCTCGTTACCGGCAAGTCTCTTTACTCGTTACGTAATGCATCATCCCGCAACTAACTCATTAGTCACATTGCTTGCAAGGCTTATAGTGATGTGCATTACCGAGAGGGCCCAGAGATACGTCTTCGACAATCGGAGTGACAAAACCTAATCTCGAAATACACCAACCCAACATGTACCTTTGGAGACAGCTGTAGTACTCCTTTATAATCACCCAGTTACGTTGTGACGTTTGATAGCACCCAAAGTGTTCCTCCGATAAACGGGAGTTGCATAATCTCATAGTTACAGGAACATGTATAAGTCATGAAGAAAGCAATAGCAATATACTAAACGATCAAGTGCTAGGCTAACGAAATGGGTCATGTCAATCACATCATTCTTCTAATGATGTGATCCCGTTAATCAAATGACAACTCTTTTGTCCATGGCTAGGAAACATAACCATCTTTGATAAACGAGCTAGTCAAGTAGAGGCATACTAGTGACACTATGTTTGTCTATGTATTCACATATGTATTATGTTTCCGGTTAATACAATTCTAGCATGAATAATAAACATTTATCATGATATAAGGAAATAAACAATAACTTTATTATTGCCTCTAGGGCATATTTCCTTCAGTCTCCCACTTGCACTAGAGTCAATAATCTAGTTCACATCGCCATGTGATTTAACATCAATATTCATATCTGTATATGATTAACACCCATAGTTCACATCGTCATGTGACCAACACCCAAAGGGTTTACTAGAGTCAATAATCTAGTTCACATCGCTATGTGATTAACACCCAAAGAGTACTAAGGTATGATCATGTTTTGCTTGTGTGAGAAGTTTAGTCAACGGGTCTGTCATATTCAGAGCCGTATGTATTTTGCAAATATTCTATGTCCACAATGCTCTGCACGGAGCTACTCTAGCTAATTGCTCCTACTTTCAATATGTATCCAGATTGAGACTTAGAGTCATCTGGATCAGTGTAAAAGTTTGCACTGATGTAACTTTTACAACGAACTCTTTTATCACCTCCATAATCGAGAAACATCTCCTTAGTCCTTACTAAGGATATTCTTGACCGCTATCTAGTGATCTACTATTAGATCAAAATTGTATTCCTTTGCCAAACTCAGAGCAAGGTATACAATATGTCTGGTTCACAGCATAGCATACTTTATAGAACCTATGACTGAGGCATAGGGAATGACTTTTCATTCTCTTTCTATTTTCTGCCATGGTCGGGTCTTGAGTCTTACTCAATTTCACACCTTGCAACACAGGCAAGAACTCCTTCTTTGACCGTTCCATTTTGAACTATTTCAAAAATTTATCAAGGTATGTATTCATTGAAAAATCTTATCAAGCGTCTTGATCTATCTATATAGATCTTGATGCTCAATGTGCAAGCAGCTTCACCGAGGTCTTTCTTTGAAAAACTCTTATTCAAGTATCCTTTCATGCTTTGCAGAATAATTCTACATTATTTCCGATCAACAATATGTCATTCACATATACTTATCAGAAATGCTGTAGTGCTCCCACTCACTTTTTTGTAAATACAGGTTTCACCGTAAGTCTGTACAAAACTATATGCTATGATCAACTTATCAAAGCATATATTCCAACTCTGAGATGCTTGCACCAGTCCATAAATGGATCGCTGGAGCTTGCACATTTTGTTAGCACCTTTAGGGTTGACAAAACCTTCTGGTTGCATCATATATAACTCTTCGTTAAGAAAACCATTAAGGAATGTAGTTTTGACATCCATTTGCCAGATTTCATAAAATGTGGCAATTGCTAACATGATTCGGACAGACTTAAGCATCGCTACAGTTGAGAAAATCTCATTGTAGTCAACACCTTGAACTTGTCGAAAAACTCTTTTGAGACAAGTCTAGCTTTGTAGATAGTAACACTACTATCAGCGTCCGTCCTCCTCTTGAAGATCCATTTATTTTCTATGGCTTGCCGATCATCGGGCAAGTCCACCAAAGTCCACACTTTGTTCTCATACATGGATCCCATCTCAGATTTCATGGCCTCAAGCCATTTCGCGGAATCTGGGCTCATCATCGCTTCCTCATAGTTCATAGGTTTATCATGGTCTAGTAACATGACTTTCAGAACAGGATTACCGTACCACTCTGGTGCGGACCATACTCTGGAAGACCTACGAGGTTCTGTAGTAACTTGATCTGAAGTTTCATGATCATCATCATTATCTTCCTCACTAATTGGTGTAGGAATCACTGGAACTGATTTCTGTGATGAACTACTTTCCAATTCGGGAGAAGGTACAAATTACCTTATCAAGCTCTACTTTCCTCCCACTCACTTCTTTCGAGAGAAACTCCTTCTCTAGAAAGGATCCATTTTTAGCAACGAATATCTTGCCTTCGGATCTGTGATAGAAGGTGTACCCAACAGTTTCCTTTGGGTATTCTATGAAGACACACTTCTCCGATTTGGGTTTGAGCTTATCAGGATGAAACTTTCTCACATAAGCATCATAGCCCCAAACTTTAAGAAACGACAACTTGGGTTTCTTGCTAAACCACAGTCCATATGGTGTCGTCTCAACGGATTTAGATGGTGCCCTTTTAACGTGAATGCAGCTGTCCCTAATGCATAACCCCAAAACGACAATGGTAAATCAATAAGAGACATCATAGATCGCACCATATCCAATAAAGTGCGATTACGACGTTCGGACACACCATAACGTTGTGGTGTTCCAGGTGGCGTGAGCTGTGAAACTATTCCACATTGTTTTAATTGAAGACCAAACTCGTAACTCAAATATTCGTCTCCGCGATCAAATCGCAGAAACTTTATTTTCTTGTTACGATGATTTTTCCACTTCACTCTGAAATTCTTTGAACCTTTCAACTATTTCAGACTTATGTTTCATCAAGTAGATATACCCATATCTGCTCAAATCATCTTGTGAAGATCAGAAAATAATGATACTTGCCACGAGCATCAACACTCATTGGATCGCATACATCGGTATGTATTATTTCCAATAAGTCAGTAGCTTGTTCCATTGTTCCGGAGAACGGAGTTTTAGTCATCTTGCCCAAAAGGCACGACTCGCAAGCATCAAATGATTCATAACCAAGTGATTCCAAAAATCCATCTTTATGGAGTTTCTTCATGCGCTTTACACCGATATGACCTAAACGGCAGTGCCACAAATAAGTTTCACTATCATTATTAACTTTGCATCTTTTGGCATTAATATTATGAATATGTGTATCACTACGATCGAGATCCAACAAACTATGTTCATTGGGTGTATGACCATCGAAGGTCTTTATTCATGTAAACAGAATAACAATTTATTCTCTAACTTTAAATGAATAACCGTATCGCAATAAACATGATCAAATCATATTCATTCTTAACGCAAACGCCAAATAACATTTATTTAGGTTTAACACTAATCCCGAAAGTATAGGGAATGTGCGATGATGATCATATATCAATCTTGGAACTACTTCCAACATTCATCGTCACTTCCATTCAACTAGTCTCTGTCAATTCTGTAACTCCTGTTTCGAGTTACTAATCTTAGCAACCGAACAAGTATCAAATACTCAGGGGCTACTATAAACACTAGTAAGGCGCACAATAATAACCTGTATATCAAATATACCCTTGTTCACTTTGCCATCCTTCCTATCTACCAAATATTCAGGGCATTTCCGCTTCCAGTGACTATTTCCTTTGCAGTGTAAGTACTTAGTTTCAGGCTATGGTCCAGCTTTGGGCTTCTTCGCAGGAGTGATAACTTGCTTGTCTTTCCACTTGAAGTTCCCTTTCTTTCCCTTTGCCCTTCTCTTGAAACTAGCGGTCTTGTCAATCATCAACACTTGATGCTCTTTCTTGATTTCTATCTTCGTCGATTTCAACATCACGAAGAGCTCATGAATCGTTTTTTGTCATCCCTTGCATACTATAGTTCATCACGAAGTTCTAGTAACTTAGTGATGGTGACTAGAGAATTCTGTCAATCACTATCTTATCTGGAAGATTAACTCCCACTTGATTCAAGCGATTGAAATACCCAGATAATCTGAGCACATGCTCACTAGTTGAGCGATTCTCCTCCATTTTTAGCTATAGAACTTGTTGGAGACTTCATATCTCTCAACTCGGGTATTTGCTTGAAATATCAACTTCAATTTCTGGAACATCTCATATGGTCCATGATGTTCAAAACGTCTTTGAAGTCCCGATTCTAGGCCGTTAAGCATGGTGCACTAAACTATCAAGTAGTCATCATATTGAGCTAGCTAAACGTTCATAACGTCTGCATCTGCTCCTGCAATAGGTTTGTCACCTAGCGGTGCATCAAGGACATAATTCTTCTGCGCAGCAATGAGGATAAACCTCAGAGCACGGATCCAATCCGCATCATTGCTACTATCATTTTTCAACACAGTTTTCTCTAGGAACATATCAAAATAAACATATGAAAGCAACAACGCGAGCTATTGATCTACAACATAATTTGCAAAATACTACCAGGACTAAGTTCATGATAAATTAAAGTTCAATTAATCATATTACTTAAGAACTCCCACTTAGACAGACATCTCTCTAGTCATCTAGGTGATCACGTGATCCAAATCAACTAAACCATGTCCGATCATCACGTGAGATGGAGTAGTTTTCAATGGTGAACATCACTATGTTGATCATATCTACTATATGATTCACGCTCGACCTTTCGGTCTCCATGTTCCGAGGCCATATCTGTATATGCTAGGCTCGTCAAGTTTAACCCGAGTATTCCGCGTGTGCAACTGTTTTGCACCCGTTGTATTTGAACGTAGAGCTTATCACACCCGATCATCACGTGGTGTCTCAGCACGAAGAACTTTCGCAACGATGCATACTCAGGGAGAACACTTCTTGATAATTAGTGAGAGATCATCTTAAAATGCTACCGTCAATCAAAGCAAGATAAGATGCATAAAGGATAAACATCACATGCAATCAATATAAGTGATATGATATGGCCATCATCATCTTGTGCTTGTGATCTCCATCTTCGAAGCACCGTCGTGATCACCATCGTCACCGGCGCGACACCTTGATCTCCATCGTAGCATCGTTGTCGTTACGCCATCTATTGCTTCTACGACTATTGCTACCGCTTAGTGATAAAGTAAAGCAATTACAGGGCGTTTGCATTTCATACAATAAACCGACAACCATATGGCTCCTGCCAGTTGCCGATAACTTCGGTTACAAAACATGATCATCTCATACAATAAAATGTAGCATCACATCTTGACCATATCACATCACAACATGCCCTGCAAAAACAAGTTAGACGTCCTCTACTTTGTTGTTGCAAATTTTACGTGGCTGCTACGGGCTTAGCAAGAACCGTTCTTACCTACGCATCAAAACCACAATGATAGTTCGTCAAGTTAGTGCTGTTTTAACCTTCGCAAGGACCGGGCGTAGCCACACTCGGTTCAACTAAAGTTGGAGAAACAGACACCCGCTAGTCACCTGTGTGCAAAGCACGGCGGTAAAACCAGTCTCGCGTAAGCGTACGCGTAATGTCGGTCCGGGCCGCTTCATCCATCAATACCGCTGAACCAAAGTATGACATGCTGGTAAGTAGTATGACTTGTATCGCCCACAACTCACTTGTGTTCTACTCGTGCATATAACATCAACGCATAAAATCTAGGCTCGGGATGCCACTGTTGGGGAACGTAGTAATTTCAAAAAAAATTCTACGCACACGCAAGATCATGGTGATGCATAGCAACGAGAGGGGAGAGTGTTGTCCACGTACCCTCGTAGACCGTAAGCGGAAGCGTTATGACAACGCGGTTTGATGTAGTTGTGCGCCTTCATGATCCGACCGATCCAAGTAACGAATGTACGGCACCTCCGAGTTCAGCACACGTTCAGCTTGATGACGATCCCCGGACTCCGATCCAGCAAAGTGTCGGGGATGAGTTCCGTCAGCACCACGGCGTGGTGACGATGATGATGCTCTACCGGCGCAGGGCTTCGCCTAAACTCCGCGACGATATGACTGAGGTGGAATATGGTGGAGGGGGCACCGCACACGGCTAAGGAACGATCCGTAGATCAACTTGTGTGTCTATGGGGTGCCCCTGCCCCCGTATATAAAGGAGTGGAGAAGGGGGAGGGCCGGCCCTCTATATGGCGCGCCCTAGGGGAGTCCTACTCCCATTGGGAGTAGGATTCCCCCTTTCCTAGTAGAACTAAGAACCCTTCCATGTAGTAGGAGTAGGAGAGAAGGAAAGGGAAGAGAGAAGGAGAAGGAAGGAAGGGCGCGCCCCCTCTCCCTAGTCCAATTCGGACTAGTCCAAGGGGAGGGGTGTGGCCACCCTTTTGGCCCTTTTTCTCCTTTCCCGTATGGCCCATTGAGGCCCAATACGAATTCCCGTAACTCTCCGGTACTCCGAAAAATACCCGAATCACTCGGAATCTTTCCGAACTCCGAATATAGTCGTCCAATATATCGATCTTTACGTCTCGACCATTTCGAGACTCCTCGTCATGTCCCCGATCTCATCCGGGACTCCGAACTCCTTCGGTACATCAAAACTCATAAACTCATAATAAAACTGTCATCGAAACCTTAAGCGTGCGGACCCTACGGGTTCGAGAACTATGTAGACATGACCTAGAAATATTCTCGGTCAATAACCAATAGCGGAACTTGGATGCTCATATTGGCTCCTACATATTCTACGAAGATCTTTATCGGTCAAACCGCATAACAACATACGTTGTTCCCTTTGTCATCGGTATGTTACTTGCCCGAGATTCGATCGTCGGTATCCAATAACTAGTTCAATCTCGTTACCGGCAAGTCTCCTTACTCGTTACGTAATGCATCATCCCGCAACTAACTCATTAGTCACATTGCTTGCAAGGCTTATAGTGATGTGCATTACCGAGAGGGCCCAGAGATACCTCTCCGACAATCGGAGTGACAAAACCTAATCTCGAAATACGCCAACCCAACATGTACCTTTGGAGACACCTGTAGTACTCCTTTATAATCACCCAGTTATGTTGTGACGTTTAATAGCACCCAAAGTGTTCCTCCGATAAACGGGAGTTGCATAATCTCATAGTTACAGGAACATGTATAAGTCATGAAGAAAGCAATAGCATCATTCTCCTAATGATGTGATCCCGTTAATCAAATGACAACTCTTTTGTCCATGGCTAGGAAACATAACCATCTTTGATAAACGAGCTAGTCAAGTAGAGGCATACTAGTGACACTATGTTTGTCTATGTATTCACATATGTATTATGTTTCCGGTTAATACAATTCTAGCATGAATAATAAACATTTATCATGATATAAGGAAATAAATAATAACTTTATTATTGCCTCTAGTGCATATTTCCTTCAATCGCTCCTTAGCGTTGGTATGATTTCTGGATCGATCACCTTCTGAGAGATTGCATTGAGGAATGCACATAGCTTCACAATGGCTAATCAGACGTTTTCTGGTAGAAGCCCCCTCAATGCAACCGGATGCAGTTGCGTCATAATCACGTGGCAGTCATGAGACTTTAGGTTCTGAAACTTTTTCTCTGCCATATTTATTATTCCCTTTATATTCGACGAGAAGCCAGTCGGGACCTTCATACTAAGCAGGCATTCAAAGAAGATTTCCTTCTCTTCTTTGGTAAGAGCATAGCTGGCAGGACCTTCATACTGCTTTGGACGCATGCCGTCTTTTTCGTGCAAACGTTGCGCAGGTCCTCCCGTGCCTCAGCTGTATCTTTTGTCTTTCCATACATGCCCAAGAAGCCTAGCAGGTTCACGCAAAGGTTCTTCGTCACGTGCATCACGTCAATTGAAGAGCGGACCTCTAGGTCTTTCCAGTAGGGTAGGTCCCAAAATATAGATTTCTTCTTCCACATGGTTGCGTGTCCCCGAGCGTCATTCGGAACAGCTAGTCCGCCGGGACCCTTTCCAAAGATTAAGTGTAAATCATTGACCATAGCAAGTACGTGATCACCGGTACACATGGTGGGCTTCTTCCGATGATCTGCCTCGCCTTTGAAATGCTTGCCTTTCTTTCGACATTGATGGTTGGTCGGAAGAAATCGACGATGGCCCGGGTACACATTCTTCCTGCAGCTTCCCAGGTATATACTATCGGTGTCAAGTAAACAGTGTGTGCATGTGTGGTATCCCTTGTTTGTCTGTCCTGAAAGGTTACTGAGAGCGGGCCAATCGTTGATGGTCACGAACAGCAACGCCTTTAGGTCAAATTCCTCCTGTTTGTGCTCATCCCACGTACATACACCGTTTCCATTCCACAGCTGTAAAAGTTCTTCAACTAATGGCCTTAGGTACACACAAATGTTGTTGCCGGGTTGCTTAGGGCCTTGGATGAGAACTGGCATCATAATGAATTTCTGCTTCATGCACATCCAAGGAGGAAGGTTATACATACATAGAGTCACGGGCCAGGTGCTGTGATTGCTACTCAGCTCCCCGAAAGGATTAATGCCATCCACGCTTAAAGCAAACCATACGATCCTTGGGTCACTTGCAAACTTATCCCAGTACTTTCTCTCGATTTTTCTCCACTGCGACCCGTCAGCGGGTGCTCTCAACTTCCCGTCTGTCTTACGGTCCTCACTGTGCCATCGCATCAACTTGGCATGCTCTTTGTTTCTGAACAGACGTTTCAGCCGTGGTATTATAGGAGCATACCACATCACCTTCGCAGGAACCCTCTTCCTGGGGGCCTCGCCGTCAACATCACCAGGGTCATCTCGTCTGATCTTATACCGTAATGCACCACATACCGGGCATGCATTCAGATCCTTGTACGCACCGCGGTAGAGGATGTAGTCATTAGGGCATGCATGTATCTTCTGCACCTCCAATCCTAGAGGGCATACGACCTTCTTTGCTGTGTATGTACTGTCGGGCAATTCGTTATTCTTTGGAAGCTTCTTGTTCAATATTTTAAGTAGCTTCTCAAATCCTTTGTCAGGCACAGCATTCTCTGCCTTCCACTGCAGCAATTCCAGTACGGTACCGAGCTTTGTGTTGCCATCTTTGCAATTGGGGTACAACCCTTTTTTGTGGTCCTCTAACATGCGATCGAACTTCAGCTTCTCCTTTTGACTTTCGCATTGCGTCCTTGCATCGACAATGACCCGGCGGAGATCATCATCATCGGGCACATCGTATGGTTGCTCTTGATCTTCAGCAGCTTCGCCCGTTGCAGCATCATCGTGCACATCGTCTGGTTCCTCTTGATCTTCAATAGCATCATCGTATTCAGGGGGCACATAGTTGTCATCGTACTCTTCTTCTTCGCCGTCTTCCATCATAACCCCTATTTCTCCGTGCCTTGTCCAAACATTATAGTGTGACATGAAACCCTTGTAAAGCAGGTGGGTGTGAAGGATTTTCCGGTTAGAGTAAGACTTTGTATTCCCACATATAGGGCATGGACAATACATAAAACCATTCTGCTTGTTTGCCTCAGCCACTTCGAGAAAATCATGCACGTCCTTAATGTACTCGGAGGTGTGTCTTGAACCGTACATCCATTGCCGGTTCATCTGCGTGCATTATATATAATTAAGTGTGTCAAAAATCATTACAGAACATCATGAATAGATAATTAAGTGACCAAATTAATAGAAGTTCATCATCACATTAAAACCAAAGTACATACATAGTTCTCATCTAACAAAATAAAGCTCTGCAGAGCATCTAAATTAATTAAACCATACGTTGAAACTATGTAAAACATTTCAATGCGAAAACAAATGCGATCATAATCGCAACCAATGTAACAACTGATCCAACGACATAATGATACCAAGCCTCGGTATGAATGGCAGATTTTCTAATCTTTCTAATCTTCAAGCGCATTGCATCCATCTTGATCTTGTGATCATCGACGACATCCGCAACATGCAACTCCAATATCATCTTCTCCTCCTCAATTTTTCTTATTTTTTCCTTCAAGAAATTGTTTTCTTCTTCAACTAAATTTAACCTCTCGACAATAGGGTCGGTTGGAATTTCCGGTTCAACAACCTCCTAGATAAATAAAATCTATGTCACGTTGGTCGGCCTAATTGTCATAAACAATAAATGAACCAATAGTTATGAAAAGATAATATATACCACATCCGAATCATAGACAGGACGAGGGCCGACGGGGGCGGATACCAAAACCATCGCACTATATAAGATGCAATAATAAAAGTAAGAAAATTATACAGGTATCTATATAAACATACAAGTAAGAATTTTTTTCCTTTCAGAAAGAAGATAAGAACAAGAGGCTCACCACTGTGGTGCCGGCGACGAGATCGGCGCGGGCGATCGACGGTGGTGAAGACGGCGACGGGACGTGACGGACTGCTACACCTAGACAAATATTGAGGAAAATGGAGCTTGGAGGTCGAGCTTGGAGAGAAGAAAGCTTAAGTAGTGTGGCTCGGGCATTCCATCGAACACCTCGTGTGCATAGGAGGTGAGCTAGAGCACCACAAAGCTCTCTCCTCGCCGGCCAGGAAAAACAGAGCAGTGGGAGTGCTCTGCTCGCGGGCGAGGGGTATATATAGGCAATTAATTGGTCCCAATTCGTGGCACGAACCGGGACTAAAGGGCAGCCTTTGGTCCCGGTTCAAGCCACCAACCGGGACCAATGGTGGTGGGCCAGGAGCGAGGCACATTGGTCCCGGTTCGTCCCACCAACCGGGACCAAAAGGTCCAGACGAACCGGGACCAATGGCCCACGTGGCCCGGTCGGCCCCGGGGATCACGAACCGGGTCCAATGCCCCATGGGTCCCGATTCTGGATTGAACCGAGACTAATGGGCTGACCTAGCCTGGACCATTGCCCCCTTTTCTACTAGTGTAAGAAGATAGATCCACATGGATTTGCTATAGTCATCAACAAAGCTCACATTGTAAGAATGCCTACCAACAGAAGTGGGTGCTGGACCCCAGACATCAGAAAAAATAAGCTGTAATAGCTTGGTAGACACACTAGTAGAAACAGGATATGGTAGTTGATGACTTTTTACTCTTTGACATGAATCACAAATAGTTTCTGAATTTCTCTCCCCAACAACTAGGAGGTTATTTCTACTAAGAATTCAACTAACCGTAGAAAAGGATGGATGACCTAAGCGATTGTGCTATCTTTCAGTAGATAGCTTGACAGCACCATACACTTGTTTATTGTATTGGCAGTATTTGGGAAGCAAAGCATAGAGGCCTTCCACACAGACACCCCTATGGAGGACTTTCTTCGTGACCTGATCCTTGATCAAGAAAAAGAATGGGTGAAATTCAAGAAATACATTGTTGTCAAGAGCAATACGATGAACTGATAGCAAAGTTTTGGAAGCATTGGGAACATATAAGATGTCATTGAGTTCAAGGGTTTTGTGTTGGGTTTTGATAAAGGATTGACCAACATGACTTATATCCATACCTGCACCGTTTGCCGCAGTGTAGACTTGATCATGGCCACGATACTTTTCATGCATTGTTAGCTTTTCCAGTTCTCTAGTGATATGGTTTGTGGCGCCTGTGTCCATATACCCGTTGGTATCTACTCCATATGACATATCTCCTGCAGCTGCAATTTTCTTTTTTTGGGAATTATTGTCATCGGCATAACGCCAATCACAATCTTTGGCAATATGGTTTGTTTTCTTACAAATTTGACATTTTCCCTCATAACCTTCATACGCTTGGAAGGGGCGCCCCTGATTGTTGTTGCCGGGGGGGGGGGGGGCGCCGATTGTTACTGTTGTCACCTCCTTGGTTCTGGTTCTGATGACAGTAGCCACCGCTACCACCACCTTGATGACATTCGCTGTTGTAGCCCCGCCAGAGCCAGCAGAGTTAGGGTTGTAGCCACCGCCACCTCCTACCTGGTTGTAGCCGCCACCAGTGCCATGACCGCTGTCGGCGCCATAGCCACCTCTAGCACCATAGCCACCGCCGCCGCAAGACCCGCAAGAGCTTCCACCCTTGCGGTAGCCTCCTTTGCCGCCGCCACCACGTCCTCGTGATGCGGCGTTGGCTGATGATTTGAAATCACCATTGCCATTGCCATGAAACATCTCCACCCGCTGATCAAAGTTGGCCACGAGAGAGAAGAGGATGTCAATGGTGATGGCTCGGTGCGGACGTCCAACACAGAGATGATGGGTTGGTAGTCCATGTCAAGGCCGGCGATGATGAAGGAAATGAGCTCCCCCTCCCCGAGTGGTTTGCCCGCCGCCGCGAGCTCATCGGAGAGGGAGTGCATATGCCCGAAGTACGTCGAGGTGGAGAGGGAACCCTTCTGGGCATTGGTGAGTGCGGCGTGAAGATTGTTGGCCCTGGACAGCGAGGCAGCAGAAAACATGGTGGCCAGGGCTGTCCATATGGCATGCGACGTCTCAAGCGATGCAACTTGAACGAGGATTTCCTTGGACAGATTGCGAAGAAGATAGGCAACAATTTGTTGATCCTGAACAAGCCAGGGGGCATAGGCAGGGTTGGATATCACCTGATCCTCGCCGTCTTTATTTTTGGAGGTGATGATCTTGGGAGGCTCCTCGATGGTTTGGTCGATGTAGGCATACAAGCCGGCGCCCATTATTTGGGATCTTTCTAGTGCTTTCCAGAGAACATAGTTCGTCCGGGTAAACGGCTCGGAGGTGTTGTAGTTGAGGCTAGATTGGATTGGTGCGGTAGAGGAAGACATGGTGGAGAGTGGATGGACGGAAGGTTGAAGAAGGGCTAGCTAGATGTGATGGAAGAGCCTGCTCTGTATACCATGTAGGAATTATGGAAGCGTCTCAACCCTCATACATGAGATCCCGCATGCATATATTGATAGGGCGATCGTAGGAGATCGAGAGGGTTACAGGTTCGGTGGAGATTGCCAACCGAAAGGAGTTAATGGAGGAGATAGAGAAGAAGAGATAAGGCAGTTTAAACATATAAGAAAAACCTATCTCTATCTCCTAGATGTGTGGCGCAAGCTATACAAACGAGCCCACAACTCTTTGTAACAACATATGTTTAACATTCCCAAGCTTGTTACTTTGTCAATTAGCATATAGGATGTACTGTGCGTAGTGTTGCGTACCTTCTTTGGAATCAGTACGTATAAGTCTTTCACTCGTTCATCACTTCAGCCATGTGATTCTCTTTACACAGATGAGAAGCAATGACCATCAAAGTGACTCGTATTTACACTTCAATTTTTAATACGAAAAGATAGTCTATAGCAACCACATAATTGAAGCGTAAATTTATATATGAATATTTATTATACCACGAGACACTATGGTCGTGATTTGAGATCTTCTAATATTCATGATATGCGCCCACCACACCAACCTCTTCTATAAATATTTGGGATGTTCTATCTTCAACCTTAGCTCGATATATACATCCATCTAGTTGTCGTATGGTCTTCTTCTTATGTCCTACTGACTATACCATCTCTCGGAAGTCGAGACTTAAGAGGATGGAGAAGGAATGGCACCTAGGATATAGGAGTTACAGTGTTACACACATAGCATGTTGGGAATAGGAAGCATCCAGGAATAATATGGGAGTTACCAGAAGAAACAATGTTATGCAGATATTTGCTCGTGGAGGATTCATCTTTCCTCGAGGAGAGGACGAGCTTTCCATTAATATGGAACTTAGAGGCGGGAAATCCACACCCGAGAGCAACTTCAGTGAACTGTACAGCTTGCTACAGACAACTCCTCAGAATGGCGCTGGCTCGGGCAAATTTAACAGATTTGACCTATAGACGAAATTAAATCACAGAATGAACTGTCCGTGAAACTATTTCACGCGGCTGACCTTTTTGTGTGACGCCCGACACGACGGCGCCACACTATACTGTGCAACGCCTTAGAGATAGGCGCTACACGGCCAGCATCGCACCCGTGTGTTCAGAAAATTACTAAGCCAGTGTGCAGCGCCTGAGAGCTAAGCGCCACACTATACAGTGCAGCGCCTAGCTCCCGGGCGTTGCACAAGTGCAGCGCCTAGCTACCGGGCGTTGCACTAATGCAGCGCCTGAGAGCTAGGCGCCACGGGTCAGCCGCGTGAAATAGTTTCACGAACAGTTCATTCTGTGATTTGATTTCATCTATAGGTCAAATCTGTTAAATTTGCCGCTGGCTCGGCACAATCATTGTGCGTTTCACAGCGAGTCCCCACGCCTGCAGTGAAGGGGAGCGCCATGCCACCTCACCTCACAGTACAGAGGATGGGGAAGCGTCTACAAATGTACGGCAACAAGCCAATAACACATGAGCGCTAAGGTCTGCATCACCACACCGTTGATGGTAGGACACAATCAGGAGATTAAAAATACATCAACAGCCGACAACAGCTAACATTCAACAGGTGAAATGTTCAAATATTCCACCATGACTAGAGTCAGCACACTCCCAATAAAAAAGCAGGCAAGCAAATTGAGATTTAGTACAGTGCTACAAGGCAGAAATCTCTTTTAAGGCTATCCGGAAATTAATTTCCAAATTTATTATGAAGGTGCATACATGTCATTTTGAGTAGTTTCGCCTGCCCAGGTGACAGGTCGTCGAACACGACGGAACAGAATTTTTCAAAATAGAGCAGGCACCACACAAGGTTCACTAGAGTCAGCGCTGCTTGCTCAAATCTGATCAAGTCCTTGAGGATTCTCAAGTGTCACTTACCGCAGAGATAAACTAGGCATTGAAAAAGTATACTTAGGACAATCCAGGGACAGAATTGTTGCTTGGCGTCATAAAAGAACACCTACTACTAGTTGTTTAACACTCCAGTATAGTCCCCACATGTTCTACAGTAATGATATAGCTATCCTCCAATACTTTAAAACTAACATACAGATAAGGCATCTTCTGTCAAAAGTCTCCTTGTTCAGATGGATCCAATCATCCACTACATTCTATGTGAAGATCTCATATTGCAGTAAATGAAGTATGCAACTAATAAGTAATAAAAAGTCCTAAAAGAAATTAAATAAATCCAGTACAACCTTTGAAAAATTTACATCCTGGACAATATAGGAGTTGAGGGGTTAGATAGATTTGTGAGAGAGTAGTCTCTTGTCTAGCACGGATTCTTGTAAACATTATTTCTCTCTTCTATAAAAATACGGTACGTCATTGGCGTACTCTCGAAAAAAACAGACGATGGGGAGTGGTGGTTGGGCCGAGTGACCTTTTCCTTTTTTTCTGCTGGAATGGGCCGAGTACATCCCACTCAAGAAAGGTGAAAGAAAGGGGAAGAAAGAACTAAAGTCGACATTCGAAATTGCATCCAAAATCCCACTCACATTTCTAAGGGAGCTAATTGCACCAACGTGAACATGGAACAAACTGTCGCATACAACACCTAGCTCACCCTCGACCAGGAAGACAATTACAATTTTTCTGCCTAATCCTCTTATACAACTTTTATCCATCTTCTAGCTCGCCGTACTGATGTCGCACGATTTACGATACTTTGTGCATGTAGTGGTCGGTGCTTTGGTATTGCTTGGCCCAATCGGCAGATAAACTCATCGACCCATGCTTACCCCTCACCTACAAGCTCCAATATTGGACGCATGGAGTGATCCCATGGGTCATTTGGCTGAGCAGAGCAAGCATGTTGGTCCCTGGTAGGGAGTGTGGGCGTGGCGCTAGTTTCTATTCAAGCAGGAATATGCCAACTAAGGTTCTGAATTTCAACATAATTTCGAGAAAATTTTGCCAATTTTGATAGGTAGAGAAACATTTTTTCTGGCTTCAAAATTTTCCTTAGGTTCAACAATTCAAACCAAATTTGATTTGGTCAAACCCATTCAAATATGGTGGAATTAAGAAAAAATAATTTCCATTGTTTTCTATATTTGGTAGGTCCGAAATAATTGTGGTACTGAAGTTTTAAACCATGGGATCAACTCGATCATGTGTTTCATTGTCCTGCTCCATGACTACGAGCTCCACTGTTCACTCCCACACTAACAAACCCCACGAGGAGCCATTTTTGGTTTAACAAAGTAGTAATTTTTATTTCGTTTGAAACACGTGTAGACTATCTGATGTACATGTTTTTATGCCTGATTTTTGTTTTGTTGGAAGCAATGCTTTAATCGATGGACAGAAAAATTGTTGGATTGGAAACTAAATGCATTGTTACATTGTACAAAAAATTTGGTTGCCACGTATTACAGTCGATGGGGACATATTTTATAGTGCTTGAAACATGAAATGCTAGACTATACACAAAGCTATGTCAGGCCAAAACAAAATTTAGTTGCACTTAAAGCAAATTCTAGTGCTTCGAAAAACCATGGAGCGACCAGTCGGCATTGATCATATCCTTACGCGATCAATAGATCTCGCAATTTTCTCACAGAAATGAGTACAATATAGAGGCACATCACAAGTCACAACACCTCACCATCGACAGGAAAAGCCACCCTTCCACTCGATAATCTGCCTTCACAAGGTAAGCAAGCCCATTAAGTTGCGAGACTTTGAGAACAGCCATCCGAGTAGACTCCGAATGAATGGTTTGATGCTTGGAAATATACGGTTTTGCTACCTAAATAAATCAGGTGCACGTAATGAACTTATCATTTTGGGTGCTTCCTACTGAAGCTCATTATAAAATTTGTGTACCCATTGCATTTGATAATTCTGGACTTATGTAAGTTATCAGCAAAGCAAAAACACACATGCATAGTACTCCCTCCGTTCCTAAATATAGGTCTTTTTAGAGATTCAACTACAAACTACATACGGATGTATAAAGACATATTTTATAGTGTAGATTCACTCATTTTGCTCCGTATGTAGTCCATAGTGGAATCTGTAAAAAGACTTGTATTTAGGAACGGAGGGAGTATATGTTTGTCTACATTTCTTTAGGATATAGTACATCTCTTGTTCTGAAGGAGTCCGACGAAGAATGTTCCACCCATAGAAAAATCTTGAGATTCAGGCTAGAAATCAAGAATGAGAACATAACCGTTCACTTTCTAGAATGAGTCATCATTTGAAAGCTTCGATAGCTGAAGTTATAGGTTTGCAGGTTGCATCACTATAGACATTGATAGTACCCAGCAATGGATAAAAGTAAATCGATAACGGACATAACCAAATAGCAACGGTAATGATATCTGGCCAATGTTCACTTTGAGTGAGATCCCAGCGAACGCACCCAGAGCCACACAATCAAGATCGCATGGATGGCAGTTTCCGAAGAAATTTGCCCCAAAACAAAGGATCTGACATGCACTAACACTAAAATGTCACCCCAGTTTACACTAAAAATGCCATCCACGTCATTCGCAAATGCCATCTCTGGCAGCGAACAGTCGCTGGATATTGACGTCCATAGCTAAAAGGTAGAATGACCATGCATTTCTCCGTGTCCGGTCAGTTGGCGCTACTCCAATGTAAAAGTAGGTAAGTAATATAGGTAGACATCTTCCTGAGGGGCATCTAGAAGTTAACTTCCACCAATTGTATGACAATGCATAAATGTCATTTTCAATTATTAATTTTTTGGAAATTCAGGTGACCAGCACATCAAACACAACACGCCAGCCACAAAATGAATTCTTGAAAAAGTAACGAGCATAGATGGAAAATTCGCTTGGGAGAAACCAGCTAAGAACTAAAATGCCACTCCTTACTCGAACCTGAGGAGAAGAATGTGCCTCATGCAGGATCCTTCCTACTACTGCTACTACTGCTCGCAATGTCTGCGAAACGTACGCCACAAACACTTGAGGGGGAGACGAAAGTGCGTGCACGAGCATCGTGTAGTAGTTCAGCACTTGTGGAAGTCCGTAGAGAAAGAAAACTAGTTTGAAAGATTGTTGTCGGAACAAACACGGCTTGCTCCGTTGCTCCACTTCCGCTTTTATCAACGTAGTGCTCGGACGGGGCAGTGAACAAACACCACCCCAGCCTATGCTATGCTATGCTATGCCACTTTGGTTGGTCTTCTCCGACCATGTGATTCCCAAAAGCCGCATATGGTTGGATCTCCTATCCAAGAAAGATATGGCAGACTCCGGCATACACGGTTGGATCCGTGTCGGAACATGGCTTGTCAACCAGCGACAAAGATGGTGGTACGGACCGGGCACCACCACCCATATTGTTCTGGTTGTTATTTTCTGGATACTACATCACCCCAAACCCAAGCTGTTTGCTGTGAGTACAGTTCAGATGGCCCTTCCCAAGCTTGCTATTTTGTGAATTAGCATAGGATGTACTGTGCGTAGTCTACCTTCTTTAGAATCAGTACATACAAGTCTTTCACTCGTTCATCACTTCAGCCATGTGATTCTTCTTATTTACACTTCAAACTGACTCGTATTTACACTTCATCAGTTTTTTATACTAAAAGATAGTCTATAGCAACAACAGAATTGAAGCGTACTGTATGCATATTTATTATACCACAAGACAGTATATGATCGTGATTTGAGATCTTTGAATATTCATGATATGCGCTCGCCACACCAACCTCTTCTATAAATATTTGGCATGTCCTATCTTCAACCTTAGCTCGATATATACATCCGTCTAGTTGTCATATGGTCTTCTTCCTATGTCCGCCTACACCATCTCTCCAATGTCGTTGAGACCTAAGATGGTGAAGAAGCAATGGCATCTAGGATATAGGAGTTACACACATATCATGTTGGGAATAGTAGGCATCCAGGAATGAGCTCTTTTACGGTACCCTGGTACTCCCATGGCATTAACCGGAGTACCAAACAGATCTGGCCGTCCATGATGAAGGGTAATTTAGACATTTTACGAATGTTATTTTGGATTTCCATAATAGAGGTCGATCGTTCAGTTTGGAAGAAAAAGGCTGTCGATCGATCCTACATTCAGTTTGGGATTTCCATAAAATGATTGATGCGATTACTGTTTTGCCCCTTAGATCAAGGTACTCCGTGACTCTTCGAGTCAGTACTCCGTGGAACAAAAGATGGAATACCGGATCATACTGGCCATTGGATTGCCAGAAATAGACGGCTTATATTAATTTAAGGGTACTGTAAAAGAGCTCCCAGGAATATTATGGCAGTCACGAGAGGCGCCAAAGTTAGGCAGATAGTTTCTCGTGGAGGATGCATCTTTCCCCGAGGTGGGCAAGAGATTCACTTTGAGAAGACTAGAAGAACACACGCGAGTTGCCAAAGTAGTGTTCTACAGTGAAATATTGTGTGTGTGTGTGGGCTGCAACCCAAACCTATTGTGGAAATGGGAAGCGTCCTCCATAATCCCTACCCACACACCTCGGCTGCATTGAATCCTAAGAATCCCCCTTCCCCGCCCCTCAGTCTAATCGACCATATCTCCAAACCAAAACAACAGGTTAAATACAGAGCAAGGCACAGTAATGGCGTCAGATCGACACACTTCCCTCTACAACAGCAGTAGAACGTAGTCGGCACCCCATCATGATGGTTTTCTCTCTCCCTCGTGACTGTAACATTGCGCACACGACACCATTAACCAAAGGCCTAAACAAAGTGAAACAAGAACCGTACGGTGGACCTATGCAAACGAATCGCTATCCACCATAACGAACACCATGAGAATGGAGGGCAGAGCAGCTAGAGCTTCCCCCAAAACAAATAACTTAGAGGCTGGAAATCCACACCGAGAGTAGCTCCAATGAACTCTCCAGCTTGCTACAGACAAGTTGGGTCGATCAATGGCTCTGGCTCGGCTCCATCAATATTGAAAACCTGAAGCACCAGTGGCGGCAGCACTTCAGGTCGAAGTTACAATCATCTGGATGTGCATTTCACAGTGAGTCCCCACACCACCCAACCCAACAGTGGACGGGGAAGAGTCTACGAATGTACAGCAACAACACATGAGTACAAGGTTTGCTTCACGACACGCGTTGATGATAATACACGGCCTAGCTTAGGCCTTGAACCTTACTGGATAATCCAAGAACAGAATTTTTGATTGCTGTCATACAGGAATACTTACTACTATCTCCGTATCAAAACCATAATACGTTTTTGTAGGCTAAACTAACCTACTGAATTGTTGATTGCTGTCATACAGGTAGTAATTGTTTAACGCTTCAGTATAGCTAGTCCTCATTTGCTCTAGAGTTGTGATGCTGCTATCGTTCAGTATTTAAAACCAACATACAGAGATAGCATCTGCTATCTTTTTTTTTTTTTTTTTGACGGGAACAGCAGGAGCTCTGCCTTTGCATTATAGAAGAAAGAAGTCATACAAGAACGGATCGACCATCGTAGGAAGGTCGCATCCCCACATTACAGCATGGAAACTAGAAAGCAGTAAATATTACATCACAACCCTACAGTATGAACCCCTCTACTGGCCTCGCCGAAGCACTTAACGTCATCCTTGATAATCCCAGTTAGCACAAGAACCGTTAATTCCTTATGATCGAAAACTCTCTGATTCCTCTCCTTCCAGAGATTCCACACAATGTAGGCAGCCAGAGTCATCTCCTCCTGTTTCGCTCCCTTGATCCTCTGGCAGAGCACAGCCTCTCCCACCACACTCGCCAACGGACTGCGCCTCATCAGCCACATCGCACATGGTAGTGTTAGTCTGTCGGAACTGAAACCAAATCTCCATGGCAAATGAGCAATGCAGAGCAAGGTGATTCGCAGTTTCAGGCTCTTGGTCACATTGCTTGCAGAGATCATTATGTGGCCAGCCTCTTGCCTGCAAGCGGTCGGCAGTCCAATTTCTATTCTGAAGCATTAACCATAAGAAAAACCTCACTTTCCCCTCCATCTTGCTCCTCCACACTGTAGCCAACCGTGGCTTCTCGATCCTAGCGAAAAACTGAGCCTCATAGGCCGAGCAGGCCGAATATACACCGTTGGCAGTAAGGTTCCAAACAATCGTGTCCTTCTCCGGCGACAAAGTTATCATTTGCAGTTTTGCACCCTATTCCAAAGCTCTGCAAACTGAGTCAGCTGCTTAGAATTGTTCATCCAGTTAAGCCCTTGCATCCATTTACCATTATGTATTCCTTCTTTGACCGATACTTTTTTGAAACGGGCCAGCTTGAAAACCGCAGGTGCCAAAACCATTGGTGCTTTGCCACTCAGCCACCTATCCATCCAGAAGCTTGCCATACTTCCATCACCCAATGAGATCGTTGTGCAACTGGAGAACAGCTGTTTATCAGTGTTATCGCATGTCATCTGCTATCAAAGGTCTCCACTTCAGGTGGATCACATTCACTACATATGTGAGTATATCATATTGCAGTAAATGAAGTACACACTTAAGTAAAAAAAACTTGCAAGAAATGAATGGACATCAATCCGATTCAAACTTTGATAACCATATATATCCTTACATCATTGTCTAATTTGGAAGAGATAAACCTGCTGTATAGATGATTCCATTACTGTCTGGAGATAAACAAAAACTTCCAGGCCATATTGTTAGAAAATGGAATCCAAACATTCAACAGCACAGCAAGGCAAGAAGAGATCCACATGCAAAAGTTGCAATGTATATAATAAGCAGAGACCAGAATTTATATATAGAAGACATTAATAATGGTTCAACAATGATCAGAATATCCATGATAAAAGTAGTAGGGTGTTACAACTGCATGGGCTGCTAACTGCCAAGAATACATACAAGTACAGAAACATAAACTCAGTTACTAAGTTAACCGCAATAGTCAGGAGACATGAAGGCACTCAAGCACCAACAAAAACTATCACAACTTCATCAACCTCTACCCAAGTCACCGGCTCACCGCTGCCCGAATTTAAGACTCCAATCTCATCACAAAGATGGACAATTGTGAGGCTGCAGCACTCAAGTAAGGCAAGGCATAAAAAAACTAGTATAGTATTTCAAACAAAAAAACTAATACTATAGTACATTCCTGTCCTGCGAAAAAAAGGGAAATCCAACTCAAAAAAGTGAAAAAAAGGAACTAAATGTACATTTTAAGGGAGCTAATTGGATCCAGAATTACACTAACGTGAGCATGGGATGAACAGTCTTGTAGTGGTGTTTGGGCACCTAGCTCACCCTCAACCATGACGACAATCGCAACTTTTCCTGTATAATCTCCCTCTACAACTTCTTCATCTTCCAGACGTCTTCATCCCCCATGTGCTCGTCGTGTCGATACAACTTGACCTACGAGACTTTGTGCATGTAGAGGTCGGTGCTATGGTATTGCTCGATCAAACCAGCAGATGACCTCCTCGACATTGCACACGCGTGGAGTGGTGTCCAGTCCCATGGGCCGTCCTGCCTAACAGTGCCAGCATTTCGTTTTTGCTGACAGGGGGTGCGGGTGTGATGCTAATTTTTCTTCAAGCACAATTGTATCAACCAGGTTTCAGAGTTTCGGTGAATTTTTTGAGAGATTCCTCGTAATTTGATAGGTAGGGAAAAACTTTTTTACCTTCAATTTTTATTGTAGATTCAATAATTCAAAGAAAATTTAACTTTGTCAAACTCGTTCAGATTCAGTGGAATTAAGAAAATAATATTTTTTATATTCCGTAAGGTCCGAAATGATTATATGGTACTAAAGTATTAAACCCTCGGCTCAACTCCATCAGGTGTTCCATTCTCCAACAATCCTGCTTCATGACTACCATCTCCATATTCGACTCCCACAAAATAAAAATAAAAATCTTGAGCCATTTTATTTTAATGGATTTTTTTATTGTGTTTGAAACACACTTGAACTATCTAATGCAAATAGTTTTATGTTTTATTTTGTTCTGTTGGAAGCAATGCCTTAGTCAACAGGGACACGGCAAAAAAAGTTGTTCGGCTCGAAACTTTTAGTTTTTGAGAAACTAAATATATTGCTACATTGTACACAAACTTTGGTTGCAACACATTCTAGTTGAATGGAACATATTTTATTGTGCTTGGGACTTGAAATTATAAACTATACACGTAGTTATGTAAGACCAAAACAAAATTAGTTGCACTAAAAGCAAATTCTAGTACTTTGAATACATTTTTTACTCCATACGAAAGTGTGTCCAGTGTGGCGTCTCTAGCCATTTATTATACTCCCTCTGTTCACTTATATAAGACGTTTTAGCAAATTCATACAGTGTACTAAACAGTTCAAACCCAGCTGTCTGAACGCCTTATAAAAACGAACGGAGGGAGTAACATTTCTTTAGAACATAGTACATCTCTGTTTTGAAGAACTCTAACGACAAAGCACATTCTACACTCAGGAGTCAACTGATATTTTGTCGTAGACATCATCCCGTACTACATCGTGTTGATCCATTATTACAGTCATCATAATTAATAATATAAATGAACCTCTTCTTAACAATCTTTTTGCAATGCCATTAGGAAGCATGTTCTAAGAGCAGTTTTGTTCCTTTCAAATTAGGGCTCAGGGTTGGCTCCTAATAATAATCTTTGTTGCCATTTTGCAGATGAAGTTCCAGCGTCTGAACTCTTAACCATGACACCAACTAATGGGGGACTGTAACTGTAACCAACATAGCTAGCAGCTCATCCTATTATGACTCTTGTAGATGTGAACTAGTATACAATACAGAAACACCGGAGTGCAGCAGCGAGTTCTATGATTGTACTAACATTCCAAGACAGCAATGCTTGTCTACAGCGTGCCTCTCGTCGTAGAAGAAAGAATAGCTTGATATTGAAAGCTATTGATGAAGCATCTCAACTCCCTTCAGGGAGCCCGCATGTATATATATTAGATGGCGAGATAACCCTCTCGAGGGGATAGACATGTTCGGTATAGGAGATTTTAGAGAAAGAGAGATTTAGGGAATAGAGATAGATACTTAAATAGAAAAGATCTACCCCAATGTGTGGAGCCCAAGGAACTAGTCCAGCCCACACAATATTACATGGTTAACACCCTCCCTTAATCTAAACTTTGCAAGTTGAGATTACGTCTAAACTCCTCAAAAAGTTTCGTAGCCAAGGCTTTTGTGAATCCATCTGCAACTTGATCTCTTGAATGCATAAAACGAATGTCCAGTTCTTTGTTTGCAACTCTTTCTATGACAAAGTGATAGTCTATCTCAATGTGTTTGGTTCTGGCATGAAAGACAGGATTTGCAGCTAGATATGTGGCACCAAGATTATCACACCAAAGACAAGGAGTTTGTGTATGATGAAAACCAAGCTCCTTGAGAATAGCCTTAACCCAAATGATCTCAGCTGTAGCATTTGCCAATGCCTTATATTCGGCCTCAGTACTTGACCTGGAAACTGTAGCCTATTTCTTTGCACACCAGGAGACTAAACTAGGACCAAAGAAAACTGCAAAACCTCTAGTTGATCTTCTATCATCCGAACAACCTGCCCAGTCAGAATCAGAAAAAGCACTCACAGGAGTATATGAAGATTTACTGAAGGTCAATACAACACTCAGAGTATGTTTCACATATCTTAATATGCGTTTTGCAGCAGCCCAGTGCGCAGTAGTAGGTGCATGAAGAAACTGACAGACTTTATTTACTGAAAAAGAGATGTCAGGTCTGGTAAGAGTCAAATACTGCATTGCTCCTACCAAACTTCTGTACTTGGTGCCATCCTCCTGACTCAGAAGTTCTCCTTCACTAAGAGAGAGTTTTTCTGAACTGGACAAAGGTGTTGGTGAGGGTTTACAATTCTACAACCCAACTCTCTGCAAAAGATCATTTACATATTTTTCCTGAGAAAGATGAAGGCCACCTTCTCTGTTTTTCTTAACCTCAATACCAAGGACGAAATGCAAGTTCCCTAGGTCCTTGAGAGCAAATTCTGAGTTCAAATCTGACAAAAGAGCAGTCACTGCTTCATTGGAGGAACTTGTAACAATGATGTCATCAACATAAATAAGCACAAAGATGGATATATGTAACTTGTGATATATGAACAATGAGGTTTCCGACTTTGAAGGAACAAAACCAAGTTGTTGTAGCTTTGTACTTAGACGAGAGTACCATGCTCTGGGGGCTTGTTTCAGCCCATAAAGTGACTTATCAAGTCTGCACACATGATACGGTTTGTTCTTATCTTCAAACCCAGGAGGTTGCTTCATATATACATCCTCTTCCAGAACACCATGAAGAAACGCATTCTGCACATCTAGCTATCTGAGGCTCCATCCTTTAGACACAACAATAGACAACACAAGACGAATAGTAGCAGCTTTAACAACTGGACTGAAAGTATCCTCATAGTCTATGCCATACCTTTGCTTGAAGCCCTTGGCAACAAGTCTAGCCTTATACCGATCAATGGAGCCATCCGACCTTCTTTTTATTCTAAAGAACCATTTGCAATCAATTACATTTTTACCTTGTCGTGAAGGAACCAAATGCTAGGTGCCATTTTTCTGAAGGGGCTGAAACTCATCATCCATAACTGCCTTCCACTTGGGATCAGCAAGAGCCTCATGATATGTGCGGGGTTCACCTGTGGATGCAGCCAAGCCATATTTAACTTTGTAATTAACAAGTTGAATAACACCTGCGCAGAGACGTGTATGTGGCACCTTAGCAGTTGGCTGCACAGAGGATCCAGTAGGCAGAATATCAGCGCTTGGAGCTGATCCAGAGGGAGTAGCAGCCTCGTCTGCTGTGTCCCCCTGTCCCGCCGGATCGTCTATGTCCGTTTGTGCCATAGAGGATGAGAAGGGAGCCGCAGAGGATCCCACCGGATCCAGCGCGAGGCGTGTGCTGTCGCCCGCAGCCGATACAGGTGACCGAGTAGGGCCTCGCCTGGTGTAGACTCGGGGCTCAGGGGCGAACCATGCTGGCCCCACAGTAGGAGTGGCCCACGTGGCCACTGCGGGGTCAGAGTATGCGCGACCGGTTGCAGACGCGGGGCGCGAGTGTGCCTGGCGGGATGGAGATCCTGGAGCCGATTCTGGCGACGCTAGTGGGTGCAGAGGCACCGATCCCGAGGTAGATTGCCTCTGAATTTCCGTGACTGGTACAGAATAGCTGGAAGCGCCATTTTCAACTGTTTTTGTCCCGTTTTGTGCCCAGTTTTCAGCAGCATGATGACCTGTGCAGCAGACTCATATGCAGAATTAGAAGCATTAGTCATAATTGGATCAACACAATCATCAACACCCACAGGAAGAACACCGGAGAGATGTGGAGGAAGGAGAAGAATCTCCTTGTGAAGAAGGGCACTGGCATTGGGATGTAGTTTTTCAAAAGGAAACTGAGTTTCATCAAATACAACATCCCGAGAAATATACACACGACCAGTGGAGACATCTAGGCACTTGACACCCTTATGTTGAGCACTATAGCCGAGGAAGACACATTGTTGGGAGCGAAACGGAAGTTTGCGAGTGTTGTAGGGACGAAGATTAGGCCAACATGCACACCCAAAAACACGAAGAGTAGTATAATCAGGTGTGACATCGAGAAGACGTTCAGTAGGAGTTTCATGAGCAATAGTACGACTAGGCCACATGTTAATAAGATGAACGGCAGTAAGGAAAGATTCATCCCTAAATTTCAATGGCATAGAGGCTGCAGCTAAAAGAGCAAGGCCTACCTCAACAATGTGTCTATGTTTTCGTTCTGCGGAACCATTCTGTTGATGAGCATGGGGACATGATACATGATGAGAGATGCCGATCTTTTGAAAAAAAGAATTAAGTTTCTCATATTCCCCACCCCAATCCGATTGCATGGCAATGATTTTACTATTAAACTTGCGTTCAACGAGAGCTTGGAAATTGTGAAAGACTTGAAAAACATCCAAACGTTTTTTTAAGAAGATATATCCAAGTGTACTTGCTATAGTCATCAATAAAGCTCACATAATAAGAGTGTCTACCGACCGAAGTGGGTGCAGGACCCCATACATCAGAAAAAATAAGTTGGAGAGGTTTGGTAGAAACACTAGTGGAAACAGGATATGGTAATTGATGACTTTTTGCTTTCTGACATGAGTCACAAATGGTTTCTGAGTTTCTCTCACTAACAACGGGGAGTTTATTTCTACTAAGAATTTGATGAACAATAGCAAATGAAGGATGACCTAAGCGACTATGCCACCATTCGGCCGAGAGCTTGATGGCACCATAGACTTGTTTATTAAACTTGCAGTATTGAGGAAGCAACGCATATAGCCCTTGAACACAGACACCTCTATGAAGAATCTTCTTCGTGACCTAATCCTTGATCAAAAAGAAATATGGGTGAAACTCTAGGAAGACATTATTATCAAGAGCAATGCGATGAACTGAAAGAAGGGTTTTGGAAGCATCGGGAACATGCAAGATATCTTTTAAGACAAGATTTTTATGTGGGGTGTTGATAATTGAGTTACCAATACGACTAATCTCCATACCTGCACCATTAGCCGCCGTGTAAATTTGATCATGACCACAGTACTTCTCATGCATGGTTAGTTTCTCCAACTCTCATGTGATATGATTCGTCGTCCCCGTGTCCATATACCAGTTGGTATCAACACCATATGATCCATCTGCTGCAGCTGCAATTTTCTTTTTCTGGGAGTTGTCATCGGCATAGCGCCAATCACAATCTTTAGCAATATGGTTGGTTTTTTTTTACAAATCTGGCACTTGCCTTCATAGCCATCATAGCCTTGGAAGGGGCGCTGGTTGTTGTTGAAGGATCTTCTGGTGTTGTTGCCGCCGTGATTGTTGGGGGAGTAGTAGCTGCCGCCACCTCCCCCTTGATAGCCACCACCACCATTACTGTGATGGTAGCCGCCGCCGCTGCTGGAGCCTCCATTGGGATGGTAGCCGCCGCCACCACCTCCTCTCTGATAGCCTCCGCCACCGCCAGCATGGGTGCTTCCATTCCCAGCATGGCCGCCGCCGCTGTGAGAACCACCACGGGATCCGTCGCCACCATTCTTCTAGTTGCGGTAGCCACCACCTCGTCCTCCCTGCCTGCCGCGAGATGTAGAGTTTGCTGAAGATTTGAAGCCTCCAGAACCATTACCATGGTAGAGTTCGACCCGCTGGTCGAAGTTGGACACGAGGGAGAAGAGGAGGTCCACCGTGACGGGCTTGGTGCGGAAATCAAGCGCCGGGATCAGTGGTTGGTACTCCATGTCGAGGCCAGACACGATGAACGTGATGAGCTCCGGTTCTCCGATGGGTTTCCCAGCCGCCGCGAGCTCATCTGAGAGAGATCGCATGTAGCCGAAGTATGTTGAGGCAGACTGGGTTCCCTTCTGGGCATTGGTGAGGGCGGCACGAAGGTTGTTGGTGCGCGAGAGAGAGACTGCAGCGAACATGGTGGACAGTGCCGTCCATATCGCATGCGACGTCTCTAGTGAGGCCACCTCAATGAGGACCTCCTTGGAGCGATTCCGGAGGAGGTAGGCGATGATTTGCTGGTCCTGGACCAGCCAAGGGGCATAGGCAGGGTTTTGCACCACCTGATCCTTGCCATCCTTGTCCTTCGCGACGATGGTCTTGGGAGGTTCATCTATAGTTTTGTCGATGTAGCCGTACAAGCCAGCACCCATGATCTGGGATCGGGCCTGAGCTCGCCAGAGAACGTAGTTCATCCTGGTGAGGGGTTCAGAGATGTTGTAGTTGAGGGCAGAGCTGGGGAGCGCACCGGAGGTTGACATGGTGGTGATGGAGATCGATGGTGATGGTGCAGATCGATGGAGAGGGAAGGAACGATGGAGTAGGGTAGCTAGATGCGATGGAAGAGTCCCGCTCTATATACCATGAAAGCTATTGATGAAGCGTCTCAACTCCCTTCAGGGATCCCGCATGTATATATATTAGATGGCGAGATAACCCTCTCATACATGTCCGGTATAGGAGATTACAGAGAAAGAGAGATTTAGGGAATAGAGATAGATACTTAAACAGAAAAGATCTGCCCCAATGTGTGGCGCCTAAGGAACTACTCCGGCCCACACAATATTACATGGTTAACAGATATTTGACAGACACAATTACATGGAATCAGATCAAATTATTTCATGCCAGCAAGGCTGGTTGCTTGCAAGCCATGCAACAGGAGCCAACGGTTTTGCAGTGTCTGAAGTGAATTTGGTGTGTGTGAATGGGCGCTGCTCTTGTAGAAGTTAAGCAATTGTGAAGTCTGTAGAGAGGGAAACATACTCGGTTAAGAAGAGGATTGTTGGTATGGCCGTTCAACTATTGTGGGTGCTCGGTTCTGTGTGTGTCCACTACAGATGATTCTTCCCAAGTTTGTTATTTTATTAATTAGCCTAGGATACATTGTGCGCTAGTCTACCTTCTTAGGAATGAGTACTTCATCACTTCAACCATGTGGTTCTTATGACCTAGGGGATGCAACCACCATCAAACTGAATCGCATTTATACTTCAATTTTTAGTTTTTTACTGCTAAAAGATAGTATACATCAACCACAGGAATTGCAGGGTGAGTCTTTATTGTACTAAAGTACAGTATGACCTTGATTTGGGATCTTCAAAGATTCATGATGTGCACCCGCCACACCAATCTCCAACCCCATTTTTTGAATATCAGGGACGTGCTATCTTTAATTTTAGCTTGATATATACCCAAGCCTCTATATCTGGGAGCTTTTTTGCCCTGAGATTACTCCACTTGGATGAAAACGACCCCTTGGTAATTACTCATGTGGCACGTGTATTTTTTTGGTACGTGGCTGTGTACGAATGCGTGGTGTCTTCAACTTTTCGTTTCAAATGTTTTGAACTAGCGTGCGGCTTCTGTTGGTAGGTTTGGAGTGCATTTAGTGATTGTTTGATGGCTGTTGGACATTCCTTTTGTCGCACATGGGACCGAGATATAACCACGTTCTGCAAGTAGTATGGTTTGTCTTTTTTGTGGGGATGAGCCCCTTAATTATCGCTATTCAGATGCATGCAGATCCAATTTTTGTTTTTGTGCGTGATTTTTTTTTAACATCAGTACAGACTCAAACGCTCATATACACGCGCATACACTCACCCCTATGAACGCACACACGCACACCCTACCCCTATGAGCACCTCCGAAAGACTGAGCCGGCATATCATCTTGAAATTTACGAAGTCACCGTAGGCGCCTCGTTGTCGACGGGAACGTCTCCTCCCACTGAATGCGCATCGCCGGAAATCCTGAAATAAATTCAGGAATAAATGCGAGCACCAGGACTTGAACCCTGGTGGGCTGGGGATACCACAGGACTACATGCAAGTGCATGCACGATGCATCACCTGGTTTCTCGTGGGGCTTCTTTTTTTATCTTGACTGGAAGGGTGCAGGCGTTTATGGATATTTCTCGATTGATATCGTTCGCTGTTGCGTGCGTGTTTCTCGGTTCGTTTCCGTTTCTTCATGTGTCCTGTCGTCCCGTGTTTACTCGAAGCCTCTGGCCAAATCGTCCACCGTATAACATGCCTAGGGGGAGGCGTTTTGGCTCCCGGGTGCATTTGCACCAGGGTGAACAGTACCCCAAAAAACAAATTAAATGTTTTCAAAAAATTCTGAAAAAAATTGTAGATGATCGTCTTGGTGTCGCAAACATGCTTGACAAAATTCACGCGGAACGGAGCAGCTATATTTCGGCGGCGAAAAAAACAAATTTGGGGTGACATTTGGTCTTTGATTTGTTTTTTTGCGCAAGCCAAAATGATTGACATTTTCGTCTCAAAATTTGCAGGTCGCATTTGTATGTGACAAAGATGACAAAAAAATTTGTCTCAATTTTTTCGACATTTGAAAAAATCAAAAGTGGGCCCGGGTGCAAATGCACTCGGGAGCCAAATTGATTTTCCCGCCTATAAAAGCTTACATTCCCTCCCATCAAAGGCAGTGACTATGATCTGTCTCTCTCCCTCGCGCGGTCTTCTCATTCCAACATGTAGGCTGCCTTTTCTTCGTTGCCGCTACCTGCTCGCTGCCCGCCGTCTCATGGTCGCAGCCATTAGCCCACTCCATTTCTTCCCCAGCCTCTCCCCCACCCGGCATGGAGCCCGCAGCGGCAGTTCTCGGCCCGGTTCTACTTGCCGGCAGCTTTCAACGGCAGTGCCCCTTCTTCCTGAGACACGACAATGACAGCGTCGTTTCTGCACCTCCTGCGGACTTCCATGGTGAGTGGTGCCGGACAAGCTCAAGGTCAACCTGATAGCCGTCTTGTTGGTGACGACCCCGAGGATCACCGCGAGGTCCGCCGCCGAGGGACAACAGGTGTAGCCCTACACGCCATCCACCATGCCACGGTCCTTCAGCAGTGGCGGCTGCACTAGCTCCACATGCTGCTACTCCTCAAAATTGCAGTTCAAGCAGAGAAACAGAGTGGCGCCATGGCGGACGGAGGTCGCAGTGGCGCGGCAGGCGGCGCGAGGCGGGGCATGGGCGTGGTGGGCTGGTGGCGGTAGGAGACCGGACGTGGAGGTAACATGACAGGCAGAGCATCTCGGGTCCGCCCTGCGGTGTGTCGGCAACAACTCCGGGCCACATGCCGGGGAAGGACATGGCTTTCTCTGTTTCTCCATCTTCTCCCTTCCACGGAGGGCGTGTGGTGTCGCGCCATGCCATGTGCATCCTATCCGATGACGATGAAGCATGCAAGTTCATGGGCGGGAACCGTGGACCGTGCGGACGGCGACGGAGCGGTGGGAGGAAGGCGCGGCGTGAGAGATGGAGATTGGGCAGCTCCGTGTCAATGACACCATGGTCGTAGAAGAGATGGTGGCGGTGAGCTTAGAGGTGTTGTGGTGGTAGCCCAATCGCAGGCTCATCGTGGAGGCCGGCGAGTTTGGCGAGTATAATATTCTTCTTGATGTACGAGGGCGCCATGTTCATACATGTCCGTGCATGGTGTGTATCTGTTCTTGAGCTGGTTCGTCTCCCAGCTGAGCATAGTTGCCTTGCAGTTTCTATACACACTAATTTTTGCAGTTTCTATATGCTGAAACATGGCCTTGGCCTGTTGGCACAGAAACCATTAAGAGAACGCCCAATAGCTTATTGGGTACCATACGGAGTATTTGAAACACGGGAAAGAAGTACCACTCGGGTAATATTTTCAGAGGAGTTGCAAACGGATCTGCCGGTTCACCAATCATTGATGGCTCGAGAACCGTGACAAAAGGATCACCCTAAGATGACCTTCTCATGGCTATTGGGAACGAATCAAATCAGATGGTTCTATTTCTCAACCTTTCTGACTTGCTCCTACGGAACCAAGGTCGAAAGGATTGAAAAAGTCAGTCATTCACAACCACTGGTGAAGGATGATTTATCCATCAGTGCAGTTTTTACATCTTCATATCATGCATTCCATTGTTGTTGTCTTCCAAACAACAGTACTTTTGTATTTAAATCACACCAGTCTTCTATACTAGAAAAAATTCGCTCGCAAGTTTAACTCTCTACAAAAGATACAGTCATTTTTGGTACTCCCTAAAAAAATTGTTACCTCCATTACATTCTTATGACACACTAAAAAACGGATGACTTGGTTGTAAATTTTCCCAAATTACACAATACCATTACTATTAAAACATTCAACCTTTCTAGACAACATCTTTACCTACAATTTATAGTCTACCTAATATTTTAGGCTTGAGCATCTTTTCGGCCTATGTGAAAAATAAACACCGAATATTTCAAAACACGAATGCACATTCTACAGTAGATACATACAAAAACCGAGCCATAATATTCTTCTTGATGTACGAAGGCGCCGTGTTCATACATGTCCGTGCATGGTGTGTATCTGTTCTTGAGCTGGTTCGTCTCCCAGCTGAGCATACTTGCCTTGCAGTTTCTATACACACTGATTTTTGCAGTTTCTATACGCTGAAACATGGCCTTGGCCTGTTGGCACATAAACCATTAAGAAAACGCCCAATAACTTATTGGGTACCGTACAGAGTATTTGAAACATGGGAAGGAAGTACCACTCGGGTAATATTTCCAGAGGAGTTGCAAACGGATCTGCCGGTTCACCAATCATTGATGGCTCGAGAACCGTGACAAAAGGATCACCCTAAGATGATCATCTCATGGCTATTGGGAAAGAATCAAATCAGATGATTCTTTTTCTCAACCTTTCTGACTTGCTCCTACGGAACCAAGGTCGAAAGGATTGAAAAAGTCAGTCATTCACAACCACTGATGAAGGATGATTTATCCATCAGTGCAGTTTTTACATCTTCATATCATGCATTCCATTGTTGTTGTCTTCCAAACAACAGTACTTTTGTATTTAAATCACACCAGTCTTCTATACTAGAAAAAATTCGCTCGCAAGTTTAACTCTCTAGAAAAAAAACAGTCATTTTTGGTACTCCCTAAAAAAATTGTTACCTCCATTACATTCTTATGACACACTAAAAAACGGATGACTTGGTTGTAATTTTTCCCAAATTACACAATACCATTACTATTAAAACATTCAACCTTTCTAGACAACATCTTTACCTACAATTTATAGTCTACCTAATATTTTAGGCTTGAGCCTCTTTTCAGCCTATGTGAAAAAATAAACACCGAATATTTCAAAAGACGAATGCACATTCTACAGTAGATACATACAAAAACCGAGCCAAAAAATAGCACATACACACGTGCCGTATCGATGGGGCGTGGCGTGCCGCCGCGCGGGTATGGCTAGTATCCATCTAGTTGGGGTATGGTCTTCTTCCTGTAGCCTTCTGCCTACACTATCTATCGGATGTCTAGAATTAAGAGGAAGAAGATGAAGCAATGACCCTTAGGATCTTGGAGCTACACACATAGCATGTTGAGAATAGTAGGCATCCAGGAACATGTTCATTGACGCGGTGACACACATAGCATGTTGGAAATAGTAGGCATCCAGGAACATGTTCATTGACGCGGTGTTACACTTGTTGTGATTGACATAATTACTGTCACTTCGAGAGGAACCACAACTAGACAGACAATTGCTCATGGAGGATGCATCGTTTCTGAAGGGCAATGAGAGCTGCACGTCGAGAAGACTAGAAGAACACATGCGGCTTTCCGTGCTGTTGGCCATGCAAGGTTTTTCTCGGCCATATATTTTTGTAGCAAACGACCAGTGAAGCTAGTTGTCAATGTACAGACAAAACAAAGCACATGTAAATTTATGCCAACTAAAACAGAAAAAAAAACGTGCCACCAATAGCAGAGCATGGACAACATACCAATGATGCACGAGACAAGAAAGGGGAGCGGCACACTACCTCACAAAAACATTGTGTAGTGTGTGCCCGTGCCAGAAACGACCTAGGAGAATCCCCTACCGATCCCGTTTGGGCATTGCCTGTATTCGTCACCCGGATGATTGAAGAGCTGAAAGAACGAACCACACAAGACCATTTCTTGAAGAAGAAGAAAAAGCAGGCGCACGTTGTTTTCCCACCCAAAATGGTAGGGGAGGCACCCGCGGCGGCGCACTTTGCAAAGGACTCGGGCACTCGGCCCAATCCAATGGCAGTTGCGCCGCTGCTTCACCGCGGAACATGGCCAACAATATGGAGCTCCATCTCTCAGACTGTCCGAGAGGCTGTTTGGACAACCGCCATGCTCGTCGTCGACTCTGGTTACCAGAGTTCGCGATGGCATGGTCATTGTCTCACCGACGTGCGGGGGTCACAGAGGTTCGCGAAGCCGTCTGCACGCCTCGAGTGATGCCAATAGGATCTGAGCCAGAGAGGAGGCTGGCCGCGCACTCCGTCTCTTGCCGCTGAAGAAATGCGTACATCGAGGCCACCAACTGGTAGCTCACTGGGTGCTGGTGGTTTCCTCATACGGGTGCGCTTCACTTCTTCCTCGGCATCCGAGTGACGCGCACACTAGCAGGCTTCTTCTTGTGCCAGCGGCAGTACGCCAAAGAGGTGCTGGACCGTGTCGGCATGGACACCTGCCGTCCGTCCCGACGCCCATCGACACCAAGGCCAAGTTGCCTGCCTCCGATGGCCCGCGCGTGGGTGACCCCTCTACCTACAGGAGTAGCCGGGGCGCTCCAGTATCTCATCATCACCCGCCCGGGAGGTCACCTACACTGTGCAACAAGTTTGCCTCCACATGCACGACCCGCGCGAGTGTCACCTCGCGCTGGTCAAGCGCGTGCTCCGGTACGTGTGTGGCACGTCTGCTCACGGGTTTCATCTTCGCGCCTCCACCACGCTGGACCTGTGGGCCTACCACCACAAGCACACGTAGAGGTCCGGGTTATGGATCTTGCCGCACACTTGCCCCTTGGTTGTTGCCCAACGCCACGATACCTCGGGTGCGATGGAGGCGGGAAGGAGCTCGGGCGGCCCAGTATGGCGTGGAGCTCGCGGGCGATGCAGCGGGGAGCTCACCGAAGGCACGGTGGGGAGGTCAGCGCTGTGCTCAGTATGACGAAAATCGATGCCAATGGCCAAGCTCGAGCTCGGTGAATGGCTGAAGAGTGGCAGGAGGACGGTGACGAGGCGGATCCGGCGACGGTAAGAGTGGATCTGGCTGCAGAAGGCCAGAAGCTCGAGGAAGGCCAAAATCAGGCAGCGAGGCTCGAAGTGGCGGCGGTAGCTAGAATCGGGCGGGCTGAGGTGGTATGGCCGCGAGTGAAACTCCAATGGTCGGCAGTTGCTTTCCCTCAGTCATTATTTTGGTTTTTCGTATTGTCGTAGGGAGGACAGGCCAATGGTAGGCGTCGCTCCTACCAAAGAATAACATGTTTCTGGAGAAAAAACTGATTAGAGAATGACTTTATCTCAAAGAAAAAACTCATTTCATCTCAGCTCTTCTCTCCCACAACTTTTTTATATTACGTCTCATTTACCTGTACCTACATATTTGTATCTGGATACCCTAATTTCTCAAAGTAAGAAATGAAAATCAAGTCTCAAGAGGAGTTCAAGGACTGTATCCAACAATCCAAGACAGCAATGCTGGTCCACCGTCCACAGCATGCATGATGCATCTCCAGTAGTAGGAAATAAATAATTTGATCTTGTGGACGCAGGAAGCAACTGATATTGTGATATCAGGCCCGGTTGCATGGAATTAGAAAAATTTCAGTTGCTTGCATGTGATGCAACGCCAACAGCAGGCTTAGCCATTGCTCACTCCAGGTCACCCCAATAGCAAGACAGTTCCAGGCTGGATATTATGAACAAAAAGAATCACCTTAGCGGAAGTTATAGGCATGCAATCTGCAACACCTTGACATAAGTCCAGTATGAACTACCAAGCAGTACACCTTAACAACACTAGCTAATCATGAGAAACATACCTTACATATAGAGATCATTTCATCACTGAGACAAACAAAAGCTTACAAACCATATTGTTAGGCACTGAAATAACGGTACTCATTGTTCGGCTAAACCCTACCGCCAAACTATTTTCTTTTTGTGTCTATGGTGTTTGTAATCGGTTTTCGCCTGGTTTTTCTCAATTAACCGGGCAAGTTGCTAACAAAAAATTGATCCGTTTGAGATTTCAGAGTTTCAGATATTCCAGCATGATAAAGCAAATAAAGATCCATGTATCTACCAAAATGCTAGAATTCTCCACATACCAAGTAGCCAACACAACTTCTGCATCCAAAAGTTGCAATACGTAAATTATTCACAAACAAATAAATAACTAGAAATCAGAATATAGATAGTAAAGACATTGATAACGGTTCAACAGAATGATCATAGTAACCGTAGTTAGGTACTTGGGAGGTAATGTTTCGATGCGTCCACAGCAATCACCATCAAGCTCGTCCTCTGCTATACCCCATGACTGCTCATCTATGAACTCAAATACTTGGAAATGGGATGAAACGGCCAGGGCAAAACCCAGGCGAGCAACGCTCACCGTGCTGGACCAGTCAGTGCGCAGGCACGGCCACCCATTTCCCAGTAGTGGGATTGCACACCACATAATAATCAAATGCCATGGGATCCACAGCCATCCAGCAGTGGGAGAGGAGGAGGCCATTGCAGCCGTCCAAGATGTCAAGGCGCTCGCAATCGGGCAGGAACGACAATGAGGGGGTCGACCAGAGGATAGCGTTGCCGTGACAGATTGGGTAAAAATAACGAGCATTTCTGGGGGAGCTGAATGCGTTGGAACCTTCGTGGAAGAAGCCGACAATGGACTGCGGCATCTTCTTTCGGTGCTCGCGGTGGGAGATGAGCTCGCGCCAGCACGTGGAAACGCATTTGCAGCAGCAGGTGGACTTGTACGGCACGCGCGAGATGATATCGGCGAGGATGTCGTCGGTGAGCTTGGACACCGGGCTCCCCTTCAGGCGCTTCTTCTTCTTCTTCTTGGAGTCCCTCGCCATGGCCGTCCGTGGAGATGAGCAGCTCATAGTCTGCGCAGATCGGGAGAAGGAGGGGAAAAGATTGGAGATCCATCCCGGGCGTGAGGGGGGAGCGTGAGGGAAGAGAGGGTCTACCAGGTGGTTGCTGCGCGAACGGCGAAGCGATGAGTGTCGAGAGCTTCAGCTGCGCCGGCGAGCGCGGCTGCGAGATGCGAGATGCGGCGGCGGAGCTGGGAAGTGAAGTGGAGACGACGAGGGAAGTGAAGTGCAGGGTTGGGCCATGTGACCTTCTCTTTTCCTTTTTGCTGGAGCGGGCCGCGCGCACTCTAACGGGCCTGTGCATCTGAAACTCTTTCTTCTTCATTTTTTTATATTGCTCGTCAGATGGTATCAGTATTAACATGGTTAATGCATCACTGGGAATTTTGCAACCAACACTTGAGCATGGAACTGAACAAGTACAAATTTTCATTCACTTATTTCCATCACTTCAGCCATGTGATTCTCCTTGTACCAGGTGCAACAACCGTCAAATTGAATTGCCTTTACACTAGCTCAGTATTTTTACAGAAGGATAGTATAGAACGACCAACAAATTGATAATAAAACTAGCTAAGAATACCATCGCCGCCACTACTTAGTCAGAACTCATCAAGTTCTTCTGGCTTCTTAAGTGTCACTTACAGCAGAGCTAAGCTATGCATTTGATAAAATCCACCAGGATAACCCACATACTAACTAGTACTGAGATTGGTGTCATACAGGATACTTACTAGTTGGTTAACACTTCAGTAGAGTTGTGATGCTGCTATCTTTCGCTTTCAGTACTTAAAACTAGCATACAGAGAGGGCATCTGCTACCAAAGGTCTCCTACTTCATCTGTAGCGGATCCAGTTATCCGACCCCTACATACATCAAAAACTATACATCATTAACAGCATTATCTAATTCCAAAAGAAATACCTTACACATAGATGATTTCATTGTTGACTGGAGATAAACAAAAGCTTCCACTCCATATATTGTTACAAAGGGACGCATACCCTCAGTAGCATGATGAAGGAAGAGGATATCCAAATGCAGAAGGTGCAACACATGTAATATATTCTCAAAGAGAGACGGATTTAGAGAAAAGGGTATTAATAATAGTTCAGCAGAATTTAGACATAGAAGACATTAATAATGGTTCAGGAAGACCGAGCATAATATATATCCATACTTAAAGTAGTGGGGTGTTACAACTCTCCATGGGCTGTCAACTGCCCTGAACTGAGCCAACAGCTGAAAGAAGAGAAGTTTCTTCTTGTGTTGGATGATGTATGGCCCAGCGCATGTCAGGAATGGAGGACATTCTCAGCGCCACTGAGGTATGGACATCACGGCAGCATGGTCCTTGTGACAACTAGATCTCTACGGGTTGCAGACCTTGTTGCCACCATTGAGCCTCCCGCAGCAGCTGTAGAACTTCAAGGCCTGCCTACTGACATATTTTGGGACTTCTTCAGCAAGTGTGCATTTGGTAGAGAGTGCCTGCAGTCATATCCCCAGCTGCAAGAAATTGGTCGTGGCATTGCCTCTAGGCTGTGTGGATCTCCTCTAGCTGCCAAAACGCTTGGACGCTTGTTGAATACGGAGCTCACCGAGCGACACTGGAGGAGTATCCAGAACAATGAACTGTGGGAGCTAGCACAGCAAGATAATGAGATATTACCGGTCCTTCGTCTGAGCTACTTGTATCTCCCGCAGGAACTAAAAAGATGCTTTGCACTATGTTGTATGTTTCCAAGTTAACCAGTTAAATGGCCGATTAATCGCTACTCTAGGGTCACCGAGTAGTCGATAAACTGATAAATCGGCCGATTGATTAATTGTCCGGTTAGCCTATTCATTCCCTACTCACGAGCCCTATTAATTCGCCGATTAACTTGCATCTACCAGTCAAGGATTTTCTCAACAATGCCCCGTATATTTCTGTGACAGCCCTATTATATCCTTTTATTTATTCTAATGGAGTCATCAATTTTTTTTGAAACTTTATTCCTGTAGCTATCCACCAGCAAAACTAGCTAGCAACACCAAAAAAATTCTACCTAAAGTAGGCCAACCAAAATAGAAAGGAAAAAAGAATAGACGAACATAAGATACACAACTAGTAGCAGGACATGCACGACACACCTATGATACAACTAGTAGCAGGACATGCCCGGCACACCTATGAGATAAACCACAATCTCTTCTGACACCCTCCTAACCAAAAACACTAGAGCACACTGCCAACCCTTATCAAACACGACAAAAGAAGACCACACATAAACAAACCGAGGAGTACGCATTAACAAAGAACACACACATGTCAGAAAGGAAAGGACCGCATAAGAAAAAATAAAATTCATTCACCCATTTTCTCTAGAAGAGCAGGGAGGCCTAGTAATTCACACATATCCATCATTTGTAGCCATGTGATTCTCTTTATACGGATGGTAGGATCATTGAATTGAACACATTTACACTTCATCTTTTTATTAAAAGATAGTATACAATGACCATCTAATTCAAACGTGAAATCGGAACTGAATTTATTGTACTAAAACATAGTATGGTCTTGATTTAGGCTTGTATAAATAATTATTGTGCACCCACCACACCAACCTGCAATCTTGTTATGTAAATATAATAGACATGCTACCTTCAATCTTTACTTTATATATATCTACCTAGTTGCCGTGGCGTTTTCTTCCTATCGCATCCTTCATACACCATCTCTCAAATGCCGTGACTTAAGAGGAAGAAGAAACAGTGTCATGCTGATCTAGAAGTTACACAATGTAGCATGTTTGGAATAGTAGGCATCCAGGAATATTGTCGCGCATGCAGAAGATGTATCGGTGGACTGAAGAGTGCAGTTCTGTTAAGTGAACGTCCAACCATGTGTAAGTGTGTTGGGCCTGAGGCCATGTAAGTGTGAGTTGGGCCCGAGGCCACGTAAATGTGAGCCCAGGGAGGCAGCTACATATATGTACGCAACAGCAGACAAAAAATAAGCAGACGAGATCGGCAACGATGTTGGCTTTTCTCAAGGATCGAACACACGATCACGCTGCAGCTCGATGGGTCGTGTATGTGCAACTCGTCTCGACGTATACGAACTAGCTGTAGCACTCGATAGCTCGCCGGCGCTCACGTAAACGCCGGGACCAGAACACACACGCATGAACGCAGCAACACGAAGTTGGCCAGAGTCATGTGTCGTGCCTCGTAATTTTCTTTATTGCCTTTCTCGTTTTCTGGTGCTTACAAACTCAAGACTACCGCTGCTTATATAAGTGCAGCCACGACTAAACTCCAAACCTACTACTCGTATGTTGACTGGTAATTAACCCAATCCGGACACAATTGCTAAAAGATTCCTAATTAACATGGACGGCTAGACCTGACACACGTATATGTACTAGTACTATTTTTTGCGGGGGAAGTTAGGAGCTCTTTATTCAACATTAACAGCACCCGCAAAGTCGGCTGCGAGGCTAGTTACAAGAAGACTTGGCGAAGAATCAAGCCAACAGTCTGTGACATCTAGCGTGCTAGCTTGCTTCGCACAAAGATGGGCTGAGACATTAGCCGATCTACCAACATGTTGAATAACAAAAGACTTAAAGGAAGGAACATGCTCCCTAATTTCGGACAAGATAGGCGCCACCACTGCACAGTCGCTGGGACGCGAGTTCCAGAGATTCACAATCTCCAAATTATCGATCTCGAAAACCACTTGTTCATAGCCTCTGAGATGAGCAAAGACAACGCCATCACGAAGTGCAAAAGCTTCGGCTATAAGAGGATCAGTGATTCCCGAATAAGGTTTGCACCAGGCTGCTAGGAAAGAGGAGTGGGTTCTCGCGATCCCTCCTGCTCCACCCCTCCTAGCCTCCATGGCAATGCTGCCATCTGTGTTGATCTTGATCCAGCCCAAGTCCGGGGGGCGCCAGCCATGACCCGGAAGGATCCGAGCGTGCTCACGAGGTAAATCGAGCACCGCTCGAGCCTCTTGAGTCTTCTTCATGGACTGCATAGGATCAAGGTCTCGCTTGTCATGTGTAACATTGTTCCTTGAGGTCCACATCGCCCACATGATAGTTACCAGTTTTGCTCTCTCGGAATCGGAGAACATGGGATCACATATGATATCCCTTGACCAAGTGAGCGGGTGCAGCTCCGGTCGCTTGATCTCGAGCCACTCTGGTGCAACCTGCCAGAAACGCCGGGCATGTGTGCAATCCAGTAGTGCATGCTTCATGTCTTCCTCTACATGAAGACAGAGTTTGCACGTGCCAATGGTAGTGATATGACGGTGCTGGAGAGTTGCTTCGACCGGAAGAATCACATGCAAGACCCGCCACCAAAACACTCTAACCCTTGGCAAAACCTTGAGCTTCCATAACCGGGACCATAGCTATTTATCTGTCGATGAGGTTTCGGTAATCGTCCCTTCCTCTAGAGCATGTTGCTCGTTATGAGTCATTAGAGCGCGATACGCTGTTTTTACAGAATAGCAGCCCGATCGTTCGAGAGCCCAGGCAATCACATCCTCCCCCCTCCTCTCCTCAAGGGGATGTTCAGAATGGCATCCGCGTCGGGGGTGATGAAGTTTTGACGAATCACATCTGATTTCCTTGTCCAGTTTGCATCGTCAATTAAATCTGAAACCAAGATCAGCTGTGTATTTCCATTTCTTACTGTCGGAGCCATAGAGATGGTGCCCGGGATCCACTTGTCATCCCAGATTGAGGTTGTTGTACCATCTCCAACACGCTTGATGAGTCCAACTTGCAAAGCATCCCTCCCAGCGATAGCTCGCCACATAGCAGATGAGAAACGTGGAGCCGTAGCTTGCATGAAATCACATGAGGGAAAGTATCTACCTTTGAGTACGCGGGCACAAAGAGATTGAGGGTTTGTCATCAGTCTCCAGCCATGTTTGCCGACGAGAGCTACGTTAAACAGCTCAAGGTCCCGAAAGCCCATGCCGCCCTTCTCCTTCGGTGTTGCCAATGAATCCCAGGCCTTCCAATGCATGGATTTTCGATCCAAGGAGCTGCTCCACCAATACTTAGCCATGCAAGAAACTAGTCCCTTGCATACTTTCTTCGTTAACTTGAAACAACTCATGCTGAAAGTGGGAACAGCTTGGGCCACACATTTTATTCTGACTTCCCTTCCGGCACAAGAGATCATTCTCTCTGACCCCCCTTGGAGCTTGCTGCTAAGTCTCTCCCCAATGTGGTCGAAAGTACCGCTTGTGATCCTACCCACAGCTGTGGGCAGACCAAGATAATGCTCACTGAATGCTTCAACGGAGATGTTCAAAGCCTGTTTCAGTAGCAGTCTGTCTGGAGCCGAGGTGTTTGGGCTAAAGTAAATTGAGCTCTTATCTTTGTTCACTGCCTGCCTGGAACCCCTCTCATAGATTTCCGGTATTTCATTGAGCCGTTGAGTACTCGCCACCTTTGCTTGCATAAAAATAAGACTGTCATCCGCAAAGAGGAGGTGATTTATCCAGGGAGATCTATAGCTCACTCGGATGCCCTTGTCAACTCTCACACCACCGAAATAGTTCAAGAGCGATGTTAATCATTCTGCACAGAGAAGGAAGAGGTATGGTGATGCTGGGCAGCCTTGTCGAAGACCCCTTGAGGGGGTAAAGAAAGGAAGAAGTTCACCATTCACACGAATTGCAAATCTGACTGAAGTAACACACTTCATGACGAGGCGAACAAACTCCACACAGAACCCAAGCTTCATCATGATCGCTTGCAAATAGTGCCATTCGACACGATCATATGCTTTCATCATGTCCAGCTTGATAGCACACGTTGCATTCCCCCCCTTCTTCCTCCTTCTCATGGCATGCACACTCTCATGTGCAACAAGTACATTGTCAGTAATAAGACGACCAGGGACGAACGCGCTCTGCTCAACACCGACGATATCATCCATACATTCCGGCATACGGTTAGCAATGGCCTTTGCAGCAATTTTGTACAGAACCGGACACAGCGAGATGGGTCGATATTGAGAAATACGTTGGGGGAAACGTACCTTGGGAATCAGTGTAATAGAGGTGTCATTCATACCAGTAGGTAATTCTCCCCCATTGAGGAAATCAAGCACCGCTGGAACAATGTCATCTTTGAGCAAATTCCAATGGCGCTGAAAGAAGCCCGCCGTAAAGCCGTCAACCCCCGGGGCTTTGGACGGAGCCATCTGGAAGAGGGCTCGACGCACCTCCTCTTCTGTAAAAGGCTTGCCAAGTTCGTCATTCATATGAGGAGTCACCCGGGAGGGAACCACATCCAGCAACTCCTCCATGGAATGAAAACCTTGTGATGTATACAACTGTTCATAGAACTGCTGCACTTCCGCTCGATCTTCATCCAAATCACTGCAGATCGTGCCGTCCACACGTACCAGATTTTCAATTTTGTTCGTACGCCAACGTTGGGCAGCCTGAGCGTGGAAATAGCCAGTGTTCCAGTCGCCCTCCCGCATGTACAGAACACGAGATCGTTGACGGAGCCAAATTTCTTCTTGGTGCAGGGTTAGCTTCAATTTCTTTGCCACTGCTTTCTCTTCGTCTGATGGCCCTCTTCGCAAAGATTGGCTACGCGGCCTGGACAGCTGTTCCCGCAACTTCCGAATCTTGCGAGTTAAGCTACCAAATTCCTTCGCACCCCACGCCACTAAGTTGCCTTGCAACGACGTGAGGGCTTGAACCACACCCTGTAAACCCTCTCGGCCCGCACCCTTTTGCCACGAGTCCAGAACCAGCTTATCATAACCCACATGTGTTTTCCACATATCCTCTAGTACTAGGAAACTTCAAATCCACTCGGAACTAAACTTTCCTATACTACTACTGCTAACCATCCAACACGCATACTGATTGTTTGGATTATACTCTAACAAACGAGTGAACAGTAATTGCATTCCTTTCCTCCTCCACGCTCTCCTCACCTGATCTGCTTTTCCTCATCCCCTTTCCCCTTCGATCCTCACGTGCTCTGAAGACTCGTGTAACAGACCTAACTATGGGCACCACTTAAGGCACCAAACCTAGACCAAAGTTGTCTAGGTATTTGATTGAGGAGGTCGAGATGACGAGAACACACAGCCGTAGGCCGAGATGACTAGAAGCAGCAGATGCACACCATGCGGCGTCGTCTAAGCCTGTACTATTTCTTTGGTTGTTGTTTTGTTAGCACGTAGACGTAGTACACCTAATTTGTAATTTGCAGGTCAGGTCTGACGTTCCGACTTCACGAGGCAATTGACACTTAATTATCACATCGGATTTAGGGTCTGTTTGGTTCCAATAAGTCACCTGACTTATAAGTCAGGTGACTTAAAACCAGTGATTTATAAGTCACGTCTGTTTGGTTGTCACCTGACTTATAAGTCAGCTGGCACATCTTCCCACACCAATCAACATCATACAGATGGTGTCCCATTTTGTTATGTGTCGGCCTATTCTTGCATTTCTTTTGACATGGGCCAATGTATGTCGTTGTTTGGGAGGTGGCCCGTTCCTTTTTTGTTCGTTTCCATTATGTGTCTCTTGTGGCCTGTTGGAGAATTTGTAGATTTCACCCTCGACTCATAAATGGGCTCGTAGTTGTTCCAGTTGCATGTCCACCCTCCCCTTACAACTAGGCATGTGTTTTGTCTTTCATCCCAGTTGCATGTCCACTCTCGACTCGCAACTCGGCTTATAGTTTGTTATTGTCCTAGTTGGAAGTCCACCATCGACTCGCGAATGGTATTGTAGTTTTACGTAGTTGTCCCATTTGCAAGTCCGCTCTTAACTCGCAACTAGGATTGTAATTTGTTTCGTCCCAGTTGCAAGTTCACCCTCGACTGCCATGCAGAAAAAATATTGTGTTGACTATCGTCAAACTTTTCTGCCACCAGATCAAAAGCTTCAGGATTTGTGCCTTTTTGTCTAGGGTTGTTATTGTGTCGCATAGGGCGTTGCATGTGTCCTGCAACTGGGTTGCTATTGTGCTTGGAGCTTAGTCTTTGTTATTTTTAGGCCATATAGTTTTCATGATTTTTGTTGAGATTTAGTGATGTCTCATCTAAGCCTATAACCGTCTGATTTGTGGTTTTAATGTTCACACAAGCTCGATCATGTGTGCCCGTGTCAGCTCGTTCTTCTTTGTCGCGCGTCCTCTTGTCCCATTTTGTTATGTGTCGGCCTATTTTTTTATTTTTTTTAAAGGCTTTCGCCCCGCTTTATATATAAAGCATCGACCAGAAGACAAATCCGGGTACAACACGCAACCCCCCACACACCACACACATCCAAGGCAAGATACAAGGGTGCCGATGCACCGCAACACTACCTATTCGACCTCCCAGCACACTACAACACTTGGGGCCGACGAGGACCTTCCGAGACCTAGCCACCGAGAAGAAGTGAAGCGGGACAATGGCGAAGCCTGGACTCCAAGGCAGTGCCTTCAAGAAGGGCACGACACCGAAAGCCGCCACCGCCCGATCTCAGAGATCAAGTTTTCACCCGGAGCAACTTGGAGAGAAGAGAACACCACGACGGAGCCTTCAAGAAGGAAACGACGCCCACGGCGCCGCCACCGTCGGCCGGAGAAGACCGGGCAAGTGATGGACTCCGGTGTTAACCCTCTATCAAACCACCATGCTTCACCAAACATCACCAACCATGCCACCCACGTGGCCATGGCTGCCCGACCGCACCCAAGACGCGCGCTCCGCCCACGAACACCGCGCCTCCCGCCGCCAGGGCCGCCACCCAGCATCCAAGCAACTCCGTGAACACCCAAAGGCCTTGGCTTTGGCCTGACTTGCAGCCCTCGCCTATGAAGATGCCAGCAACCGCCCTGCCTCGAACATCGCCAGAACCCCAACAAAGAGCACACGGCCGAGGAAAGGGGGAGGAGGAGCGGACGCATCCGGACCAGTGCACCCCCGCACCGACAACGGGTGGCCATCGGGGCCTCCCATCCCTCCTAAGAACTCCCCACCGGACATACCCCCGTGTCGCCTCACCATGGCGCCCACCGCAGCTTGACGCGAGGCCACCAATGGCAGCCCGCCAAACCATTGATGAGAAGCGCGAAGCCAGCCCGCACCCGCAGCCAAGAGCACTCACCGGAAGCGCCATCCCGCGCCGCTAGCCGCCGTCCAGGAGCCGGAACAGGGGAGCCCCGACTGGAGGACGGCCAGCGCGCACCACCAGCACGCGCGCCCGTCGCGAGCCCGACCACCACGCTGCACGCAGCAGCGGAAGCCTCCGTGCCCGCCGACGAGGCGCCGCGCACCGCCCGTGCCCGCTGTACCGCCAGATCTGGCCGAGCCCAAACCTGGCCGCCACCGCAGCAACGAGCGCGAGCCGCCCCGAGCAGCCCACCGCGCCGCCACCAAGCCCTCGCTACCCCGCCGCCAGGGCCCGCCGCCGCGCCTCCGCGCCCTGCACCAGCGCGAAGCACCGCCGGCCGCCGCCGCCCCGTGCCAACAGCCTCCGAGCGATATGAAGAAGAGCCTATTCTTTTGACATGGGCCAATGTATGTCGTTGTTTGGGAGGTGGCCCGTTCCTTTTTTGTTCGTTTCCATTATGTGTCTCTTGTAGCCTGTTGGAGAATTTGTAGATTTCACCCTCAACTCATAAATGGGTCGTAATTGTTCCAGTTGCAAGTCCACCCTCCCCTTACAACTAGGCATGTGTTTTGTCTTTCATCCCAGTTGCAAGTCCACTCTCGACTCGCAACTCGGCTTATAGTTTGTTATTGTCCTAGTTGGAAGTCCACCATCGACTCGCGAATGGTATTGTAGTTTTACGTAGTTCTCCCATTTGCAAGTCCGCTCTTAACTCGCAACTAGGCTTGTAATTTGTTTCGTCCCAGTTGCAAGTTCACCCTTGACTCGCAACTAGGTTTGTAGTTTCGTAGTTGTCCCAGTTGCAAGTCCATCCTCGACTCACAAGTGAGCACATAGTTTTGTTGTTATCCCAGTTGCAAGTCCATCCTCGACTCACAACTCGTATCTTAGTTTCGTGGTTGTCCCATTTGCAAGACCACCCTCGACCCGCAACTAGGCCCGTAGTTTGTTTCATCCTAGTTCCGAGGCCACCCATGACTCGCATAACGGCTTGTGTATTGCAAGTTGACCCTTGACTCATAGGCAGGCTCGTAGTTTCTTAGTTGTCCGACTTGCAAGCCCACCCTCGACTCGCAACTGGATCTAAGTTTTTGTTTTTCATCATAGTTGCAAGTCCACTCTCGACTCGCAACTAGGCCCATATATTAGTTGACCCCGATTGCAAGTCGACCCTTGACTCGCAAATAGGCTCGTAGTTTCGTAGTTGTCCCAGTTGCATACCCACCCTCGACTCGCAAATGGGCTCCTAGTTGTCCCAGTTGCAAGTCCAAACTCGACTCGCAACTAGGCATATGTTTTTCTTTTTAGTTCCAGTTGCGGGTCAAGGGTGGGCCTATAGTTTGTTGTTGTCCCAGTTGCAAGTTCATCCTCAACTCGCAGATGGCGTCGTATTTTTTTATAGTTCTCCCTATTGTAAGTACGCCATTGATTTGCAACTAGTCCATTATTTTGTGCCATCCCAATTGCATGCCCACCCTTAACTCACAACTGGGCTCATAGTTCCGTAGTTGTCCCAGTTGCAAGTCCACCTCGACTCGCAACTGGGCCCATAGTTTGTTGTTGTCAAGTTGCAAGTCCACCCTCCGACTTGCAACTGGGTTGTTTGTTTTCATCCCACTTGCAAGTAAACCATTGACTTGCAACTGGTATCGTAGTTTTGTGTAGTTGTCATAATTGCAAGTCCACGCTTGACTAGCAACTAGGCTCATAGTTCGTTTTTCATCTTAGTTGCAAGCACATCCCTGACTTGCAACTATGACGGTTGTTTGTTTTTAAATGTAGTTGCCAGTCCACTCTCGACTCACAATTAGACTTACAGTTGTCCCAGTTGCAAGTCCATCCTCAAATCGTAACTGGTCCTGTAGTTTTGTGTAGTTGTCCCAGTTACAAGTCCACTCTTCACTCGCAACTGGGCATGTATTTTGTTTTTCATGACAAGTCCACCCTTCACTCCCACAATTGACATGCAACTTGGCCCTTGATCTTTTTAACAGTTGCAAGTCCGCACTTGACTCGCAACTGGGCCTATCTTTTTTGACCCAATTACATGACCGCCATCGACTTGCAACTTGGCTTGACCCTTTTCTCATCCTAGTTGTAAACCCACCATCGACCCGCAACCAGGGATTGTTTTTGTCTCAGTTGCAAGTCCACCCTTGACTCGCAATTGGGCCTGACTTTCTTTGCCTTAGTTGCAAGTCCACCATCCACTCGCAACTATGACCTATTTTTGCCTTAGTTGCAAGTCCACCGTTGACTCGCAATTGAGCACGACCTTAGTTGCAACCGGGGGGAGAGGGGCTTTTTGTCCCGGTTGCAAGTCCATACTCGACACGCAACTGCGGCCGAACCCATTTTTGTCCTAGTTCCAAATCCAACTAAACCACTTTCATGCAATTGGGGGGTGCCTTTTTTTGTCCCAGTTGTAAGTCCACCCTCTGTATGTAACTTGGACTATGGCCAATTTTTATCCGAGTTGCAAGTCCACCCTCGAAACGCAACCAAGAAGGAGGGTGCGATCCCTTTTTGTCCCAATTGCCTCTCCACCCTTGATACACTACTCGGGGCCTGACCCATTTTTTGTCTCAGTTGCAACTGCACGCTCGACACGCAACTGGACCATAACCCAGTTTTGGTATTAGTTGTAAGTTCACCCATGACACGCAATTGCATGCATGCAACAAGATTGCAATTAGGGGCGGGATGAAATTTGTCGGCCAATTGGATGTCCACATTTTCAAAAATCATGACTTTTTATTTTTCCCATTTTTATATTTGTGTACATAAAGTCATGAACATTTTCTTAAAATTAGGAACTCTTTTGGAAATTATAATTTTTTTTTAAAAAAATATTTTTTATATAAAAAAAGTGAAAAATTTCCAAATTCGTGGACATTTATTGTATTCCCTATTTTTTTTTTAATTCATTAACATTTTTAAATTTGCTAGTTCCTTTCTAATTTGCGATCTTTTTTAATATTTGCAAAAAAGTTCCAAATAGTGTCGAAGAATTTTTAAATACACGATGATATTTTTTAAAATACGCAGCAATCATTAATTTTTGTGAGCTTTATTTGTTGAAAACCTGGGCGTTCCCAGCGCGTGCCTGGATTATGTGCTCGGCTTGGGCGCCTGCTTGTGCATGCAGCAGGCTCCAGCGGAGGACTCATGCAAAGAGAAAAAAAGAAGGCATACCTACGTGACGTCATGCGAGATCGACACTCAAAATGCATCACACGTACGCGCTTGCTGATTGATCCAGATTTTTGTCCACTGTAGATTTTTTTTTTTTGAGAAATCTCGCCATCTTTATTCATTCAAAGCAGACATAGGTACAAGGTTTGGGTCATGAGGATAACCCAACCAAATATGTCTACCTAGGCCTAACTTACAAGCAAACTTGACGAGATTATGAGCCTCGAAGTTATGGTTCCTACCTTCATGAATAAAAGAATATGAATTAAAACTATTACAGCGAATTTCATGTACTAGAGCAGCGCTGGGACCTCCTGTCCCCCTGTTTATGTTATTAACCACTTCTTGGCTGTCCGAGGCCACACGAATATTGATAGTAGCAAGATCTTCTGCCAATGCCAAAGCTTCCCAGCAAGCGTAAATCTCCAGCATCAAAGGATAATTATTTCCCTGGAAAACAACTGCCGATGAACCCAGGTATAATCCCTCCTAGTCAAGACATATAGCCGCAGCTGCTCCTCCATACCTTGCAACTGCACCGTCCACATTAATCTTTGCCATGCCACTCGGAGGTGGCAACCACCTCTTCTGCTGTGCAGCTGAAGCCGTATGTGTTGTTTGATGCTCATTCCTAGCATTCACCTGACCGAGCTCCTCAATGTAATTCTTAACAAAGGATGTAGTCTGCTGCGGACTCTGAAAACTGATTCATATATGGCCTTCCGCCTCGCAAACCAGATAGACCAAAGGGTGATTACCAGTCACGTGAAACTTGCATGGCGTTCAGTGTTTCATTTAACTGAAATAGCCAAATCCTCGCATTGGCTTCCAAATTCTCTGACATTTGGGAAACAAGTGCTTCATCTGACAGAGCCCACACACATCGTGACATGGTGCACGACACAAGCGCATGTCGCCAAGAATCAACACAGCCACATAACGTACATGTATCCTGTACCGCCATGTTTCGCCTCTGTAAAGTATCCGTCGTTGGTAGTGCATGATGTGCAAGCCTCCAGAGGAAGATCCTGACCTTCGACAGAACTTTTAATTTCCATAACGAGCACCATGATTTCTCGTCCTGCTCGGCATTAGATGATCCACTTCTTCCTTCCAGCCACTCCTCTCTCTGCAACTTGGTTTTCAGAAGGAATTTATATGCCGAACTAACACTGAAATTACCCTTCTTATCTGGGTGCCAAGCACAGAAGTTTGGAATGTTGCGAGTGCAAACAGGAATCTTTAAAATGGCGTTGGCATCAATTGGAAGAAAAACAGTGCGGACTAGAGCGTCGTTCCATGATGCTATTGCCGGGGTTAGAAGCTCCGACACATACCTTGGAGGGTCAGCCACTAGCGACGTGATTGGACGTGGTGTCATCTCCTTCGTTATCCAATTATCAGCCCAAATATCCGTTGTTTGCCCATTGCCAATCCGTCGTATAATGCCTTGCTTGAGCAAATCCCTCCCTTCCAGAATAGCACGCCAAATTTGTGATGGTCCGCAGTAAGGATCGTCATGTCCGGGTAGTAAACTGCTTTGATAATTCTTGCACTCAAACTTGATGGTTCCTGGAGAAGCTCCATGCTTGTCTTGCAAGCAAAACCAAATTAAAGATCTCAAGGTCCCTAAAGCCGAGACCTCCCAAATGCTTTGGTCGAGTCATCACATCCCAAGACACCCAAGCCGGCTTGCGCTCTCCTTGCTTACATCCCCACCAAAATTTTCTGATAATAGACTTGATGTGATCGCACAAACCTCTTGGAAGCTTGAAACATGACATAGAAAAACCCGGGATAGCTTGGGATACTGAATTAATAAGAACATCTTTTTCGCCAGCTGAAAGGCACTTGCTCATCCAGCCCTTCAACTTATCCCATACCCTCTCACTCAAATATTTGAATGTCCCCTTCTTTGAGTGTCCCACATCAGTTGGCATACCCAGATATCTACCACTCAAAGATTCATTATGAACTTGCAAATATCCCTTGATAGCATTACGCACTATCTCAGGGCAGCCCTTACTAAAAAAGATTGATGATTTCTCTTTATTTATTCTCTGTCCCGGTGCCCTACAATAAGCATTCAATAGATTTGAAACTTCCTCTGCTCCATTAACACTTGCCCTGAAAAACAGCAGGCTATCATCCGCGAATAAAAGATGATTCACCGCCGGAGCAGACGATGCCACCTTAATGCCGCCGAGCTGGGATGATTCATTCTGGGATTTTAAAAGACACGAAAGGCCCTCCGCTGCTATCAAGAAAATGTAAGAAGAGATTGGATCTCCCTGTCGAATACCTCTTGTGGGTTTAAACTCTTCAGACCATTAAACATAACAGAAAAGGATACTGAGCTCACCATATTCATCACCACAGACACCCAAGGTGCAGCAAAGCCCACTTTTTCCACAATTGACTTCAAATAAGACCACTCCACACGTTCATATGCCTTCATCATGTCAAGTTTCAGTGCAGCATAAATATTGTTCTTTGATCTCTTCCTCTTCATAAAATGCAAACATTCATATGCTGAAATTATGTTGTCGGTTATCAACCTACCAGGAATGAATGCCGACTGCTCCTCTGATATTATTCCCGGGAGGATCACCTTTAAACGTTTTGCCAACACCTTCGAGGCGATCTTATAAAAAACATTACATAGACTTATTGGGCGGAATTGAGATAGTGACGTTGGGTTTGATACATTTGGGATTAGTACCAACAGAGCATCATTCAAGCAAGCAGGGCTCTCCTCCCCTTTCACAATAGCTAACACTGTCTTTGTCACCGTGTCTCCGCAGATATCCCAATATTTCTGAAAGAAGTGAGCAGAAAAACCGTCAGGACCTAGAGCTTTTGTTGAAAACATTTGGAACAGCGCGGTCTTGACCTCCTTAGCTTCATAAGGGGCCAGCAAGGTTTTGTTCATTGCAGAAGTAACTTTCACCGGCAATGCTGAATAACATCATCTACCCCCTGTACACCTTCCGAAGTGTATAGCTTCTTATAAGACTCAAGGGCCATTTGTTGCATTTATGTTGGGTCATTAGTTGATTGCCCATTTGGTCGTTCCAGCGCCTTAATCTGGTTTTTTCTCCGGCGCATCGAAGCTCTCATATGGAAGAAATGTGAGTTTCGGTCTCCAGCAGATAGCCACTCCACCCGGGATCGTTGCCTCCACATCAACTCTTCCCGCAAGTAAAGCTCGATCAAACGGTCATTGATCTTAACCTCTGCATGCGACGGGCCCACGCGCAATCTGTCATTGCGCAAACGGTCCAGCTCTTTCTTCAAACAGCGTATCTCCCCCTTGACACTTCCAAAAGTGGTCCTCGACCATTCTCCCAGGTTTCATGCAAGAACCTCGAGATTCGCGCGTACTTCACTCACCTGTAGATTATGGTTGTTCGGCTCCCACCCTGATTGAACTGTAGACTTTAGACCGGGATGTGTATACCACATTACCTCATAGCAAAACTGTTTTTCTTTCTTTCCTCCCCCACCTGGTTGTGCAAGTTGTAACAAGATGGCCGAGTGGTCAGATGTAGCAAACGTGAGATGTTCTACTGTCGCAGAAGGAAGAGTCCACACCAGTCCACCTGGCCTAAGGCTCTATCTAACCTGACACGGGTATAAGAGCCACCAGTTACTTTCTTTTCATAGGTCCATCTGGTGCCTTTGAATGCAAGATCGACCAAACCACACACATCAACAGTATCTCTGAAGCTTTGGATTTGTGACTGACTCCTAGAACCAATACCGTCATGTTCATCATGCTTCAAGACTTCATTGAAATCCCCTGTACAAACTTAAGGTAATTCTTGGAGTGTGGATAAATTCTTCATTGTGTCCCAAGTGTGGCGACGAAGATGGGTCTGTGCTTCCCCGTAGAAGCATGAAAGCCTCCACTGGTGGTCCCCTAGAACAGCAATTTTACCATCGATATGATACTTTAAGTAGCCCAAAATCTCAATATTTATTTCATCATTCCAGAAAATAGCTAAACCTCCGCTCCTACCGGAGGCATCCACAACAAAAGAACTATCATAACCTGAAGCAGTGGCGGATCTAGGATTTTGAAACAGGGTGGTCCATCTTAAAAAATTATACTACAAATATGACATGCCTACCATCAATTGTATGGAGTATCTTCTGCAAAAATAATATTTTTTGCCTACGATCCTTCACTACTAATTTACTTATGTTGTATGTGTAGGAATGAATGGCAACGAAGAATTGCCATTCAAGAAATAATTGCTTTGCATCATACTACAATTTTGATTCTAACTCCTAGTTCCAATTTACTATACCGTTTCACAAAACACAAATTATTGTAAGTCAACACATGTTACTCCCGTTCTTCATAGTTCATAGAATTTTCTTGATCATAGATGACCAGGCTGTTCCTCACGTTTTTCTTCTTAATAATAGCAACAAATATGACATGCAATCAATCAGAATTTAGAAATTGGGAGTGTGAACAAAGGGAAACCTACGCAAATGACAAATCATGACTTCCTGATGGCTGCTGCATACCGCCTGCTGCCGGGTAGGACTGCGCGCACGGGGTGGTGCCAGCCTGCCGCTGTAGCGTCGGGCGGGCGGGGCGGGTGACGAGTGGCTCCTCACGTCCTGGGAACGGGATGTGGCAGTGGATCCGCCGAGGTCCGCCGCTACGGCGAGTAGCGGAGCTGAGTAGGGACGGCGGCGCATACGCCAGAGGGGAAGGAGCAGACATGAACAGGTGTGGTTGTGCGCAGTAGGTCGGGACAGTGCTTCCTATGCTTTTTTATTTTTTTCCTCGGGCCTTTTCTACTATGGTATGCAGGCCGTCGCAAAATCCCAAGGTGGGCCGCGGCCCACCCTATCCACCCTCTGGATCCACCACTGACCTGGAGTACTTTATAGATTTTCAACTCTTTCCCCACTGATCTGGGTTTCAATACAAAGTACTCTAGGGGAAAATTTATCTACAAGCTCTCGTAGCTCTTGAATTGTCGGGGCATTGCCAATCCCCCGGCAATTCCAGCAAAGAAGATTCATTGCGTCCGGCGGTCCTCCGCCGGGGAGGCCACCATTCTCGCGTCCGAGTTCTTCTATCCTGAAGGGTTCTTCTTCGCACCACCATTGCCTGCCTTCTCGCTCTGAGCTGTTAACTTGGACCTATTCGGATCTTGTTTTGGTGGAAGGCTGAGAGGCACCACCGCTCCACTAGGCTTCGGAGCCAGGACCAGTTCCAGGTCTGTAGTGGTTTTGGCGATCGGTGAGCCCGTGACTTGATCAGAAGATTGTTTCCGGTTGGCATCGGTCATGTCCATATCCACCTCCTCCTGTTCTTGTGAACTTTTATCACCCCGTTCAGAATTGGCATCAGATTGATGTTCCTGGTTCCTTGTTTTCTGATTCCTGCTCCAGCGGCGGGTGCCCCATGCTGTTGTCACCGACGCACTAATGTTTTCGAAGAACAAGGCAGAGGGAGGATGGACCCTGTCCCCGCGCTCCTTGAATTCATGGCCCATCATGCCGCAGACCTGGCACCAATCCGGTAAGTGCTCATACTTGACGTCAAAGATCTCCCTTTGGCCTCCGCGGATCAGGGATATAGCTTTTTTCAGAGGGTTACGGACATCCAGCCGGACCCTGACTCGGTAGAAATTCCCTTCGAAATCAAACGAAGACGGCTCTGAATCCACGAACTCGCCAATCTTCTAGTCCAGTGCCTAAACCTTACCATGAAAAGCAATCGGGAGCTCGATGATCCGTGCCCAGATCTCGAAAATGAAGAGCTCAATCGAGGAAGGCTTTGTGTATCCATCATACGGGGCAATGATCACGGGATTTCCCCTGAAGTGCCATGGCCCTCCTTGAGTGACCCGCTCCCAATCCCCCAGGCAGTCAAATTGCATCTGGAATAGATTCTCCTCAAGGGTTTTGATCTTCAATGCCCTGGCTAGATCCCAAGCAGTCTTCATGTTACGGAAGAACCAATAGGTGCTGAAACACTTGTCCATGTGGACTCGGGCCAAGATCATCCAGCGGAGTTCCTCCTCCGCCTGGGCATCATCATCCTCGAAGATCACACCATCATGGTCATCCTCCTTTAGAGCCAGTTCCTTCATCAATTCTTCCAAGTTGCCCTTCCCTTTGTTGCCTGAATCCGACGAGCTTCCGCGACTCATCATGCGTACAGACCTCACGGGGTAGATCGATCCCGATGTTATGGAGACAAGAAAACCCTAAAACCCCTCGGGGAGCAAAGCCCGTATCCAGGTTGGGCAACTTGAGTGCGGATCTCAACTCAGATCGAGGAGAAAGACGATAGATTCTCAACATCACCAATGGCGGCGAGAGGAAGATAAATCCTAGCTAGAGGGAAGCACCCTTCACGTGTGCGTATGTCTACTATAGATTGAAGCCCATAGCGTAGCCAAGAGACAAAACTGAAGGCCTAGCCCAACAACACAAAAAGACAAAAAAAACAAAATGACATCACCCTTAGATGTGACTTAATTATGTCACATCTAGATATGTCCTAGACGGACCCTTATCACATAGCATGGATCCATCATCCATTAGAACGTGAAAGAGTAGAACAGTCCAAATTGTTTAACACTTGAGTATAGTCCCCACATGCTCTAGAGTTGTGTCAACCATCTTTCTGTATTTAAAACCAACATACAAAGAAGGCATCTGCTATCATCCACTACATTTAGCGTGTTTGGAGTCCCGCGCCATCGATGTCCGTGTAGACGAGGATCGGATAAGCTACGCAGATCAGGGAACGGAGGGGGATAGGTTGGAGATCCATCTGGCGGCGAGGCGATCACAAGGGAAGCAAGGACCTACCAGGGTAAGGGAACTGTGAGGCGACGACATGTGGGAGCTTTATCTGGTATCTGCACAAGCAAGCGAGGGTTTGTGTGTGTGGGAGCTCCTATTTGGCGCGTTCGGCGCCGTAGAAGCGAACAGGTGCCTACAGGCAACTCTAGTGGGCCGGCCCACCGATGAAAGACAGGAGTAAACGTCTCGCAAAAAAAATGCAAAAATACCTAAGAACCATGACTCGAACCCGCGCCTCTTAATTACAGGATTGCTCAGCTAACAACTACATCACAGCAGGACTATTGATTTATTAAGAACGCGAACGCTTTAAGAACCATAAGAGCCGCACTATTTATTACGCATTTTTTAAGTATTCGGTTTTTGGAAAAGTTGATTGTTAATGAAAATAAGTACATAAATTTTGAAAAAAGTTCATCAATTCTAAACACAGTTCATCAAATTTGAAACAAAAGTTCATCGATTAGAAGAAAAAGTTCATCAAATTTGAAAGTAGTTCATCGATTTCAAAAAAAGTTCATAGATTTTGAAAAAAGTTCATTGATTTTGAGAAATAGTTCATCATTTTTGAAGAAAAGTTCGCAAACATAAAAAAGTTCAGAGATTTTGGGAAAAGTTTAAAAAGTTCATCATTTTCGAAAAAAAGTTCATCATTTTCAAAAAAAAATCATTGATTTTGAAAAAAGTTCATCGAGTTTGAAAAAATAGTTCATCAATTTTGAAAAAAAGCTCACAAAGTTGAAGGAACAATTCATCAATCCTGAAAGAAGTTCATCGGATTTGGAAAAAGTTCATCGAATTTGAAAAAAAGTTCATCAATTTTTAAAAATGTGGATGGATTTGCACAAAAACATCGAACGAGGAAGAAAGAAAAATAAAAAATGAAACAGAAAAACAAAAATGGAAAACAGAAAAAACGAAAAACAAAAAAAGGAAAGAAAAGATGATAAGTAAAAGTAGTGATGGAACTTAGCGCATCAAGTTCCTCTGGCGAGGTGGTTACCACTAAGCACCTTGAACCAGCAAGTACTTGGTTTGATTCCTAGATATCGTGGAATTTTTGTGCTTTGATTTTGCGAGCGGAAGTGCTAAATGGGCCGAGCCCAGGTAAAGGGCCTGCAGGCGCCGGTTTGCTGAGAACCGAAGAAACCGGCGGCTGCAGCGCTAAATAGGTTTTGCCTTTGTGTGTGCCCAGCCATGAGATGTGGCTGAGCTCGGAAGTGAAGATGGCTGAGGAGTGCAAGTTGGGTCGTGTGGCCGTTTCATCCTTGCTTGAATGGGCCACGTCTGAGTGATTGACAAAAAAACAACCACTTTAGGGGTTACCGTCTCATAGAACTACCATTTTTTAAAAACTGATCGAAAACTACCAAAAATTTCTAATCTTGTGACTAAAAACTATCACTTTCGGAAAATGGCCACTTTAGACAATTTAGACATGTTTGTGACATGCGAGACCCACCCAGGGCTGACATGGAGGCAAAGTTAGCTTTGTTTATTTTGACCGTTAAGTTGACCGTTATTACAGATGGGGCCCACATGTTAGCATCGATCTTCTTCCTCCTCCCCTCTCTACTTGGCATTTCAACAAACACCTCACGAGCACCACCGCGCCGCCGGCGCCAGTGATGTGTTGTCTGCGCCTCCAAGAACACCGAGGAGTTGGGCCTGCTGGCCACGGCCGACCCCGAGCTGCTTCGATAGCTCATCCAAAACATGATGAACAAGAAGGTCCACCTTGTCTTCCCGCCCAACAAGGAGCGCCTCAGCGCCAGCACGAGCATTGGGAAGAAGGACCATCGCCTTGTCGATGCCACCACGGCTCAGGGGCTGCTCGCCGACTTACAGAGGCTAGCGTCACAGCCGCGCCATCGTCAACACGCCGTTCATGGAGCAACCGAGCACCGTCAGCAACAGTCACGTCTTGGCTGGAACAGGAGTGTCGCGGTCGCGTTGGCGGGAACCAGCAGCAGTCGAGTCTCCTGGACCAATAGCGTCGGTGGCCAGCGGCTTCCTCGCTAGGAGATGGAGGGGCGGATGCTCGGCGGATCACGCGGCACCAGCGGCTGCCTTGCCGCAGATGGAGGGGCGGGTGCTCGTCGATCCCGCAGCTCCGACGACCAGCGGTTGCCTCGCTGTCCAGATCGAGCGGAGTCGAGAGCAGAGGTGCGATGTCGGGAGCAGAGGTGCAAGCTGCGGGATGGAGTGATGGTGAGGGGTGGGGTCAGGGGCAGTAGTTGGACTTTTTTTTAAACTGGGATCGGGAATTTAGAAAAAAAAAGAGTGCATATTTTCTAGACATGCAGGGCCCAACTATAATAACGGTCAACTTAACAGTCAAAATAAACAGAGTTGACTTTGACGCCACGTCAGCCCTGATTGGTGGGCCCCGCATGTCATGAACATGTTTAAATCATCTGAATGGGCTATTTTTTCGAATGTGGTAGTTTTTAGTCATAAAATTTAAAAAATGGTAATTTTCAGTCAGTTTTTAAGAAGTGGTAGTTCTGTGGGACGGTAATCCCTAAAGTGGTAGTTCGCCACGTCTAGATGAAAAATGCTCCCTCAAAATGTGCTAAAAATGCCAAAGAGGAAAAAACAGTATTACTATATTACATTTTCCCTTTTGCTGGAAAGGGCCCGTGAGTTGAAACTCACCTTTTTTTCAGATGAGTCGAAACTCACCTGATCTCAAGTTCTCAACCCAGCCTGTCCTAAGAGCAGACCAACTACTTCTAGTTGCTGGCATGGCAATTACAGGTACGGCTCAACTACAAGATCTCGAGATCCAGGGCATAGATTAAGAACAAGAACATAACCTTCGATTTCCTTCACGATCTGACAACAGTTCTGAAATGAGCCATTGTTTGATAGCCACCATAGCATCGCAATCTGCAGCACTGCATATACTGATAGTAAAACCGATGGCACAAAAACAAATAGCTAAAAGGTAGAATGATGAGGTGTTTCTCCGTGCCTGGTCAGTCGACACTATTCCAATCCGATATCAAAGCAGGGGAGCAACTTAAGATTTACGGTAGGTGGACATCTTCTTGAGGATCGCCCCAAAGATATCTGAAAATTAACTGCCATTGATTATTATGACAGTGCATACATGTCATTTTCAGTATTTTTGGCTTTCCAGGTGACCAACACGTCGAACACAACAGGCCAGCACCCACTTAAAATAATCTGGAATCCTTGATATCAATTCATAGGAAGTTCACCGGACAAAGGAACACCTAAGAACAACTGCCACTTACAGCTGGAGATCAGTTAGGCATTAAAAAGAAATAGAATAGGATAATCCAAGTATAGAACTGCTGATTTATACAACAAAAGAAATACTAGATGTTTAACAGATCAACACATACTAGTATCTTTGGGCAGTCTGCAAAGCGATTTAGGAAAACGAGTTCTACAGACATCTTTCAACATTCGGTTTTGTTAAAGGGTTCCTGTTAGTTCTCTATTAAAAAAAATATTTTTGTCAGGCCTGGAGGTGGCATCTTCTTCTTCAGCCTCCCCCGCTTGACCAGCGCCTATTCGCCAGGCGAGAAGCCAGATACCCCCGAGTCGGATCCTAGTATGGTAAAGATCAACGCTGATGGGCAGAGGGGAGCGCTGGTGGTAGTATTCCTTGATGAGCATGGACTATTACCATCGGCGCAAATGATTCAAGGACTGACTTAACCTGCTTTAGTTTGTTTGGAGGTGATGGCTTTAGCTCGAGATTTAAATGTCAAGAGAATTGCCGTAGCATCTGATTGCTTGGAGGTCATCAACAACCTGCAAGGGAGTCATCTGTCCAGATGTGCATTGCTGAGAAAAATAAAGAAGAGCCAAAAGTAACAGACTGCTGCTTCTTGATCACAATTATATATTGGAAAAGGTGCTCGCAGTCTTGTTGCACTTACGTCCTCTCGAATCTCGATTGGTGCACTGCAGCACCTGTTACTCTGACACGAAACAGCCAGGCTGCTGACATCTGCATATTGTGCGTTTGTTGAGCTACTCCACATGAAAATTGGAATGATTCTTTGCAGTGTTAACAATGGAGTAGCTGTCAAAAAACCATAGTTTTAAATAGCGCGCTAAGCATCTTAGCGCCGGACTTCTTCCAAATGCTATAGCGTGCTATAGCGGAGCTATAGCGGGCTATTTAAAATGTTTGTTCATTTGTTTGGACAAAAGTCTCTTAGCGCAAGACCTTTTATAAACGCTATAGCGGGCTATTTAAAACAGTGCAAAAAACTAATAATAAATTTGGAGTAGGAATCAATCATGCTCCAACGATCTGTCTGGTTCAGATCAGATGAGCGCAAAGCCTTGGAGGACCCACTTGGGACAAGAGGATCCATCATTGCTGATGTATTGCGTCTGTAGACTCTGTACACTAGCACAATTTCCACCACTGAACCAATATCCACGAGGGAGCCGGGGAAGCGAGGGGGAAGACGAGCTACATGGAGACCATGCAGCAGATCATCTCTGCCGGCGCAAACATCGTGGACGCAACGGATCTGAGCCGGGATGTGTCCCGACTCCGGGCCAGCTTTCCCAAGGCTCACCTCCTCATCGATCGTGCCGAGTGGGGCAGGTTCAAGGACGTGAACCTGGCCGTGCTGCTCTCGCAGCTCAAGGACGCCACCTACGACGCCGAGGACCTTCTCCGCGAGCTGGATGACCAGCTTCTGCAGCAGAAGACGGAGGCCGCCAACCGAAGTGTCGCAGGTCAACTCTTGGCTTCCATATTTAACCGTGCTTGAGTTTGGATCAGCCGCAGCAAAGCACGAGCAGAGGATGCCCAGAGTAAGCTTGTCAAGGTCATTGGCGAGATGGAGGGAGCGCTCAATTTCATGGGCCTTAACATTGAGCCGAGGCAGCTTGGCATGGCGCCACGCATTCCAGAGACAAGCTCAGTGCTCAGCGAGTCCCTGGTGTTTGGACGCGACGAAGAGCAGGACCGGGTGATCAGTCTGTTGGGCGTGCCATCAGCCATGCCTAGATCGTCTGCCAAGCGATTGAGAGAGAAGAGTAGGAGATCATCTGCCATGGAGGTTGTTGCTACTGATCTTACTATGTTACCGATAGTTGGCATCGGCGGGGTCGGTAAGACTACGCTTGCCCAGCTAGCGTACAATGACCCAAGGGTTAAAGCACACTTTAACTTGAGAATTTGGGTTTGTGTATCTGACCTTTTTGACATAAAGAGGGTGACCAAAGAGATTCTGGAACATACCTCTGCCTCCGCAGAAGCAACGGATTCACTAGCGAGCTTTTTTTTTTGCGGACTCAACACTTGTATTACTCAATCAAAGTATCGTTACACTCTTCAGCAACTATCTCCAACACATCTGGAGGACCCGACCCTAACCAAGTCATGGTCCTATTATTAGTCCTACCAAAAGCAGCTAACCTGTCACTCGCTTTATTTTGCGACCGAGTGACCTGAGTAATACAAGTTTGATGAAGACTCAAAAGAAATCTAATTTCATTCACTAGGGAAGAATATAATGAGCGATCGGTGCTCCCACATGTGATCATAGAAACTGCAACCGAAGAATCCATCTCAATATGGATCGGTAGTGTTGTACGTTGAATCGAGGAAGATAACCCCGCCATACACGCACAAAGCTCCGCCTCCAGCGCATCCCTGCATAAATACAAAGCTCTGCAAGCTGAGAAGATAATTTTCCCTGTGTCATCCCTCAATATCATCCCCGCTCCTGCATCTTCCATCGAGCCAAAAGCACCATCAGTGTTAAGTTTAGTCCAGCCCTGGCTTGGTTTGATCCAACCAAGCTGCCGTGGCACTTGTCTACCCGGCTGCGTCCCAACGTCCATGTTGATGTATGATTTGCCTTTAGCAGGATTCACTAGGGAGCTTAAATGCTCTTCAAGTGGAACTGAGCCAACAGCTGAAAGAAGAGAAGTTTCTTCTTGTGTTGGATGATGTATGGCCTAGCGCGTGTCAGGAATGGAGGACATTCTCAGCGCCACTCAGGTGCGGACATCACGGCAGCATGGTCCTTGTGACAACTAGATCTCTACGGGTTGCAGACCTTGTTGCCACCATTGAGCCTCCCGCAGTAGCTGTAGAACTCCAAGGCCTGCCTACTGACATATTTTGGGACTTCTTCAGCAAGTGTGCATTCGGTAGAGAGTGCCTGCAGTCATATCCCCAGCTGCAACAAATTGGTCGTGGCATTGCCTCTAGGCTGTGTGGATCTCCTCTAGCTGCCAAAACGCTCGGCCGCTTGTTGAATACGGAGCTCACCGAGCGACACTGGAGGAGTATCCAGAACAATGAACTGTGGGAGCTAGCACAGCAAGATAATGAGATATTACCGGCCCTTCGTCTGAGCTACTTGTATCTCCCGCAGGAACTAAAAAGATGCTTTGCACTATGTTGTATGTTTCCAAAGGATTATAGCTTTGAAAAAGATGAGATAGTTGACCTCTGGGCGTCACAGGGCTATGTTGCACCAGCAGGTAGTATGCGCCTTGAGGATGTGGGGAGTAGATATTTGGATGATTTGAGTAGCCGGTTTCTACTCCAAGCTGATCCCAAGTTCCCTGGACTAAGTAGATATATAATGCATGATTTGATCCATGATATGGCACAATCTGTGTCAGTGGGTGAGTGCTTGTTGATGCAAGATTCTAGCAGCTACCAGAGCCTGAGAAGAATGCCACAAACAGTTCGTCATATGTCAATAGAGGTGGATAATGCAGCTCTAAGCAGAATGACAACAGACCTTGACAATCTGAATAAACTGCGTTCTCTTAGGTTTGGAACCAGATTCGAGGTTGAGATGATTTCATGGTTTAGTCAGCTCTCCAACATCCTCTTTTTGAGCCTGAAAGGTTGCAAGCTGGTGAAGCTACCTGAGAGCCTTTGTGTCTTGAATCATCTTCGCTACCTTGATATATCACATAGCAGTATACAGGAATTCCCCGAGAAATTCTGGTGCCTTTACAACCTACAAGTGGTTGATGCCAGCCGTACAAGGTTGCAAACAATTCACGAGGGAGTAACAAAGCTAGTCAACTTGCGTCGTCTGTCCCTACCGGTGAAGTCTTCTCACGAGCTATCTAAGATAAGTGGCATAGGGAATCTATCTTGTCTACGGAACTTGAGCTATTTTCGGGTTGGAAGTGTGAATGGACGCAAAATTGGTGAGTTGAAGGGCATGAACCAGCTCAGTGGGACACTATCTATCAGATCTATTGGTAGAGTTCAGAATATGGCAGAAGCCGCCGAGGCTAACCTTGTTGACAAGCAATACCTCGAGGAGTTGGTATTGGAGTGGAGAGTGCAGGCATGCAGCTGGAGGAGGTTTGAGAATGAAGTTCTGGAAGGCCTGCATCCTCCTTCAAGAATCCAACGGCTTCGAGTTGAATGCTTCGGAGGTGATGTCGCTCCAAGCTGGTTCAACCCTGAAAACCTACCAAATGTGAAAAGTCTGCAACTTCCACGATGTCAGTCACTGCCTGTACAAGTCTACTGTCAATGCCTGTCCACGGATTCGCAGGGTTTGTTTGCCTCCAGGACCTCAAGATCCATTCCTGTTGGAAGCTGGTGTGCCCAAGCGAAGCAATTGTTTTCCCTCCTTCACTCCAACGACTCTCCATCTGTTATTGCGGCGAGCTTGATAAGTCTTTTCAGCCAGGCTGCTTAGAGAACCTTGCCTCTCTCAGGCTTGTGCAATTGAAAGGCTGTCACAACGTGGAGGTTGTTCCATTGAACTCCAGCACAAGTATCAAATGTCTGGTTCTTCGTCACTGCTCCGAGTTATCATCCATAGGAGGATCGCCAACAGCTGTTCTTTCATCCATACAACATGTTGACATATCTGATTACCCTAAGCTTATTCAGGGGCAACAGCCGTTGCTAAATCAGGGGCTATCGACGCCCAAGGAGAAGGAACTGCACAAATTTCTACAATATACTACATGGTACTAATCGTAAGATCATTGATCTCCTTTTTCTTTCTGCAAGCTGCAAGATCGTTATCGTCTGAACTAGGAGAATTAATATCTTGGCCAAGATTAAGTTTCCTGTATGTATTCCAATTCAATGTCAGATAAATACATTGAAGAGCATTTCAGATTCAAACACATGGCTGACACTAGTTTCAAATCAGAAAAGAAGAAAAGAGTTTACCATGGAAATTAATTGGACATGCCTGTATGGTCTGATTGATCGATGTTTTTATACCTCTTGTACAGGAGCAGTTTTGTTCCGTTCAAATTAACACTCGAGGTTGGCTCCTAATCTTTGTTGCCATTGCGCAGATGAGAGCACCCTGTTTCTGAACGATGGATCTGCACTCCTCGGTCAATAGCCGGAGCCAGCTGAAACAAAAGCCGAGGGGGGTAATATTAACAGGGAACTGTAAGTTGTAATCAACATATAGCATAACATTTTATAAGCCTAAGATTTGACTCCTGAAAACACGGAGTGTACAGGAGCAATGCTCCAGTAAGGGAAAGTATACCTGAATTTTGTGGAAACCACATACTAATATCAGGTACATTGCATGGAATCAGACTTAAATTCATGCCATCAAGAGGCAGTAATATCTAGTTTTTTTTTTGCGTGAAAACTTCCGATCTATTCATCAACTGTCAAGATAGTACAAAGAACACTAGAAGTAAAAATTACATCCAGGTCTGTAGACCACCTAGCGACGACTACAATCTCTGGAGCGAGCCGAAGGTGCGCCGCCGTCATCGCCCCTCCCTCGTTGAAGCCGGGCAAACATTGTTGTAGTAGACAGTCGGGAAGTCGTCGTGCTAAGGCCCCATAGGACCAGCGCACCAGAACAGCAACCGCCGCCGATGAAGAGAAGCATAGACCGGAAGGATCCAACCTGCAGACACACAGACGTAGACGAGCGAAGACCGGATCCAGTCGGATCCACCGAAGACAAACGCCGATCGGATCCCATGAGATCCGCCGGAGACAAACCTCCACACGCCTTCTGACGATGCTTGAAACATCACCGGGACGGGGGCTAGGCGGGGAGGACCTTATTCCATCTTCAAGAAGCCGCCACCGCCTCATCTTCTTGAGCATGGCACAAACCCTAATAAAACTCAGAAAAGCATCTAAAAACGGAGCCCTCCCGCCGGCAAGGGCCGGGATCCACCGTGCCTCCATGATCCGAGGACCATAGAAGATAAGGCGGACCGGCGACGCCGGCGAGAGAGGCAAGGAAACCCTAGATGGGAGTTGGGCGTGGGCAGGAGGAGCAAAGGGATACGAGCTTTGCAATGCAAGGTCACTCCCAAAGAAATATCTTGAGTTCCAGAAAGTAGTCTTTGGTTAGGCAACTTCAGATTTAGAATTCAAGGTTAGCAATACCTTTTCTGGGGACATCAGAAAGTTAACTTCTGCTGATTATTATGAGGACTTCACTGCCACTTTTAACACAAACTTAAGTTAGAAATTAAAAATATATATAGGATAACAAAGTGACAGGACTGTTGATTAATGCCGCAAAAAAGTATACTGGTTGTTTGATAGTCTCAACATGTTCTACACTTATTATAACTATCTTACTGTATTTAGAACAACATGTTCTACAGTTATTATAACTATCTTACTGTATTTAGAACAAACTGACGCCACAGAGTCTCCTACGTCAGGTAGAAGCCATCATTCACTACAAATTTGAATATATGATATCCCAGAAAATATTATGTCTACAAAATGGCATACATCCCGATTGAACTACCAAAACCGTATGCCAACATTATTACCTAATTATGAAAAAAGTACAATACATATAAAATCATTTCATCATTAACAGGAGGTAACCAAAAGCTTCCATGCCATATTATTAAGAAAAACGGGATTTGGGCATCCGTATGCCAGAAAAGACCAATTCGCATTTTTAAACCAAGTTACAATACCAAAAAAAAACAGAGATAAGACTCTAGATATCAAAGAAAAATTATGGTTCGACCAATCGATCATAGTATCCATAGTTAAGTACTGGGTGTTACAGCTGCATGGGCTACTTATAAGAGGACACAGTCACAAGCAGAGTTACTGAGTAAAGTGAAATAGCTAGCCACATAAAAGTCAGGTACATGAGTGCACCCAAGCACCAAGAGCACCTGTTACAACTCCATAAAGGTATATCCAAGTCACTGCTACTCATATTCAAAAAACCTAACTCTAATATCATCAGAAAGATAGATAATTGCGAAGCTACACTATGCAAGTAGGACTTTTAAGGCCCATCTGCCAATGACTCCGAGAACAAGGGAACATATTGAATATAAGGAGTCTTGCCACATTTAATTTGGTCATCCCGTCCAAGTTGACTTATAAAATAAAACTTTCTGCAATCCATCTCATATGACATTAGTGTGTTCTCGTGCCCACAGACTATGAAGATCATATTGCGTTCAGGGTGAAATGAGATGACATTGTAATCATGCTCTGAATACTTTACTCCAAACAGTCGCGAGTGGCACATTGTGCCTCAAGGTCCACTTTCCTCGTTCATAGTCCTCAAGAACCCAGACTGATAGGCAGACAGAATCAGCACTAGCTGCAAAATATAGCTGCCCATTTGATAGAAAAGTATCATCGATAGAAGAATCATTACAGGATGATGCAGGAGTACCAATGAAAATGATGCACAAAAGATTTCCTTTGACATTCAAGGTCACTACCATGTCATCAAAGGCGGCCAAATGCAGGATCCCATCAAAAACTACGCTTTTTGAATGCCTTGGTATTGCAAAGAAATTGTGATCAGCAGTTTGATGGTGCATCCAAACACCAGCTTTGGATGAGTAAACTGACACCATTTCTATGCGTCCACTGCAATCAATTAGCTCGTTCTCTTCTGTACCCCACACATCCTCATCTATGAATTCAAACACATGAAAGTGGGAAGACACAGCCGGATCGAAACCCAGGCGAATGACCTCCACCTTGCTGGACCAATCAGTGGCTGGGACGACCATCCATTTCTCAGTGGCGGGATTGCACACCACATAATCCAATGTCTTTGGATCAGTCGCCTTCCAGCGACGGCAGAGGAGGAGGCCATTGCAGCAGTCCAAGATTTCAAGGCTCTTATATTTGGGCAGGAAGGAGAGTGACGGGTCGACCAGCGGGTCACCTTCCCCTGACACATTGGTGAAATAGCGAGCCGCCTTGGGAAATCGATTTCCGTTATAACCTTCGTAGAAGAATCCGGCGAGGGACTGGGGCATCTTCTTGAGGTGGTCGGGGTGGGAGATGAGGTCGCGCCAGCGCGTGGAGACGCACTTGCAGCAGCAGGTGGACTTGTAGGGCAGGCGCGAGATGATGTCGACGAGGAGGTCGTCGGTGAGGTTGGCCGTCGGGTCGCTCCCCTCCACATCCTTCTCCTTCTTGGAGTCCCCCGCCATGGCCGTCCGCGGAGATGAGGAGCTCGCAGTCTGCGCAGATCGGGAAACGGCGGGGAAAAGATTAGAGATCAATCCCGTCCGTGAGGGGAGCGTGAGGGGAAGAGAGGAGAACTTCGAATCGAAGAGCGGCGAGAGCGTCAGCTGCCATCTGCCATCTGCGCCGGCGAGCGAGGGTCCGAGATGCGGCAGAGCTCGGCTCGGCAGTGAAGACGATGGGAGAATGGAGATTGGGCCGCTGTGACCTTTTTCCTTCCTTGCTGGAATGGGCCGTGTGAGTCGAAATGCACCACTACCGCACTACGTACAACATTGCTATCCCTCGAAAGATTCTAAAAGAAAAAAAGTTATTGTCTCAAAGAAAAATGTTATCCCTCCCTCCAACAAACAAACTAATGGCCGGGGGCATTCCTCCTTTTCAAAAAAAAAAACTAGTTCATTGCTATGGTGAAAAAACAATGTACATTTCTAAGAAGCAAATTGCACTAACATGAACCTGAAATGGACATGTCGCATATGATCCCTGGGCACCTAGCTCGCATATGAGTATGATCCCCGAGCACCTAGGTCACACGACCAGAGTCCCCAACTCTTCCATACAGCTATCCTCTACAACAGCCCCACCCTTCCCGCACTCTTCGTGTACCATGTGCTCTGTTTGCATGCCTAACATGCCAAATCGCTCGATCTGAGACACCCCATGCGTGCAGTCCACACTCTGGTCTCGCTCGACCCAATCAATAGATGGCGACATCAGCACATGTTCACCCCTCACTCAAAAGCTCTGTCATTGCACATGTTTAATGATGAGAATTAGCATGGTGTGATGTGCCTGAGCCGCAAGCATGTCGATCCTGATAGTAAGTGCAGTCTGACTATGGCGTTGGTTTGTGTTCAAGAACAAGTCGATCAAACGGGCTTCAAAATACCAACAAAATTTGAGAATTTTTTTTTTTGCTGATTTTGATTGGTATCAAAACATTTTTTTCTTCAAACGTTCGCCAAGATTTGAATGATTAAATTCAAATTTGACCTTGGTCAAAATTCGTTCAAATTCAATGGGATTTAAATGGAAAAGAATTTGTTTTTCTTTATTTTGTGGATATTCGTTGTGGTCTAAATTAATGGTCTTACCAAAATTTTAAACCCCAGGGTGAACTCCATTGGGCGGCCCATTGTCCAACAATCCTACTACCTCTACTACACACAAATAAGAAATCCCATGAGCCATTCTGTTTGTACGAAACAAATTCAAATTTTGCTTGGATCACATGGTAAACTATATGGTGTAGATATGACAATGTTTGATTTACGTTACATTGGAAGCTACACCGTCTCCGTGAGTTTGAGATGGGCAAAAATATATTGGCTTTCACTGCAGCCTCCCTGTCAAAAATATTGGCTTTCACTGCAGCCTCCTGATCCCTCCCCAGAACCACAACCTCTGTGTGGGAGTAAGCTTACTCCTCCAACTATTCACCTTCAAAAATTGAATCGCATTTACACTTTCTTTCACTAAAAGATTCGGTGATAATGAACTAAAGCATGAATTTCCATACTAAAAGGAAGTATGGTCTTGATATGGGCTTTGTACATATTTAGTGTGCACCAACCATACCAACTCTGTTCTTGTATTGTAAATGTAAATATTAAGGATGCATGCTCTCAATCTTAGCTCAACATATACCAATCTACTTGTATAATTTCATTCCTATGGCATATCGCCTACACCGTCTATACTAAAGAGGAAGAGCAATCAGTGGCACTTAGGATCAAGGAGTTAGACACATACAACATGTTCGGAATAGTAGGCATACAGAAATAGTAGACACCTTGCTCTTCCATAGTTTGGGTTTCTGCACCACCACCAGCCACACTTTGGTTTCCAGCAACACCAACTCCTCCATAAGGTTCTTGCAGGAACATATCATTCGGGAGGGAGCTAGGGTTGGGTATCCGGTGTTTCCATGGAGGAGGAGGGGACAAAGTTCAGTGTTTCCATGGAGGAGGGGACAAAGTTCGCGAGAGAGTTGGAGCTACACAATAACTCGCTTGGTCGAACTGTTGGGAACGTAGTAATTTCAAAAAATTTCCTACGCACACGCAAGATCATGGTGATGCATAGCAACGAGAGGGGAGAGTGTGTCCACGTACCCTCGTAGGCCGAAAGCGGAAGCGTTAGAACAACGCAGTTGATGTAGTCGTACGTCTTCACGACCCGACCGATCAAGCACCAAAACTACGGCACCTCCGAGTTCTAGCACACGTTCAGCTCGATGACATCCCTCGAACTCCGATCCAGCCGAGTGTCGAGGGAGAGTTCCGTCAGCACGAGGCGTGGTGACGATCTTGATGTACTACCGATGCAGGGCTTCGCCTAAGCACCGCTACGATATTATCGAGGTGGATTATGGTGGAGGGGGGCACCGCACACGGCTAAGAGATCCAAGGGATCAATTGTTGCTGTGCCTAGAGGTGCCCCCCTGCCCCCGTATATAAAGGAGCAAGGGGGGAGGGGGCGGCCGGCCTAGTAGGGGCGCGCCAAGGGGAGTCCTACTCCCACCGGGAGTAGGACTCCCTCCTTCCTTGTTGGAGTAGGAGAAGGGGGAAAGAGGGGGAGAGGAGGAAGGAAAAGGGGGCCGCACCCCTTGTCCAATTCGGACCAGAGGGGGGCTGCGCGCCTCCTTCCTTTCGGCCTCTCTCCTCTATTCCCGTATGGCCCAATAAGGCCCATATACTCCGCGGCGAATTCCCGTAACTCTCCGGTACTCCGAAAAATACCCGAATCACTCGGAACCTTTCCTAACTCCGAATATAGTCGTCCAATATATCGATCTTTACGTCTCGACCATTTCGAGACTCCTCGTCATGTCCCCGATCTCATCCGGGACTCCGAACTCCTTCGGTACATCAAAACACATAAACTCATAATATAACTGTCATCGAAACCTTAAGCGTGCGGACCCTACGGGTTCGAGAACAATGTAGACATGACCTAGAATTATTCTCGGTCAATAACCAATAGCGGAACCTGGATGCTCATATTGGCTCCCACATGTTCTACGAAGATCTTTATCGGTCAAACCGCATAACAACATACGTTGTTCCCTTTGTCATCGGTATGTTACTTGTCCGAGATTCGATCGTCAGTATCCAAATACCTAGTTCAATCTCGTTACCGGCAAGTCTCTTTACTCGTTATGTAATGCATCATCCCGCAACTAACTCATTAGTCACATTGCTTGCAAGGCTTATAGTGATGTGCATTACCGAGAGGGCCTAGAGATACCTCTCCGACAATCGGAGTGACAAAACCTTATCTCGAAATACGCCAACCCAACATGTACCTTTGGAGACACCTGTAGTACTCCTTTATAATCACCCAGTTACGTTGTGACGTTTGGTAGCACCCAAAGTGTTCCTCCGGTAAACGGGAGTTGCATAATCTCATAGTTACAGGAACATGTATAGGTCATGAAGAAAGCAATAGCAACATACTAAACGATCAAGTGCTAGGCTAACGGAATGGGTCATGTCAATCACATCATTCTCCTAATGATGTGATCCCGTTAATCAAATGACAACTCTTTTGTCCATGGCTAGGAAACATAACCATCTTTGATAAACGAGCTAGTCAAGTAGAGGCATACTAGTGACGTTATGTTTGTCTATGTATTCACACATGTATTATGTTTCCGGTTAATACAATTCTAGCATGAATAATAAACATTTATCATGATATAAGGAAATAAATAATAACTTTATTATTGCCTCTAGGGCATATTTCCTTCAGTCTCCCACTTGCACTAGAGTCAATAATCTAGTTCACATCGCCATGTGATTTAACACCAATATTCACATCTGTATGTGATTAATACCCATAGTTCACATCATCATGTGATCAACACCCAAAGGGTTTACTAGAGTCAATAATCTAGTTCACATTTCTATGTGATTAACACCCAAAGAGTACTAAGGTATAATCATGTTTTGCTTGTGAGAGAAGTTTAATCAATGGGTCTGTCATATTCACAGCCGTATGTATTTTGCAAATATTCTATGTCCACAATGCTCTGCACGGAGCTACTCTAGCTAATTGCTCCCACTTTCAATATGTATCCAGATTGAGACTTAGAGTCATCTGGATTGGTGTAAAAACTTGCATCGTTGTAACTTTTTACGACGGGCTCTTTTATCACCTCCATAATCGAGAAACATCTCCTTAGTTTTCACTAAGGATATTCTTGACCGCTGTCCAGTGATCTACTCTTTGATCAAAATTGTATTCCTTTGTCAAACTCAGAGCAAGGTATACAATAGGTCTGGTTCACAGCATAGCATACTTTATAGAACCTATGACTGAGGCATAGGGAATGACTTTTCATTCTTTTTCTATTTTCTGCCATGGTCGGGTCTTGAGTCTTACTCAACTTCACACCTTTGCATCACAGGCAAGAACTCTTTCTTTGACTGTTCCATTTTGAACTATTTCAAAATCTTGTCAAGGTATGTACTCATTGAAAATCTTATCAAGCATCTTGATCTATCTCAATAGATCTTGATGCTCAATATGTAAGTAGCTTTACTGAGGTTTTTATTTTAAAGAACTCCTTTCAAATACTCCTTTATGCTTTGCAGAATAATTCTACATTATTTCCAATCAACAATATGTCATTCACATATACTTATCAGAAATGCTGTAGTGCTCCCACTCACTTTCTTGTAAATACAGGCCTTTCCAAAAGTCTGTATAAAACCATATGCTTTGATCAACTCATCAAAGCGTATATTCCAGCTCTGAGATGCTTGCACCAGTCCATTGATGGATTGCTGGAGCTTGCACACTTTGTTAGCATCTTTAGGATTGACAAAACCTTCTGGTTGCATCGTATACAACTCTTCTTTAATAAATCCATTAAGGAATGCAGTTTTGACATCCATTTGCCAGATTTCATAAAATGTGGCAATTGCTAACATGATTTGGACAGACTTAAGCATCGATACGAGTGAGAAAATCTCATTGTATTCAACACCTTGAACTTGTCGAAAAACCTTTTTGCGACAAGTCGACCTTTGTAGATAGTAACACTACTATCAACGTCCGTCTTCCTCTTGAAGATCCATTTATTTTCTATGGCTTGCCGATCATCGGGCAAGTCCACCAAAGTCCACACTTTGTTCTCATACATGGATCCTATCTCAGATTTCATGGCCTCCAGCCATTTCGCGGAATCTGGGCTCATCATCGCTTCCTCATAGTTCGTAGGTTTATCATGGTCTAGTAACATGACTTTCAGAACATGATTACCGTACCACTCTGGTGCGGACCGTACTCTGGTAGACCTACGAGGTTCTGTAGTAACTTGATCTGAAGTTTCATGATCATCATCATTAGCTTCCTCACTAATTGGTGTAGGAATCACTGGAACTAATTTTAGTGATGAACTATTTTCCAATTAGGGAGAAGGTACAGTTACCTCATCAAGTTCTACTTTCCTCCCACTCACTTCTTTCGAGAGAAACTTCTTCTCTAGAAAGGATCCATCTTAGCAACGAATAACTTGCCTTCAGATCTGTGATAGAAGGTGTACCCAATAGTTTCCTTTGGGTATTCTATGAAGACGCACTTTTCCGATTTGGGTTCGAGCTTATCAGGTTGAAACTTTTTTCACATAAGCATCGCAGCCCCAAAATTTAAGAAACGACAGCTTAGGTTTACTGCTAAACCACAATTCATATGGTGTCATCTCAACGGATTTAGATGGTGCCCTTTTAACGTGAATGCAGCTGTCTCTAATGCATAACCCCAAAACAATAGTGGTAAATTAGTAAGAGACATCATAGATCGCACCATATCCAATAAAGTGCGGTTACGACGTTCGGACACACCATAACGTTGTGGTGTTCCAGATGGCGTGAGCTGTGAAACTATTCCACATTGTTTTGATTGAAGACCAAACTCGTAACTCAAATATTCATCTCCACGATCAGATCGTAGAAACTTTATTTTTCTTGTTATGATGATTTTCCACTTCACTCTGAAATTCTTTGAACCTTTCAACTATTTCAGACTTATGTTTCATCAAGTAAATATACCCATATCTGCTCAAATCATCTTGTGAAGGTCAGAAAATAACGATACTTGCCACGAGCATCAACACTCATTGGATTGCATACATCGGTATGTATTATTTCCAATAAGTCAGTAGCTCGTTCCATTGTTCCGGAGAACGGAGTTTTAGTCATCTTGCCCAAAAGGCACGGTTCGCAAGCATCAAATTATTCATAACCAAGTGATTCAAAAATCCATCTTTATGGAGTTTCTTCATGCGCTTTACACCGATATGACCCAAACGGCAGTGCCACAAATAAGTTGCACTATCATTATTAACTTTTCATCTTTTGGCATCAATATTATGAATATGTGTATCACTACGATCGAGATCCAACAAACTATGTTCATTGGGTGTATGACCATTGAAGGTCTTATTCATGTAAACAGAACAACAATTATTCTCTGACTTTAAATGAATAACCGTATTGCAATAAACATGATCAAATCATATTCATGCTCAACGCAAACGCCAAATAACAATTATTTAGGTTTAACACTAATCCCGAAAGTATAGGGAATGCGAGATGATGATCATATAAATCTTGGAACTACTTCCAACACTCATCATCACTTCCCCTTCAACTAGTCTCTGTTTATTCTGTAACTCCTGTTTCGAGTTACTAATCATTGCAACCGAACAAGTATCAAATACTCAGGGGCTACTATAAACACTAGTAAGGCACACATTAATAACCTGTATATCAAATATACCCTTGTTCACTTTGCAATCCTTCTTATCCACCAAATATTCAGGGCATTTCCGCTTCCAGTGACCATTTTCTTTGCAGTGTAAGCACTCAGTTTCAGGCTTTGGTCCAGCTTGGAGCTTCTTCGCGGGAGTGACAACTTGCTTGTCATTCTACTTGAAGTTCCCTTTCTTTCCCTTTGCCCTTTTCTTGAAACTAGTGGTCTTGTCAATCATCAACACTTGATGCTCTTTCTTGATTTCTACGTTGATTTCAACATCACGAAGAGCTCGGGAATCGTTTTCGTCATCCCTTGCATACTATAGTTCATCACAAAGTTCTACTAACTTGGTGATGGTGACTAGAGAATTCTCTCAATCACTATCTTATCTGGAAGATTAACTCCCACTTGATTCAAGCGATTGAAGTACCAAGACAATCTGAGCACATGCTCACTAGTTGAGCGATTCTCCTCCATCTTTTAGCTATAGAATTTGTTGGAGACTTCAACTCGGGTATTTGCTTGAAATATTAACTTCAATTCCTGGAACATCTCATATGGTCCATGACGTTCAAATCGTCTTTGAAGTCCCGATTCTAAGCCGTTAAGCATGGTGCACTAAACTATCAAGTAGTCATCATATTGAGCTAGCCAAACATTCATAACGTCTGCATCTGCTCCTGCAATAGGTGTGTCACCTAGCGGTGCATTAAGGACATAATTCTTCTGTGCAGCAATGAGGATAAACCTCAGATCACGGATCCAATCCGCATCATTGCTACTAACATCTTTCAACACAGTTTTCTCTAGGAACATATCAAAATAAACATATGAAAGCAACAACGCAAGCTATTGATCTACAACATAATTTGCAAAATACTACCAGGACTAAGTTCATGATAAATTTAAGTTCAATTAATCATATTACTTAAGAACTCCCACTTAGACAGACATCTCTCTAGTCATCTAAGTGATCACGTGATCCAAATCAACTAAACCATGTCCGATCATCACGTGAGATGGAGTAGTTTTCAATGGTGAACATCACTATATTGATCATATCTACTATATGATTCATGCTCGACCTTTCGGTCTCCGTGTTCCGAGGCCATATCTGTATATGCTAGGCTCGTCAAGTTTAACCTGAGTATTTCGCGTGTGCAATTGTTTTGCACCCGTTGTATTTGAACGTAGAGCCTATCACACCCGATCATCACGTGGTGTCTCAGCACGAAGAACTTTCGCAACGGTGCATACTCAGGGAGAACACTTCTTGATTATTAGGTGAGAGATCATCTTAAAATGCTACCGTCAATCAAAACAGAATAAGATGTATAACAGATAAACATCATATGCAATCAAAATATGTGACATGATATGGCCATGATCATCTTGCGCCTTTGATCTCCATCTCCAAAGTACTATCATGATATCTATCGTCACCGGCACGACACCATGATCTTCATCATCTTGATCTATATCAATGTGTCGTCACATGGTCGTCTCGCCAACTATTGCTCTTGCAACTAAGCGATAAAGTAAAGCAATTATTTGGTACTTGCATCTTATGCAACAAAGAGACAACCATAGGGCTTCTGCCAGTTGCCGATAACTTCAACAAAACATGATCATCTCATACAACAACTTATATCTCATCACGTCTTGACCATATCACATCACAACATGCCCTGCAAAAACAAGTTAGACGTCCTCTACTTTGTTGTTGCAAGTTTTACGTGGCTGCTATGGGCTGAGCAAGAACCGTTCTTACCTACGCATCAAAACCACAACGATAGTTCGTCAAGTTGGTGTTGTTTTAACCTTCGCAAGGACCGGGCGTAGCCACACTCGGTTTAACTAAAGTTGGAGAAACAGACACCCGCTAGTCACCTGTGTGCAAAGCACGGCGGTAAAACCAGTCTCGCGTAAGCGTACGCGTAATGTCGGTCCGGGCCGCTTCATCCAACAATACCGCTGAACCAAAGTATGACATGCCGGTAAGAAGTATGACTTGTATCACCCACAACCCACTTGTGTTCTACTCGTGCATATAACATCAACGCATAAAATCTAGGCTCGGATGCCACTATTCGGGAACGTAGTAATTTCAAAAAAATTTCAACGCACACGCAAGATCATGGTGATGCATAGCAACGAGAGGGGAGAGTGTGTCCACGTACCCTCGTAGACCGAAAGCGGAAGCGTTAGAACAACGCAGTTGATGTAGTCGTACGTCTTCACGGCCCGACCGATCAAGCACCGAAACTACGGCACCTCCGAGTTCTAGCACACGTTCAGCTCGATGACGTCCCTCGAACTCCGATCCAGCCGAGTGTCGAGGGAGAGTTCCGTTAGCACGACGGCGTGGTGACGATCTTGATGTACTACCGATGCAGGGCTTCGCCTAAGCACCGCTACGATATTATCGAGGTGGATTATGGTGGAGGGGGGCACCGCACACGGCTAAGAGATCCAAGGGATCAGTTGTTGCTGTGCCTAGAGGTGCCCCCCTGCCCCCGTATATAAAGGAGCAAGGGGGGAGGGGGCGGCCGGCCTAGTAGGGGCGCGCCAAGGGGAGTCCTACTCCCACCGGGAGTAGGACTCCCTCCTTCCTTGTTGGAGTAGGAGAAGGGGGAAAGAGGGGGAGAGGAGGAAGGAAAAGGGGGCCGCACCCCTTGTCCAATTCGGACCAGAGGGGGGCTGCGCGCCTCCTTCCTTTCGGCCTCTCTCCTCTATTCCCGTATGGCCCAATAAGGCCCATATACTCCCCGGCGAATTCCCGTAACTCTCCGGTACTCTGAAAAATACCCGAATCACTCGGATATAGTCATCCTAACTCCGAATATAGTCATCCAATATATCGATCTTTACGTCTCGACCATTTCGAGACTCCTCGTCATGTCCCCGATCTCATCCGGGACTCCGAACTCCTTCGGTACATCAAAACACATAAACTCATAATATAACTGTCATCGAAACCTTAAGCGTGCGGACCCTACGGGTTCGAGAACAATGTAGACATGACCTAGAACTATTCTCGGTCAATAACCAATAGCGGAACCTGGATGCTCATATTGGCTCCCACATGTTCTACGAAGATCTTTATCGGTCAAACCGCATAACAACATACGTTGTTCCCTTTGTCATCGGTATGTTACTTGCCCGAGATTCGATCGTCGGTATCCCAATACCTAGTTCAATCTCGTTACCGGCAAGTCTCTTTACTCGTTATGTAATGCATCATGCCGCAACTAACTCATTAGTCACATTGCTTGCAAGGCTTATAGTGATGTGCATTACCGAGAGGGCCCAGAGATACCTCTCCGACAATCGGAGTGACAAAACCTAATCTCGAAATACGCAACCCAACATGTACCTTTGGAGACACCTGTAGTACTCTTTTATAATCACCCAGTTACGTTGTGACGTTTGGTATCACCCAAAGTGTTCCTTCGGTAAACGGGAGTTGCATAATCTCATAGTTACAGGAACATGTATAAGTCATGAAGAAAGCAATAGCAACATACTAAACGATCAAGTGCTAGGCTAACGGAATGGGTCATGTCAATCACATCATTCTCCTAATGATGTGATCCCGTTAATCAAATGACAACTCTTTTGTCCATGGCTAGGAAACATAACCATCTTTGATAAACGAGCTAGTCAAGTAGAGGCATACTAGTGACGTTATGTTTGTCTATGTATTCACACATGTATTATGTTTCCGGTTAATACAATTCTAGCATGAATAATAAACATTTATCATGATATAAGGAAATAAATAATAACTTTATTATTGCCTCTAGGGCATATTTCCTTCACGAACTTGGTTGAAAGAGATTGCAGGTGCGAGCGCATGGAGGTGGAGGGTTAGGAATAACTACTGGCAATAGGATTAGGTGCCTAGTAGGCGGGCTTGACGTAGTACTTGTAAGTCATTTATTTACTATTGTACCATTTTGGTTGGGATTGAGTGAGTGTGGTACTGATAGGTGGTTACAGTTCGGATTGGCTAACATTGATGGGGAGCAAGGGAGTGCATACCATTTGTTGCATCCGTGCTATAGTGTCTATCTTCCGCTGTCTTGCATAAGAACCATCGTATGTAGTCCCGTCGAATCCCAAAAGAAGGGGTATGTTGACTTCCCAAATTGTTGTTTTAACCGTGATTCTTTCTTCCACTGGTTATAAATCATAATCAAGCGAAAGTGCTTTTAAGTACAAATCTAATGATGTCTATTTTGTGCAATATAAATACATGTTATTTGACTAGTTGATGGTGAAAGCACAAATTTAGAAAGTCATACTATGACATTTTTTGAGTGGGAGGAAGTATTCGGTTATGTTTGCTACACGTAGTCACGTACATCATAGAATACACGAGGAAAGAAAATGGAAGGGCGTAGTGAAAATCAACGGGCATACGCCAGCATCGTGTTGCAATACAACATGTCTGAAAGTACTTCAAACTAACATATAGAGAGGGCATCTGCCACCAAAAGTCTCCTACTTCAGGTGGATCCGATCATCCACTACATACCATGTAAAGATCACATATTGCAATAAATGAATTATGTAATTAATAAATAGTAAAAAGGTCCCACAAGAAACGACATAATTCCAGTTTAGATTACGAAAACTATACATCCTGGAAAACATTATCTAATTCCGAAAGAAATATCTTACACATAGATCATTGCCATGTTAACCAGAGATAAACAAAAGATTCCAGTGCATATTCTTAAAAATGGAATCTAGGTATTCAGTAGCATGACAAAGCAAAAGCAGATCCAAAGGCAAAAGTTCAGTCACCAAAGTTAACTAGAATAATATAAAAGACAATAATGATTGTTTACTAAACGATCATAGTGTCCATGATTTAAGGAACAGGGTGTCACAACTGCATGGGCTGCTAACTGCCATGAATCCTATATACTTGAGAGATTCATCCTACTAACCTATTTATCTTAACATGCAGCCTATCCACCTAAGTAGCCTGCCACATCAGCAAATTAAACTTTTTTTCCAAGAAAAGAACTGTTATTTTCATCTTTTCCCTAAGAAATAATCAGCTCCACGACACCATTGGTCTCCTCAAGTTATTTTTCCCACGACACGGTTGATCTCCTCTGTTTATTATCCTCTCTCTTCCCGGCTCCTCGGTTGCACTCAAACCAAAAAAATCGAAACGCATGCCGTGGTGGCGGAAGGTCGTCCTCCGAGCGGGCCGTTCTTCTTCTCTCATTGCCTCTATCCATGCTAGCCAAGCTTTCGAGGGCTGCCGCCACTAGAGATTTGTGTGTTCCTGCCAACCTTGATCCCCATGGTCGCCACCGTTGTCAGCTCCGCTGGCCCAAATCCCGCGCCCAGGTATCATCCCAGATGCCCAAATCAGATGTGCTGCCGCCGGGAGTGGGCCGTCCTCATCCGACGTCACCTGGATTAGAGGTTGGGACTCTCCTCTCAGTCTCTTCAGGTCTGCGGCTATTTAGTTAGCTTGGTTGGATGTTCTGATTTGTGCGTGCTAGGAAGGTCTTTTCTTTCCCAATCGCCTCCTCTGTGGTAGCAAGTGTTTGGGAACGTAGCAGAAATTCAAAATTTTCTACGCATCACCAAGATCAATCTATGGAGAGACTAGCAACGAGAGAGAGAGACTAGCAACGAGAGACTAGCAATGCGGAAGCGTTACAAGAACGCGGTTGGTGGAGTCGTACACGCAGCGATTCAGATCGCGGTCGATTCCGATCTAGCGCCAAACGGACGGCGCCTCCGCATTCAACACACGTATAACCCGGGGACATCTCCTCCTTCTTGATCCAGCAAGGGGAGAGGAGAAGTTGAGGGAGAGCTCCGGCAGCACGACGGCATGGTGGTGGAGCTTGTGGTTCTCCTGCAGGGCTTCGCCAAGCACTATGGAGGAGGAAGAGGTGTTGGAGGAGGGAGGGGCTGCGCCAGGGGAAGGGTGAAGCTTCCATGTGCCTCCCCACTATATATAGGGGTGGAGGGGGCTGGTTTCTTGCCCTCCAAGTCCATTGGGGCGTTGGCAAAGGTGGGAGGTAAGAAATCCCATCATTTCCTTCCCCACCGATTGTTATCCCCCTTTTTTAGGGATCTTGATCTTATCCCTTCGGCTCTGTTGGAAAAGGCAGTGCCTAGGAGGCGCTTAGGCACGCCTAGGCGCTAGGCAATGGCCAAACGCCTCGCCTAGGGCATAAATGGAGGTCTAGGCAGGGCAAGCAAGGAATTGCCTACGCAAGTAAGAAATCATGCCACATACTGCACTAGTATGCCAAACAGGTTATATTCCAATGCTAGTAGATGGTAATTAACTTATTTATATGCCCTAAACTAATATCAACACCCATATAATAATCCCAAATACACTACGAGTAAAAACTATATAACCGCCTAGGCCGCGCCTAGGGCGCTCAGGAACCGCCTAGGCACTAGGCGAAGGCCAACCGCCTCGCTTACGCCTACCGCTTCTTCCAACCTTGCCCTTCGGGATATGATCTTATTCCTTCTAAGGGGGAATCTTGGTGCGCCTTGACCAGGGGTGTGGGGCCTTGCCCCCACTACCCACATTCATGTGGGTCCCCCCATGCAGGTGGGCCCCACTCCGGAACCTTCTAGAACTTTCCCGGTACAATACCGAAAAATCCCGAACATTTTCCGGTGGCCAAAATAGGACTTCCCATATATAAATCTTTACCTCCGGACCATTCCGGAACTCCTCGTGACATCTGGGATCTCATCCGGGACTCCGAACGACATTCGGTAACTGCATAATAATTCCCATAACAACTCTAGCGTCACCGAACCTTAAGTGTGTAGACCCTACGGGTTCGGGAATCATGCAGACATGACCGAGACAGCTCTCTGGCCAATAACCAACAGCGGGATCTGGATACCCATGTTGGCTCCCACATGTTCCACGATGATCTCATCGTATGAACCACGATGTCAAGGATTCAAGCAATCCCGTATACAATTCCCTTTGTCAATCGGTACGTTACTTGCCCGAGATTCGATCGTCGGTATCCCAATACCTCGTTCAATCTCGTTACCGGCAAGTCAGTTTACTCATTCCGTAATGCATGATCCTGTGACTAACTACTTAGTCACATTTAGCTCATTATGATGATGCATTACCGAGTGGGCCCAGAGATACCTCTCCGTCACACGGAGTGACAAATCCTAGCCTCGATTCTTGCCAACCCAACAGACACTTTCGGAGATACCCATAGTGCACCTTTATAGCCACCCAGTTACGTTCTGACATTTGGCACACCCAAAGCATTCCTATGGTATCCGGGAGTTGCACAATCTCATGATCGAAGGAAATGATACTTGACATTAGAAAAGCTTTTAGCAAACGAACTACACGATCTTGTGCTATGCTTAGAATTGGGTCTTGTCCATCACATCTTTCTCCTAATGATGTGATCTCGTTATCAATGACATCCAATGTCCATGGTCAGGAAACCATAACCATCTATTGATCAACGAGCTAGTCAACTAGAGGCTCACTAGGGACATGTTGTGGTCTATGTGATGGAGTCATGTACCTAGGATAGGGTCATAGACCTGATCTAAGTACCCTACCCAAGGACACCATTATTAGAAGAGACTACCTTCCAGTCGACCAAGGAGGACTCCACTCGACAGACTCGAAGGACTCGACCACGAAGACTCACTCGACCACCAGAAGGTCAAGAAGCACTCTGTACCGCAACGGTCTGTAATTAAGTAGACTTTATGGTATTTAGGGCACTTTATGTGGGGCGTTACCAGTAACGCCCAGACTTAATGTACTTTAAACCCTGCATTACTGAGGGCCAGAGGGGTCTGGCAGACACTATATAAGCCACCCCCCTCCTCAGTGTAAAGGGTTCGCACCCCTGTAATTCATACACATATAATCCACTCGACCGCCTCCGGGCTCTGAGACGTAGGGCTATTACTTCCTCCGAGAAGGGCCTGAACTCGTACATCTCCTGTGTCTACAACTGCTCCATAGCTAGGACCTTGCCTCTCCATACCTACCCCCCACTCTACTGTCAGACTTAGAACCACGACAGTTGGCGCCCACCGTGGGGCAGGTGTCTTAGCGATATTTTGGAGGAGTTGCAGTTCTTTCGAGTACTTTCATCATGGTTGTTGGTGGAGTTTTGGTCGAGGGCCGCGAGATCCGTCTCGGCGCTCTCACCTTCATCGCCGACGACTCCGCTTGGCTCCAAGAGGCTCCACTCGACGTTGATGCGCTCCCCGTCCGTGGTGCGACGCATTTTCGCGCATGTGTCCGCGGCATTCTGCTGCGACAACCGTCGACCCCGTATCGGTCGACTCCCCTATCGGTCACCCTCCCGGTCTCCCACCAGCGCAAGCGCTCTGGTCGGTCGAGGCTCCAGCGGTGGGTGAGGCACGCAGTGGCTCGCCAGACGGCCACCGCTCAAGTTGCGGCAATCGAGCCCGACGAATCCCTCTACGGCCTGTTCGATCTGTCGACTGGCTCCGTCGAGACTGCATCCGAATGCGATAGCAGTGATCCGGCGGCGGAAATCTTGATGGTCAATGGACCTCGCAGCCCTCCCGGCTTCGCCCACGAGGGCGGAGTAGACGGTGGAGGCGACCCCGCACAAGACCACGAAGAGTACCAACCCGAGCCACTCAATTCTCTACAAAGAGAAGAGGTTTGCCACAGGAACATGGATGCCCTGCATACTCCCATCGCGGGAGAAACCCCCGAGGCTCACGCCTTGGAGGAGGCACGTTTGGCCAACTTGGCTGAACGCGCTCGTCTGGAAAATCTTCAGCGAGCACTCGACGAGCGCGCGCGGCAACGAGCACCCGACGCCAATCGACGTCAACTCTTCCCGCCGACTCAGGTATATCGAACCCCGATTCAGAATTTAGCAGCTGCAACCCGTATAGCAGAGTCCATCCAGCCCTCGCAGTCGGAAGCTGGCCGAGGCTTGATGCAGATCAGAGATTTGCTCCGGGCAGCAGGAGATCAGAATTCAGCCGTGTCGCAGTCACGCAACAGAATTCACAGTTGATCCGTCGCTGCGAATACGGTTCAGTCGGCTCACAGTCCTAGATCGCCTCCGCGGCGTGAAGGACGCGAGAATCAGCGAGACCAGTACGGTGACCGACATGATCGTGATGATAGGCGTCGAGTGCCCAGTTCCCCCCCCCCCGAGGGGTGGGTCTTACGCTCCTCGGCAGCAGGATGACAGGCATCAACTCAGTGTGGGGCGAAGAGTTCCTGTCGACCCCCGGGAACCAGGCTTCAACGCGCGATCCATCATCGTGCAAGGCTTGGTCGACCGAAACAGAGTCATCGGGGTGGCCCCGACAGAGATGCACCCACAAGCAGTCGAGTGCATGTTTCTGGTCCAGAATGCTTCAGCAGGGCTATCAGAGCCGCGGTGATTCCCCCCAACTTCAGGTTGGCAACCGGAGTAAGCAAGTTCACTGGTGAGTCTAAACCTGAAACCTGGCTTGAGGACTACTGAGTGGCGGTTCAGATTGGTGGAGGGAATGACGAAGTAGCCATGAAGCATTTGCCCCTCATGTTGGAAGGTTCTGCTAGAGCGTGGTTGAATCAGTTACCTCCTAGCAGCATTTACACTTGGGAAGATCTGTCCCGAGTGTTCGTCAGAACATTTGAAGGAACTTGCAAGCGACCAGCTGGATTGACAGAGCTGCAAGTCTGTGTGCAGAAGACGAATGAGACTCTCAGAGAGTATATTCAGAGATGGATCACTTTGCATCATACCGTGAAGAACGTGTCTGATCATCAGGCAGTCTGCACCTTCAAGGATGGTGTCAAAAATAGAGAATTGAGTTTGAAGTTTGGTCGAACCGGAGACATGACCCTGAGTCGAATGATGGAGATTGCTACCAAGTATGCCAACGGCAAAGAGGAAGACCGACTCCGAAGCGGCAAGTACAAGCCGAGTCAGTCGGAGAAGGGAAACACCAGTCGGAAGCAGAAACGGAAGGCCGAACCAGCAGCTCCTGGAGAGGCTCCGGCCGTGACTCAGGGCAAGTTCAAAGGGAAACCTAAAGGATCCTGGAACCCTAAGAAGGTGAAGGATAAAGAAGGAAATGACGTGATGGATATGCCGTGTCACATCCACACGAAGAAAGATGAAGAGGGTAATATCATCTACCCGAAGCATACCACTCGCCAGTGTCGACTCCTGATCCAGCAGTTCCAAGGAAAACAATCCAAGGACAAGGAAAAGGAGTCGGACAAGGCTGAAGATAAGGAGGACAGTGAGGGAGGATATCCGCATGTCAACTCCACCCTGATGATTTTCGCAGATGTGGAAAGCAAGAGCCGACTGAAGGTCATTTACCGTGAGGTGAACATGGTTGCCCCGGCGAAACCAAGTTATCTAAGATGGTCCCAAACACCCATCACATTCGACCAGTCTGATCACCCGACTCATATCGCCACCCCTGGGAGGCAAGCTTTGGTGGTCGACCCAGTTGTCGAAGGCACTCGGCTGATGAAGGTGCTGATGGACGGTGGTAGCGGACTGAACTTGTTGTATGCAGACACGCTGAAAGGAATGGGCATTCCGATGTCCCGACTGAGCTCCAGTAACATGAGTTTTCATGGAGTCATACCAGGAAAGAAAGCCGAGTCACTCGGCCAAATTGCTCTGGACGTGGTGTTTGGAGATTCAAAGCATTTTCGCAAGGAGAAGCTAACGTTTGAGGTCGTGGATTTTCAGAGCGCATATCATGCTATTTTGGGGAGGCCAGCTTACGCACGGTTCATGGCTCGACCATGTTACGTCTACCTCAAACTGAAGATGCCCAGCCCCAAAGGAGTGATCACTGTCACTGGTGATCGGAAAAAGGCAGAAGAGTGTTTCCAGAAAGGCTCAAAGATTGCCGATTCCCAGGTGACAGCGGTCGAGTTTGAAGAATATAAGAAAAACGCAGATCCGAGTGATTTGCTGCGAGCCAAGAAGCCAGTCACAGAATCTGCATTTCAGTCGTCCAGTGAGACGAAGCCTGTCCACATCCACCCGACCGACCCCAATGCAGCCCCGACCCACATTTCCACAATGCTTGACCCGAAATAGGAAGAAGCGCTCATCCAGTTCCTCCGTGAGAACTGGGACATTTTTGCATGGAAGCCAGCTGACATGCCGGGTGTTCCCAGGGGACTGGCTGAGCATCGTCTCAGGGTCGACTCAACAGCAAAACCAGTTAAAGAGCATCTTCGGCGGTCCGCCGTCCAGAAGAGAAAAGCTATTGGTGAGGAAGTGGCTCGACTGTTAGCGGCAGGATTTATCCAAGAGATATACCACTTCGAGTGGCTCGCTAATGTCGTCATGGTTCCTAAGAAGGACAACTCACTCTGAATGTGCATTGATTTCAAGCACATTAATCGGGCCTGCCCGAAAGATCATTTCCCTCTCCCTCGCATTGATCAAATTGTTGACTCGACCGCGGGATGCGAGAGGTTGTCTTTTCTGGACGCTTATTCCGGGTACCATCAGATCCGTCTATATGGGCCCGATGAGATAAAAACAGCTTTCATCACTCCATTCGGGTGCTTCTGCTATATCACCATGCCATTCGGCCTCAAGAATGCCGGAGCCACGTTTATGCGAATGATTCAGAAGTGTTTGCTCACTCAAATCAGTCAGAATGTGGAAGCGTATATGGATGATATCGTGGTCAAGTCGCGAAAAGGTTCCGACCTGCTCACTGACCTCGCCGAAACATTTGCCAGCCTCAGAAGGTATGATATCAAGCTCAATTCGTCAAAGTGCACATTCGGAGTTCCTGGTGGCAAGTTACTCGGTTTTGTCATTTCCGAACGAGGGATCGACGCTAATCCAGAGAAGATCGACACTATACTCCGAATGAAACGCCCCGTGCGAGTGCACGATGTCCAGAAGTTTACTGGATGCTTGGCCGCATTAAGTCGATTCATCTCACGACTCAGTGAAAAGGCATTGCCTCTTTACCGACTAATGAAGAAGGCAGACAAGTTCGAGTGGACTCCAGAAGCTGATGCAGCATTTGCCGAGCTAAAAGCTCTGCTCTCCACCCAGCCGTTGCTTGCTGCTCCAATCAGCAAAGAGCCTCTGTTGCTTTATATCGCAGCCACAGGACAAGTCGTCAGTACAGTACTTACGGTCGAGCGGGAAGAAGAAGGGAAAGCCTTCAAAGTTCAGCGCCCAGTGTACTATCTATCTGAAGTTTTAACTCCATCCAAGCAGAGATACCCTTATTATCAGAAGCTTGTGTATGGGATATACATGACCACGAAGAAGGTTGCTCATTATTTCTCTGATCATTCCATCACAGTCATCAGCGAAGCTCCACTTTCAGAGATTCTGCACAACAGAGATGCAACTGGTCAAGTGGCGAAATGGGCGATTGAACTTCTTCCCCTTGATATCAAGTTTGAGGCAAAGAAAGCCATTAAGTCTCAGGCAATAGCAGATTTCCTCGCCGAGTGGATTGAACAGCAGCAGCCGACTGAAGTTCGCTCGGAGCATTGGACCATGTTCTTTGATGGCTCTAAGATGTTGAATGGTTCCGGTGCTGGGGTTGTCCTGATTTCCCCCAGAGGAGATAAGCTCAGATCTGTGCTCCAGATTCACTTCGATTCCTCCAACAATGAGGCAGAGTATGAGGCCCTCTTGTATGGGTTGCGCATGGCCATTTCACTCGGCGTCCGTCGCCTTATGGTATATGGCAACTCAGATTTAGTGGTCAACCAAGTGATGAAGGAGTGGGACGTGAGAAGCCCAGCCATGACTGGATACTGCAATGCAGTGAGGAAGCTGGAAAAGAAGTTTGAGGGGTTAGAGCTTCATCATATACCCCGACTGAAAAATCAAGCAGCTGATGATCTAGCAAAGATAGGTTCTAAGAGAGAAGCCATTCCGAGTGGTGTGTTCTTGGAGCCGTCAGTTCAAGAAGATCCTTTCACCGAAGAAGCTCCGCAACCCAAGAGTGCCACAGATCCGACTGAAGTAGAAGTCCCAGCTGTGGTCGACTTGGTCATGGAGGTCTTAGTGGTCATTCCCGACTGGACAGTTCCATATATCGCATATATCCTGAGAAAAGAGCTCCCGGAGGACGAGGAAGAGGCTCGACAGATCGTCCGTCGATCCAAGGCCTTTACTGTAATCAAGGGACAATTGTACAGAGAGAGCGCGACTGGAGTTGGTCAGAAGTGCATAACACCGGAAGAAGGTCGAATCATCCTTGATGACATCCACTCGGGGACCTGTGGCCATCATGCGTCCTCTCGGACCATCGTGGCCAAAGCATACCGAGCCGGATTTTACTGGCCAAAGGCAAATGAGATGGCAAAGGAAACAGTGGACAAGTGCGAAGGATGTCAGTTCTACTCCAATATGTCACACAAGCCTGCGTCAGCTCTGAAGACCATACCACTCGTCTGGCCCTTCGCAGTATGGGGGTTGGATATTGTCGGCCCTTTGAGAACAGGTCGAAGCGGTTTCACACATGTACTGGTGGCAGTCGACAAGTTCACTAAGTGGATTGAGGCTAAACCCATCAAGAACCTTGACTCCGGTACTGCTGTTAGCTTCATCAGGGAACTGATATTCAGATATGGAGTCCCGCACAGCATCATTACGGATAATGGGTCGAACTTTGACTCAGAGGAATTCAGGGATTTCTGCAATTCTCAAGGCACACGAGTCGACTACGCTTCACTTGCCCATCCGCAGTCGAATGGACAAGCAGAGCGAGCCAATGGCCTAATCCTCAAAGGGTTGAAACCCCGACTGATGCGTGATCTCAAGCATGCAGCTGGAGCATGGGTCGACGAACTTCCCTCGGAGCTTTGGGGACTGCGGACCCGGGACAACTCCATTCTTCTTGGTCTATGGAGCTGAAGCAGTTTTGCCGAGTGATCTTCTCCACAATGCTCCTCGGGTTGAACTTTACAACGAGGCAGAAGCTGAACAAGCGAGGCAGGATGCAGTCGACCTTTTAGAGGAGGAAAGGGAGATGGCCTTGATCCGATCGACCATCTATCAACAAGACTTGCATCGCTTCCACGCCAGAAATGTGAAGAGTCGAGCCTTCCAGGAAGGAGATTTAGTTCTCCGAGTGGATCAACAGAAACAACACAAGCTTGCTCCTTCTTGGGAAGGACCCTTCATCGTCACCAAGGTTCTCCACAATGGAGCATACCGCATCTACAACGTCAAGCACAATATCGACGAGCCCCGGGCTTGGAACACGGAGCTACTCCGCCCATTTTACACTTAAAGTTTTCACTCGGATGAGTTGTAATAAAATACTCTTGTAGTTCATGGCTTGCAAAATAATAGTGTCAGAATTTCCCCATGATTTTTGTCACTTTTTATTTGTTCAGTAAAATTTTCCCCTCAGTGGGTGGCTTAGCTGCGAATCCGTTTCGCCTAAGTTTGTACTAAAAAATCCTTGCCGAGTGGTGAGCTAGATTCCCACTCGGAAGGCTTAGCTGTGAACCCGTTTCACCTAAGTTTAAATAAAATCCTACCGAGTGGCGAGCCAGACTCCCACTCGGAGGCTTAGCTGCAGTCCAAGTACTCGCCTAAGTTTAATAAAATCCTACAGAGTGGTGAGCCAGACTCCCACTCGGAGGCTTAGCTGCAGTCCAAGTACTCGCCTAAATTTAATAAAATCCTACCGAGTGGTGAGCCAGACTCCCGCTCGGAGGCTTAGCTGCAGTCCAAGTACTCGCCTAAGTTTAAATAAAATCCTACCGAGTGGTGAGCCATACTCCCGCTCGGAGGCTTAGCTGCAGTCCAAGTACTCGCCTAAGTTTAAATAAAATCCTACCGAGTGGTGAGCCAGACTCCCACTCGGGGGCTAAGCTGCGGTCTAAAGACTCGCCTAAGTACAAGTACAACGTGCGCTCGCAAGGAGGACGAGGTGCGGGTCGACTGCGACCCTCTCCTCTGAGTTACGCCACAAATACAACGTGCGCTCGCAAGGAGGACGAGGTGCAGGTCGACTGCGACCCTCTCCTCTGAGCTACGCCACAAATACAACGTGCGCTCGCAAGGAGGACGAGGTGCAGGTCGACTGCGACCCTCTCCTCTGAGCTACGCCACAAGTACAATATGCGGTCGTAAGGAGGACGAGGTGCAGGTCGACTGCGTTCCTTTCCTCTGAGCTACGCCACAAGTACAACATGAAAATCCTACCGAGTGAAGAGCAAACCTCTCACTCGGGGGCTTAGCTGCAGCCCAGTGCTCGCCTAAGGTATAAAAATCCTGCCGAGTGAGGAGCAAACCTCCCACTCGGAGGCTTAGCTGCAGCCCAGTGCTCGCCTAAGGTATAAAAATCCTACCGAGTGAAGAGCAAACTTCTCACTCGGGGGCTTAGCTGCAGCCCAGTGCTCGCCTAAGGTGTAAAAATCCTACCGAGTGAAGAGCAAACCTCTCACTCGGGGGCTTAGCTGCAGCCCAAGTGCTCGCCTAAGTTACAAATATCCTACCGAGTGAGGAGCAAACCTCCCACTCGGGGGCTTAGCTGCAGCCAAGTGCTCGCCTAAGTTGCAAGAATCCTACCGAGTGGCGAACACACCTCTCACTCGGGGGCTTAGCCGCAGCCCAGCGCCTGCCTAAGTGAATTGAAGAGAAAGTCGACTGCAATAAGCATCTTGCTTTAAAACCTGCAAAAGACATTTCGAGCCAAATTCAAGCGTATTCAAACGTCGAATCCGAGTTCAGATGGATACCTAAAGGAACCAAAAGTACTCAGGCACTAAGCCTGTTAAGGTTTATCGGTTACAAAATCACTCGGCATACCAAGGCAAATTTAAAGTGTCGAGCTCAAAGAAGTTTTTTACCCCTCCTGTGGAGGGCTGGAAGGTGCAACAAACTCATCAAGATCAATTCCGTCCGCGATCCGAGTGGCAGCAGCGATGAAGGTCTCCATGAAGGACCTGAAGTCGTGTTTCTTGGTGTTGGCAACCCGAAGAGCCGCCAGCTTGTCTTCTCGCGCATCCTTGCAGTGGACCCGAGCCAGACACAGAGCAACATCTGCGCTGCACCTAGCAGAGGACTTTTTCCACTCCTGCACTCGACCAGGAACTGTGTTTAGTCGAGCCATCAGAGACTCGAGGTCGTTCTGGAGTGTCTCCCTGGGCCAGAGCGTGGTGTCAATGCGGGAAGTGGCGACCTTCAGCCTTGCAAGATAGTCAACGACAGCAGCAACGCGAGACTCAAGTCGGAACACGTTCATGGCAACTTCATCGTTCACCGGAGAGTTGACGGGGTCCAGGTTTGGTTCCAGCCGACTAGTTTCCTCTTCAAAGTTTTGGCAAAATTCTGCAAGTACAATCACTTAGTCAAGGCAATGGTCGAATGGAAAGATCACTGTAAAAATGATTGTTTGACGCAAAGGATTACCTTCGAGCATGAGGAACAACTTCTTGGCAAGTCCACTCAGAAAGGCCTCCAGATCATTCTTCTTCCCAGCCAATTGACTGTCCTTGTCATTCAGAGCAGCTTTGTCGTTTTTCAGTCGACTAACCTCCTTGTTGGCAATCTCAAGAGCAGCTTTCAGATTAGTATTTTCTTCTTCGAGCTTGGTGACTGAAGCTAACTTCTCGTTAGCAAGTTTGGTCTTCTCAGCCAGTTCAAGGTCTTTCTTCTTCTGGGCCTCCTTCACCTTGCCTGTAAAGCAGATGAAGGTCAGATTTTGAAACAGACGAAGGACAAAAGCAGTCGTCGAGGTCTCACCGAACATACCTTTGGTCTCCTCCTTCGCCTTCGTCAGATTCTCTTGGACCAGCTTTAGATCCAGCTCGAGCTGGATGTGCTTGTTCTCCAGCTCAGTATAACGAGCCGCAAGGTCGCAGGATTTCTGCGAAGAACCAATCGACAAAATGTCAAAGATAATTCACTTCCGAGTGGATAAGCGAAAATCATGCGTTTCTAAGACTACAGCCGAATAAAAACATTCGATCGTAGTCTCGGGGACTACACCCAGTGGGTGCACTCAGCGTGCCCCCACTAGTTCTATTAAGATAGAGTCGACCAGTCAACCAAAAAAAACAGGACGTATTCTTCAGACTGTAATCGACTACAAACAGTCGACCACAGTCTCGGGGACTACACCCAGTGGGTGCACTCAGCGTGCCCCCACCGGTTTGAGAAATGCTTTCGACATAGTCGACTGACGGAAGACTTTAACTTCTAAAGCCTATGGTCGACTGTCAGCAGTCAACCATAGCCTTGGGGACTACAACCAGCGGGTGCACTCAGCATGCCCCCGCTAAAACCGGAGTTTCAATCGACACACCCAGTGGGTAATTGCTATGGATTCCGGAAAGAAAAGCTTTTTGATAGCATATCCTAACAGAACAGGCGATTCGACTGACCTGAACATTGCTTTGAAGAGCAGAACTGGCGTCGTAGGCTGCCTGGCTTGCCTCCCGGATGGCCTTCACCTACTCCATCATGATCCCCTCCTGGCGTATCGCTTCCTTTGCATCACTAGCTTGGTCCTCTGGGACGTGGTGCGTCGTGAAGAAGGAAGGCTGTGCGGCACTCGACGAAGCGGGGTGAGCACTCGTCAGCGGCACCGCGAAGGACACGGTGTGCCGAGTGGTGTCCTCCTCCCCCGCGACCAGATTCTCGGGTGCCATCACATCTTGGGCCACCCTGCCGGCAGACGCTTTCCTGCTCCTCCTGTGCTTCAGCGGCTCCTCGTCGTCGTCGTCGTCGTCAGGAAGGGTGATAACGACATTGGATGAAACTGCAGAAAGGAATTAGAATTAGAGACCAAGAGTCAATCGACTAAAAAACGGAATTAAGAGAGTGATACCAGGTTTTGAGGTCGCGGCATCCTCCATCTCATGATCGTCGGCTCTGGCGGAGGTGTCAGAAGTAGCAGCACTACAATTCCAAAGATCAGTCGGTTAACTCAAGTGTCGATCAAAGATAAACTCGTATAAAGCAAGAAGACTCAAGCAGCATTTTACCCTGATATGGTGGGGATTGACACCTTCATCTTCGGCAGAACCTTGGTCGGCTTCGACGGTGCCACCTTGGATTGCTTCGGAGCCTTTTCAGTCGGCGCCGGGGAAGTGGTCCGAGGACGCTTGGTCGACTGCACGACAGTCGCCACCCCCTTGCCGCGTTCAGTCGCAGGGTCATGGATAAGCTTCGACCGCCTTTCCGAGCGCGGTGGCACGACCTCCTCCTCCTCCTCCCCCTCTTCGTCATCATCATCATCATCATCTTCATCTTCAGCAGCATCCGAGTCCCACTCCTCCTGGCTTTCGCCCCCACTCGCTTCTCCCTCCTCAGTCGGAGTCTGCGCTCCGTTGGGCATCGAATACAGATCGATGAGGACCTGTCAGACACCAAGGCAAAGATTAATCGACCAATTTGCAGCGAAAGCGGAAATAAGTATAGCAAGAATACAATTGGAGGTAAAGTGGGCATACCTTGTCTGGAATGCTGGAATGGTCGAGTGGAGGAATCCTCCTGGCTCCACGAGGGTTATCCTTGTTTCCAGTGACTGCGGCCATCCACCTTTCCAGCGTCCCATCGTCGACTGCTTCTGGATTGATTCGAGTCTCATCTTTGGTCCCGCAGTACAACCACATGCAATGGCTCCGGAACTGAAGAGGCTGGATACGCCGTCTAAGAAAAACTTCCAGGAGATCCATACCCGTCACTCCTTCCCGAACCAACTGGACTACGCGCTCCATCAACATCTTCACGTCGGCTTTCTCCTCCAGAATCACCTTCAGAGAGGAGGGCTTGTTGGCTCGGTCCATGGTAAATTGAGGGAGTCCACTCGACTGCCCCGGCGTCGACTCGTTCTGGCAGTAGAACCAAGTCGACTGCCAGCCCCTGACTGACTCGGGGAGCGTCATGGCTGGGAAGGTGCTCTTGTTCCTCATCTGGATTCCCAGACCTCCACACATCTGGATAACTTTGGTTTTGTCATCATCTGGGCTCGCCTTCTTCACGGTCTGAGAGCGACACGTGAATATATGCTTGAACAGACCCCAGTGCGGTCGGCAACCCAGAAAGTTCTCACACATGGACACAAATGCGTCAAGGTAGGCGATAGAGTTCGGAGTGAAGTGGTGGAGTTGCGCTCCAAAGAAGTTCAAGAAACCACGGAAGAAAATACTCGGCGGCAAAGAAAACCCGCGGTCGACGTGCGTAGCCAGAAGGACACACTCACCATCTTTCGGCTGGGGTTGCCACTCGTTCCCCGGGAGCCTTGCTGCTCCGTGGGGGATCAGACCGTCGTTGGCCATGTCGAGGAGATCCTTCTCCGTGATAGTCGACCGGATCCAATCTCCTTGGACCCAGCCGTTCGGCAAGCGGGATCTGGACGACGACCCGCCCCGACTGGTGGTTCTCCCCTTCGCCTTCCCCGTCGCCGACGCCTTCTTCGCGCGTTCCAGCGCCGCCGTCTTCTCCTTCACCATGGCTACCGGCGAAGAGCACGAGGAGCGGTTGCGCGGGGGCAGGAGCGGGCGCAGTGGGCGGAGGCAGGGAGAGCAGAGAGAGAGAATGGAGAGGTACTGTTCAAAGTTCCTCGCCGGGCGCCTTTACAAGATCACTTCCGAGTGGATGACAGGTGGGCCCGAGAGATCCAATCACATCCCGAAACAGTCGCGCGTACGCGATACGTGGCGAAAAAGGTGGCGCGGGAATCGAGGCGTCTATGCCCTATCCCATCCGAGCGCCGCGGTCCGCCCCGCTTCGCACACTTCCCCAAATTTCGTATCCCGCAGAATCCGCGAACGGCATATCGGTCTGTCAGACACGAGATTTCCTGCGATCCATCGCTCGGAAATTGTTAAGTTCAAAGGGTCACTCGATGAAAGAAAAGAATGGATCAAGTTGACTGAAGAAAAGTTGATGATTATCGACGAAGAGATTATTGGTCCAAGACAACACATATCCAGGACGCAGAAGCCAGTCGGAAATAATATCAACTCCTTCCTCACTCAAGCCTCAATCCATTCGGGGGCTAATGATGGAGTCATGTACCTAGGATAGGGTCATGGACCTGATCTAAGTACCCTACCCAAGGACACCATTATTAGAAGAGACTACCTTCCAGTCAACCAAGGAGGACTCCACTCGACAGACTCGAAGGACTCGACCACGAAGACTCATTCGACCACCAGAAGGTCAAGAAGCACTCTGTACCGCAACGGTCTGTAATTAAGTAGACTTTATGGTATTTAGGGCACTTTATGTGGAGCGTTACCAGTAACGCCCAGACTTAATGTACTTTAAACCCTGCATTACTGAGGGCCGGAGGGGTCTGGCAGACACTATATAAGCCACCCCCCTCCTCACTGTAAAGGGTTCGCACCCCTGTAATTCATACACATATAATCCACTCGACCGCCTCCGGGCTCCGAGACGTAGGGCTATTACTTCCTCCGAGAAGGGCCTGAACTCGTACATCTCCTGTGTCTACAACTGCTCCATAGCTAGGACCTTGCCTCTCTATACCTACCCCCCACTCTACTGTCAGACTTAGAACCATGACACTATGTATTCACACATGTATTACGGTTTCCAGTTAATACAATTATAGCATGAACAATAGACAATTATCATGAAAAGGAAATATAATAATAACCATTTTATTATTGCCTCTAGGGCATATTTCCAACAGCAAGTCTGTATGTTAGATTAGTACGAACAACTACAATCATGTTTCCTACCATCTACTACGCTCAAATTTTTATTGGTATTCAGTCTACTACAATCCTGTTTCAGTTTCTATATGGCAAGCCTTAAAAATCTTCTCAACATGTATGTGTGCGGCAGCCAGCAATCCAAGTCTGGACATCAATTTTAAGGAAATCGGACGACCGCCGTCCTTTACGCAGCCACCCACTGGAGGCACCGTAGCAGGCTGGTGACTCAATACTTCGCAATCCTGGACACCGTTCGAGTTTTTCGCTCGCCGAACTAAGACTGTAGCAGACTGGTGAAGTAATATTTTTCAGGGATTGTATTAATTCTCATCCCCTTTTCAGTTAACATTCCTGTCAAAACTGCATTCAGTTTCAAGTTGAGATGGAGGAAGAAACTGAAACATTAACACACATATTCTCTCAAATGCAAATTTCGCAATCTCTAGAAGTAAAAAAATCTCCTCCTTTAAATATCACTACAGATTCTTATTCTTTGATTGTTACAGAATTGATTCAGTTTTACACCTTTAGTCCAATTATGATTCACTTTTGTCTCTTCATTATCGTAGTTGTTCGACACAAAGTTCATGCCATTGTTTTTGGAAGATGTTACCTTGACGTCCCAAATCACCGTGCTATGTTTAAGAGCTTTCTCCCTTTACTGGTCTTGCTTTGTCAACTAAAATCGTCTACTTACATTTCTGGAAGATTGCTCTAATATTGTTATTTTTCTTGCTAATTGTTGTCTAATATTTCCTTTACTAAATGTAGCAGAGGTTGAATTACTTTGCAGATTTAATGGCACAACCTAAATTGGTATGCTTATGTTCTTCAATCATGCACGTCTTTTTACACGTTGTTTCCTTTCTACTTTTCAATTCCCACCACCGCGCTATTGTCATCGACTGAAGATAAGATGAAGATAAGTGATCAATGCGTGTGACTAAGAATCATTACCACCTACCAAGTTAATTACTGATGCCTATTTGATTTGTTGTACATATTTGCTCTTTTGGTGAGACGTTTTGTATGAACAGATGATCGTGTGTATTGTTCAATCTAATGAAATGAGTTTAATTTAGCCGTGAGACAAGCCAATTAACAAGTATCTTCACATTCAATTATTTTTCTAATTATTCAATTATTATTGCTACAATTTCTGCAGCAACGCGCGCGGTGTCATCTAGTTTATACAATTAAACAAATGCAAGTTCAGTCACCAAGTTAACTGCAATAGTCAGGACATGAATACTCCCACGCTAACAGAACCTATCACAACGTCATAAATGCCTACGCCAGTCATTGCTGCGCAAATTAAAGACCTAACTCCATTATCATCAGAAACATGGGCAATTTTGAAGCTGCGGCATGCAAGTAAGACATTTAGTGCATATCTGCCAACGACTCCGAGAACAAGGTAACATGTGGATAAAAAAGAGTCTTGTCGCCACAGCCAGGCAATTCAGCTTTTGCACTCAGAGCCAAGTTGACATATACTCCTTCTGGTCCTAAATATTCTTTTTACAAATTTCACTATGGACTACATACAGATGTACATAGACATATTTTAGATGTAGATTCACTCATTTTGCTCCATGTGTAGTCACTTATTGGAATCTTTAAAAAGACATATATTTAGGAACGGAGGAAGTATAACACAGCTGTCTAGAATCCATGTCATATGTCATTGTCTTGTCATGTCCACCGACTATAAAAATCAAACTGTGGTCTGGATGCATTGAAATAACACTATAGTTATTCGCATACTATGAATACTTTGTTCCAAACAATTGTAAGTGCCTCACATTGTGCATCAAAGTCCGTTTTCCTGTAACGAAGTCGTCAAGAACCCAGATTGATAATTCAGAACCATCAGAATCAGCAGGACTATTTGCAAAATACGATGGAAATATGCCATTGATATCATCAGCATAGTACGGTGGCTTAGCAATATGAACAAGCGACCAATCATCTCCTTCCACATCAACAGCTACAATTAAATTATTATGGGCATCCAAATTTAGGATCACGTTTAAAAATGAGCCGGGTGAATTCTTGGGTATTGCAAATGGATCATGCTCAACTGTTCGATATTTCCACGCTCCAACTTTGGATGCGTCCATAGCACTCGCTTTGCTCGTGCTCGCCCATACCCCACGACTCCTCTTCTATGAACTCAAATACATGGAAGTGAGAAGTAACGGCCCGGTCGAATCCGATGTGAGCGACGCTCACCTTGCAGGACCAGTCGGTGGCAGGCACGGACACCCATTTCTCAGTGGTGGGATTGCAAACAACATAATCCAATAGCTGGTAGAGGAGTAAAATTTATCCTCCGGGCTGTATCCCTAGCCTATATATATTCCACGCTTAGCAGTGGAGTAAAAATTCTTCTCTCCTCTCCCTACCTCCTTTGCCTCTCCTCGCCGCAGCCGCCCCCTCCCCCCACCCCCCGGTCTCTCCCCCCTATCCTCCTAATGGCCGGACCCCGTGACCGGAGGTCCCTGTCGCCGATCTCCACCACCACGTGAGCCGCACGTCTTCAAGCTGCTCCTCCTCAAGCCGCCGCCGCCGCGATGATGCGGCCTCATCGGGCCGCCTGCTAGCTTCCCCAAACTCCCTGCGCCACGGCAGCCACAGAGGAAGTACCCCCGGCATCCAGCGGAGGGAGTGGGGGACGTGGGTGGCGGAGATCACGAACGGCGACACCCACCAACGTCATTGGCTCGGATCCTTCCACACGTCTGAACTCGTCGTCCCCGAGTACAACTGGTGGCAGATTCCGTTGCACGGCTCCCCGAAGTACCTCAACTTCCCATGGGGGATGATGCCGCCGTCGAGCTCCAGCCACCTTTGTTGTCGTCGCGGGGAACGGTGAGTACGTCGATGGCCAGGGAGGAACGGGAGGCGAGGGAGCGCCTCGCGACGGAGGCTGCCGAAGAGGAGTACATGGACCTCCCTCACCAAATACCCCAAGCTAGTGGAGGCAGAGTGGAAGCTCTTGATCGAGCGCGCGGTTGGCGGGGAGGACATCGACATTGAAGAATGGCGGCACATCTTCCCCAACTGCGGCGATGATGGCACACAGGCACGGTGCCGGACCCCATGACCGGTGGGATGTCGCAGGGAAATTGGCTAGCACTCTATAAGAGTGATTAGAGTATGGTTGAGTTTATGTTTAAGTTGAGTTTAAGATGAAGTTTAATTTAAGTTGATGCTTATATGTACATTATGTCAAATTTCAGCTGTTTAAATTGAATCTATATCGAACTTTATGCAAATTTGGTTTTCTAGATCAGCTAGGTCTGGCCAAAACTTAGTGGAGTAAGGTTTACTCCGCCGGATCCTCCGTTATATATAAGGGATCAGTTAGAAAGGCCCTAAAGGAAGTGATATCCAATTCTGAGCCCAGGCTCAGATGATCCCCAAATCTCTCCCATTCATTCGCATGTGGATTGGCCCCTGCAATGTATTGTCGTTTGTGTTCAGGAGCATCGAAATTGAAGATTTGCTCGTTGCTGCATTTGATAAACTGAATCTAACGTTGTAGTACCAAATTATGTTAGCTTCCGATCAGCGCGAGTGCGCTGGCGCATTTATTACCACGGCAAACGTCAACCCATATGCAAAACAGATGTAGTTACGAGGCTGAGCCGTCCCGAGGTCGCCAGCTAGTTAACGGTCATCCTCCCAGGCTGTCCTTAGGCTGCTCGTAATGATAGTATCATAGATATTATCTTGCGTGCCAACTAGAAATTTTTTATGAGATGACATATAATTAAATGAAGAAAAAAAGGGTTGAGTATCGTATCATGATACAGTATCATATTAAATGATATTGTATTATGTGTCATGTATGACAATAAATAAAGTCATCACACGCCTTTTGTTTCTCCTCCAAGGAAAGGCGGCTAGGGTGCCTCCCGTCAGCGGCGCCGTCGATCTCCCACGTCTCCTGTGGCCTTAGAGCATCTTCAGCCGCGTCCCCAATAGGCCCTTCCCAGAATTTTTTCGCGCCGGCGCCAAAAAAAACGCTCCAGTCGCGCCCCCAGTATGCCGAATTCCGCCGGCTCGGTCCGTTTTTGCGCCCGGCGATCGCAGGCCAAACCTGGCGCACTGGGGTTGCTTGGGGGCTCCGGCACAAGGGAAAAGCGCTCCTGGGGCCATATTGTCAGCCGAAAAGTCAAGCCACCTGCCCAGATTCGCCTCCGACCCCCCCCCCCCCCCCATCCCTCCGCGCTCGGCCGCCACCCTGCCGATCCAGGCGCCGTCCACCACCCACCGCAGCTAGATAGATCATTCCCCGCCGGAAAAAAGAAGAGGTTTCGCCAAGGTAGCCTCTCCGCCACCGTCCGGGCAACTTTTCTGGCGTTCCGGCCGCGCAGGGCCTGTACACTGGCGGGTTTGCGCCCACCTCGCCCGCAAGGTGTTCGGTGATTAGTCCTTCCCGGCGATGGACTCCGAAGATGAGGAGGCGCTCGCGGTGTTGCTGGAGGAGGAAGTCGAAGCCGACGTCCAGGAGTAGGAGCATCTCATGGTGCTCGCTGTTGGGGAACGTGGTAATTTCAAAAAAAATCCTACGATCACGCAAGATCTATCTAGGTGATGCATAGCAACGAGAGGGGAGAGTGTGTCCACGTATCCTCGTAGATCGAAAGCGGAAGCGTTATGACAACGCGGTTGATGTAGAACGTACGGCACCTCCACGTTCAGCACAAGTTCAGCTCGATGACGTCCCTCGTACTCTTGATCCAGTTGAGGTCGAGGGTGAGTTCCGTCAGCACGACGGCGTGGCGACGGTGATGATGATGCTACCGGCACAGGGCTTCGCCTAAGCTTCGCAACGGTATGATCGAGGTGTGTAACTGTCTTATCATGAATTAAGAAAATAAATAATAACTTTATTATTGCCTCTAGCGCATATTTCCTTCACTCGCTGCCCTCACCGGCCTGCTCGCGAGCAGTGAAAAGCCTCGGCGAGGTGGCTCGGCGCCTGGGCGGGTGAAAGCAAAGAATCGGCATCGTCTGGAAGGCTACTGCATGCTCTACTCAGACTACTTCGCCGACGCTCCATTGCACGGTGAGAAAACATTTCGGCGCCGTTATCGAATGATCCGAAAGCTTTTCCTCAGGATTGTGAATTCCATCCAGGAGTTCAACAGCTACTTCAAGTGCAAGATGGATTGCACCGGCACACTTGGATTCACCTCAATCCATCAGTGCACAACAACTATGAGGATGCTTGCATACGGAGCTTCCGGTGATTCACTCGACGACTATGGGCGCATGGCCGAGTCAACCACCATTGAGTGTTTCTACAAGTTCTGCAGGGCAGTGGTGGCAGTGTTTGGACCGCAATACTTACGAACACCCAATGCAGAAGACACTGCTTGGATCCTAGCACAGAATGCAGCAAGAGGATTTTCCTGGGATGCTTGGAAGCATCGACTTCATGCATTGGAAATGGAAGAACTATCCATTTGCTTGGCAGGGGTTGTACAAAGGCGCCAAAGGCGGTTGCAATGTGGTACTTGAGGCAGTGGCCACACAGGTCCTCTGAATTTGGCACTCTTTCTTTGGGATGCCAGGAACTCACAATGACATCAACGTCCTACAGTGCTCCCCTGTCTTTGCCAAGCTTGTTGAAGGTCATTCTCCTCCGGTGAACTTCGAGGTTGGGAGGCACTACAACAAGGGGTACTATCTAGCTGATGTCATCTATCCGAGATGGTCGACATTTGTGAAGACCATCTCAAACCCTGTGCCAGGAGGCAAGAACGCCTTCTTTGCGAAGGTTCAGGAGGCTTGTAGGAAGGATGTCGAGCGGACATTTGATGTGCTCCAATCTCGATTTGTTGTTGTCCGGTTCCCTACTCAGACCTGGTCGAAAGATCAAATATGGGAGATCATGACTTGTTGTGTCATCTTGCACAATATGATCATTGAGAGCGAGCAGGAAGTGCCGGTGTTTGACACTGAACCATATTATAGGCAGGGTCCTCTTGCCCAAGTTGATCACCAGCTACCGGCAACCTGGACTGACTACCTCAATATGCATCAGGAGATCCGAGACCCACAGGTGCATCAAGAACTGCAACACGATCTGGTGGAGCACCTATGGAGGCTCAAGGGCGAGGCCGGGGCGACGCGGGAATGACGTGTGATGGAACTTGAGTTTTTATTTGTTAAACTATATAATTTGTACTAAACTATTTGTTGAACTATTTGATTTATGTGATGAAACACGCCGAAACACGCCGAACCATGCCGAACTATGTGACGAACTAATTAATTTCTATTTGTATGCGAAAATTCACGGCGAAACACGCTGAACTGCGCCAAATATGGCCGATTCACGCATATATCGGGCCGTTTTTTTGACACAATTGGGCTGAATACTGGGCCGAAATCGGCGCCTAGGGGCGACGGCTGGGTGCCCAACTGCCCCCAGCGCCGAGTATACCGCCGGCTCACCCCCAGGCCGCTCTTTTTCGGCGCCCTGGGGGGCCGAACGGCTGGAGATGCTCTTAGGGCCATGGGTGCGCAGTGGATCCCAGTCCTTGCGTCGGGAGGGCTCCGTTTTCACATGCTCGCCGGCTTCTTGAAGATGGAATAAGATTCTCTCCGCCTAGCCCCTGTCCCAATGTTGTTTCTAGGATCATCGGATGGCGTGTGGAGGTGTGTCTCCGGCGAATGTCATGGGATTCAGTTGGTGGTTGTCTTTGATGGATCCGCACGGATCCGGTTTTTGTTCGTCTTTGTTCATGTGTCTGCAGATTGGATCCCTCCGATCTAAACATCCCTTTATAGCCGGCCAAATGGGCCGGGTTTTTTGGGCCGGCCCGTGAGCACGCTGGCACGGCCCACCTTGGGCCAGGCACGACATGGGCTAAACGGGCCGGGCCAGGCACGTGGCACGCCCTGGACCGTGCCTGGGCCTGGAGGCTGGGCACGCGGGACGGCACGGCACGACCCGATTACGTTTTTTTTTTATTTTTTATACATCTATATATGGCCCAACATGTAAAAATAGGCTAAAAACGCTCAGTGCGTCAAATAACAGGCTAAAAAATATGCGGCCCACCGTGCTAAACGGGCCAACGTGCCGGCCTGTTTACTAACTGGGCCGTGCCTGGGCCTGGGGGAGCAGCACGCGGGCCGACACAGCACGGCCCATATAGTAATCGTGCCCTGGCGGGCCGTGCCGGGCTAGGCACGATTAAGATGGGCCGGGCCGTGCCATGCCAGGCCGGCCCGTTTGGCCAGGTATGCTTCTCTTCATTGGCGGCGGTTGCTGCTCTAGTACGTTGGTCCTATGAAGCGTTAGCACAACGACTTTTCGACTGTCTACTACAAGTTGTGCTCCGCTCCGGCGAGGGATGGGCGATGACGGCAATGCATCTTCGGCTCGTTTCAGTGCTCGTAGTCGTCGCTAGGTGGTCTATGAATCTGGATGTAATTTTTATTATTTCTGGTATTCGTTGTACTGTCATGATTAAAGATGAATAGACCGACAGTTTTCCGCAATAAATAAATAAAGTCATGTGTGATACCCAACATACGATATGCACGTGTTAAGAAGCTCGCTAGCTTCCGTTTATGCCAGTTTAGCCAGCCGCAGCCAGCTTCTTCGAGGAGCCAGAGATCGTTCGGCCGAGCGAGGCAGCTCCAGCTCAGTCAGCATGGGCTCCAGCCCAGGAAGGTAGATTGGGCCCTTACGGCTGGTGCCAGGGCAAGCTATTGATGGCCCAGTAATGCTAGGGCGCTGAGAGAGGACGTATCGGTGGAGAAAAAGAACAGATCGAGCCATGTGCAAACTAGCTTACACACATCAATGCTAGCTTTCTATCAGTTTCACATTCAGATTCCAATCCCGGACAATGTTCAAACTACATTCAGATTTGCAGCAACGAGCAAATCTTCGGTCCATTTATGCATGTTCATGTTAGATTCAGTTTATCAAATGCAGCAACGAGCAAATCTTCAGTCCATTTGATACAATGCTAGATTCAGTTTTTCAAATGCGGCAACGAGCAAGTCTTCAGTCCATTTGGTACAATGTTAGATTCAGTTTTTCAAATGCGGCAATGAGCAAATCTCCAGTCCATTTGATACAAAGTTAGATTCAGTATATCAAATGCAGCAACGAGCAGTCTTAAAACTAACATAATCTCAGTGAGTATACACCAGTGCTTAGCATGAACATCGGATTCAGGTTTCATATTTCACATGTTGAACATGTGCCCAAGCCGGCGAAAATCGGGCTCCTGGGGGCGCGACTGGGCCGTTTTTTCGGCGCCGGCGCGAAAAAAACGTCTGGAGAGGCCTTCTTGGGGGCGCGGCTGGAGATGCCCTTAGCCAGCCGCAGCCAGCTTCTTCGAGGAGCCAGAGATCGTTCGGCCGCGCGAGGCAGCTCCAGCTCAGTCAGCATGGGCTCCATCCCAGGAAGGTAGATTGGGCCCTTACGGCTGGTGCCAGGGCAAGCTATTGATGGCCCAGTTTGCTAGGGCGCTGAGAGAGGACGTATCGGTGGAGAAAAAGAACAGATCGAGCCATGTGCAAACTAGCTTACATACATCAATGCTAGCTTTCTATCAGTTTCACATTCAGATTACAATCCCGGACAATGTTCAAACTACATTCAGATTTGCAGCAACGAGCAAATCTTCGGTCCATTTGATACAATGTTAGATTCAGTATATCAAATGCAGCAACGAGCAGTTTTGAAACTAATACAATTTCAGTGAGCATACATCAGTTCTTAGCATGAACAATGGATTCAGGTTGAACATGTGCTTGAATACCGGATTTCATAGTTCTGAACATACATTCAGATTCTCCTGAACTTTGCGATGAATGACAAGTCAACGGCAGCCCCTTATTTACGATGAATTTGATTCTCCTGAACAACAAATTTTAGTCCTGAACTTTTCCAAGTCAATGGCAGCTGCTCTGAAGACCTGTCCTGAATATTAGAACAAAGTTTCAGGAATTTACTTTATAGCTTATATCAAGCTTTCTGATGCCGATCATTTGTTCAAATAACATACATGCAGCTAGCAAACATGCGGACGTGCAGCTAGCTAGCACCGATGAAAATAAGCTTATTGTATAGATTAATACCTTCACCAATTCAGATTATTGGTTATATAAAAATTAAGAGCGGCATGTACTGGTACTAAAAATGAAGGATATTTGGTTTGGTCCTTTCATTAAAACAAGCAGGTAGCATGGGGACTTTTGTATCAATTAACTTCAATTTTCTGGAGCACTTCCTCTTAATTTGTTGCTAAGTAGGTCTTGACTAGACACAGTTTTCCTATCTATGCGCTGCCACAAAAATGACTCTTAACTGAAAAGATAATACTAAAAATAAATCATTATACATACTGATATGCACTACCAAAATGCTCAGGTGTCATTATACATACTGTCCATGTGCATAAGAGTAAGAAAATATCAGGTAGTGTTACTTGTAGAGGCCACAAGCATGTTTCGTGATTATGAAAATGAGCATACCCCTAGCAAGTCCAATATTAGCAGCTGATCATCATCATCTCCTGCACCCACCTTTGGCTGTGACAAACCAGTGATGGGTTTTTCTTCATTGTAACAGTTGCTGTTTCAGAAAACCAGTGGAACAGTTGCTGTTTCAGGGATATTGTGTGAGCAGGTAAAGGCATTTGACAGTTTCCAAATATGAGCGGAGTTTTGTTCCTCTCGTATTATTATCGCTCAGGGTTGGCTCCTAATAGTAATCCTTGTTGACATTGAGCAGATTAAAACACCCTGTTCGGCTGTTTCAGAACCATGAATCTGCACTCCTTGCTCCATAGCCGGAGCCAGGGGAGCTGTAAGTTGGCAAGCAAAACTCGGAGCAATACAGAGTATACAGGAGTACATTCTACAGCATGCATCTCCGATAGCAGAAAGTACCACTGACTTTGCATGGAATCAGGCTAATTTACTTCATGCCGGCAAGTCAGCAATTTCTAGCCACTTGCATGCAATGCAATGGAATGCAACACAGACTTTGTCCATTCCATAGCAATATCTTGAATTCCATGCTGGGCTGTACGAAATAACATAAATCCAGTATGAATTTCCGAGCTGTACATCCTTAACAGCATTATCTCATTATGAGAAAGTTGCCTTACATACAGACAATTTCATCATTGAGTGGAGATAAACAAAAGCTCCCAAGCCAATTGTTAGGCATTCAAGCATTACAAAACAAAAGCAGATCCACATAAATGAAGTGCCAGGCCTATAGTTTTCCAAATGCCAAAAAAGCCCAAAGCACACTTTTAAACAAAAAAAATTGCAAATTGTTGGAAAATTAGGCAAGTTCATGATTAATTCCAGTAAATAATTCATGACTAGAAGAGATACTAGCATGCAAGAATCTAGCAAACTAGAAGAACAGCAAGACATGCATAACAGCAGCAAACACGTAACAGTAGCTGTAGAAACAGACATGAACAGAGGATGTTGGACGTACTAATCGTTAGCTATTAAGGGTGCGACAGTGTTGATGACGATGTTGGCGATGATATGCTGCTGACGGCGATGAATACGACGATGAGTAGCACCGCCCGATTTGGACGGAAGACGACCCGTGATGACGAATTTGAGCAGTCGCTCACAGCGCTTCCCAAAAACCTAATTCGTCCTCTCCCGGTGCAAGATTGCAAAGACGAACGGTTCCGGAGACCTGCTCTCCCACGCGCCGATGCACGCCGGCGTTTGGGATGGAGTAGATTACGATGGCGGCGCAAGTTGTGAGATGAGGCAAAACCCTAGGTATTTTTTCGGTACTTTCTGGCCGCAGCCGGTACCTGTATATATATTAGGACCAGAGGCGGTATTGTGTCGCGACTACAATCCCAAACCGACTCGGTTTCTAATTCGTATACTTACCGGACAAGAAATCAAAAACTTGTCTGCCAAAAAATAAAGTCGGACCGGATTTCGGCGGACCATTCACGCGCATGTCGCATGTACGCCCCGCCCCGCCCCGGCCCGGCCCGGCGAGGCGAGGCGAGCGAGCGCGCGCGTGTGGTTTTCCCTTTCTCTTCTCACACATCACTTAGAGTGGTAGAGAGAACCCACTATATAAAAAGGTCCAACTCTTCTTCAACTTCCAAGGTGGGACTAAACTTAGCACCACCACTTCCCATTTTACACATGGGCTTTGAGATTTCAGAAATTGCTATGGGCCTAGCCCATTAATTCTAACAATCCCCCACCAGATCTCAAATACCCATTTAGAGATTTGCCTTCTCTCACCACTTGTTTAATATACCAGTGTTTCAGCAGAGACTGTTAAGTTGAACTTTTGCCTAGAACTTTAAGCTACATCCATTCACAACTTGACAATGGACTATGCCTTGAATTGCTAGTTTTGTGTGAACAGGTTTCACTCAAAGTCTTAACCAGTACCTGACCGCCAGTAGGCTACCCCGCGGTTTGGAGCTTATACGTCATACTCCCTGGTCTCTTCGTGAGTTTACTAGAGATCACCCAAATCTCATAGACTGCGACGTTTACAGTCAGAACTCATATAGGTGTGTTCTTTCAAGACTGCTCTGTAGGACAGCATCTTTGCTAATTATAGCCAATAGAACCACATTAAGGCATGTTGCCGACCTGCCTTACAGATCTGAGCCTTACAGCTCTGAGAGTTTTGCATCTTCACTTGGAGACGATCATAAGTTATTACTCTCCTCAGTTAACCAATAGCTTGTTCTTCCCAGATCTTAATTCACGGGATCTCCGATCACAAAGGTTGGGTTACTACTATGGTGTAACATCTATGGGTCTCATACCCATCTCCCTCGATGCAATATCTATCACATTTCGTGATAGTCCCTTTGTAAAGGGATCTGCCAGGTTTTTGTCTGTTTGTATATACGTAACAGTTATTACTCCGGAGTTTCTCAACTTCCTGACAGACTTCAAACGTCTTTTCACGTGTCTTGATGACTTTGCATTATCTTTAGAATTGTTCACTTTAGCGATAACCGTTTGGTTATCACAATTCATAAGAATAGCCGGTACAGGTTTTTCAACAACCGGCAAGTCCATCAAGAGCTCACGCAGCCATTCTGCCTCAACAGTAGCTGTATCCAAAGCAGTTAATTCTGCTTCCATAGTTGACCTCGTCAATATGGTTTGCTTGCAAGACCTCCATGACACTGCGCCACCACCATGAGTAAATACATACCCACTTGTTGCGTAAAGTACATCAACATCGGAGATCCAATTTGAATCACTATATCCTTCTAGCACAGCAGGATGCCCTGAATAAGTAATTCCGTAACTCATAGTACCTCTCAGATAGCGCAAGACCCTTTCTAGTGCATGCCAATGATCATCACCCGGGTTGGACATGAACCTACTCAGTTTGCTCACAGCAAAAGAGATATCTGGTCTTGTAGCGCTAGCTAAGTACATGAGTGAACCGACAATTTGAGAGTATCTTAATTGATCTCTCGTTTCTTTCTTGTTCTTTCTGAGTGTCACGCTGGGATCATAAGGTGTTGGAGAAGGCTTGCTATCCATAAAACCGAATCGGTTCAAGACCTTCTCAACATAGTGAGATTGCGTTAATGTAATCCCACTCTCATCCTTAATAAGTTTGATGTTTAGAATTACATCGGCTTCTCCCAGATCTTTCATGTCAAAACTTTTTGATAGAAAAGACTTGACCTCATTAATTGCATTAATGTTTGTACCAAAGATCAGTATGTCGTCCACATACAAACATAATATGACACTATTGCCCCCACCATGGCGATAGTAAACACACCTATCAGCCTCGTTAATGACAAACCCTGCAGAAGTCAAAGTTCTTTCAAACTTCTCATGCCATTGCTTAGGTGCCTGTTTCAGACCATACAAAGATTTTAACAACTTGCACACCTTTCTCTCTTCACCCTTTACCACAAACCCGTCAGGCTGATCCATATAGATCTCCTCTTCCAACTCTCCATTGAGAAAAGCTGTCTTTACATCCATTTGATGAATGATAAGACCATAAGAGGCAGCCAAGGAAAGTAACACTCGAACGGTGGTCATTCTAGCAACGGGTGAATAGGTGTCAAAGTAATCTTCGCCTTCTTTCTGAGTGTAGCCCTTGGCCACTAGCCGCGCCTTGTATTTATCAATAGTACCATCAGGCTTTAGCTTCTTTTTGAACACCCACTTACAGCCCACAGGTTTACAACCATATGGTCTATCAGTTAGTTCCCAAGTTCCATTAGAAAGAATTGAGTCCATCTCATTATGAACAGCTTCTTTCCAATCATCTACATCCGGAGATGCATATGCTTCTGCAATCGTCTTGGGTGTGTCGTCCACAAGGTATACAATGAAATCATCACCAAAGGATTTTGCAATCCTTTGTCTCTTGTTCCTTCTAGGAACTTCATTGTTATCCTTCTCAAGGACTTCCTCATGTGATTGTTCGAAATATTCATCAGTTGTACTAGATTCAGGAATTATCTCAGAAGAAAATCTAGCAATGCTATGCATATCTTTCATAGGAAATATGTTCTCAAAAAATGTTGCATCACGAGATTCCATTATAGTATCAACATGCATATCAGATACTTCAGATTTTACCACTAAAAACCTATAAGCAATGCTCCGTTGAGCATACCCTAGAAAGACACAATCCACTGTCTTTGGTCCAAGTTTGCGTTTCTTAGGAATAGGAATATTGACCTTTGCCAAACATCCCCAAGTGCGCAAATAAGAAAGTGATGGTTTTCTCCCAACCCACTCCTCATAAGGGGTTTTCTCTTTATTATTGTTGGGAACTCTATTCAGGACATGACATGAAGTCAATAGAGCCTCCCCCACCATGCCTTAGATAAACCAGCAGTGTCTAACATGGCATTCACCAAGTCAGTCAATGTGCGGTTTTTCCTCTCAGCCACTCCATTTGATTGAGGTGAATAGGGAGGCGTCCTCTCATGAATAATACCATGTTCCTCACAAAATTCATCAAAAACTTTTGGAAAATACTCTCCACCACGATCGGACCTAAGACGCTTGATCTTTCTCTCTAGTTGATTCTCAACTTCAGCTTTATAGATTTTAAAGTAGTCTAATGCTTCATCTTTAGTTTGCAACAAATAAACATAGCAAAATCTAGTCGCATCATCAATCAAAGTCATAAAATATCTCTTTCCACCTTTTGTCAACACACCATTCATCTCACAAAGATCAGAATGTATGAGTTCTAGAGGTGCCAAGTTTCTCTCCTCGACAGCCTTATGAGGCTTTCGAGGTTGCTTAGATTGCACACAACTATGACACTTAGAACCTTTGGCAACTGTGAAGTTCGGAATTAAACTCATGCTGGATAGCCGAGACATTAAACCAAAATTAATATGACATAAACGAGAGTGCCAAATACTTGCATCATCATTAACACTAGCACAAATTTGGTTTATTGACTTATTGCAAAAATCTGAAAGAGAAAAACGGAACAAGCCTCCGCACTCATAGCCTTTTCCTATAAATTGTCCAAATCTTGACACGATTACTTTATTGGACTCTAAAACTACCTTAAATCCATCTCGACATAGAAGGGAGCCGCTAACTAGATTCTTGTTCATAGTAGGGACATGCTGCACGTTCCGTAGTTGCACAATCTTTCCTGAAGTAAACTTCAGATCCACCGTGCCAATGCCACGAACAGAAGCATGTGACCCATTCCCCATTAGGACGGAAGAATCCCTTGCGACCTGATAAGAAGTAAACAGGGAGATGTCAGCACACACATGAACGTTAGCACCCGAATCAATCCACCACGAAGATGATTGAAATACTGAAAGCACAATAGGTAAATTACCATACCCATCAGTATTGCTAGCGGTCACCATGTTGACAGTCTTGGAGCTTGTTTTCCCTCTGCGGTCTGCACGTTCAGGGCATTCCTTGGAAAAGTGTCCAGGCTTCCCACAGGCGTAGCACTCTAGCTCAGCCTTGTTGAACTTCTTCTTCTTGAAGGTAGTAGTCTTGGTAGGCTTGTTGAAAACAGGTTTGTTCTTCCCTTTGTTCTTGTTCTGTGGGTACCTCTGCACCATGTTAGCAGTAGGCTGAACCTCACCTCCTTTTTCAGTGGTATCTTTAGCCCGAGCTTTTTCTTCAACATCAAGAGATGCAATCAGATTTTCAACTGATATCTCCTGTCTCTTATGCTTCAGAGTTGTGGCGAAATTCCTCCATGAAGGAGGCAACTTTGCAATCATGCACCCAGCCACGAATTTGTCGGGTAGAACACATTTAAGGAGTTCAAGTTCCTTCACAATGCACTGTATCTCATGAGCTTGTTCAACCACAGAACAGTTATTCACCATCTTGTAGTCATGAAAACTCTCCATGATGTACAGTTCACTGCCTGCATCTGTTGCACCGAATTTTGTATTCAGTGCATCCCACAGAATTTTTCCGTCGTTTATGTGCATGTACACATCACACAGACGGTCAGCAAGAACACTCAGAATGCATCCCACAAACATAGTATTGGCTTCCTGGAATTTTCTCCGATCTTCGTCGGTCATTCCCTCTGGAGCACCAACACTAGCGTGGAAAACTTTCAGAGCAGTAAGCCAGAGCGTGGTCTTCACCTGCCACCTCTTAAAGTGCACACCGGTAAACTTATCCGGCCTCAGTGCATCAGCGAATCCAGCCATAGTTAACTCAGGAAATTGCCTGTAATTAGGTTTTTGGATTGTTGGAAAATTAGGCAAGTTCATGATTAATTCCAGTAAATAATTCATGACTAGAAGAGATACTAGCATGCAAGAATCTAGCAAACTAGAAGAACAGCAAGACATGCATAACAGCAGCAAACACGTAACAGTAGCTGTAGAAACAGACATGAACAGAGGATGTTGGACGTACTGATCGTTAGCTATTAAGGGTGCGACAGTGTTGATGACGATGTTGGCGACGATCTGCTGCTGACGGCGATGAATACGACGATGAGTAGCACCGCCCGATTTGGACGGAAGACGACCCGTGATGACGAATTTGAGCAGTCGCGCACAGCGCTTCCCAAAAACCTAATTCGTCCTCTCCCGGTGCAAGATCGCAATGACGAACGGTTCCGGAGACCTGCTCTCCCACGCGCCGATGCACGCCGGCGTTTGGGATGGAGTAGATTACGATGGCGGCGCAAGTTGTGAGATGAGGCAAAACCCTAGGTATTTTTTCGGTACTTTCTGGCCGCAGCCGGTAGCTGTATATATATTAGGACCAGAGGCGGTATTGTGTCGCGACCACAATCCCAAACCGACTCGGTTTCTAATTCGTATACTTACCGGACAAGAACACGCCACGCCACGCCACGCCACGCCACGCCACGCCACGCCCCGCCCCGGCCAGGCGAGCGAGCGCGCGCGCGTGGTTTTCCCTTTCTCTTCTCACACATCACTTAGAGTGGTAGAGAGAACCCACTATATAAAGAGGTCCAACTCTTCTTCAACTTCCAAGGTGGGACTAAACTTAGCATCACCACTTGCCATTTTACACATGGGCTTTGAGATTTCAAAAATTGCTATGGGCCTAGCCCATTAATTCTAACACAATACAGACAAATTATTCGCAAGGAGAAATAAACATAAAACTTATTCCAACAATCATCATTCAACAAAGCGATCATGGTATCCATGGTTAAGTGCTAGGGTATTGCAATTGCACGAACTACCACCATATGTAAGGGGAAACACGAGCATAGTTACTAAGTAAAACGGCAATAGCCAGCTGCATAAAGGCATCGAGGCCACATGCATCTGTGGATGCATCTTCTGCATGCAGTCATTAATCAGCTATTTCAGTCCACAATATGAGACTGAATAACAAATAATGAAACAGATAGGGTTACCTGTTGACTGCTCTTTTCCTTTTTTAGATCAAAAGGGCTCTCACCCCGATTCCATTTGATGAAACCACACCATCCAGTTTACAATTACAAAGCTAAAAATAAATCATTATACATACTGATATGCACTACCAAAATGCTCAGGTGTCATTATACAGACTGTCCATGTGCATAAGAGTAAGAAAATGTCAGGTAGTGTTACTTGTAGAGGCCACAAGCATGTTTCGTGATTATGAAAATGAGCTTACCCCTAGCAAGTCCAATATTAGCAGCGCATCATCATCATCTCCTGCACCCACCTTTGGCTGTGACAAACCAGTGATGGGTTTTCCTTCATTGTAACAGTTGCTGTTTCAGAAAACCAGTGGAACAGTTGCTGTTTCAGGGATATTGTGTGAGCAGGTAAAGGCATTTGACAGTTTCCAAATACGAGCGGAGTTTTGTTCCTCTCGTATTATTATCGCTCAGGGTTGGCTCCTAATAGTAATCCTTGTTGGCATTGAGCAGATTAAAACACCCTGTTCGGCTGTTCCAGAACCATGAATCTGCACTCCTTGCTCAATAGCCGGAGCCAGGGGAGCTGTAAGTTGGCAAGCAAAACTCGGAGCAATACAGAGTATACAGGTGTACATTCTACAGCATGCATCTCCGATAGCAGAAAGTACCACTGACTTTGCATGGAATCAGGCTGATTTACTTCATGCCGGCAAGTCAGCAATTTCTAGCCACTTGCATGCAATGCAATGGAATGCAACACAGACTTTGGCCATTCCACGGCAATATCTTGAATTCCATGCTGGACATTAAGAACAAGTGACGAGAAGCTTGAGTTTTGCAACCCGATGTAATACACCGATTATCATGACAAGGACTTCACTGCCACTTCTTACTCAAACCTGAAGCCACATATTTATCAAGTACTTAAGTGCCACTTTCAGCGAAGCAAAGTTAATTTAGGAAATAAAATTAAGATTATAATAGGGCAATCCAGTGACATAACTGTTGGTTGATGTATCAAAATGAATACTGGTCCTTTAATAGGTTAATATTGTCTCAGCATGTTCTACAGTGTTCAGATAGCTAGCTTACTAACTGACACCATAAAATGTCTTCTACTTCAGGTGGAAGGAATGAATTCAGAAAATTTTCAGTCTACGAAATGACATAGATCCAGTATGAATTTCCGAGCTGTATATCCTTAACAGCATTATCTCATTATGAGAAAGTTGCCTTACATACAGACAATTTCATCATTGAGTGGAGATAAACAAAAGCTCCCAAGCCAATTGTTAGGCATTCAAGCATTACAAAACAAAAGCAGATCCACATAAGTGAAGTGCCAGGCCTATAGTTTTCCAAATGCCAAAAATGCCCAAAGCACACTTTTAAACAAAAAATTTGCAATACAGACAAATTATTCGCAAGGAGAAATAAACATAAAACTTATTCCAACAATCATCATTCAACAAAGCGATCATAGTATCCATGGTTAAGTGCTAGGGTATTGCAATTGCACGAACTACCACCATATGTAAGGGCGAACACGAACATAGTTACTAAGTAAAGCGGCAATAGCCAGCTGCATAAAGGCATCGAGGCCACATGCATCTGTGGATGCATCTTCTGCATGCAGTCATTAATCAGCTATTTCAGTCCACAATATGAGACTGAATAACAAATAATGAAAGAGATAGGGTTACCTGTTGACTGCTCTTTTCCTTTTTTAGATCAAAAAGGCTCTCACCCCGATTCCATTTGATGAAACCGCACCATCCAGTTTACAATTACAAAGCACTCGGGCCACACCGACCTACTGGGCCAGAAACTGTTGACTGTTTTTAGTTGGCATGACAGCAATAATAGAGCAAAAATTACCAGTTTGCTTCCAGAAATCCGAACATGTTAATAGCAGAGATGACATTATGAGACACCAAAACTCTGCAGAATAAGACGAAAATTACCAGAGGATGAGGTTCTGGTGTGAAATCAAAACTCTGCAGAATAACACAAGTATTTGATACTCATAAGAGTACATAAATATGTCTAGCATAATTTATTTCTTCAAACATAGGTTACATAACAGGTCGCCCAGGAGGAACAGGGATGACCTGAGCACTATCTCCAATACCTTATAATTATACGGTATATGTCGTGTTCCTAAATATGGTTACTGCAGCAACAATATGTTCAACATCTTCAAATGCTTGCAGAGACTGCTCATTTTAGCACGACGCTGAGTTATGTCAATTCTCAAGATAACATGATCAATGGTAGAACAGTTGTAAACCTAGCGGTGAGCTGCAGCACATATCCCCGAACAAGGACACGCGTCTTGAATCTTGAAAGAAGATGTTTCTGCATCTCGCTGCACAAAATTCAGTCATTCATCGTAACCCTTAGCTTGCCTCTTGTTAGCAATTCACACTGTTTTCTTAGCTCAGTACTGCAATCGTATATCACTAGCCGTTCCAGCGAAGATGGGAGGCCCTTCCTAGGCAGCCTTGGGATGTAGTCACAACAAACGATACTCAATGTCTTGAGGGAAGGAAGGCTGTGCAGTCTCGCAGGAAGATGTACGAGGTTCAAACAATCTTGAAATTCAAGGTCTTGCAGGGACCTGAGGAGCAGTAGCGCTCTCTCTTGCTCATCTGTTAGTCTTGTCCCTCCCCGTTCCAGCTTCTCAAGTCGTAGGCATTGGAGGCAAGTGAGGCCTTTGCACAGTGACATGTTAAGGAGAGACAAGTCATCAATGTGAAGACTTTCGAGTCGAGGGCACAGCTCACAGTGCCCCGACAAATGTTCCAAATATGGAGGCAAGCCGGGGGAGCTGAGTAGTCAATTTCTTGAGGTTCACAAGGGATTGCAAGCCCTCTAGTGCGATGAGTGATTCACATTTTTCAATTCTCAGATCTTCCAGCAACCTGCAGGAATGCAACTGTAGAGATACCAGGCTAGGGTTTTCTTGTACTTCCAAATTCATGAGGTTCACAAGGGATTGCATTCCCTTTACTGTGGCAAGCTGTTTGCATTCTCGAATTCTCAAATCTTCAAGCGATGTGCAGGAATGCAGCTGTAGAGATTCCAAGCCTGGGCTTTCCAATACTTCCAATTTTCTGAGACAGGTGAGATTACCCATGAAGCAGAGTGATAGTGTTTTGTAGTCATAGTTACTGATCACAACTTGTCCAAGTGGCTGTGGAAGAAGCCATGTTCTGTTTGTCTGGACATCATTTCCATCATTATGCACCAAGGATGAGAGCAGCCCAGGACAACATTGAATTATTAGCTCCTGCAGGGAGGTAAATCCAGCAAAGTCTTCCTTGTTCCCGTGAAATCTCAAATAAGGGCTTCGAGAAATAGCTATCTTTTCTAGAGAGGAGGTGAGATTTAATGGAATGCACAAAAGTCCATCTGGACCCCAGCTTGATGAAGCCTCTGGGGCTGAGATAAAATTTGGTTGACTGTTCTCTTCCTCTTCAATCTGTAACTGTGTAAACTGAGGGCAGTCATTTAAGCACAATTCCTTCAGGATCTGCGCATGTTGCAACATCAAAGATAACCACTTCCCTGTTATTCCTGATGAACTAATATAGAGACTTCTGAGACACCGGAGGCCAAACCGATATGCACCTATCGCATATTCATCAGTAAGCTCTGGCCGAACATCTGAAGAGAAAAGTTTTCTGCACCCTACTATACGGAGATCCCTTAAAGAGAAGAGCTGATTAAGACTTCGAAATGAAATAGATGTTAGGTTTCCACAACATGATATGCTCAAGGATTTTAGGTCCCCCCAATTATGGAATGCCAATATTTTTCCATCCGATCTCATTCTCTCATCGGAATTCTCACCAGATCGACTATTTGGAGAAATTTTTAGATTTTCTGTGGACGATCCCTCCATCTTCAGAAGTGTTGGAACTCCGTCAATGTGCAGTCTAGAAACATTAGTTGAATGTGGTAGGAGACACGGCATCAGTAAATGAGGACAATTGATTATTGTAAGTACTCTAAGACCGGGCAACCATAGCTTCCACCCAGTTCCGTAGTTATGACCTTCATACAATGATGGCTGCTCAACAAAGTTATGACCTTTCTCAAACAGATCGAACACCTTGAGTGCAGGGCAGCTCCGGATCTCCAGTACCCTTAAACTAGAGTTCAAATCCCCTAGGGACGTGCAGGTACATCTCTCCAACTCTGGCATTTCAACTAAAATCAGCTCCTGCAATGATGGAACTGATACTTCTCTAATTTTCCGCAGGTTGCTCAACTTGAACGTCGTAAGAAACAGAAGTCTTTCCAGAGATGGAAATATAAGCCTTTCACCACAATCCTCTAGATTAACCATCCGCTCAAGGGTAAACGAAGTATCACGGCATAAGCCAACTTCTAATACTTGAAGGTGGAGAAACTTGCTCAAAACTTGTGGTAAATCTCCCGGCCAAACATGAGCATCCTGTAGGTTTAGATACCGAAGATGTGTAGGATTTACCAAACCGCATAGGAAGGAATGAGACCCAGCAGTTGCAGATACTTGTAACAGACGCAAATTGTGTGCCTTCGCAAATACTTGTTGGAACAATTGGGAGTCATACTGTCCAATTAAGACCAATGATCTCAAATTTTTAACTTTTTTCAATGTATTTCGCAATATCTCTTGAAACTTCTCATCATACCAATACACACGACCAGTTACTATTGACAAATGTAGCACAGTTGATGGAATTTCATTGCACTGTAGAGCATCCAAAGTTGCACACTCAGCTCTTGAAATTACCCTTGCGAAATCATACATAAGAGCACACATAACATAAGTAGTTTGATCGTTTGAAGAGTAGCCTCCTTCAATCTGCTGAAAGAAGCCCAGGTTCACTAAATTAGTCAGATAGAGCCGTCTTATCTCATCCAATCTCATACCTGAATGACTACACTTCACAAATCCCTGTGAAATCCAAATACGAACTATCTCCTCAGCGAGAAACCGATAATTGCAAGGGAATATAGCACAATATGAGAAGCATTGTTGTAAATGGTAGGGCAGTTGATCATAACAAAGCTTCAAAGTAGGCATAATGCCTCTTGTGAGTTGCAGGGATTTCCAATCTTCGTTCTTCAGAACGTTACTCCAATGTTCACTGGTAAGATGCTGTCTTAATAATGCCCCTGCAGTTTCTGCAGCTAGCGGGTTTCCTTTCAACTTTTCTATTATCTGTCCTGCCAAAGTCCTAAGACTACCTTTCACTTCATAGTTCTCATCACCAAACACACATGCTTTAAACAATATCCAAAAATCATCTTCTTGCAAACCATGTAACTTAATTGGTTCAACCGTACCTCTCCTTTTTGCAACAGATGGTTTTCTAGTTGTCACAAGTATGATATTGCCTTTTGCATTGTCAGATTTGAAAGGGGCTAATAGTTGGTTCCACTGGCAATCATTCATGTCATCCCAGACATCATCTAAAACAAGTAGAACCCTCTTTGATTTAACATAACTGCTCAAGACCTCCTGAAGCCTGGCAAAGCTGTACAGCCCTTCATGTGTTCCTTGGGAGACAAAATCCAACATCTCTCTTGAGATTCTCGTTTCATCAAATTTGTTGGACACTGAAATCCATATCCTGTGGTCAAATTGACTTTCCACAGATGGATCGTTGTATACCAGTTGAGCAAGGGTTGTCTTCCCAACCCCACCAATGCCTAAAACAGTCAGAACAGTTACACTGCTAGATAATTTGTGTCCTTTTATCAGCCGTATGATTTCTGCCTTCTCATAATCTCTCCCATAAACTTTTCCCTGAACAAGACTTGATGTTCTACGGTGTGGATGTTCTACATGGTGATTTGAACTTGCACTAGAGTCTGACCCAAGTATCATCAGAGCTGCTCTCACATCTCCTCGGATGCCTTGCAACTGATGAGTTATGTCTTTTATCCTATTGGAAAAGGTGACCTTGTCCCAAGTGTATGTGTCGGATCTGGTGTCGTGTTTTGGCTCCTCAACCTCAGCCCCTCTCATGTTTCTGGTGGATGAAATACCATCAGCATTTGCAGTAGCATCACCAGTGCTGCAATAAGAAAAAAAGATGGTTGATTGGCTGTTAGAACCACCGTAGATGTATACAGAAGACTCTTAAAATGTGCTGACCACCGATGAAGATATAAATTTCCCAGTTACCTTGAAGGGTCACTTGCTCCACGTTTCTTCTTACAACTTTTACTCTTGAGATGCTTGCGCAAAATAGGTGTCCCCTTGTCAGTTGTGCACACAACCACTACACGGCAGTGTTTACATATTGCTCTGACAGGCCCTCCATTTTCAACAAACTCCTCGATATCAAAGTGTCCCCAGGACTCGGACCGTAATCCGTCAACACTGCTACTCTCAGTCGATCTCTCCACTTGCAGTGATCCATGTGCATCCATTTCGTCAAGGTCATGCCTTGTGCCTGTACCAAAAGAAAATATGGAACGAAAATTTAACTCTCTTTCTTTGAGAATGGGCAGAAATTTAACTCCTGAGCTGTTTATCCATATATTTTCTGCTCCCTCCGTTTCGTTTTACTTTGCATACTATGTTTTCCCTGAGTCAAAGTTTTTGAGGTTTGACCAAGTTATAGAAAAACTTATCAACATTCACAATATATCAAATCAACATCATTAGATCCATGATCCATCAAGCAATAATTTTTCATATTATATTTATTTGGTATTGTAGGTGTTGATATTTGTTAATATAATTCGGTCAAACTTAACAAATCAGTACGCGGAGTAAAGAAAACGGATGGAGTACTTGATTCCCGAGAAGTCCATTAATATAAGCATTCTAAGAAAAACTTAGCGCCGTCGAGGTCACTGGAGAAGGGTGGTGATCTGAATGGTGACCTATTCTGCAGCGAGGGGGGCGCACTTGGATGGATCTGGCGGGCTTACCTCCTTCCAATTCCAGCTGCTGCTGGAGCCTCCAGTAGTCGAGCTCGTCCACCAGATCTTCCGCGCCGTAGAGCAGCTCCCTGATGCGGGAGAGCGAGCGGGCCAGCGGCTGGTTCCCGATCGCCCTCCCCTTGACAGCAGAGACCACCATCTCCACTCCCTCCACCTCAGATCTGAGCCTCTCGATGTCATCCGCGAGCCCAGCCCGGCGAATCCAAGCATCGAGCTCGCCGCCAACTAGGAGGCCGGCATAGATGGCCTGCACCAGCCACCCAATCGCGGCCTCCAGCGAAGTTTCTTCCATCAGATCCAGTAGAGAAGCAGTGGCTGCGGCCTGCCGGTCGGTGGAGCAGAGCACTGAGTGAGAGCAGAGCACTGAGTGAGAGCAGAGGCAGCAGTATGCAGCCCGGAGTCTTTTTTTTAGGGAATGCCGGGAGTCTTTTTTAATGGAACTACTCAGGTTAGTTTGTTTATTATGTTTCTCTCGACAAGGAAAAAGTCTTGGGCCGTCGTGTGCTGCGTTTTTAGTTCTACACCCGGACTTAGCAAATCTGACCCCCTATACATCCGCGTATGCATGCAGATAGATCCTCGTATTTCTGTTCTGGCATCTACATGTCTCAAATACGGACTCTTAGAACCTTACAAATACATACACGTCGATCATACAAGCCAATGCTGCACGTAAATAGCAAATGTTGGTACGAAGCATAGATAGTGTTTACATAAAATTTACTTTAAGTGCCAAACTCAAGCATTGGCTTCTTGGTTGCCACTGTGGGTCCATATGTACTCCACAAGATCATGGAGTAGTTGTGTGTGCACCTACTCATCTCAAAGATTCTAATGCATATGCAGAAAGTTCATCAGCTGAGCCGCATCTTGATCTTCTGGGATTTCTGGCCTCTTCCGATGAAGCATCTGAATCCATCATTTTCCCTAACAAAATCACAAAAAATCCGGTCGCACAATGTGTCCAACACATCAAACGCAAGATGGAGCCAGAGAGTTGCCGGACGTACCACGGTGGCGTCCGGGCCGGCGACGACGTCCCCTGCGGCAAGGAAGGGAGGGCTCTTTCGCAGCTAGTGGCAGAGAGCCTAGGAATGGCCGCGGAGCAGGCGCAGCGGCGAAGTGCGAGATGGACAAAACGGAGGAGGAAGAAGAGAGGAGATAGCAAATGCGGCTGGTCTTGGGGGTGGATTTGGTGCAATTTGGGATGGGGTCGGGCCGTCGGGTCCAACGTGGCGGGTGCGCCCGGGCACCCCCATATCTGCCCCATATTTGGGCTGGATGAGGGTGCCGGTCAGCCCAGGTGTTTGAGGGCCGTTTGAGGGGTGCGTCTGGGTAAAAAAATCATGACCGGACAGTTACCGGGCGGGCCGACCAGGCGTATGAGGCGGGTTTGAGGCGCCTGGCTGTAGATGTTCTTAGTCAACACCCCTCCCCCATACCACTCGACACTCGCACGGAAGGAGACCTCACTGTCGCTGTCGTCTGACAAGTGTTCGGCCAAATGTCACACTGAATATTTTGTTCGTTGTCGTTGTTGACTTTTGAAGAAAACACGATGGTTATGTATTTGACGAAGGATGAATTGTTGCATGATGCGTGGTTGGCCACAAGTTAAGTTTCAAGGCATGAATCATAACGCAACATTTTGGGTAAGTGTGCATGTTTGGTTCAATGAGCCTAAGCACTACGCGGGCCACGACATGAAGGTGATCTATGATGGTGGTATGAGATCGGTACTCCATCAATGGTACACTATTCAAAATGCCCTCAAAAAGTATTGTGGTGCATATACACAATTGCAAAGAAGGTGGCCAAGGGCGCGTCACATAAAGAGTTCATAAGTTTTGCTTCTTTGTTGCTCTTCGTGTTAGTCCACTAGTGCAGAACCGGGCTATAGCACCAGTTGTAAGGGCTTTTAGTGCCGGTTCTGTAACCGGCACTAAGGGGTGGGGACTAAAGGTCCCTCCCCCCTTTAGTACCGGTTCGGCACGAACCGCCACTAAAGTGCCACCACGTGGCACGAGCGAGGGCCGGGTGCGGGGAGACCTATAGTACCAGTTGATAACACCAGCCGGTACTAAATGTTCGGGGGGTTTTGGTTTTATTTTTTATGGGGTTTTGGTTTTATTTTTTATTTTTCCTTTAGTTTTGTGTTTTCAATTTAATTTAGAGATTGTTTTTACATTATAATGAGTTGTTAAATCATTAGATGAAAGTACCACATATTAGTTTCAACTTGATGCATGCATGGATCCTAGCTAAGTGATCAAAGTATATACGCCATAACCATATATATTAGTTGATCACTTATATTAGGTGAGCAATTAATTAATATGGATATGGCATATACTTGATCACTTAGCTAGCTAGGATCCATCCAGTTGAAACTAATCTGCGGTTTCTTTCATAAATGATATAATAACTCATCATCATCATATTAATATAAAAACTATTGCATCATATATATCATCACCAACAAGTTAACGGTATACTAGATAGCTAAAAATCATTATAGTCGTCATTACCACTATTTAATCATCATAGTCATTACCGCTATCTAATCACCACCAATACCAGCTTAAAGAAAAAACATTCACTTTGTACAAGAAGGAAAGATATCATCGAGTTCAACATGATCACTCTTTGAGATTAGGTTCAGGACGAAGAACACATACATGAGAGGACAAGTACTAAGAGCATGCTAATCACTCCTGCTGCTCTTTCTTAGGTAAAATGGCATAGAACATGTGTAGCTCTCCTGATTCATCATATTGGAGCATGCAGATGAACCTGTCTCCTAATCGTGGGTTGCGCTTCTGCTTGTTGACTCCTAGTACTTCTCTGCGATCATTCACAATTTTGCTCCAGTCTTTCACTATTAAGCATTCCTCGGTTCTAGAAATTCTGAATGCACTCGTGTGCAATGTAGGATGTCTTGGCCGTAAGCTAACAATTGACATGCGACCGTTAGTCGAGATCCATTGAGGCACAACTATCATCGGGAGTCCCTGTTGAAGAGAACATCGTATATTATCATACTTAGCAACATGAAGTTTAGCTTAAAAATAATGTATGCAAAAGATTCACTGAGGACAAATAGTAAAAATCTTACCATCTTTCCTAAATACATGTGACCTGATACGTCTCCGTCGTATCTATAATTTTTGGTTGTTCCATGCCAATATTCTACAACTTTCATATACTTTTGGCAACTTTTTATACTATTTTTGGGACTAACATATTGATCCAGTGCCCAGTGCCAGTTCTTGTTTGTTGCATTTTTATGTTTCGCAGAAACCCCATATCAAACGGAGTCCAAATGGGATAAAAATGGACGGAGAATATTTTTGCAATATTTATGATTTTTGGGAGGAAAAATCAACGCGAGACGGTGCCTGAGGGGGCCACGAGGCAGGGGGCGCGCCCCTGACCCTCGTGGGCACCCCGTAAGGCAGTTGACGCTCTTCTTTTGCCGCAAGAAAGCTAATTTTCGGAGAAAAATCTGGGCGAAGGTTTCAACCCAATCGGAGTTACGGATCTCCGGATATAAAAGAAACGGTGAAAGGGCAGAATCTGAGAACGCAGAAACAGAGAGAGACAGAGAGACAGATCCAATCTCGGAGGGGCTCTCGCCCCTCCCACGCCATGGAGACCAAGGACTAGAGGGGAAACCCATCTCCCATCTAGGGAGAAGGTCAAGGAAGAAGAAGAAGAAGAAGGGGGGCTCTCTCCCCCTCGCTTCCGGTGGTGCCAGAACGCCGTCGGGTCCATCATCATCACCGCGATCTACACCAACAAGTTCACCTCCTTCATCATCAACTCTTCCCTCCTCTATGCAGCGGTGCAACCCCTCTTTTACCCGCTGTAATCTCTACTTAAACATGGTGCTCAGCGCTATATATCATTTCCCAATGATGTATGGCTATCCTATGATGTTTGAGTAGATCTGTTTTGTCCTATGGGTTAATTGATGATCGTGATTGGTTTGAGTTGCATGTTTTATTATTGGTGCCGTCCTATGGTGCTCTCCGTGTCGTGCAAGTGTGAGGGATCCCCGTTGTAGGGTTTGCAATATGCTCATGATTTGCTTATGGTGGGTGGCGTGAGTGACAGAAGCACAGACCCGAGTAAGTAGGTTGTTTGCATATGGGATAAAGGGGACTTGATACTTTAATGCTATGGTTGGGTTTTACCTTAATGATCTTTAGTAGTTGTGGATGCTTGCTAGAGTTCCAATCATAAGTGCATATGATCCAAGAAGAGAAAGTATGTTAGCTTATGCCTCTCCCTCAAATAAAATTGCAATAGTGATTACCGGTCTAGTTATCGATTGCCTAGGGACAAATAACTTTCTCGTGACAAAAAGCTCTCTACTAAAACTAACTTAGTTGTGTCTTCATCTAAACAGCCCCTACTATTTATTTACGTGCTCTTTATTATCTTGCAAACCTATCCTATCACACCTACAAAGTACTTCTAATTTCATACTTGTTCTAGGTAAAGCGAACGTCAAGCGTGCATAGAGTTGTATCGGTGGTCGATAGAACTTGAGGGAATATTTGTTCTACCTTTAGCTCCTCGTTGGGTTCGACACTCTTACTTATCGAAAGAGGCTACAATTGATCCCTTATACTTGTGGGTTATCAAGACCTTTTTCTGGCGCCGTTGCCCGGGAGTCATAGCGTGGGGTGAATATTCTCGTGTGTGTTTGTTTGCTTTATCACTAAGTAATTTTTATTTGTTGTTCTTAGTTGTTCTCTATCTTTAGTTATGGTATGGAACACGAAATACCAAAAAATAGGTGTACTTGTTACTCATGGAGATGGGGAACCTCCTAAAACCCTCGATGCTCGTTATGTGAAAGAAATTATGTACTACTTTGATAATCCTGAGAAAACCCCATTCAATTATGTTATGGGAAACATGTTGGATCAACGTGAATACTTTAGGGATTATCGCTTGACTCAAAAAGGGAAACTATTATGGGATCAAATTTATATGTTGCGTTGGTATGCTCGGGAACTATGCTTGAGATATGATTATACTTGTTGCTCTAGGATGAAGGCTCCACACCTTTCCTTTTCGTGCAAATTTAATGATAATGAAACCTTGGCTTCTTATGCTAATGGTATATATGATTACTATGATGTGGAACAAATAGAAGAATTTGTTGCTTTTATGGGTGCTTATGAGATTGAACCTTTGTTTAAAACGTGTGAAAACATTGATGATGCTGTTTACAGACCTGAAAATTTTGCTATGCTTAAATATTGCTATGAAAATTATGAATATAATGTCGATATTGATGCATTTATTGAGGAAGTCTCCGCTGTCCAAGAAGAGACTAATATTTTGCAGGAGCCGATGGAAGAAGGAATTGATGAAACTGTGAGCTCATTGGATGAAAAAGATGATGAGGAGAGCGAAGAACAAAAGGAGGAAGAGCCAATTAGCTACCTGTGCCCACCTTCTAATGAGAGTAACTCTTCAACTCATACATTGTTTAATTCCCCTTCATGCTTACCGGAGGATGATTGCTATGATGATTGTTATGATCCCGTTGATTCTCTTGAAATATCCCTTTTTATGATACTTGCTATGCTTGTTGGCAAGATGCTGATACGTCTCCAACGTATCTACTTTTCCAAACACTTTTGCCCTTGTTTTGGACTCTAATTTCCATGATTTGAATGAAACTAACCTGGACTGGCGCTGTTTTCAGCAGAACTGCCATGATGTTGTTTTATGTGTAGAAAACAAAAGTTCTCGGAATGTCCTAAAAATCCACGGAGGCAAGTTTTGGAAAATATAAAAAATTCTGGTGAAAGAATCAAGACCAGGGGGCCCACACCCTGTCCACGAGGGTGGGGGGCGCGCCCACCCCCTGGGCGTGCCCCTTGTCTCGTGGGCCCCCTGAGGCTCCACTGACCTCAACTCCAACTCCATATATTTCGTTTCGCAGAGAGAAAAACCAGAGAGAAAGTTTGATCGCGTTTTACGATACGGAGCCGCCGCCAAGCCCTAATCTCTCTCGGGAGGGCTGATCTAGAGTCCGTTCGGGGCTCCGGAGAGGGGGATTCGTCGCCGTCGTCATCATCAACCGTCCTCCATCACCAATTTCATGATGCTCACCGCCGTGCGTGAGTAATTCCATCGTAGGCTTGCTGGACGGTGATGGGTTGGATGAGATTTATCATGTAATCAAGTTAGTTTTGTTAGGGTTTGATCCCTAGTATCCACTATGTTCTGAGATTGATGTTGCTATGACTTTGCTATGCTTAATGCTTGTCACTAGGGCCCGAGTGCCATGATTTCAGATCTGAACCTATTATATTTTCATGAATATATATGTGTGTTCTAGATCCTATCTTGCAAGTCTATAACCACCTATTATGTGTTATGATCCGACAACCCCGAAGTGACAATAATCGGGACACTTCTCGGTGATGACCGTAGTTTGAGGAGTTCATGTATTCACTAAGTGCTAATGCTTTGTTCTGGTTCTCTATTAAAAGGAGGCCTTAATATCCCTTAGTTTCCGCTAGGACCCCACTGCCACGGGAGGGTAGGACAAAAGATGTCATGCAAGTTCTTTTCCATAAGCACGTATGACTATATTCGGAATACATGCCTACATTACATTGATGAACTGGAGCTAGTTCTGTGTCACCCTAGGTTATAGCTATTACATGAGGAATCGCATTCGACATAATTATCCATCACTGATCCAATGCCTACGAGCTTTTCACATCTTGTGTTTCGCTTATTTAATTTTCCGTTGCTACTGTTACAATCACTACAAAACCCAAAAATATTACTTTTGCCACTTTTATCTTTATTATCATACTACTTTGCTACTAAATACTTTGCTGCAGATACTATGTTATCCAGGTGTGGTTGAATTGACAACTCAACTGCTAATACTCAATAATATTTTTTGGCTCCCCTTGTGTCGAATCAATAAATTTGGGTTGAATACTTTACCCTCGAAAGCTGTTGCGATCCCCTACACTTGTGGGTTATCAAGACTAATTCCTGGCGCTGTTACCGGGGAGCATAGCTCTATTCTCTGAGTCACTTGGGATTTATATCTGTTGATCACTATGAAGAACTTGAAAGACGAAAGAACCAAGATTTTTCCCTCAACTACGAGGGGAGGTAAGGAATTGCCATCTAGCTCTGCACTAGATTCTCCTTCTGTTATTAGTAAGCTTGCGACATCTAAACCTGCTACTGCTATGAATTCTGATATGTCGCATGTTATTGATGATGCCACTTCTGCTATGCATGATACTTATGATGAAACTACTTCTGTGCGTGATACTACTTTGCCATTAGGTGAATTTCTTGATGAACAACTTGCTAGGGCTAGAGAGAATTAAATTATTGAAGATGCTATTATTGATGATAGTGATGATGAAAGTTCTCCCCCTAATTATGAATTACCTGTTGTTCCTTAGGGTTATGTTATGGAAGAGGAAGCTTCTAGAGCTATCTTTGCTTGTAAAGATAGATATGATCTTAAAAAGTTATTAGCTAAATGGAAGCAGCAATCTCTTAATGCTAGAATGAAACCTGACCCTGCTTTTGCTACTTCACCTATCTGTGTTACTGATAAGGATTATGAATTCTCTGTTGATCCTGAGATTATTACTTTAGTTGAATCTGATCCTTTTTATGGCCTTGAATCTGAAACTGTTGTGGCACATCTCACCAAGCTAAATGATATAGCCACCCTATTTACTAATGATGAGAAGTCCCGCTATTATTATATCCTTAAGATAATTCCATTCTCATTAAAGGGTGATGCTAAGACTTGGTTTAATTCTCTTGCTCCTAGTTGTGTGCGTAGTCCCCAGGATATGATTTATTACTTCTCTGCTAAATATTTCCCTACTCATAAGAAACAAGCTGCCTTCCGGGAAATATATAATTTTGTGCAAATCAAAGAAGAGAGTCTCCCACAAGCTAGGGGGAGGTTTCTCCGATTACTTAATGCTTTGCCTGATCATCCTCTTAAGAAAAATGAAATACTTGATATCTTTTATAATGGACTAACCGATGCTTCCCAGGACTACTTGGATAGTTGTGCTGGTTGTGTTTTCAGGGAAAGAACAGTCGACGAAGCTGAATTACTATTGAATAATATGTTGACTAATGAAAATAATTGGACTCTCCCTGAGCCAATTCCTGAGGCAATTCCTGAACCAATTGAGCCAACTCCTGAGCCTATTCCTAAACCCACTCCGAAGAAGAGAGGTGTTTTATTTCTCAGTCCTGAAGATATGCAAGAGGCAAAGAAATCAATGAAATAAAAAGGTATTAAAGCTGAAGATGTTAAAAAATTACCTCCTATTGAAGAAATACATGGTCTTAATATACCGCCTGTTGAAGAAACACATTGTCTTGATAACCCGACACAGGTAGTAAAGGTAAATTCTCTCTATATATATGATAAAGTTGAAATTCCCTCTACTAAATTTCATAGCCCATGCTTAGATGAATTTGATGACTTTATGGCTAGACAAGAAAGTTTTAATGCTTATGTTGGTAGAGAATTAAAGAATAATGCTTTCGAGATAGGGCGCTTGAGTGATTATATGGCTAGAGTTAAAGGTGAACTTAAACTCGTTAGCAAATATGCTTCTATGGTTGCTACTCAAGCTGAGCAAGTACTTAAAGCTCAAAATGATTTGCTTGATGAATTAAATAATAAACCTGACTTTGCTGTTAGAGTGGCTACTAGAACTGGTAGAATGACTCAGGAACCTTTGTATCCTGAAGGCCACCATAAGAGAATCGAGCAAGATTCTCAAAGAAATAATTTAGAGGCACCTAGTTCTTCCAAAAAGAAGAAAAAGAAAAATGATAGGACTTTGCATGCTTCTAGTGAACCTGTTATAGAAACACAATCAGGTGATGAACATGAACCTAGTAATAATATTAATGATAATGTTCATGTTGATGCTCAAACTAGCAAAAACAATGAAGTAGAGATTGAACTTACTGTTGATCTTGATAACCCACAATCAAAGAATCAACGTTATGATAAGAGAGATTTTGTTGCTAGGAAGCATGATAGTGAAATATAACCATGGGTTCAGAAACCCATGCCCTTTCCTCCTAAACCATCCAAGACATAGGATGGTGAGGATTTTGAGCGCTTTGCTGAAATGATTAGACCTATCTTCTTACGTATGCGCTTAACTGATATGCTTAAAGTAAATCCTTATGCTAAGTATATGAAGGATATCATTACAAACAAAAGAAAGATACTGGAAGCTGAAATTTCCACCATGCTTGCTAATTACACTTTTAAAGGTGGAATACCATAGAAACTTGGAGATCCGGGGGTACCAACTATACCATGCTCCATTAAAAGAAATTATGTTAGAACTGCTTTATGTGATCTTGGAGCTGGTGTTAGTGTTATGCCTCTCTCTTTATATCGTAGACTTGAATTGAATAAGACACCTACTGAAATATCTTTGCAAATGGCTGATAAATCAACTGCTATACCTGTCGATATTTGTGAGGATGTGCCTGTTGTGGTTGCAAATGTCACTATCTTAACGGACTTTGTTATTCTTGATATTCCCGAGGACGATAGTATGTCGATTATCCTTGGTAGACCCTTTTTGAATACTGCAGGGGCTGTTATTGATTGCAACAAAGGCAATGTCACTTTTCATGTTAATGGTAATGAGCATACAGTACACTTTCCGAGGAAACAATCTCAAGTTCATAGCATCAATTCTATTGGAAAATTTCCAACTATCATTATTGGAGGTTTTGAATTTCCTCTCCCTACTATCAAGAAAAAGTATGATATTCTTATTATTGGGGATGTTCATATCCCTGTTGCGGTAACTTAGTGTTATTCGAAATTTCTCCGGTTCTGTGTTATTCGGAATGAGTTTGTTAACAAGACTTGATCAACCTTGTTAGTGGATTCATTTTGATGATCATGAGATGGATGAAACTAGAAGGCACAACCTTCTGTACCCTCTTTTTATTTTCTGTTATTTAGAATAAATAAAGCAAAAATAGTATTATCCGTCTGTTTTCTGAATTATCCGTGCAATAAAAAATATCTCGAAAATAAAAGTGCTCCAAATGACCTGAAAATTTAGTATGATTTTTTATGGAATATTTGAGGATTTTAGGCACCGAAAACACTGCAGGAGGGGCAAGCACCAGGCCACGAGAGTGGAGGGCGCGCCCACACCCCCTGGGCGCGCCCCCCTATCTCTTGGGCCCCTGGTGGCCACCCTCCACTTATGCCAGCACCCACACACTCCATCTTCTTCCCAGAAAAAATCTCCATCCAGCTCAAGCACGAGTTCTAGCTCATTTTTCTGCGATTTTCGATCTCCTTGCTCAAAGCTCCATTCACAAAACTGCTTTGGGAGATTGTTGCTTGGTATGTGATCCTCCATTGGTCCAATTAGTTTTTGTTCTAGTGCTTTATTCATTGCAATTTTTTGCTGCATAGGTGACCCTGTTCTTGAGCTTGCATGTTGAATTTATGAGGTCCCAAGTAATTCTAATGCATGATATAGGCTTTAGGCACTTGTAGGAGTAGTTGCTACCAATCTTGTTTAGTTTTATTCACTTTTATTTTGAAGTTACTAAAATTTCAGAAATTTTTCAGAAAAAGAATTATGTCTATGAGAATGTACCAAGGTGGTTCCTCGATGAAGAAAGGACCCATGATTGCTATATATGAGCAAGACGAGGAACTACCGAGGGACGCAGAAGTACGAGCTTGTGAGTGGTCATCCGCCGATTTTATGGTCGAAGCAGGCTTTAAGGAGGAATTTGACGCGTATGTGCGTAATGCTGATCTGGAGGACTTCTTACAAGATAAGTGTCCTCAGTACTAAATTGACTGATTGATTTATGCGAAGGTTTAAATATAAATGTACACGTAATTCTCCGAGTGTCCTCTTTGATATCTATGATACATCTTATACCATGGACTTAGAGGATTTTACAACTGCTTGCAAACTTTCACAGTGGGGCAATATTAATGATCCCCACAAATCTGAATTTAGAGACTTTCTTGCTAGTATTACTGTGGGAGAATCCAGGGACATAGCACAAGCTACCATAGGGAGCATTCGTTTTCCTGCTATACATTATTTTGCTCTTTTCATTGGTAGATGCATTAACGGTAAAGATGAAGCATGTCATATGTGTGTCCCCGATCTTTGTGTCCTCAAGAGTGCCATGTTAGGTTATAAAGATTGTAACTTGGGGGCAATAGTTGCACGTAGGTTGCATAATAATGGTAGGGCTGGAGATTTTTTTGGAGGAATTTATGCGACCCGTGTGGCTAATTATCTTGGTATAGCCCCACGAGAGGGGGCTATGATGTTACCTCCTGGTTATTTAGATTATGACGCTATGGTCCAACATCATTTTCTTCAGAGGAATGAACGATTCCTCCAGTATCAGCTAATCTATGACAGACGCAACGCTGTCCATGTTACTCTTCCTGCTCCTCTCCTTTTTGATTACCAGGCAAAAGGAAGATATGTTGTTACCAGGGAGGAAGCAACTAAACACGAGGGGAGAGCGGGGACGGCTCACCAGCATGCCGCAGCTCAGGAGGCATTTGCTGCTGCATCTCAGTACGACCCCAGTTACAACTACGGATATTTCTCACCGACTTTACATTCATATTCACACACAATTCTAGTTGTCGGTGCTCATACTCTTTCATTGTATTATCCATGCTAGTTTAATTTTCTTTTTCTAGTTTTCTTCTTGTGTGTTTGATAAACCTTAAGAAAAACCAAAAAAATTAGTTAGTTTAATTTCCATGCTTGTAGTAGAAATTAAAATAAAAACCCAAAAAGATTTCTCGTTCTTCTTCTTACTTGTTGGGAGCTTTCCCGTGTAAATAGTTTTATTTTCTTTTCTTTCCTTTGGGGGTCGAGAGTAGAAGACCATATTGAAAATGTTTAGTGACTCTCTTATGCATGATTGTTTATTTAACTTAGAGCCCATATTACTCTGTCTTCTCTCTTGAGTTGAATGCTTGCAGATTCCAGCTTAGTCCAATGCACGTGCACTTTTATTATTATTATACACATCGTTCGATCGTGCAAGTGAAAGGCAATAATGACTATATATGATGGACTGGTTGAGATGAGAAAAGCTGGTATGAACTCGACCTCTCTTGTTTTTGTAAATATGATGAGTTCATCGTTCCTGATTCAACTTATTATGAAGTAAACATATTTGCAATGACATTTAGAGATTATAGTTGCTTGTGCCATGCTTGATTAGCTATGAGTTATAATGGTTTACCTTGCGTGCCAACATGCTATTAGAATGATTATGATGTGGTATGATGGGATGGTATCCTCCTTTGAATGAATTGAGTGACTCGACTTGGCACATGTTCACGCATGTAGTTGAAACAAATTAACATAGCCTTCATGATATTTATGTTCATGGTAGATTATATCCTACTAATGCTTGTACTCGGTGTGAATTAATTTTAATGCATGTTTATGACTGTTGTCGCTCTCTCAGTTGGTCGCTTCCCAGTCTTCTGCTAGCCTTCACCTGTACTAAGCGGAAATACTGCTTGTGCATCCAAACTCCATAAACCCCAAAGTTATTCCATATGAGTCCACCATACCTTCCTATGTGCGATATTTAGCTGCCGTTCCAAGTAAATTTGTATGTGCCAAACTCCAAACCTTCAAATGAAATTATGTTTTGTATGCTCGAGCAGCTCATGTTTCAACTAGGGCTGTCTATATCTTCCATGCTAGGTGGGTTATTCTCAAGAGGAGTGGACTCCGCTCCTCATTCATGAGAAAGGGCCGGTAACCGGGATGCCCAGTCCCATGATCCAAAAGATCAAAGCAAATCAAAATAATTAAACAAAACTCCCCCAGGGCTGTTGTTAGTTGGAGGCATTCATTGTTTCGAGCAAGCCATGGATTGATGCTTGTTGGTGGTGGGGGAGTATAATCTTTTTCCATTCTGTTTGGGAACTGCCTATAATGCATGTAGTATGGAAGATATTGCCATCTCATAGTTGTTGTGTTGATAGTGAAAGTATGTCGCTCAAAATGTCATTCAATCTCTATTTTAAAATCGAGCTCTGGCACCTCTACAAATCCCCACTTCCCTCTGCGAAGGGCTTATCTATTTACTTTTATGTTGAGTCATCACCTTCTTATTAAAAAGCACCCGCTGGAGAGCACACTGTCATTTGCATTCAATATTATTGATTTATATTGGGTATGACTTGCCTGGATCTCTTTTACCATGAATTACAATGTTTAGTCAGTCCTTGATCTTTAAAGGTGCTCTGCATTTATGTTTTGCGGTCTCGGAAAGGGCTAGCGAGATACCATTTTGCTATATCATGTTATGATTGTTTTGAGAAAGTGTTGTCATCTGAGTTTTATTATTATGGCTCGCTAGCTGATTATGCTATTGATATGAGTAATTGTGAGACCGAGGTGTTATTGTGAGTATGGTTAGTTCATAATATTTGCTGAAACCTGAATGCTGGCTTTGCATGTTTACAACAACAAGAGCAAACAGAGTTTGTAAAAGTTTTTCTTTATCACTTTAAGTTTATCAACTTAATTGCTTGAGGACAAGCAAAGGTTTAAGCTTGGGGGAGTTGATACGTCTCCAACGTATCTACTTTTCCAAACACTTTTGCCCTTGTTTTGGACTCTAATTTGCATGAAACTAACCCGGACTGACACTGTTTTCAGTAGAATTGCCATGATGTTGTTTTATGTGTAGAAAACAAAAGTTCTCGGAATGTCCTAAAAATCCACGGAGGTAAGTTTTGGAAAATATAAAAAATACTAGTGAAAGAATCAAGACTAGGGGGCCCACACCCTGTCCACGAGGGTGGGGGGCGCGCCCACCCCCCTGGGCACGCCCCCTGTCTCGTGGGCCTCCTGAGGCTCCACCGACCTCAACTCCAACTCCATATATTCCATTTCGCGGAGAGAAAAATCAGAGAGAAAGTTTCATCGCATTTTACGATACGGAGCCGCCGCCAAGCCCTAATCTCTCTCGGAAGGGCTGATATGGAGTCCGTTTGGGGCTCCGGAGAGCGCGATTCGTCGCCGTCGTCATCATCAACCATCCTCATCACCAATTTCATGATGGTCACCACCGTGCTGAGTAATTCCATCGTAGGCTTGCTGGACGGTGATGGGTTGGATGAGATTTATCATGTAATCAAGTTAGTTTTGTTAGGGTTTGATCCCTAGTATCCACTATGTTCTGAGAGTGATGTTGCTATGACTTTGCTATGCTTAATGCTTGTCACTAGGGCCCGAGTGCCATGATTTCTGATCTGAACCTATTATGTTTTCATGAATATATGTGTGTTCTTGATCCTATCTTGCAAGTCTATAGTCACCTATTATGTGTTATGATCCGACAACACCCCGAAGTGACAATAATCAGTATACTTCTCGGTGATGACCGTAGTTTGAGGAGTTCATGTATTCACTAAGTGCTAATGATTTGTTCTGGTTCTCTATTAAAAGGAGGCCTTAATATCCCTTAGTTTCCGCTTGGACCCCGCTGCCACAGGAGGGTAGGACAAAAGATGTCATGCAAGTTCTTTTCCATAAGCACTGCAAACCCAAAAATATTACTTTTGCCACTGTTACCTTTATTATCATACTACTTTGCTACTAAATACTTTGCTGTAGATACTAAGTTATCCAGGTGTGGTTGAATTGACAACTCAACTGCTAATACTCAATAATATTCTTTGGCTCCCCTTGTGTCGAATAAATTTGGGTTGAATACTTTACCCTCGAAAGCTGTTGCAATCCCCTACACTTGTGGGTTATCAGATGCCAATATGAATTATGATTTTGGAGATGAACTTGCTATAGTTCCTTATGTTAAACATGAAATTGTTGCTATTGCACCCACGCATGATAGTCCTATTATTTTTTTTTTGAATTCTCCCTATCACACTATATCGGAGAAGTTTGTGCTTATTAAGGATTATATTGATGGGTTGCCTTTTACTACTACACATGATGATTTTGATAGATATAATATGCATGTGCTTGCTTCTCCTACTTGCAATTATTATGAGTGAGGAACTATATCTCCACCTCTCTATGTTTCCAACACGATGGAATTGCAAGAAATTGCTTATACTATGCATTGGCCTTTACTTGGTGTGCATGAATTGTTCTTTTATGACATGCCGATCAATAGGAAGAGAGTTCGACTTCGTTGTTGCATGATATATGTTATTTTGTGCTCACTACTAAATTACAAATCATTGTTAATTAAAATTGGCTTTGATATACCTTGGGATCCGGGTGGATCCATTACTTGAGCACTATATGCCTAGCTTAATGGCTTTAAAGAAACCGCTGCCAGGGAGACAACCCGGAAGTTTTAGAGAGTCATTTATTTCTATTGAGTGCTTTTATATAGTCTGAAAACAAAAAAAATAAAGAGGGGAACCCAAAACTTTTCAAAAAGGAAAGTGAAAGTGAGAAAGACAAGCATTGTTGAAGTGGGAGAGCTCCTTGAACTTTGTTCATGCTCACGGAAACTTTGTGAATCTCAATTACAGAAACTTTTCATCAAAAATAATTATCCCCTTGTACAATTACATTGTATTATAAAAATAATGTGCTAAGGTTTGCCTTTAGGATGTTTACAATGCTTGTTGGTTTGTACGGTGCAGGACAGAAACTTTAGCTGTAGTGCGCGATTTTACATTTTTTACTGAAACGTCAAACGGTTCTGATTCTTTTTACACTGCCTTGCTATACAAATTTTTTATTTTTACTAATTCTGGTAGAATTTTTGGGGTATCATAAGTATGGTGAATGTTCAGATTTCTACATACTGTTCTGTTTTTGACAGATTCTGTTTTTGATGCATAGTTTGCTTGTTTTGATGAAACTAAGAATTTTTATCAGTGGATTAAGCCAGGGAAAAGCTATATTAAAGTAGACACAATGAAAAAAAAATATGAATTGGTTTTCTACAGTACCTAGAGTATTGATTTGCTTTATTATACTAACGGATCTTACCGAGTTTTCTGTTGAAGTTTTGTGTGGATGAAGTGTTTGATCGAGGAGGTCTCGATATGAGGAAAAGGAAGAGAGGAAAGAGCTCAAGCTTGGGGATGCCCAAGGCACCCAAAGTAAATATTCAAGGAGACTCAAGCGACTAATCTTGGGGATGCCCCAGAAGGCATCCCCTCTTTCTTCAACAAGTATCAGTATGTTTTCGGATTCGTTTCGTTCATGCGATATGTGCAAATCTTGGAGCGTCTTTTGCATTTAGTTTTCACTTTTCTTTTATGCACCATGCTGGTATGAGCTAGTCCTTGGTTGATTTATAGAATGCTCATTGCACTTCACTTATATCTTTTGAGTATGGCTTTATAGAATGCTTCATGTGCTTCACTTATATCATTTGAAGTTTGGATTGTCTGTTTCTCTTCACATAGAAGACCGCCATTTGTAGAATGCTCTTTTGCTTCACGTATATTTGTTAGAATGTGGGCATATCTTTTGTAGAAAGAATTAAACTCTCTTGCTTGACTTATATCTATTTAGAGAGATGACAGGAATTGGTCATTCACATGGTTAGTCATAAAATCCTACATAAAACTTGTGGATCACTGAATATGATATGTTTGATTCCTTGCAATAGTTTTGTGATATAAAGGTGGTGATATTAGAGTCATGCTAGAAGGTGACTGTGTATTAGTAGAAATACTTGTGTTAAGGTTTGTGATGTTGGGGAACGTAGTAATTTCAAAAAATTTCCTACGCACACGCAAGATCATGGTGATGGTATAGCAACGAGAGGGGAGTGTATCTTCATACCCTTGAAGATCGCTAAGCGGAAGCGTTTATCAACACGGTTGATGTAGTCGTACGTCTTCACGATCCGACCGATCCAAGTACCGAACGCACGGCACCTCCGAGTTCTGCACACGTTCAGCTCGATGACATCCTCGCCTTCTCGATCCAGCAAGACGGGCGGAGTAGTAGATGAGTTCCGGCAGCACGACGGCGTGGTGACGGTGTTGGTGAATAACAATCTCCGCAGGGCTTCGCCTAAGCACTACGGAAACTATGACAGAGGATAAACTAGAGGGGACGGGGTTGCCGGCACACGGCTTGGTGTTTCTTGATGTGTCTTTGGTGCTAGCCCTACCCCTCTATTTATATGTTGAGCCTTGGGGTCGAAACTTGGAGTAAAAGCCTCCACAAAGTCGGTTTCACCTGAAAGGCAAGAGTCCTTCTCGGACTCCAGGGCCAGACGCTAGGGTTCCCGGCGTCTGGACCCAGATGCCAGGGACCCCGGCGTCTGGCCCCTGGACTCCGCAAAACTTCCTTTTGCGCTTTCCAAAAACCTTGTGGGCTTTCCCCTTTGGCCCAAATAACGTGTTCTCGTACCCAAACATTTCGGGAAACATCCGGAACCCCTTCCGGTGAATTCCGGAACCCTTCCGGAGATCAAACACTATTATCCCATATATCAAACTTTATCTCCGGACCATTTTGGAGTTCCTCGTCATGTCCATGATCTCATCCGGGACTCCGAACAACTTTCGGTTACCAACATGCATAACTCATATAATACTATATCGTCAACGAAACGTTAAGCGTGCGGACCCTACGGGTTCAAGAACTATGTAGACATGACCTAAAACCATTCTCGGTCAATAACCAATAGCGGGACCTGGATGCCCATATTGGTTCCTACATATTCTACGAAGATCTTTATCAGTCAAACCGCATAACAACATACTTTGTTCCCTTTGTCATCGGTATGTTACTTGCCCGAGATTTGATCGTCGGTATCCAATACCTAGTTCAATCTCGTTACCGGCAAGTCTATTTACTTGTTCCGTAATACATCATCTCATAACTAACTCATTAGTTACATGCTTGCAAGGCTTAGGTGATGAGTATTACCGAGAGGGCCCAGAGATACCTCCCGACAATCGGAGTGACAAATCCTAATCTCGAATTATGCCAACCCAACATGTACCTTCGGAAACACCTGTAGAGCACCTTTATAATCACCCAGTTACGTTGTGACGTTTGGTAGCACACAAAGTGTTCTTCTGGTAAACGGGAGTTGCACAATCTCATAGTTTACAGGAACTTTGTATAAGTCATGAAGAAAGCAATAGCAGTATACTAAACGATCAAGTGCTAGGCTAACAGAATGGGTCATGTCAATCACATCATTCTTCTAATGATGTGATCCCACTAATCAAATGACAACACATGTCTATGGTTAGGAAACATAACCATATTTGATTAATGAGCTAGTCAAGTAGAGGCATACTAGTGACTATAGTTTTGTCTATGTATTCACACATGTATCATGTTTCCGGTTAATACAATTCTAGCATGAATAATAAACATTTATCATGATATGAGGAAATAAATAATAACTTTATTATTGCCTCTAGGGCATATTTCCTTCAGTCTCCCACTTGCACTAGAGTCAATAATCTAGATTACATAGTAATGATTCTAACACCCATGGAGTCTTGGTGCTGATCATGTTTTGCTCGTGAGAGAGGCTTAGTCAACGGGTCTGCAACATTCAGATCCGTATGTATCTTGCAAATCTCTATGTCTCCCACTTGGACTTGGTCTCGAATGGAATTGAAGCGTCTCTTGATGTGCTTGGTCCTCTTGTGAAATCTGGATTCCTTTGCCAAGGCAATTGCACCAGTATTGTCACAGAAGATCTTCATTGGTCCCGATGCACTAGGTATGACACCTAGATCGGAAATGAACTCCTTCATCCAGACTCCTTCATTAGCTGCTTCAGAAGCAGCTATGTACTCCGCTTCACATGTAGATCCCGCCACGACGCTTTGTTTAGAACTGCACCAACTTACAGCTCCACCGTTTAATAAAAACACGTATCCGGTTTGCGATTTAGAATCATCCGGATCTGTGTCAAAGCTTGCATCGACGTAACCATTTACGACTAGCTCTTTGTCACCTCCATATACGAGAAACATATCCTTAGTCCTTTTCAGGTATTTCAGGATGTTCTTGACCGCTGTCCAGTGATCCACTCCTGGATTACTTTGGTACCTTCCTGCCAAGCTTATTGCTAAGCATACGTCAGGTCTGGTACACAGCATTGCATACATGATAGAGCCTATGGCTGAAGCATAGGGAACATTTTTCATTTTCTCTCTATCTTCTGCTATGGTCGGGCATTGAGTTCGACTCAACTTCACACCTTGTAGCACAGGCAAGAATCCTTTCTTTGCCTGATCCATTTTGAACTTTTTCAAAATTTTGTCAAGGTATGTGCTTTGTGAAAGTCCTATTAAGCGTCTTGATCTATCTCTATAGATCTTGATGCCTAATATGTAAGCAGCTTCACCGAGGTCTTTCATCGAAAAACTTTTATTCAACTATCCCTTTATGCTATCCAGAAATTCTATATCATTTCCAATTAATAATATGTCATCAACATATAAAACTAGAAATGCTACAGAGCTCCCACTCACTTTCTTGTAAATACAGGCTTCTCCAAAAGTCTGTATAAAACCATATGCTTTGATCACACTATCAAAACGTTTATTCCAACTCCGAGATGCTTGCACCAGTCCATAAATGGAACGCTGGAGCTTGCACACTTTGTCAGCACCTTTTGGATCAACAAAACCTTCTGGCTGCATCATATACAACTCTTCTTCTAGAAATCCATTCAAGAATGCAGTCTTGACATCCATTTGCCAAATTTCATAATCATGAAATGCAGCAATAGCCAACATGATTCGGACAGACTTAAGCATCGCTACAGGTGAGAAAGTCTCATCGTAGTCAACCCCTTGAACTTGTCGAAAACCTTTCGCAACAAGTCGAGCTTTATAGACAGTAACATTATCATCAGCGTTAGTCTTCTTCTTAAAGATCCATTTATTCTCAATGGCTTGCCGATCATCGGGCAAGTCAACCAAAGTCCATACTTTGTTTTCATACATGGATCCTATCTCAGATTTCATGGCCTCCAGCCATTTTGCGGAATCTGGGCTCATCATCGCTTCCTCATAGTTCGTAGGTTCATCATGGTCAAGTAACATGACTTCCAGAATAGGATTACCGTACCACTCTGGTGCGGATCTTACTCTGGTAGACCTACGAGGTTCAGCAGAAACTTGATCTGAAGTTTCATGATCAATATCATTAGCTTCCTCACTAATTGGTGTAGTTGTCACGGGAACCGGTTCTCGTGATGAACTACCTTCCAATAAGGGAGTAGATACAGTTATCTCATCAAGTTCTACTTTCCTCCCACTCACTTCTTTCGAGAGAAACTCCTTATCTAGAAAGGATCCATTCTTAGCAACGAATGTCTTGCCTTCGGATCTATGATAGAAGGTGTACCCAACAGTCTCTTTTGGGTATCCTATGAAGACACATTTCTCCGATTTGGGTTTGAGCTTATCTGGTTGAAGTTTCTTCACATAAGCATCGCAGCCCCAAACTTTAAGAAACGACAACTTTGGTTTCTTGCCAAACCACAGTTCATAAGGCGTCGTCTCAACGGATTTTGATGGTGCCCTATTTAACGTGAATGCGGCCGTCTCTAAAGCATAACCCCAAAACGATAGCGGTAAATCGATAAGAGACATCATAGATCGCACCATATCAAGTAAAGTACGATTATGACGTTCGGACACACCATTTCATTGTGGTGTTCCGGGTGGTGTGAGTTGCGAAACTATTCCGCATTGTTTCAAATGTAAACCAAACTCGTAACTCAAATATTCTCCTCCACGATCAGATCGTAGATACTTTATTTTCTTGTTACGATGATTTTCCACTTCACTCTGAAATTCTTTGAACTTTTCAAATGTTTCAGACTTGTGCTTTATTAAGTAGATATACCCATATCTGCTCAAATCATCTGTGAAGGTGAGGAAATAATGATATCCGCCACGAGCCTCAACATTCATCGGACCACATACATCTGTATGTATGATTTCCAACAAATCTGTTGCTCTCTCCATAGTTCCGGAGAACGGTGTTTTAGTCATCTTGCCCATGAGGCATGGTTCGCAAGTACCAAGTGATTCATAATCAAGTGATTCCAGAAGTCCATCAGTATGGAGTTTCTTCATGCGTTTTACACCGATATGACCTAAACGGCAGTGCCACAAATAAGTTGCACTATCATTATCAACTCTGCATCTTTTGGCTTCAACATTATGAATATGTGTATCACTACTATCGAGATTCAATAAAATAGACCACTCTTCAAGGGTGCATGACCATAAAAGATATTACTCATTATTCTCTGATTTAAATGAATAACCGTCTCGCATCAAACAAGATCCAGATATAATGTTCATGCTCAACGCTGGCACCAAATAACAATTATTCAGGTCTAAAACTAATCCCGAAGGTAGATGTAGAGGTAGCGTGCCGACCGCGATCACATCGACTTTGGAACCGTTTCCCACGCGCATCGTCACCTCGTCCTTGGCTAGTGCTCGCTTATTCCGTAGTCCCTGTTTCGAGTTGCAAATATTAGCAACAGAAACAATATCAAATACCCAGGTGCTACTACGAGCTCTAGTTAGGTACACATCAATAACATGTATATCACATATACCTTTGCTCACTTTTCCATCCTTCTTATCCGCCAAATACTTGGGGCAGTTCCGCTTCCAGTGTCCAGTCTACTTGCAGTAGAAGCACTCAGTTTCAGGCTTAGGTCCAGACTTGGGTTTCTTCTCTTGAGCAGCAACTTGCTTGCCGTTCCTTTTGAAGTTCCCCTTCTTCTTCCCTTTGCCCTTTTTCTTGAAACTAGTGGTCTTGTTGACCATCAACACTTGATGCTCCTTCTTGATTTCTACCTCCGCGGCTTTCAGCATCGCGAAGAGCTCGGGAATAGTCTTGTTCATCCCTTGCATATTATAGTTCATCACGAAGCTCTTGTAGCTTGGTGGCAGTGATTGGAGAATTCTGTCAATGACACTATCATCAGGAAGATTAACTCCCAGTTGAATCAAGTGATTATTATACCCAGACATTCTGAGTATGTGTTCACTGACAGAACTATTCTCCTCCATCTTGCAGCTGTAGAACTTATTGGAGACTTCATATCTCTCAAACCGGGCATTTGCTTGAAATATTAACTTCAACTCCTGGAACATCTCATATGCTCCATGACGTTCAAAACGTCATTGAAGACCCGGTTCTAAGCCGTAAAGCATGGCACACTGAACTATAGAGTAGTCATCAGCTTTGCTCTGCCAAACGTTCTTAACGTCGTCAGTTGCATCAGCAGCAGGCCTGGCACCCAGCGGTGCTTCCAGGACGTAACTCTTCTGTGCAGCAATGAGGATAATCCTCAGGTTACGGACCCAGTCCGTGTAATTGCGACCATCATCTTTCAACTTTGCTTTCTCAAGGAACGCATTAAAATTCAACGGAACAACAGCCCGAGCCATCTATCTACAAACAAACATAGACAAGCAAGATACTATCAGGTACTAAGTTCATGATAAATTTAAGTTCAATTAATCATATTACTTAAGAACTCCCACTTAGACAGACATCTCTCTAGTCATCTAAGTGATCACATGATCCAAATCAACTAAACCATAACCGATCATCACGTGAGATGGAGTAGTTTTCAATGGTGAACATCATTATGTTGATCATATCTACTATATGATTCACGCTCGACCTTTCGGTCTCCGTGTTCCGAGGCCATTTCTACATATGCTAGGCTCGTCAATTTTAACCTGAGTATTCTGCGTGTGCAAAACTGGCTTGCACCCGTTGTAGATGGACGTAGAGCTTATCACACCCGATCATCACGTGGTGTCTCGGCACGACGAACTTTGGCAACGGTGCATACTCAGGGAGAACACTTCTTGATAATTTTCGTGAGAGATCATCTTAAAATGCTACCGTCAATCAAAGCAAGATAAGATGCATAAAGGATAAACATCACATGCAATCAATATAAGTGATATGATATGGCCATCATCATCTTGTGCTTGTGATCTCCATCTCCGAAGCACCGTCGTGATCACCATCGTCACCGGCGCGACACCTTGATCTCCATCGTAGCATCGTTGTCGTTACGCCATCTATTGCTTCTACGACTATCGCTACCGCTTAGTGATAAAGTAAAGCAATTACAGGGCGTTTGCATTTCATACAATAAAGCGACAACCATATGGCTCCTGCCAGTTGCCGATAACTTCGGTTACAAAACATGATCATCTCATACAATAAAATATAGCATCACGTCTTGACCATATCACATCACAACATGCCCTACAAAAACAAGTTAGACGTCCTCTACTTTGTTGTTGCAAATTTTACGTGGCTGCTACGGGCTTAGCAAGAACCGTTCTTACCTACGCATCAAAACCACAACGATAGTTTGTCAAATAGACTCCGTTTTAACCTTCACAAGGACCGGGCGTAGCCACACTCGGTTCAACTAAAGTGAGAGAGACAGACACCCGCCAACCACCTTTAAGCACGAGTGCTCGTAACGGTGAAACCAGTCTCGCGTAAGCGTACGCGTAATGTCGGTCCGGGCTGCTTCATCTCACAATACCGCTGAACCAAAGTATGACGTGCTGGTAGGCAGTATGACTTATATCGTCCACAACTCACTTGTGTTCTACTCGTGCATATAACATCAACGCATAAAACCTAGGCTCGGATGCCACTGTTGGGGAACGTAGTAATTTCAAAAAAATTCCTACGCACACGCAAGATCATGGTGATGGTATAGCAACGAGAGGGGAGTGTATCTTCATACCCTTGAAGATCGCTAAGCGGAAGCGTTTATCAACGCGGTTGATGTAGTCGTACGTCTTCACGATCCGACCGATCCAAGTACCGAACGCACGGCACCTCTGAGTTCTGCACACATTCAGCTCGATGACGTCCTCGCCTTCTCGATCCAGCAAGACGGGCGAAGTAGTAGATGAGTTCCGGCAGCACGACGGCGTGGTGACGGTGTTGGTGAATAACAATCTCCGCAGGGCTTCGCCTAAGCACTACGGAAACTATGACAGAGGATAAACTAGAGGGGACGGGGTTGCCGGCACACGGCTTGGTGTTTCTTGATGTGTCTTTGGTGCTAGCCCTACCCCTCTATTTATATGTTGAGCCTTGGGGTCGAAACTTGGAGTAAAAGCCTCCACAAAGTCGGTTTCACCCGAAAGGCAAGAGTCCTTCTCGGACTCCAGGGCCAGACGCCAGGGTTCCCGGCGTCTGGACCCAGACGCCAGGGACCCCGGCGTCTGGCCCCTCGACTCCGCAAAACTTCCTTTTGCGCTTTCCAAAAACCTTGTGGGCTTTCCCCTTTGGCCCAAATAACGTGTTCTCGTACCCAAACATTTCGGGAAACATCCGGAACCCCTTCCGGTGAATTCCGGAACCCTTCCGGAGATCAAACACTATTATCCCATATATCAAACTTTATCTCCGGACCATTCCGGAGTTCCTCGTCATGTCCATGATCTCATCCGGGACTCCGAACAACATTCGGTTACCAACATGCATAACTCATATAATATTATATCGTCAACGAAACGTTAAGCGTGCGGACCCTACGGGTTCGAGAACTATGTAGACATGACCTAAAACCATTCTCGGTCAATAACCAATAGCGGGACCTGGATGCCCATATTGGTTCCTACATATTCTACGAAGATCTTTATCGGTCAAACCGCATAACAACATACTTTGTTCCCTTTGTCATCGGTATGTTACTTGCCCGAGATTTCATCGTCGGTATCCAATACCTAGTTCAATCTCGTTACCGGCAAGTCTCTTTACTCGTTCTGTAATACATCATCTCATAACTAACTCATTAGTTACATGCTTGCAAGGCTTAGGTGATGAGTATTACCGAGAGGGCCCAGAGATACCTCCCGACAATCGGAGTGACAAATCCTAATCTCGAATTATGCCAACCCAACATGTACCTTCGGAAACACCTGTAGAGCACCTTTATAATCACCCAGTTACGTTGTGACGTTTGGTAGCACACAAAGTGTTCTTCCGGTAAACGGGAGTTGCACAATCTCATAGTTTACAGGAACTTTGTATAAGTCATGAAGAAAGCAATAGCAGTATACTAAACGATCAAGTGCTAGGCTAACAGAATGGGTCATGTCAATCACATCATTCTTCTAATGATGTGATCCCACTAATCAAATGACAACACATGTCTATGGTTAGGAAACATAACCATCTTTGATTAATGAGCTAGTCAAGTAGAGGCATACTAGTGACTATAGTTTTGTCTATGTATTCACACATGTATCATGTTTCCGGTTAATACAATTCTAGCATGAACAATGAACATTTATCATGATATGAGGAAATAAATAATAGCTTTATGATTGCCTCTAGGGCATATTTCCTTCATGTGATCCCCGTAGCATGCACGTATGGTGAACCGTTATGTAACGAAGTTGGAGCATGAGATATTTTTTGATTGTCATCCTTTGTGTGGAGGTCGGGGGCGCGCGATGGTTAACTCCTACCAACCTCCCCCCTAGGAGCATGCGCGTAGTACTTTGTTTTGATGACTAATAGATTTTTGCAATAAGTATGTGAGTTCTTTATGACTAATGTTGAGTCCATGGATTATACGCACTCTCACCCTTCCATCATTGCTAGCCTCTTCGGTACCGTGCATTGCCCTTTCTCACCTCGAGAGTTGGTGCAGACTTTGCTGGTGCATCCAAACCCTGTATACGATACACTCTGACACACATAAGCCTCCTTATATCTTCCTCAAAACAGCCACCATACCTAACTATTATGGCATTTACATAGCCATTTCGAGATATATTGCCATGCAACTTCCATAATCATCATATTCATGACTTGAGCATTCATTGTCATATTGCTTTGCATGATCGTAAGATAGCTAGCATGATGTTTTCATGGCTTGTACGTTTTTGTTGTCATTGCTACGCTAGATCATTGCACATCCTGGTACACCGCCGGAGGCATTCATATAGAGTCATATCTTTGTTCTAGTATCGAGTTGTAATATTGAGTTGTAAGTAAATAAAAGTGTGATGATCATCATTATTAGAGCATTGCCCTAGTGAGGAAAGAATGAAGGAGACTATGATTCCCCCACAAGTCGGGGTGAGACTCCGGACTTAATGAAAAAAAAAGAAAGGCCAAAGAAGCCCAAATAAAAAAAGGGGCCAAAGAAGCCCACCAACCAAAAAAAAGAGAAAATAAAAAAAATGAGAGAAAAAGAGAGAAGGGGCGATGTTACTATCCTTTTACCACACTTGTGCTTCAGAGTAGCACCATGTTCTTCATATAGAGAGTCTCCTATATTGTCACTTTCATATACTAGTGGGAATTTTCATTATAGAACTTGTCTTGTATATTTCGATGATGGACTTCCTCAAACGCCCAAGGTCTTCATGAGCAAGCAAGTTGGATGCACACCCGCTTAGTTTCAGTTTGAGCTTTCATACACTTATAACTCTAGTGCATCCGTTGCATGGCAATCCCTACTACTAGCATTGACATCAATTGATGGGCATCTCCATAGCCCGTTGATTAGCCGCGTCGATGTGTGACTTTCTCCCTTTTTGTCTTCTCCACACAACCTCCACCATCATACTCTATTCCACCCGTAGTGCTATATCCATGCCTCACGCTCATGTATTGCGTGAGAGTTGAAAAAGTTTGAGAATACTAAAGTATGAAACAATTGCTTGGCTAAAACCGGGGTTTTGCATGATTTGAATATTTTATGTGATGAAGATGGAGCATAGCCAGACTATATGATTTTGTAGGGATAACTTTCTTTGGCCATGTTGTTTTGAAAAGACATGATTGCTTTATTAGTACGCTTGAATTATTATCGTTTTTATGTCAAATGATAAACTATTGCTTTGAATCACTCTTGTCTTAATATTCATGCCATGATTAGATACTTGATCAAGATTATGCTAGGTAGCCTTCCACATCAAAAATTATCTTTTTTATCATTTACCTACTCGAGGACGAGCAGGAATTAAGCTTGGGGATGCTGATACGTCTTCGTCGTATCTATAATTTTTGATTGTTCCATGCCAATATTCTACAACTTTCATATACTTTTGGCAACTTTTTATACTATTTTTGGGACTAACATATTGATCCTTTGCCCAGTGCCAGTTCCTGTCTGTTGCATGTTTTATGTTTCGCAGAAACCCCATATCAAACGGAGTCCAAACGGGATAAAAACGGATGAAGAATATTTTTGGAATATCTATGATTTTTGGGAGGAAAAATCAACGCGAGACGGTGCCCGAGGGGGCCACGAGGCAGGGGGCGCGCCCCTGACCCTCGTGGGCACCCCATAAGGCGGTTGACGCTCTTCTTTTGCCGCAAGAAAGCTAATTTTAGGAGAAAAATCTGGGCGAAGGTTTCAACCCAATCGGAGTTACGGATCTCCGAATATAAAAGAAACGGTGAAAGGGCAGAATCTGAGAACGCAGAAACAGAGAGAGATAGAGAGACAGATCCAATCTCGGAGGGGCTCTCGCCCCTCCCATGCCATGGAGACCAAGGACTAGAGTGGAAACCCTTCTCCCATCTAGGGAGAAGGTCAAGGAAGAAGAAGAATAAGGGGGGCTCTCTCCCCCTCGCTTCCGGTGGCGCCGGAACGCCGCCGGGGCCATCATCATCACCGCGATCTACACCAACAACTTCACCGCCTTCATCACCAACTCTTCCCTCCTCTATGCAGAGGTGTAACCCCTCTTTTACCCGCTATAATCTCTACTTAAACATGATGCTCAACGCTATATATTATTTCCCAATGATGTATGGCTATCCTATGATGTTTGAGTAGATCCGTTTTGTCCTATGGGTTAATTGATGATCGTGATTGGTTTGAGTTGCATGTTTTATTGTTGGTGCTGTCCTATGGTGCTCTCCATGTCGCGCAAGCGTGAGGGATCCCTGTTGTAGGGTTTGCAATATGCTCATGATTTGCTTATGGTGGGTGGCGTGAGTGACAGAAGCACAGACCCGAGTAAGTAGGTTGTTTGCGTATGGGATAAAGGGGACTTGATACTTTAATGCTATGGTTGGGTTTTACCTTAATGATCTTTAGTAGTTGAGGATGCTTGCTAGAGTTCCAATCATAAGTGCATATGATCCAAGAAGAGAAAGTATGTTAGCTTATGCCTCTCCCTCAAATAAAATTGCAATAGTGATTACCGGTCTAGTTATCGATTGCCTAGGGACAAATAACTTTCTCGTGACAAAAAGCTCTCTACTAAAACTAACTTAGTTGTGTCTTCATCTAAATAGCCACTACTTTTTATTTACGTGCTCTTTATTATCTTGCAAACCTATCCTATCACACCTACAAAGTACTTCTAGTTTCATACTTGTTCTAGGTAAAGCGAACGTCAAGCGTGCGTAGAGTTGTGTCGGTGGTCGATAGAACTTGAGGGAATATTTGTTCTACCTTTAGCTCCTCGTTGGGTTCGACACTCTTACTTATCGAAAGAGGCTACAATTGATCCCCTATACTTGTGGGTTATCATGACCGTAGTTCAATACGAACACTATTGGTCGCACGTTTTGAGTACTAAGATTTGCAAGTCTAGGAAAATAATTTCTCTTGATAGCATCAATATCCTCAAGCCATGAAACATATTGACTTATCTCCTCGCAGTTTAGTTCAACCCCGTGACAGTGGACGGTCCTGTCTACCAAGCGCTGGACATGTTTGCTTGAATGGAAATAAGCTGTCAATAGAAATTAGTTGTCAACTATTTTTGAAAAAACAATATCGAACATAAATATGGCATGAGAAACTCACATAATGGTAGAACTGGAGGCGTCTGCACATCAACCCAAATGTCTCTATTACCTTCAATATCATCTTCGGAACGAATATCAAAGGTGATAAACATATCAGGCTCAAATGCATAAATATTGCATAGTGCTTGCCAAGTTTTGCATTCAAAATGGGTGTAGGTTTCTTGATTGTATAATTTGACGTTGAAGGTATAACCATGCTCGGTCTTCAAGTAAACTCTCTTTACCTCCATAGTTTTGTTAGGACTGAAACCTATCTTATCCAAGACAAAAATTCTTGCATGGCAGGTGATACGCTACTAGAATAGTGAAAATTTAAAATAATAAGTTGAAGCAAATGAAGCATATATAAGTCATGCTTAATTACGAAAAAAGACTTGTCGTTGTGACTTACTGTATCCACTTCGAATGTCTCATTCAGCTTGATGCAGAAGCGCCTATCATCAACTAGGAAATTTCTGTCGCACAAGCCGCGTTGGTCTTCGCAATCTTCGCACATAATGAAATCGTTTTCGTCATCAGACGACATTTTCCTATGTTCATAGGTGAAACATTAAACACTTACTAGTTATATATTAATTCAATTAATTAAACTAGTTCTATTAATTCAACTAGCTAGTTCAACTAAGCACTTACTAAAAATATACCTAAATAAAGTATAGCTCCTAATTCAACTAATTCAACTAACTAGTTCAACTAATTCAACTAAACTTGTTCTATTAATTTTCTTACTAAAAATAAAATAGCTAGTTCTATATACTAAAATTTTAATTAGATGATCAAATCTCATATACCTAAATTTAGTATATACTAATTCATCTAACATTAATATAAATTCATCTATAACTAAAAGTATAAAAAACTAACTCATCTAACATTATCTAATTCTTATATAATCTAACATCTTGACATTAAACATTTGTGTGTCTGTGTGTGTGTGTGCGCACGCGCGCAGGAGGCCGCCCGGGGCACGTGATCGATCTTACAGCGGGGGGGGGGGGGGGATGATGATGGCGACGGGGGCGGCGGGCCGGGGGACGGCGCGACGGGGGCGGCAACAACGTACGGCGACGGGGGCGGTGCACGGACGGGGGCGGTGACGGGCGCGACGAAGATGAAGATGATAACTGAAATTTTTTGTAAGTGCTGGTTATATAGGGGAGGCCTTTAGTACCGGTTGGAGATAGGAACCGGTACTAAAGGTTAAATTTGGCCAGGCGAAGCGGTGGGAAGCGACCCCCTTTAGTACCGGTTCGTGGCTCCACCCGGTACTAAAGGCCCGCCCTTTAGTACCGGTTGGAGTCACGAACCGGTACTAAAGGGGGAGCGCTCCCATTTCGCGGTGCTCATTGTAGTCCCACCTCGCCGAGCGAAGGGCAGCCGCACTGGTTTATAAACCCAGCCGCGGCTGCTCCTTCGAGGTCCTATATAATGCAATCCTCTGGGCCTAACTTTGCCGCACTGCCCTGTGAGCCTGCTGGGCCTTATGGGCCTACACATGCATGCCGAAGGCCGAGCAGGCCCACTGGGCAGCGCGGAAATAATTTTTTTCATATAGTTTTTTTCTTTTGTTGGTTTATATATTTTCTTCTATTTATTTGTGAGTAGTTTTTTTTGCTGTATTTAGAGTTTCTTATGTTTAATATTAATGTGTTTTATCATTATATTCATATTTGTAGTGATTTTTCAGTTCATTTTGTAGTGCTTTTCACTTTCACGGTGATTTAGCTCTGAAAACAAATCAGTAAATGCATCGAAAATAGCAAATTACGTCAGAAAGGGTTGAAAGTTGATGACGTGGATTTGAATTGTGCATCTGAACGCAAAAAAGTCCGGAGTTGTACTAAGTTATTAAAATATTGAATTAATAGCTGGTGTAACAGATGAGTTTTCGTCCGAAATCCTGATACTTTCTGAAAGTGCGTTATATCGACTAGAGGTGGGGTGAATAGGCGATTTTTATGAATTCTTCACTGAGGAATTTGCTGGTGAGGAAATTCCTTAGCGAAGAACTACTTGCAGCGGAATATGTAATCAGAAGTAAACATAACAGGATACAAACATAGTCAGCATGATGAAATGAAGACTAACACAGAGTACGGAAAGCGTAAACACAGGATAGCAAGATGAAGACAAACAGACTGAATAAATTGAACTGAGGAATTTGTGAGAGTCTTCAGTCAAAGTCTTCAAGCACAGATATGAACAACATTCAACACAGAATGAGGAAATGGAAGAGTTGAGGAAATAGAACCAGTCAGTTGGTGAAGACAATGATTTGGTAAACCAGTTCCAACTGCTGTCTCAGTTGTATGTCTGGTTGGAGCGGCTGAGTATTTAAACTCGAGGACACACAGTCCCGGACACCCAGTCTCTAAGCCGCAACTCAGGACACCCAGTCCTCACCGTATTCTCCTTGAACTAAGACCACGCAGGCCTCATCCAATCACTCGTGGTAAGTCTTCAGGTGACTTCCAAACCTTCACAGACTTGGTCACTCGGCAATCCACAATTCCTCTTGGATGCTCTAGACCTTGACGCCTAACCGTCTGGAAGAAGCACAGTCTTCAAAGGTAACAAGCGTCGGATCCACGCAGGATCAATTTCTTCAGTGATGCTCAATCACTTTGGGTTTGTGGGGGTTTGGTTTTGGGATTTTCCTCACTTGATGATTTTCGCTCAAAGTCCTCGGAGGATGGGTTGCTCTCAAATGACAAGTGTCAAGTTCTCTCGGAGCAGCCAACCAGCTAGTGGTTGTAGGGGGCGGCTATTTATAGCCTAGGGAGCAGCTCGACATGATAAGACATAAATGCCCTTCAATGATATGACCGTTAGGTGGATAAGATATTTTGGGACAGCCGGCGCGCAGCACAGCAACGGTCGGAAATTTGACTCTCAAATTCCTCAGGGCTATCATGTTCCTCACTGTGTAGGCAATTCGCACTGGCGAATTCCTAACTCCTCAGTCAGAGCAAAGTCCTCAGTGAACAGAAGAACTGCGTCTCTGTCACTGATGAATTTGACTGAACTGTATGAGATTTCCAATGGCTTCACTCGAAGGGATTGGTAGGTGTAGGATTTTGAGTTGAGCATCACATGGGAATTTTTCCTTAGTATTTCCTCGACCCCCTTTAACAGTACGGTGTTTCCTATGACTCAAGAAAGAGAAAACGAAACTACGAAAACAAAAGTCTTCACGCTTCATATTCCTTGAATGAATACCAAGTCTTCAAGGTCACACCAATTTCTTCACTTTCAAAAGTCTTCAGAATATCAAAGTCTTCAGTTGAAGAACTTCATTTTTAGGGGTCGACTTTCTCTGTAAATATCAAACTCCTCATAGACTTATAGACCTGTGTACACTCACAAACGCATCAGTTACTTAACCTATAAGTCTTCAATACACCAAAATCACTAAGGGGCACTAGATGCACTTACAATCCCCCCCTTTTTGGTGATTTATGACAACATAGGTTAAGTTTTCAACGGGGATAAACATATGAAGTGTAAATACTGATATTGAGGAATTTGATTGCAAGATATAGAAGAACTCCCCCTGAATATGTGCATAGTGAGGAATTTGCTTTTGAGGCATTGCACATTTGAAGAATTGAGTCATGGAGATCTCCCCCTATATCTTGTAATTCATACACGCATTTGATATATAATATGAAGAATTTGAAATGCTGATGAAATGGGGTGCCTGATGAGATTCAACATGCGTGCAATAATATTGACAAGGAATAAGCATGCGGAATAGCACATCAAAAGTTTCAGAGTTCAGTGCATCAAAAGCATCAGAGCACGACCAAAAGTATCAAGGCACCATCGGATTTAAGATTACAACTCGATCCAATAAAAGTTTCGGAAGAACGAGAGTTGTAACTTAATAAAAATGCCCATAATATAAACCCGCTTGAAGACTAACTCAGATTTCTCCCCCTTTGTCATCAAATGACCAAAAGGATCGAAACTGAGGACTAACGCCCCTGAAGATTTTCAAGTTGATGGAGGAGCGCCAGCGTTGTCGGGGTTGGTTGTTGAAGTAGAGCCTACCGCAGTGTCGTCCAAATCTTCATGTTCATGAGTTTCACGCGATGAAGAATAAGAACTGGCCACTAGATCAGGAACTTTGACTCTCTTGAATTTCTTCGGAGGTGGTGTAGACCAGTCAAATGCTTCCTGGAGACCCATAGTCTTTAATTCTTCCGCGGAATATACATGATTGAGAACAACCCAGGTGCGGTTGAGGGTTTCATGAAGATAGTACTGATTTTTCTTCACGGCATTATGTGTTGAGGTCATGTTGTGAAGAATTGCAGCAAATTGACGCTTCACCCATTTCTGATTGCGTTCAACCTTCTGATGAGGACTGAGGAGTAACTCACGGTCAGTCATCACCCTGGGTGCTGTTGCTTGAGGCTTTTGCTTGGCTGAGGTATTTGCGGCAGTGTCATGTGTTGCAGAATCGTCATTGGTGGAGTAAGATGTAGCTAGACGGAATTGACCATCCAATGGACGAGTGCCTTCATCAATCACAGCAGCTGCCTTGCCCTTATCATCAGAGGATGAAACTGGTCGCTTGAGGACTTCAATGGGCGGCAAGTAGCTACCATGGTTCAGAGTGTCAGCCTTGTAATTCAGTGAAGATCTTGCCCTTATGAATCTCATAATCCAAGGCGCATATGGCTTCAGCTCAAAAGGCGACATTGCAACATTAGCCAGAGTCCTCATGAAGAAATCATGGAAGTTGACGGGAACGCCATGAATGATGTTGAAAAGCATGTTCTTCATGATGCCAATGACATCTTCTTCATTTGAGTCGTGGCCTTTGATGGGACTCATTGTCTTCGTCAGGATTCGATAGACAGTCCGAGGCACATACAACAGTTCCTTGACGAGGAATTTGGTTCGAGGGGCCTGCCCTAGCTTCAAAGGCTTCATGAGCACTTGCATATAATGATCATTTAGCTCGCGGTCATTGTAGATGCAACATGCACTTTCATGGGGAGGATCAAGAGGAAGGACACGAAGCAATTCAGTTGCTGGTGCCTTGTAGTGAGTGTTTCCAATCATCCAATCCAACACCCATGAATTGACATCTTCAGCGTCTCCGGTGATATGCAGAGTGGCGTAGAACTGAAGAATGAGTTCTTCATTCCAATCACAGATATCAGTGCAGAAATTTAGGAGTCCTGCATCATGAATAACTCGGAGTACTGGCTCGAAGCACGGCAGAGATTCCATATCCACATGAGTAATATGCTCATGATCGAAGATCTTGTCCTTGTCAAAGAGCACTGAGGAATAGAAGTTGGCTTGTGTAGCAGTCCAGAAGTGTCTTTTCCTCATGCGAGCAGAGTCATATGGATTGTAAGCAGTGAAGAACACATGCTCAGAAAAGAAATCTTCAGCCTTGAATTTTTGCTTGCTCGAGAACGGATTCTTCGGTTTGGGCAGAGGAATGTCAGTGATTTGCAGCACAACCTCAGGGATCGCGATCTCAGGTGCTTCAGGCTGAGGAATTTCTGGTTCCTCTTCTTGTGCAATTTGGGGATCAACAGCAGGTTCTTCAGCACTAGCCCCTGGAATTTCCTCATTAACAGACGATGTGGGATGAGTTTCTTCAGAGCCCAATTGAACAGTTATAGCCGGGGACTGAGGAATTTGTTGAATTGGAGTGAAGAGAAGAGTATTGGGATGCTGACTTTTCCAAAAGTCATCGTTCATCACTGGTGTAGTGCATCCAATATCCACGTCTTCATATTCTTTTTCAATTTCCTCAACACCAGCCTCTTCAGCTGTGAATTGAGGCATGGGTGAGGAAATAACTGGTGATGAAGGGAATGTTTCCACTTCAATTTCTTCATCAACCTGTTCTGAGGTAGCAACAAATTGATTTTCTTCATCAGATCCGCTTGGGATCTTGTAGTCTTCTCCATAAGGAACAATTTCCTTAGACGACATGGAGGAAATGGGAACGGCATCAATGGGATTTTCAAGAGAGCTGGTCATTGACTTCATTTTCTTCGCACCCGAAGAATTTGACGCAGCAGATGCCTTCCTCTTCTTCACTGCAGCTCGCTCTGCAGCCTTTGTCTTCTTCACTTCATAGGCAGAAGGAAGAATTGGAGTTGGTGTTGGCGCAGGAGGAGCTGAGGACTGTGGTTCAGTTTCTTCAGGCGCAATTGGTGCAGTTGCCCTGATCTCTTCATTTTCTTCAGGCGCACCACTAGTGGATGCCCTGGGAATTTCTTCAGCGGCTGGAATGGAGTCATCAGCCCTGGAACTTGTATTCTCATCAGCAGGTTGAAAGTCATCAGCAGTGCTGGCATGTTCTTCAGCAGGCTGAGCAGAGTCTTCAGCCTGAGGATTTTCTTGTTGCGATGGGGCTGCAACAGTTGTCATTTTCTTTGTCAAATTGACGAATCTCACCTTGGCTCCTTGCCAATCAGCATTGTAAGCATCGAAATCCTTGCTGAGGGCTTGGATTTCAGATTGAGCTTTGAGAAGTTCTTCAGGAGTCAGGTTGACGATGTTCTTCCTCAGAAGCTTCTCCTTTCCGGCTTGTGCTCTCTTTAGTTCACGAGCCTTTTCAAATTTCCATTTCTCTTCAGCGATGAAATGGTTCAGCATATGACTTTGACCAGGAGTCAGAGGTAGATCAGGTATAGGAGTGTTTGGATCCTGATGCCATAGGTCGATGAAGTCAAGGATCTTCTTCGGATCCAAAAGCAGAGGCACAGTTGTTCCTTTGGCTCTAGCGGCCTTTGTCAGTCTGTCTCTGATGATTTCTGCAAGTTCTTCATCAGAGGCTTCGTCATCAGAGGGCACGTTGAATGCAACCTGTTTCTTTCTAGGACTTGGCCGAGGACTGCGTCCAGCAGTTGCTTTTGTCTTCAGCAGAGTGGGGCCTGATGAGGACATTGGTGCAGCTGAGGAACTTGCTGAGACACCAGAAGCAATCGAGAAACCCTGAGTCCTTTGACATGTAGCCAGATGCATAGGAGTTGAGGACTTGGAGGGAGCTGCCGAGGATTTTGAGGGAGCACCAGCAGTCTGAGGAATTTGCCGTGAGGGTGCGGCTGAGGAACTGGGGCGTGAGGGCGCTGATGGTGAAGCACTTGGCTTGCGAGCAGGCTTCTTGATTTCCTCGGCTTGACCGAGGTCTCAGCGGCAGCAGAATCCTCATTGAATTTCCTCACTGCCTCCTTGGCCTGTCTTGCCAATTTGGCTTGGCGCCTGGACCATTCTTCAGGAAAGTCTTCACCACACTTGATGCTGGTGGGATCAGCGACTTGGCCAGGTGCCAAAGGAGCTCTTGGCATGGAGGGTTTAAGGCGAATTTCTTCATGTACTTGGGAGTAACATAGCGATATTCCCTCCATTCTCGTGCCCATCTACGTTCTATCCTCTGAATGCGCACTTTGCGCTGATTTTTGGTCTCCTTGCCAAATTTGGCTTCATCAGGTGTGCAGTAATCTTTGTAAATTTCATCAGGGATCTCAAAGGCAGTCATGACCTCTGGTTTCTTTCCTCCCTTCTGCGGTCTCTTGCCTTCTGCCATTTTCTTCAGGTGAGGAATTTGAACTATAGAGCACTCTGAAGAAGTATGCAGTTTTTCTTCGAGGAACGCTGCAAATGAGTTAAGTTGATGAGAACCTAGTGATTCAGCAGCGGACATGAGTACCTGTGAACAGAGTGTAGGTGCGAGGAATTTGGAGAGGTCATATGCGTTCTCAGAAGATTTTTCGAAAAAGACAAGTTTTGAGGAATTTGACCAGTTGAGCCTTGAGGAATTTCACTAAGCGTTTCGTCTTAGGTTCCAGAGTTGTACAGATTGAAAATCCGCACAATTGAGGAATCTTGAAGAAATGAATGCTTAGAGAGATAAATCAAGAGCATATAGTGTGTGAGGTATTCATATGTGAAGATTTGAAGAACAAAAACACCTTTGAAGATTCTCAGAAAGATTTGAGAATCAAAGTGAGTAATAAAAGTGACTTTTAATTACCCGAACTGAAGAACACGACGAACATATATGAACCGTGGTGAAGTTCGTCACGTTAAATCTCCCACGCCCTAACTTGGCAGAGGGAGACGGCTACGGCGACGGCGGAGTGAAGATTTCCGCGGCCGGCGCGAGTACGACGACGACGAGGTCGAGGCAGTGAAGCTCTTCCTCACCGACGGTGATGGAGTAGCGGCGGCTCTAGGGTTTGAGGAGAGCTCGAGCGAGAGACAGCGACCGAGCGGAGTAAATGAAGTAAGGAAGGGAGAGGGGTATTTATAGCCACGGTAAAAACTGTTCGCCCAAAGATTTTGGGACGAACATGCCCCTGCCCTTTCTCCTTCACGCGACATGTGTCACCCACGCACTGTGCAGATGAGATCGTGTAAGATCGTGGGTGAATAAACTAATGTATCGTGGGAAGCGGAACGGTTTGAGCGGTAAAACCGAAAAACTGGATAAGATTTGTTTAAAAATTTCGTTCGCAATTTCTTCAGCTGTCAAGGACACAGTGAAGACTTTGAACGAGTCTCAATCAGAACGCACATGAAGAATTTGTGAATAGATTGGGTTGAGTATAGCATAGAGGGGGAAGGGTCCGATCACATTCACTTAGCAGAAATCACAACTTGAAGAAATAGCAATAAGTGAATGCTGTAGAGGACATAAACTCATATATATATATATATATATATATATATATATATATATATATATATATATATATATATATAAAACGACGGAAACATTGAAGATTTTGCAAAGTTGAAGAATTTGAGAAACTGAGGAATTTCAAAAATGAGGAAAAACTCAAATTGAAGATTTTCAACTTTTGTGGTGGCGTAGCCCACCGTATAAGAATGATGATTTCAGACACCGCGTACAATTGTCGTAGGGTTCTGAGAATCAAATTCTTCATTAATTTCATCACACTTAGAGTGTTATTCTTCGTTGATTGAAGAAAAACGTTTCTTCATGTGTTGCACATCTAAGTCATCAATTCTGCATAAGGGTTAGGATGTGTGTCCTTTTCAAAGAACATTCGAAGATTCTAAGATATTTAGCTCACACCGCAACTTGCTAAATCTCTTCTCATCCAAGGGCTTAGTGAAGATATCAGCTAGCTGTTCTTCAGTCTTCACATGCTCGATGGAGATATCGCCCTTCAACACATGATCACGAAGAAAATGATGACGAATCTGGATGTGCTTAGTCTTCGAGTGCTGAACTGGGTTGTGAGCAATCTTGATGGCACTCTCATTGTCGCAGAGGAGAGGCACATTCTTCACGTTGACGCCATAGTCCTTGAGGGTTTTCTTCATCCAAAGCAGTTGAGCACAGCATGAGCCAGCAGCAATGTATTCAGCTTCAGCAGTAGACAGTGATACGCAGTTCTGTTTCTTCGAGGACCAACAGACCAAAGATCGTCCGAGGAAATGACAAGTGCCAGATGTTGACTTGCGGTCCACACGATCACCAGCATAGTCAGAGTCAGAATATCCAATGAGATCAAAAGCAGAGCCCTTGGGGTACCATAATCCTAGTGTTGGTGTGTGAGCTAGATATCGAAGAATATGCTTCACAGCCTTATGGTGTGATTCCTTCGGTGCAGCTTGAAATCGGGCACACATGCAAACACTAAGCATTATATCTGGCCTAGATGCACATAAGTACAATAAAGAACCAATCATGGAGCGGTATACCTTGTGATCGAAGTCAATACCATTTTCATCAGTGCATAGATGGCCATTTGTGGGCATAGGAATTTTGACGCCTTTGCAATCTAGCATGCCGAATTTCCTCAGTACATCTTTGAGGTATTTCTCCTGAGATATGAATATGCCATTGTGCTGCTGACGAATTTGAAGACCTAAGAAGAATTTCAATTCTCCCATCATAGACATTTGATATTCTTCACTCATCATATAGGCAAATTCATCACTGTATCGTTGGTTAGTACAGCCAAAGATAATATCATCAACATATATTTGGCACACAAACAGTTCACCATCATATGATTTAGTAAAAAGAGTAGGGTCGAGTGAACCGGGTGTGAAACCATTCTTCACGAAGAATTCCTTCAATGTGTCATACCATGCCCGAGGGGCTTGCTTGAGGCCATAGAGGGCCTTATTGAGTCTGAAGACTTTGTCAGGATTCTTGGGATCTTCAAAACCTGGGGGTTGAGCAACATATACTTCTTCCTCAAGCTTACCATTGAGGAATGCACTTTTCACATCCATTTGATATAAGATGATATCATGATGGTTAGCATAGGCAAGTAAAATGCGAATAGCCTCAAGTCTAGCAACAGGTGCAAAAGTTTCATCGAAATCAATTCCTTCAACCTGTGTGTAGCCTTGAGCTACTAGTCGTGCCTTATTCCTCACCACAAGGCCATTTTCATCTTGCTTGTTGCGGTAGATCCACTTTGTGCCAATGATATTATGCTTGCGAGGATCTGGGCGATTGACCAATTCCCAGACATTGTTCAGCTCGAACTGATGTAATTCTTCTTGCATAGCCTGAATCCACTCCGGCTCCAGAAATGCTTCATCTACCTTAGTTGGCTCTGAGATAGAGACAAAAGCATAGTGCCCACAAAAGTTAGATAAGTGTGAGGCTTTTGAGCGAGTGAGAGGACCTGGTGCGCTAATGTCATCGATGATCTTCTCCACTTGCACTTCTTTTGCAACGCGTGGATGAGTTGGTTGTCGCTGAGGATTTTGATCAGTATTTTCTTCAGCACCATTTTCCTCATCATGTTCTTCAGGTGCATCAGCTCGACGTTCTTCATGAACAGGAATGAATTCTCCAGCAGATTCTTTAGTAGGAATGACATCCTCAGTTGCCTTGAGCTTGATAGCATCCTCAGGTGCTGGTTCATCTAACACAGAAGGTAGGTGCTCTCTTTGCGAGCCATTAGTTTCATCGAACCGCACATCTACAGTGTCAACAATCTTGTGAAGAACAATGTTGAAGACTCTGTAGGTGTGCGAGTCCTTTCCGTAACCAAGCATAAAACCTTCATGTGCTTTCGGTGCAAATTTAGAGTTGTGGTGAGGATCTCTAATCCAACATTTAGCACCGAAGACTTTGAAATAACTCACATTGGGTTTCTTGTCAGTGAGGAGTTCATAGGCAGTCTTCTTGAAGAATTTGTGAAGATATACTCTGTTGATGATGTGGCAGGCAGTATCAATTGCATCAATCGAAAAACGCTGAGGCGTTTTGTATTCATCAAGCATAGTGCGAGCCATCTCAACAAGAGTTCTGTTCTTGCGCTCCACGACGCCATTCTGCTGAGGAGTATAGGGAGCAGATAATTCATGAGTAATACCAAGTTCATCAAGACCAGAATTCTTGAACTCAGTTCCATTGTCACTTTTGATATGCTTGATCTTCACACCAAAGTTGGTTGAAGCCCTCGAGGAAAATCGTTTGAAGACTTCCTGCACTTCATGTTTGTAAGTAACAATGTGTACCCATGTATATCGAGAATAATCATCAACAATGACAAAACCATATAAAGATGCATCATTAGTGACTGCTGAATAATGGTTAGGTCCGAAGAGGTCCATGTGAAGCAATTCGAATGGACGGGTAGTGGTCATGATTGTCTTCGCTGGATGCTTGGCCTTGGTCATTTTTCCGACTTCACATGCTCCGCATAAGTGATCCTTGAGGAATTTGACATTCTCAATGCCAATGACATGCTTCTTCTTCGCAAGCGTGTTCAAATTCCTCATGCCTGCATGACCAAGTCGTCGATGCCATAGCCAGCCTTCTGAAGCTTTTGCAAGTAGACACACGGCTGGTTGTGGTCCTATAGAGAAATCAACAATATACAGATCTCCTCTCCTAAAGCCTTCGAAGACTTTGGAATTGTCAGCTTCCATAATCACAACACAGCGATATTTGCCGAAGACGACAACCATATCAAGATCACAAAGCATTGAGACTGACATGAGATTGTATCCTAAGGACTCAGCAAACATGACTTTGTCCATGTGCTTATCCTTAGAGATAGCAACCTTACCAAGACCCAATACCTGACTTTTGCCTTTGTCAGCAAAGATGATATGCTTCAGAGGTGACGGTGATAAGGGAGCGTCCATCAATAGATTCTTTTCACCAGTCATGTGATTTGTACATCCACTATCGAGGACCCATTCAGTGGTTTTGGGTTGATCATCCTGCAGATGAATTAGTGTAGCTTATAATCTCATATGCTTCATCAGTGAAGAATATGATATCAAGTTCATCAGATGAATTTCATCAAGCAGTAAACAGATATAGCAGTATGAGGACGTGTGAAATGAAAGTTCATTTCATCATGATTTGCCTGCGTCCTTTCAGGCAATTGTGTCAGGTCCCCAGCAAAATCTTCAGACGTTAGAGCACGTCTGGAGACCTGACCCTGCAGAAGAGATTAGTTCTTTTTCTTCACCACCCACATCTGGAGGGGTGGCAAAGAGTTCATCATCCTGCGAGCACCATGTGAGAAAGGTGGCAAAGATGCCAAACCATTTCGCTTAGCATAGGAGGGGTTAGGGTATGCATATGAATAGGCAGAGTAATTCCTCGAGGACTTATGAACATAATGATTTGAAGAATAATGCACATATTCATAGCCCTTAGCTCTACCCTGTGAGACAGAGTTGTTAGCACGATGATAATCATATGAGGACTTTGATCCAGTTGAGGAATTTGATCCTCGTGAAGAATTTGGTCCATATGAGGACTTGGATCCATATGAAGAGTTTGGTCCATATGGAGAATTTGATCTGGGGTTCCTGTTCTTCACGGGTGGTGTCATGAGGACATTCACCTGAAGACTTTCAACACAGCTTTTGGGAACCCAGATTTTCTTCATAGGGGAACCGTTCCTGCAGTTAGTGCCAACATATCTAGCAAATACTTCACCATTCTGATTTTTGAACAGTTTATAGTTGGAGTCAAATGACTCATCAGAGGAATGAGAAGATTCACACGTAAAGCCAGGTAAGTTAGATGGATCAACTGGAGGTCCCTTTGCAGCAACCCATGATGTTTTGGGGTACTGCTCAGGCTTCCAATATGTTCCATCGGCATTGAGTTTCCTCTCAAAGGCAATACCCTCTTTCCTAGGGTTTCTGTTGAGGATCTGCTTTTTGAGCACATCACAAAGTGTCTGATGCCCTTTGAGGCTTTTGTACATGCCTGTCATGTACAATTCCTTCAGCCCTGCATTGTCAGTGATACTAGCAATGTCCTCAGATGAGGAATTAGTGATAGCAGAGGCAGATGAAGAATTTGTAACAATTGAAGCATTTGAACATTCATGTGAGGAATTAGAAGATTCACGTTCAATGCACTTTAAGCATGGAGGAACAAATTCTTCCTGAGAAGCGCTGATTTGTTGAGCTAGTAATGAATCGCGCTCCTTCTGAAGATCTTCATAACACACTCTTAGCTTTTCAAGATCTTCCTTTCTTTGAATAGCTTCAAGAGAAAGCTTCTCATGATCTTGCTTTTCTTGAAGAAATTCATAAGAAAGTTTCTCATGATCAGACAAGAGAGAGTTATGATGACCTTGAAGGTTATCATACTTAGAATGAAGTCTCTGAAGATTTTCAGTCAGGGCTTTAGTGCGATCCATTTCTTCACCCAACATATCATCACTTTTATCTAGCATGTTTTGAACTTTTTCAAGAGCCCGTTGTTGTTTCACAGCAATTTTAGCAAGTTTAGAGTAGCTGGGCTTGAGATCCTCATCAGATTCATTTTCACTAGAGTCAGAGGAGTTATATTTGAGTACCTTAGCTCCTTTTGCCATGAAGCAATAGGTGGGAGCGTAGCCATCATTATCTTCATTAGGCTTGTCGGTGGAGTCAGTTTCTTTGGTGTTGAAGATCACTTGCTGACGAAAGCAGTAGCAACGGCCAGACTCGCCACACCAGACTCAGATTCTTCAGACTCCTCCTCTTCATCATTTTCCTCAGATTCAGCTTCAGAGTCCATTTCCTTGCCAATGAATGCCCGAGCTTTCTTGGAGCTGCCCTTCTTGTGAGATGAAGACTTTGAGGGTTTTGATGACGAAGATTTTGACGATTTCTTCTTCTTCTTCATATCATCAGAACTGTAATCCTTGTATTTCTTCTTCTTCATTTCCTTTTCCCACTGAGGACAATCTTGAATATAGTGACCAGGCTTCTTGCATTTGTGGCAAAGTCTTCTCTTGTAGTCACTGGATGAGGAATCATTTCCTCTTGTGGGTTTTCCAAAGCGACCACGTCTTGTGAACTTCTAGAATTTCTTCACAAGCAGAGCTAGATCCTGGCTCAGTTCTTCAGGATCACCAAGGCTACTACCAGAATCCTCACATTCAGAGTCAGACACAACCTTAGCCTTCAGGGCACGTGGTTTGCCATAGTTTGAGCCATTGAGATCTCTCTTTTCAGCAAGCTGGAACTCGTGAGTGTTTAGCCTTTCGAGGATATCAGCAGGATCAAGCGACTTGTAGTCAGCATGTTCTTGTATCATCAGTCCCAGAGTATCAAATGAGGAATCAAGCGATCTGAGCAGTTTCTTCACAACTTCATGATCAGTGATGTCAGTGGCACCGAGGGCTTGAAGCTCATTTGAGATGTCAGTGAGGCGATCAAAGGTTTGTTGGACATTCTCATTGTCGAGTCTTTTGAAGTGGTTGAAGAGATTCCGAAGAACATCGACTCGAGAGTCACGCTGAGTTGAAACTCCTTCATTTACTTTGGACAGCCTATCCCAGATAAGCTTAGCAGTTTCCAAAGCACTCACTCTTCCATACTGTCCTTTGCTCAGATGGCCACAGATGATATTCTTCGCTTGAGAATCGAGTTGTTTGAATCTCTTCACATCGGTAGCGGTCAGTGTTTCAGTGACAGAGGGGACACCATTTTCCACAACATACCAGAGATCATTGTCAATTGCCTCAAGATGCATTCGCATCTTGTTCTTCCAGTAGGGGTAGTCCGTTCCATCAAAGGTAGGACACCCAGCCGAGACCTTGATCATACCTGCGGTCGACATAACTAAAACTCCAGGCGGTTAAACCAAAATCACACAGAACAAGGGAGTACCTTGCTCTGATACCAATTGAAAGTGCGTTATATCGACAAGAGGGGGGTGAATAGGCGATTTTTATGAATTCTTCACTGAGGAATTTGCTGGTGAGGAATTCCTTAGCGAAGAACTACTTGCAGCGGAATATGTACTCAGAAGTAAACATAACAGGATACAAACATAGTCAGCATGATGAAATGAAGACTAACATAGAGTACGGAAAGCGTAAACACAGGATAGCAAGATGAAGACAAACAAACTGAAGAAATTGAACTGAGGAATTTGTGAAAGTCTTCAGTCAAAGTCTTCAAGCACAGATATGAACAACATTCAACAAAGAATGAGGAAATGGAAGAGTTGAGGAAATAGAACTAGTCAGTTGGTGAAGACAATGATTTGGTAAACCAGTTCCAACTGTTGTCTTAGTTGTATGTCTGGTTGGAGCGGCTGAGTATTTAAACTCGAGGACACACAGTCCCGGACACCCAGTCTCTGAGCCGCAACTCAGGACACCCAGTCCTCACCGTATTCTCCTTGAACTAAGACCACGCAGGCCTCGTCCAATCACTCGTGGTAAGTCTTCAGGTGACTTCCAAACCTTCACAGACTTGGTCACTCGGCAATCCACAATTCCTCTTGGATGCTCTAGACCTTGACGCCTAACCGTCTGGAAGAAGCACAGTCTTCAAAGGTAACAAGCGTCGGATCCACGCAGGATCAATTTCTTTAGTGATGCTCAATCACTTTGGGTTTGTGGGGGTTTGGTTTTGGGATTTTCCTCACTTGATGATTTTCGCTCAAAGCCCTCGGAGGATGGGTTGCTCTCAAATGACAAGTGTCAAGTTCTCTCGGAGCAGCCAACCAGCTAGTGGTTGTAGGGGGCGGCTATTTATAGCCTAGGGAGCAGCCCGACATGATAAGACATAAATGCCCTTCAATGATATGACCGTTAGGTGGATAAGATATTTTGGGACAGCCGGCGCGCAGCACAGCAACGGTCGGAAATTTGACTCTCAAATTCCTCAGGGCTATCATGTTCCTCACTGTGTAGGCAATTCGCACTGGCGAATTCCTAACTCCTCAGTCAGAGCAAAGTCCTCAGTGAACAGAAGAACTGCGTCTCTGTCACTGATGAATTTGACTGAACTGTATGAGATTTCCAATGGCTTCACTTGAAGGGATTGGTAGGTGTAGGATTTTGAGTTGAGCATCACATGGGAATTTTTCCTTAGTATTTCCTCGACCCCCTTTAACAGTACGGTGTTTTCTATGACTCAAGAAAGAGAAAACGAAACTACGAAAACAAAAGTCTTCACGCTTCATATTCCTCGAATAAATACCAAGTCTTCAAGGTCACACCAATTTCTTCACTTTCAAAAGTGTTCAGAATATCAAAGTCTTCAGTTGAAGAACTTCATTTTTAGGGGTCGACTTTCTCTGTAAATATCAAACTCCTCATAGACTTATAGACCTGTGTACACTCACAAACGCATCAGTTACTTAACCTATAAGTCTTCAATACACCAAAATCACTAAGGGGCACTAGATGCACTTACACTTTCTAAGAGATTGTCCGGTTTATACACGAAGTGCATCCAGTTTTTGCTGTAACCCTCTCTAGTTTTTTGCACATGCTATGCGGGTGAAATAATGATACCTTGCCAAGTTTCAACATTTTCAGAGTTCATTTTGTACTGCTTTTCACTTTCACGGTGATTTAGCTCTGAAAACAAATCAGTAAATGTATCGAAAATAGCAAATTATGTCAGAAAGGGTTGAAAGTTGATGACGTGGATTTGAATTGTGCATCTGAACACAAAAAAGTCCGGAGTTGTACTAAGTTATTAAAATATTGAATTAATAGCCGGTGTAACATATGAGTTTTCGTTCGAAACCCTGATACTTCCTAAGAGATTGTCCAGTTTGTACACGAAGTGCATCCAGTTTTTGCCGTAACCCTCTCTACTTTTTTGCACATCCTATGTGGGTGAAATGATGATACCTTGCCAAGTTTCAACATTTTCAGAGTTCATTTTGTACTGCTTTTCACTTTCACGATGATTTAGCTCTGAAAACAAATCAGTAAATGCATCGAAAATAGCTGATTATGTCAGAAAGGGTTGAAAGTTGATGACGTGGATTTGAATTGTGCATCTGAACGCAAAAAAGTCCGGAGTTGTACTAAGTTATTAAAATATTGAATAGACAGTGTAACAGATGAATTTTCGTCCGAAACCCTAATACTTCCTAAGAGATTGTCCAGTTTGTACACAAAGTGCATCCAGTTTTTGCCGTAACCCTCTCTACTTTTTTGCACATGCTATGCGGGTGAAATAATGATACCTTGCCAAGTTTCAACATTTTCAGAGTTCATTTTGTACTGCTTTTGACTTTCACGGTAATTTAGCTCTGAAAACAAATCAGTAAATGCATCAAAAATAGCAAATTATGTCAGAAAGGTTGAAAGTTGATGACATGGATTTGAATTGTGCATCTGAACACAAAAAAGTCCGGAGTTGTACTAAGTTATTAAAATATTGAATTAATAGCCAGTGTAACAGATGAGTTTTCGTTCGAAACCCTGATACTTCCTAAGAGATTGTCCAGTTTGTACACGAAGTGCATCCAATTTTTGCCGTAACCCTCTCTACTTTTTTGCACATCCTATGCGGGTGAAATGATGATACCTTACCAAGTTTCAACATTTTCAGAGTTCATTTTGTACTGCTTTTCACTTTCACGATGATTTAGCTCTGAAAACAAATCAGTAAATGCATCGAAAATAGCTGATTATGTCAGAAAGGGTTGAAAGTTGATGACGTGGATTTGAATTGTGCATCTGAACGCAAAAAAAGTCCGGAGTTGTACTAAGTTATTAAAATATTGAATAGACGGTGTAACAGATGAGTTTTCGTCCGAAACCCTAATACTTCCTAAGAGATTGTCCAGTTTGTACATGAAGTGCATCTAGTTTTTGCCGTAACCCTCTCTACTTTTTTGCACATGCTATGCGGGTGAAATAATGATACCTTGCCAAGTTTCAACATTTTCAGAGTTCATTTTGTCCTGCTTTTCACTTTCACGGTAATTTAGCTCTCAAAACAAATCAGTAAATGCATCAAAAATAGCAAATTATGTCAGAAAGGTTGAAAGTTGATGACATGGATTTGAATTGTGAATCTGAACGCAAAAAAGTTCGGCGTTGTACTAAGTTATTAAAATATTGAATTAATAGCCGGTGTAACAAATGAGTTTTCGTCCGAAACCCTGATACTTCCTAAGAGATTGTCCAGTTTGTACATGAAGTGCATCCAGTTTTTGCCGTAACCCTCTCTACTTTTTTGCACATCCTATGCGGGTGAAATGATGATACCTTGCCAAGTTTCAACCTTTTCAGAGTTCATTTTGTACTGCTTTTGACTTTCATGGTGATTTAGCTCTGAAAACAAATCAGTAAATGCATCGGAAATAGCTGAGTATTTCAGAAAGGGTTGAAAGTTGATGACGTGGATTTGAATTGTGCATCTGAATGAAAAAAAGTCCGGAGTTGTACTAAGTTATTAAAATATTGAATAGCTGGTGTAACTGATGAGTTTTCGTCCGAAACCATGATACTTCCTGAGAGATTGTCCAGTTTGTACACGAAGTGCATCCAGTTTTTGCCGTAACCCCCTCTACTTTTTTGCACATGCTATGCGGGTGAAATAATGATACCTTGCCAAGTTTCATCCTTTTCAGAGTTCATTTTGTACTGCTTTTCACTTTCATGGTAATTTAGCTCTGAAAACAAATCAGTAAATGCATCAAAAATAACAAACTATGTCAGAAAGGGTTGAAAGTTGATGACATGGATTTGAATTGTTCATCTGAACGCAAAAAAGTCCGGAGTTGTACTAAGTTATTAAAATATTGAATAGCCGGTGTAACAGATGAATTTTCGTCCGAAACCTTGATACTTCCTAAGAGATTGTCCAGTTTGTACACGAAGTGCATCCAGTTTTGCCGTAACCCTCTCTATTTTTTTGCACATGCTATACGGGTGAAATGATGATACCTTGCCAAGTTTCAACCTTTTCAGAGCTCATTTTGTACTGCTTCATGCCACAAACCGGTACTAAAGGTGCTGGCGGGGCCCCAGCCTGGCCACATGTCACATCCTCTTTAGTACCGGTTCGTGGCACGAACCGGTACTAAAGGTTCGCCATGAACCGGTACTAATGAGCTCCTCCCGCCTAGCCGTTGGAACCGGCACTAATGGTCACATTAGCGCCGGTTCAGTTACAAACCGGGATTAATGTGCTTCACATTAGGCCATTTTTCTACTAGTGGTCATTTCATTGGTGCTCAATATTGCAACTTGCTATCATGTCATTGTCTAACACAGACACGCAAGGGCATTGTACCATACGACGGAGTGCAAACCCTTCACAATGATGGGTTGTTGGATGAAACTCAATGGCCATGGCTACTAGATCAACCAGTGCCCATGAAGAAGTTGTCTCATAGTGGTGGCTGCGACACTCCTAGATCTTCAAGGTGCGGACTGATCGCAGGGTAGCAGACGACTTCTTCTCCATGTATTATTGGTGTTGAATCTCCTTACGACTAATCCAACAATGCTAGTTCCCGCTCTTCTCGGTATGCCTACTAGTGATGGATGCTAAGTCCTTGGTGTTGGTTGCTTGTCTGAGCTCATTACTGGTTCTCATATGATGTTCCTTGTTCCTTCTTGTGTGTGTCAGATGCTACTTGTTCTGGTCGTTGTGTTGTATCACAGTCTTATTTATGATATGAAAATGGTTCAGGTCGGCGTAAGCCCGCTGTAACACCGTCAAGGAAAAGCAGGGACCCATTAATTATGAAAAAGTGTCGATGGTATGTGCTTGTTATTTCTTGCTACTATAATCCTGCGCACCCAAACGGTTTGCTTGTGCATGTACAATATAGTTAAGATGGCTCTTTCGAAATTCATTAGTGTTTCGTTAAGTATAGTATATATAGGATGTACTATGTGCGCTAGTCCTTTCTTGAGGATTCTGGTAGGGCTTCCACCACATTAGCCTTGTGAACTCTGTTGGTTCCATTCGATGAAAGGATCTGGGGAGGGATACATGATTTTTGAAAAGAAAATAAATAACTTTTTTAGGATCAATACATAGATGTCATTCATCATTTTCATCACTTCAACCATGTGATTCTCCTTATGCCGGATGCAATGACCATCAAATTGAATTGAATTTACACTAGCTTAGTCTTTTTTTACTTTGATAGTATACAACAACCATCGAACTGAAGCATTGATTAACGAATTTCAATGTACTTGAAGATACTATGGTCTTGATTTGGGTTTCTAAGTATTTAATGTGCACCCATCGCACCAACATCCGGTATCATTCATAAATATTAGAGACACACTACTTTCAAGTCTTAGCTCAATATACGTCCAACTAGTTGTCGTGTGGTCTTCTTTCCATGGGCCCCCGCAGACACACCATCTCTCAAATGTTGAGACTTCAGAGGAGGAGGAGGAGGAAGAAGAGTTGAGAGGAGGAGGAAGCATCCTTGAAGGATATGGAAGTAAGACACATGTAGCGTGCTTGTGCTCGGAATAGTAGGCATCCAGGAATATGTTCATCCATGCAATCTTAGGAGTTCTTTTGATTTGAGCCAATGCCGACCATCAAGGACAGAATACTGTGAATAGTTCGAGTTGATGTTATTGATGTTCTTGTTGTGCTTCATGTAGTCTTCCTATGTGTATGTTTGATTACAAGTGTGTATATATGTGGCTCAACTATCTGTATGTGAATCGAGATTATGCTACTTTTTATGCTTTCCTAAACATATCACTAACCGACCAATTGTGAAGTATTTGTCAGCAATGATTTGTTTCTTTGTGTCATCAAAATTACATTACTAATAGTCCAACCATCAACAGTGAGTCATCACTGACCGGTTTTTGGTTAGTATGTGACGAGGGTAGTCATCACAGACCCTGAGGCACTGACCAGCCAAAAATTGGTCAGTGATGAGGTTTTGGGTCGGTCAGTGTGCAGCAGCGATGTAGTAATTTTGGTTGGGTCGATGAAGTGTTTAGTGGTGGCAGTGGAAGTAGATTGTGACGACGTTCTTTGCTTTAGTCATCCTGGTGATATTGGCCAACCTCTCTCTTGGGGCTCGTGGCAGCGGTGAGCTCTCGGAGTTCGGCTCCCTTCGACGACGCGTGAGGTTTGGTTGCCTCTCATAGTTTTCTGGTTCTCTCTATTTGTGATGGTGGTCGTGATGTGGTCCAAAGGAGGTGCAGGGTTGTATTGATGGAACATTGCGCTTCGGCACAATATGTGGCTCTCTCACTCACGCGTCATGGCTAGGCAGTGGGAAGCCCTTCAACGGTGGTTGTGACTCTCCTAGATTTTCAACGAGTAGACTGATCGTAGGGTAGGAGGCAACCTCTTCTCTACGTGTTCTCTACGTCGAATCTCCTTTCGACTAATCCAACAATGCTAGTTCCCGCTCTTCTTGATCTGCCTAATGGTGATGAGTGCTAAATTCTTGGTGTTGCCTGCATGTCGTATCTCGTTTTCTGGTTCTCCTATGTTGTTACTTGTTCCTTCTTGTGTGTGTCGAGTCCTACTTGTTGTAGTCATTGTGTTGTATCTTAGTCTTGTCTATGATATTAAAATGGTTTAGGCTGGCAAAAGACTGCATAGCACTGTCAAGAAAAAATATGGGACCCTTTAATTCTAAAAATAGGGGACCCTTTAATATGCTCTTGCTATTTCTTAATACTATAGTCATGCACACCCAAAGGGTCTGCTTGCATGTGTACAATACAATTAAGATGACTCTTCAGAAATTTATTAGTGTTATGTTATATTAGTTTTGTTAAGTATAGTATATATAGGGTGTATTATGTGTGCTAGTCTACCTTTCTTTAGGATTCTGGTAGGGCTTCCACCACATTAGCCTTGTGAACTCTGTTGCTTCCATTCAATGAATGGATGTGGAGAGCAATACATGATTTTTGAAAAGAAAAAAGAAATTTCTTTAGGATCAATACATATAAGTCATTCATCATTTTCATCGCTACAACCGTATGATTATCCTTAAGTTGGATGCAATGACCATCACATTGAATTGGCTTTGCAATAGCTCAGTCTTTTTTACTATAATATACTACCTCTGTCCAGGTTTATTGGGCCAGACTTCGACCATCTATATGACTAATAAAAATAAATTATATGCTATAAAAGTACACTATTGAATTTTGATTTTAAAGGGCTTTTGATGGTATAATTTTTGTGACATATACATTTTATTAGTTCAACCTACAGGTCAAACTTTAAGAGGGGCCTAATTAACCCGGATGGAGGGAGTAGTATACAACAACCAACAAACTGGAGCATTTATTGAGAGACAAATTTTCAATGTACTGAAAGATATTATGGTCTTGATCCGGGCTTTGTAAGTATGTAATGTGCACCCACCGCACCAACCTCCAATATCATTTTATAAATATTAGAGACGCACTATCTTCAAATCTTACCTCAATATATATCCATCTAGTTTTCGTGTGTTCTTCTTTCCATGGTTTTTGGGCTATGCCCTCGGCAAAGTGGGCTTTGCCTGAAGGGTTCAGGCCAAGTACCCTTAGTTGGTAATCGCATTCGGTAAAGTCTCTGCCGAGCGGGAAACGGCTTTCGCCGTGTTTTTCTGGTACTCGGAAAACTCAGAAATTCCAGTAGTGATACGAGGACTAATATTATCTAAATGTGAAAAATATAAGGTCAAAGCACAAATATTGAATCTAGACATTACAATAGAGATAAATTTGTCAAAAAAAGAAACCATAATTTAGATATTTAAGACATATGAAATAAAATGTTAAAAGTATCTAGCTGTGTTTTGGTACTATGGTGTTACAGTTGCATGGCCTGCTAATACACATGCACAAACACAAGCAGAAAGGACCGAGCTACTATATGGTGTTATAGTTGCATGAGATGCTAATATACGTGCACAAACACACGCAGAGTTACTAAGTTGTTAACTGCCATAGCAAGCTGCACAAAGTCAGATACATGAGTGCACTCAAGCACCAATCAAAACTATCATGACTTCATGAAGGTCTACACAAGATCAAAAAAACAATAAACATGTTCCGCTTCGAAACAAAAAGAGATACAAAACTTGACACCAAACAATTAATTGAAGACTTCTATTGCCCATCTGCAAATGGCTCCTAGAGCAAGGGAACATAAGGAAGATAAGGAGTCCTACAACCCCATTCAAGATCACATATAAAACGAAGCTCCCTGGAATCCATTTCATATGCCATTAGTTTCGTCAGTGATGGGCCAGTCAGCATGTACAACTGCTCACATACAATAAATATCACATTGTGTTCTGGGTGGATTGAGATTACTCTGTAGTTCCCCGCGAACATTGAATACTCTGTTCCCAGCAGTTGTAAGTGGCTAACGCTGTGCTTCAGGGTCCAGATTTCACTACTGAAATCTTCAAGAGCCCAGATTGAGAGTTCAGAAACACACTCATTAGCCAAATGCAATTGCCCCCGTGATAGATAAACATTAGGAACACCACGAGTAGAATCTGGCATGGGGCCACGAATGAACCTGTGATTACCCTCCACATCAATTGCTACAACCAAATTATTATCTGAAGAAAAATGCAGCATCCTGTTGAAAAATATGCTACTGGGAAAACGAGATATAGGAAGTGGACTGTCCCAGAAAACTCCATTTGTCCAAACTCCAGTTTTAGAGGAATAGACCCCCACTGTTTTCTTGCCTGTATCATGACCCTGCATGTTCACATCCACAACACCAGTAGTAGAAACAAACTCGAACACATGGAAGTGGGAGGAGACAGAGGGGTCGAACCCTAGGCGGGCAGTCCGCACCTTGCTAGACCAGGTGGTGGCAGGTAGGGTCACCCATGTCTCAGTGGCGGGATTGCACACCACGTAACCAAATCCATTGACTTCAGAAGGTTGGTTCCAGCAAAGGCAGAGGAGGAGGCCATTGCAGCTGTCCAGCAGGTACATGTTAACTCTCTTGCAGTTGGGCAGGAACGAGAGGGAGCAGTCCATGCTAGTGCACCAGTTCCCTGACACGCTTTGGTAACCGCAAAGCATAGCTGGGAAGCGTTCCCCTCTGAAGGTTTGGTAGAAGATGCCGGCGAGGGTCGACCAGGGCAGCTTCTTGTGGTGGTCGGGGTGGGAGACGAGGTCGTGCCACCGCCGGGAGACGCACTTGCAGCAGCGGGTGGACTTGTAGGGCACGCGCGAGATGACCTCGACCAGGAGGTCGTCGGACAACTTGGACACCGGGTTCCTCTCTGTGTCCCTCATCTTCTTGGAGCCCTTCCCCTGCAGTGCCCTCGCCGGCCAGTGTGCAGATCGGGACGGACGACAGAATTAGAGACTCGTCGAGCGAGGGTTTGCGCGCGTGGGCGGCGGCGATGCGGGAGAGGGGAGACGAGCCGGTGCAGATTATTAGTCAGGGACTCAGGGTATCTGGCTGTAATTATCTTGTTTTTAGGGAAATCTGGTCTGTAATTATATGGGCCTGCCGTATGAATCGTTCCCAATATATAAAATAATAATAATTTATAATTGCACGTGATTATCTGGTCATCTGCTGTCCTGGTAACTGTTTTTATCCTCGTGTTTTTTTTTTAGAATTTTTCATTCAAATCATGAAACAGTACAAAGTAGTTGACCCTTACAAGCACACTGAAAAGCAAACACAAAGGACCATGAACACCTAGAGTACCCTAAGCACCAACCATAACACAAGAGGATCTCCGAAGCCCTGTGACATCATCCCTGAGCCTTGAGAGAAGACCCCTGCAGCAGAAGGATCTGCAACCAGGCGCAAGCAGGTCATCATCTTCGACCACAGTATAATTGCCGCCACGCTGCTTCCTCCTTTCTTGACACCAGCGCTGAGAGAGCATGAACATCAATCCAACACACTTGCAACAGCCGTCCCTATCTTTGGCTTTGAGTACCGCGAAAAATGTCCCTTCCGAAAGGAAGAGAACTCGAATCATCCGACCGGTCCAGCACCGCGGCCGGGCCATCCGCCCGGTCAAAGAAGGATCTCCCTCCAGCATCAGCACAGAGGAAGAAGAAGAACAGCAGCAGCAAATCATACCGACAAGGAAGAAGAAGGGTCTTCGTCTCCCTGCATCCATCGCCCATCTGAGGACCCAAATGGCCAGTGCCAATGGACCTCCAGTCACCATAGCCCACGACCTCGACGAGATCCGGGGGATCCCCACCCCGCTGGCTCCTAGACGAAGGCAAAAGCCTCGCCTGACCGTGAATAGAGCCCGAAGAAACTTATTCCGACGTGACACCACCGCAACGGCCTCGGCAGCGTCACCCTCAAACCTAACCCTACAACACACCCACCTAGCGGACAGACCCTAGGTTCCCCCTCCCTCCCGCCACCGGAGCGGCCGCTGGAGAGAGAGGGAACCGGTGGCGCCACCAGCGGCGCGCAAGGGAACCGGCCTCGTCGCCTACTTTGATCGTCTGTGCGATCCTACTTTTCCGGGAGCGATGTACCAGGGTTTTTATCCTCTTGTTTTACTGTGTCTAGAAGTGATTATCCAATGTTAATCTTCTCAGGAACTTTTTGCGTAGTGCAACAAAACTTCCTTTAGAGGTCCGGATAGGGACGTATAATGAGAAGGTTTAGGCGATACAAATATTAACATGTCTCTATATGCTGATAAATCTTCAAATTATCATAACTCAGCGACAGCGCAGGATACATCGATAATTGTGAGCAGGAGTACACCATGAACACACCACTAGGACAGGAAACTTGTGTTACAAATTGCAGGGGGAGCATGAGGTTTTGATTGTTGAAGCCACTGATTGTGATACATACTCGAGCTAGGACCAAAACCGAGAACTGAATTTCCATGAAACCTCATCATCGAGCACCTAGAAATCAAAGCCATACCGATGATGGCGAGTGCACCACAAGGTCGAACTCCGGATTCTCATCCCAAAGCCAAACTTCAATCCACTACCTTCATCAAGGACTCAACATAGATGCGCGTCTACATAGCCCGATCAGAGATCATGTGTTTCCACTGGTGTATAAACTCATCGTTAATGCCGTATGTACCATCCACTCTTATTCGTCTATGATGCTTCGATAGCCACATACCTCTGGAGAAGACATCAGATGACAAAGAACTCACATACCGCCTGCCTCCCACTACGTCGCACCATCTTCGATCCAACATTAACAGGCTAAACATGACACCTCCGCCAGAGCCACCGAGCATCACCTACTGGTAGCAGGCATGACTTGATGTCTCCGTATAAGACGTCGTCTGTAGCATCCGCCAGTAGCGCATCCACCGGTGGCTTCACCTGCCGGCGATATGCGCTACCTGAAAACCCCAATAGAGGCACATGTGTCACCTACTGAGCCGCATCAAACCCGATCAGTTGATGGAGTAGACGTCCCATACTGCCACCAGCCTCAGAAAGGCCGTCGCCACCTCGAGATCCAAACTCTGAGTCAGCCACGCAACCCCGGATTCCGCCGCCGTCGATGAAGAGGGGCTGCCACCCCGATTCCGGGCAATACGTGGAGTACCCACCGTCTGAAGGAAATATGCCCTAGAGGCAATAGTAAAGTTATTATTTATTTCCTCATATCATGATAAATGTTTATTATTCATGCTAGAATTGTATTAACCGGAAACATAATACATGTGTGAATATATAGACAAACAGAGTGTCACTAGTATGCCTCTACTTGACTAGCTTGTTAATCAAAGATGGTTATGTTTCCTAACCATGAACAAGGAGTTGTTATTTGATTAACAAGGTCACATCATTAGTTGAATGATCTGATTGACATGACCCATTCCGTTAGCTTAGCACCCGATCATTTAGTATGTTGCTATTGCTTCCTTCACGACTTATACATGTTCCTATGACTATGAGATTATGCAACTCCCGTTTACCGGAGGAACACTTTGTGTGCTACCAAACGTCACAACGAAACTGGGTGATTATAAAGGTGCTCTACAGGTGTCTCCGAAGGTACTTGTTGAGTTGGCGTATTTCGAGATTAGGATTTGTCACTCCGAATGTCGGAGAGGTATCTCTGGGCCCTCTCGGTAATGCACATCACTTAAGCCTTGCAAGCAATGTGACTAATGAGCTAGTTGCGGGATGATGCATTATGTAACGAGTAAAGAGACTTGCCGGTAACGAGATTGAACTAGGTATTGGATACCGACGATCGAATCTCGGGCAAGTAACATACCGATGACAAAGGGAACAACGTATGTTGTTATGCGGTTTGACCGATAAAGATCTTCGTAGAATATGTAGGAACCAATATGGGCATCCAGGTCCCGCTATTGGTTATTGACCGAGGACGTATCTCGGTCATGTATACATTGTTCTCGAAATGTAGGGTCCGCACGCTTAAGGTTTCGATGACAGTTATATTATGAGTTTATGTATTTTGATGTACCGAAGGTTGTTCGGACTCCCGGATGTGATCACGGACATGACGAGGAGTCTCGAAATGGTCGAGACATAAAGATTGATATATTGGACGGATATATTTGGACACCGAAAAGGTTCCGGGTGAGATTGGAAATATACCGGAGTTCTCGGAGGTTACCGGAACCCCCCCGGTAAGTATATGGGCCTTATTGGGCCTTAGTGGAAGGGACGGAGAAGGAGCAAGGGAGGCCCCCCCCCCCCAAGCCCAATCCGAATTGGGAGGGGGGCCGGCCCCCCCTTTCCTTCTCTCCTCCCCCCTCTTCCTTCCTTCTCCTACTCCGAATAGGAAAGGGGGGGGGGGCAAACCTACTTGGAGTAGGTTTGCCCCCCTAGGGCGCGCCTCCCCCTTGGGCCGGCCTCCTCCTCCCTCCCTCCTTTATATACGGGGGCGAGGGGGCACCCTAGACACACAAGTTGATCATTGAGATCGTTCCTTAGCCGTGTGCGGTGCCCCCCTCCACGATATTACACCTCGGTCATATTGTAGCAGTGCTTAGGCGAAGCCCTGCGACAGGAGAACATCAAGATCGTCACCACGCCGTCGTGCTGACGGAACTCCTCCCCGCGCCTCTGCTGGATCGGAGATCGGGGTGCGTCATCAAGCTGTACGCGTGTCAAGAACACGGTGGTGCCGGAGTAACGGTGCTTGGATCGGTTGGACCGGGAGGACGTACGACTACTTCCTCTACGTTGCGTCAACGCTTCCGCTTCGGTCTACGAGGGTACGTAGACAACACTCTCCCCTCTCGTTGCTATGCATCACCATGATCTTGCATGTGCGTAGGAAATTTTTTGAAATTACTACGTTACCCAACAGTGGCATCCGAGCCTAGGTTTTTATGGTTTGATGTTATATGCACGAGTAGAACACAAGTGAGTTGTGGGTGATATAAGTCGTACTGCTTACCAGCATGTCATACTTTGGTTCGGCGGTATTGTTGGATGAAGCGGCCCGGACCGACATTACGCGTACGCTTACGCGAGACTGGTTTTACCACCGTGCTTTGCACACAGGTGACTAGCGGGTGTCAGTTTCTCCAACTTTAGTTGAACCGAGTGTGGCTACGCCCGGTCCTTGCGAAGGTTAAAACAGCATCAACTTGACAAACTATCGTTGTGGTTTTGATGCGTAGGTGAGATTGGTTCTTGCTTAAGCCCGTAGCAGCCACGTAAAACTTGCAACAACAAAGTAGAGGACGTCTAACTTGTTTTTGCAGGGCATGTTGTGATGTGATATGGCCAAGATGTGATGTTATATTTTATAGTATGAGATGATCATGTTTTGTAACCGAAGTTATCGGCAACTGGCAGGAGCCATATGGTTGTCGCTTTATTGTATGAAATGCAAACACCCTGTAATTGCTTTACTTTATCACTAAGCGGTAGCGATAGTCGTAGAAGCAATAGATGGCGTAAACGACAACGATGCTACGATGGAGATCAAGGTGTCGCGCCGGTGACGATGGTGATCATGACGGTGCTTCGGAGATGGAGATCACAAGCACAAGATGATGATGGCCATATCATATCACTTATATTGATTGCATGTGATGTTTATCCTTTATGCATCTTATCTTGCTTTGATTGACGGTAGCATTTTAAGATGATCTCTCACTAAAAATTATCAAGAAGTGTTCTCCCTGAGTATGCACCGTTGCCAAAGTTCGTCGTGCCCAGACACCACGTGATGATCGGGTGTGATAAGCTCTACGTCCATCTACAACGGGTGCAAGCCAGTTTTGCACACGCGGAATACTCAGGTTAAACTTGACGAGCCTAGCATATGCAGATATGGCTTCGGAACACGGAGACCGAAAGGTCGAGCATGAATCATATAGTAGATATGATCAACATAAGATGTTCACCATTGAAAACTACTCCATCTCACGTGATGATCGGTTATGGTTTAGTTGATTTGGATCACGTGATCACTTAGATGACTAGAGAGATGTCTGTCTAAGTGGGAGCTCTTTAGTAATATGATTAATTGAACTTAAATTTATCATGAACTTAGTACCTGATAGTATCTTGCTTGTCTATGTTGATTGTAGATAGATGGCCCGTGCTGTTGTTCCGTTGAAATTTAATGCGTTCCTTGAGAAAGCTAAGTTGAAAGATGATGGTAGCAACTACGCGGACTGGGTCCGTAACTTGAGGATTATCCTCATTGCTGCACAGAAAAAATTATGTCCTGGAAGCACCGCTGGGTGCCAGGCCTGCTGCTGATGCAACTGACGACGTTAAGAATGTCGGGCAGAGCAAAGCTGATGACTACTCGATAGTTCAGTGTGCCATGCTTTACGGCTTAGAACCGGGACTTCAACGACGTTTTGAACGTCATGGAGCATATGAGATGTTCCAGGAGTTGATGTTAATATTCCAGAAGAATGCCCGGATTGAGAGATATGAAGTCTCCAATAAGTTCTATAGCTGCAAGATGGAGGAGAATAGTTCTGTCAGTGAGCACATACTCAAGATGTCTGGGTATTGTAATCACTTGATTCAACTGGGAGTTACTCTTCCGGATGATAGCGTCATTGACAAAATTCTCCAATCACTTCCACCAAGCTACAAGAGCTTCGTGATGAACTATAATATGCAAGGGATGGATAAGACGATTCCCGAGCTCTTTGCAATGCTAAAGGCTGCGGAGGTAGAAATCAAGAAGGAGCATCAAGTGTTGATGGTTAACAAGACCACTAGTTTCAAGAAAAGGGGCAAAGGGAAGAAGAAGGGGAACTTCAAGAAGAACAGCAAACAAGTTGCTGCTCAAGAGAAGAAACCCAAGTCTGGACCTAAGCCTGAAACTGAGTGCTTCTACTGCAAGCAGACTGGTCACTGGAAGCGGAACTGCCCCAAGTATTTGGCGGATAAGAAGGATGGCAAGGTGAACAAAGGTATATGTGATATACATGTTATTGATGTGTACCTTACTAGAGCTCGCAGTAGCACCTGGGTATTTGATACTGGTTCTGTTGCTAATATTTGCAACTCGAAACAGGGACTACGGATTAAGTGAACACTGGCAAAGGACGAGGTGACGATGCGCGTGGGAAACGGTTCCAAAGTCGATGTGATCGCGGTCGGCACGCTACCTCTACATCTACCTTCGGGATTAGTATTAGACCTAAATAATTGTTATTTGGTGCCAGCGTTGAGCATGAACATTATATCTGGATCTTGTTTGATGCGAGACGGTTATTCATTTAAATCAGAGAATAATGGTTGTTCTATTTATATGAGTAATATCTTTTATGGTCATGCACCCTTGAAGAGTGGTCTATTTTTGATGAATCTCGATAGTAGTGATACACATATTCATAGTGTTGAAGCCAAAAGATGCAGAGTTGATAATGATAGTGCAACTTATTTGTGGCACTGCCGTTTAGGTCATATCGGTGTAAAGCGCATGAAGAAACTCCATACTGATGGACTTTTGGAACCTCTTGATTATGAATCACTTGGTACTGGCGAACCGTGCCTCATGGGCAAGATGACCAAAACGCCATTCTCCGGTACTATGGAGAGAGCAACAGATTTGTTGGAAATCATACATACAGATGTATGTGGTCCGATGAATGTTGAGGCTCGTGGCGGATATCGTTATTTTCTCACCTTCACAGATGATTTAAGTAGATATGGGTATATCTACTTAATGAAGCATAAGTCTGAAACATTTGAAAAGTTCAAAGAATTTCAGAGTGAAGTTGAAAATCATCGTAACAAGAAAATAAAGTTTCTACGATCTGATCGTGGAGGAGAATATTTGAGTTACGAGTTTGGTCTACACTTAAAACAATGTGGAATAGTTTCGCAACTCACGCCACCCGGAACACCACAGCGTAATGGTGTGTCCGAACGTTGTAATCGTACTTTACTTGATATGGTGCAATCTATGATGTCTCTTACAGATTTACCGCTATCGTTTTGGGGTTATGCTTTAGAGACGGCCACATTCACGTTAAATAGGGCACCGTCGAAATCCGTTGAGACGACACCTTATGAACTATGGTTTAGCAAGAAACCAAAGTTGTCGTTTCTTAAAGTTTGGGGCTGTGATGCTTATGTGAAAAAGCTTCAACCTGATAAGCTCGAACCCAAATCGGAGAAATGTGTCTTCATAGGATACCCAAAGGAGACAGTTGGGTACACCTTCTATCACAGATCCGAAGGCAAGACATTCGTTGCTAAAAATGGATCCTTTCGAGAGAAGGAGTTTCTCTTGAAAGAAGTGAGTGGGAGGAAAGTAGAACTTGATGAGGTAACTGTACCTACTCCCTTGTTGGAAAATAATACATCACAGGAACCGGTTTCTGTGACGTCAAAACCAACTAGTGAGGAAGTTGATGATGATGATCATAGAACTTCAGATCAAGTTAATACAGAACCTCATAGGTCGAACAGAGTAAGATCCGCACCAGAGTGGTACGGTAATCCTATTCTGGAAGTCATGCTACTAGATCATGATGAACCTACGAACTATGAAGAAGCGATGGTGAGCCCAGATTCCGCAAAATGGCTTGAAGCCATGAAATCTGAGATGGGATCCATGTATGAGAACAAAGTATGGACTTTGGTTGACTTGCCTGATGGTCGGCAAGCAATTGAGAATAAATGGATCTTCAAGAAGAAGACTGACGCTGACGGTAATGTTACTGTCTACAAAGCTCGACTTGTTGCAAAAGGTTTTCGACAAGTTCAAGGGGTTGACTACGATGAGACCTTCTCACCCGTAGCGATGCTTAAGTCTGTCCGAATCATGTTAGCAATTGCCGCATTTTATGATTATGAAATTTGGCAAATGGATGTAAAAACTGCATTCCTGAATGGATTTCTGGAAGAAGAGTTGTATATGATGCAACCAGAAGGTTTTATCGATCCAAAGGGAGCTAACAAAGTGTGCAAGCTCCAGCGATCCATTTATGGACTGGTGCAAGCCTCTCGGAGTTGGAATAAATGTTTTGATAGTGTGATCAAAGCATTTGGTTTTATACAGACTTTTGGAGAAGCCTGTATTTACAAGAAAGTGAATGGGAGCTCAGTAGCATTTCTAATATTATATGTGGATGACATATTATTGATTGGAAATGATATATAATTTCTGGAAAGCATAAAGGAGTGTTTGAAAGAAGTTCTTTAAAATAAATACCTCAGTAAAGCTACTTACATATTGAGCATCAAGATCTATAGAGATAGATCAAGACGCTTGATAAGTTTTTCAATGAGTACATACCTTGACAAGATTTTGAAGTAGTTCAAAATGGAACAGTCAAAGAAAGAGTTCTTGCCTGTGTACAAGGTGTGAAATTGAGTAAGACTCAAAACCCGACCACGGCAGAAGATAGAAAGAGAATGAAAGTCATTCCCTATGCCTTGGCCATAGGTTCTATAAAGTATGCCATGCTGTGTACCAGATCTATTGTATACCCTACACTGAGTTTGACAAGGGAGTACAATAGTGATCTAGGAGTAGATCACTGGACATCGGTCAAAATTATCCTTAGTGGAATAAGGATATGTTTCTCGATTATGGAAGTGACAAAAAGGTTCGTCGTAAAGGGTTACGCCGATGCAAGTTTTGACACCGATCTGGATGACTCTAAGTCTCGATCTAGATACATATTGAAAGTGGGAGCAATTAGTTAGAGTAGCTTCGTGCAGAGCATTGCAGACATAGAAAAATTGCAAAATACATACGGATCTGAATGTTGCAGACCCGTTGACTAAGCCTCTTCCACGAGCAAAACATGATCAACACCAAGACTCCATGGGTGTTAGAATCATTACTGTGTAATCTAGATTATTGACTCTAGTGCAAGTGGGAGACTGAAGGAAATATGCCCTAGAGGCAATAATAAAGTTATTATTTATTTCCTCATATCATGATAAATGTTTATTATTCATGCTAGAATTGTATTAACCGGAAACATAATACATGTGTGAATATATAGACAAACAGAGTGTCACTAGTATGCCTCTACTTGACTAGCTTGTTAATCAAAGATGGTTATGTTTCCTAACCATGAACAAGGAGTTGTTATTTGATTAACAAGGTCACATCATTAGTTGAATGATCTGATTGACATGACCCATTCCGTTAGCTTAGCACCCGATCGTTTAGTATGTTGCTATTGCTTCCTTCATGACTTATACATGTTCCCATGACTATGAGATTATGCAACTCCCGTTTACTGGAGGAACACTTTGTTTGCTACCAAACATCACAACGTAACTGGGTGATTATAAAGGTGCTCTACAGGTGTCTCCGAAGGTACTTGTTGAGTTGGCGTATTTCGAGATTAGGATTTGTCACTCCGAATGTAGGAGAGGTATCTCTGGGCCCTCTCGGTAATGCACATCACTTAAGCCTTGCAAGCAATGTGACTAATGAGCTAGTTGCGGGATGATGCATTACGTAACGAGTAAAGAGACTTGCCAGTAACGAGATTGAACTAGGTATTGGATACCGACGATCGAATCTCGGGCAAGTAACATAGCGATGACAAAGGGAACAACGTATGTTGTTATGCGGTTTGACCGATAAAGATCTTCGTAGAATATGTAGGAACCAATATGGGCATCCAGGTCCTGCTATTGGTTATTGACCGAGGACGTATCTCGGTCATGTCTACATTGTTCTCGAACCGTAGGGTCCGCACGCTTAAGGTTTCGATGACAGTTATATTATGAGTTTATGTATTTTGATGTACCGAAGGTTGTTCGGAGTCCCGGATGTGATCACGGACATGACGAGGAGTCTCGAAATGGTCGAGACATAAAGATTGATATATTGGACGGATATATTTGGACACCGGAAAGGTTCCGGGTGAGATTGGAAATATACCGGAGTTCCGGGAGGTTACCGGAACCCCCCCGGTAAGTATATGGGCCTTATTGGGCCTTAGTGGAAGGGAGGGAGAAGGAGCAAGGGAGGGGGTGCCCCCCCCCCAAGCCCAATCCGAATTGGGAGGGGGGCCGGCCCCCCCTTTCCTTCTCTCCTCCCCCCTCTTCCTTCCTTCTCCTACTCCGAATAGGAAAGGGGGGGGGGGCAAACCTACTTGGAGTAGGTTTGCCCCCCTAGGGCGCGCCTCCCCCTTGGGCTGGCTTCCTCCTCCCTCCCTTCTTTATATACGGGGGCGAGGGGGCACCCTAGACACACAAGTTGATCATTGAGATCGTTCCTTAGCCGTGTGCGGTGCCCCCCTCCACGATATTACACCTCGGTCATATTGTAGCAGTGCTTAGGCGAAGCCCTGCGACAGGAGAACATCAAGATCGTCACCACGCCGTCGTGCTGACGGAACTCCTCCCCGTGCCTCTACTGGATCGGAGATCGGGGTGCGTCATCAAGCTGTACGCATGTCAAGAACTCGGAGGTGCCGGAGTAACGGTGCTTGGATCGGTTGGACCGGGAGGATGTACGACTACTTCCTCTACGTTGCGTCAACGCTTCCGCTTGGGTCTACGAGGGTACGTAGACAACACTCTCCCCTCTCGTTGCTATGCATCACCATGATCTTGCATGTGCGTATGAAATTTTTTGAAATTACTACGTTACCCAACACCGTCGCGCCTGCCACTGTCGTCGCCCATACAATGGCAACAGCCGCCGCGATCCCGCATCCAGTGGTGTTGACGCCGGAGGAAGCTCCGGCCCACACGCGTCCTGTAACGTCCCCAGGAGCGGGATCGCAAGATCCGCCGCCTCAAGGACCCACCACCTGGTCCATCATCCCCGGCGGAGGGGACGCCGTCACCGCCATGACCGGAGCCGCGACTCCGGGGATCCATCACCGCCGATTGGCCACATCCTCTCCTGATCCGCCCTCCCTACGGATCCTCCGGACCAGCACCGAACCGCCGGGAAAGATGGAACTCTGGATTGGATCTCGTTCCGCCAATCCCTCCAGATCGCGGGGCTGCAGCCCAGATCCCTGCCTTCCCCATCACCGGTGACGCCCGGGATGAAAAGGTGGAAGAGAGGGGGGAGGTGGCGGCTTCCGGGGGCTAGGGTTGCCCCCCCCCCCCCACCCCCGATCGCCCTGGAGGGAGTGAGCAAGGGGTACGGGAAGGCTTGAGCCACTTAAGAGATGGATTTCTGTTACCGAAATGATTCCTGTTCACATAATATATATAAGTACAAGCAAGGTCGCTAAGTTAAGTGCAATAGTTAGCTAGCCACATAAAGTCAAGTACTGCATCATTGCACCCAGGCAGAAAAAAAATTCTATGGCACCTCCATAATGGTCTACCCAAGTCATGCTTCTGTAGAAGACGTAACTCCAAATCTCCAATACCATAACAAAAATAAGCAATTGTCTCGTTTATCTACATAAATAAAGAGATGCACAATTGTGAAGCTGCCCTACACATTTAAGATTTCTAGAATCATGTGATCACATTCCAAATCACATATAAAATGTAGCTCCCTAGAATCCATTTCATATCTCATTAGTTTCCTGGGTGAACTTCATCCCGCTAATAGCAAGATCTTTTGTTGTGTGTCAAGCAAGACAGCTTAGCATTAAATACTTGGAGTGAGCTAATATAGTTTGGTAACATCCCTGGCTGGAGTTGAAACGAGAGTTTACTTGAATGTAGATTAATAAATAGTTGCAATCTGCATCACTGCATCCACAAAGTTCATATGCAACAGTAAATAAAAAGTTCAGCGACAGGCAAAAGCAATTATCTATTCCGTATTATTTTTTTAGAACGAAGGCTCGAGAGAGGGCCCGGCTTTGAATTAACAAAGTCATCAACCGGCCAGGAATTACATCGGTCAACACCTTACAAGAGGAAAAAAGAAAAAAGACGGCAGATACATAATGCCACTAGACAACTTACAAACATCAACTACACCAAGCACTACAACAGAATGGAAAACAAAGCTTCGCTTGATGTCGATGATGCCCCCAGCCGCAGAATGAGCACCATAGGTGGAGCGGAAGCACGAAGAAGATGAGACCCGACAGAGGAAGGGAGCATACCCTCATCTGCACCAGGAGTGGTGAGCTGGAACAACCAACTGGAAACCATCTCCAAAGGGGACCCCTGCCCCTCGTCCTCGCTTGAAGGACGACGTACCGTCAGAAGATGGGGAAGCTCACCCTAGAGACAAATTAGATGACAGCCATGAACTACCATGAGAGATACTCAGCCCCGCCCCCAGCCCCGGCCACACGCATAGAGCCACCCACAAAGGGATGAAGCCGTCAGGATCGGAAGAGCTGAGGAAGGAAGCGAAGAATGATGAAACTGGCACATCAATTGCAATAGATCAAGGACAAGCCTGCAAGGAGTGGCACCGCGATCACCCGTCGTTGATGTGCAACTGAAGATGAGGGATGGAACCCGATCCACTCCCAGCCCTGAACAAAGGACGCCGACCCGTCGGCCAATAGACTAGCACGACGAAAACAAGGGACGACCAAAGAAGCTGCGGGATCGCCAATCACCCACCGAAGCACAGCACCGATGTGATAAATCAGACCACGGGAACATCGATCCCCCAAACCCCAAACCAAAGCGCCCTGGCAGCTCTCGAACTACCAGAGGGGCACCTCCAGGAAGGTGACGGGAAAGGGCGCCGCTGCCGCCCCATCCAAAAGGATGAGGTTTTCACCCGGGGCGAGAGGGGAGAGAGGGGGACAGAACCTTGACGGAGCCTCTAGGGAGGGGCACGACACCAGTTGATGTCGTCACCGTCGTGACCGGGCCACACCACCCAAGGATTTCTCCCGGACTATCGCCACTCCCGCACCCCAAGCGCACCAGATCCGGCGACCATAGACCGCCAAGGACAAGCAACGCTGGGGTGGAACTATGAGAGGGGAAGGGAAAGTCCTGCAGATCTGGCGCCCTCCGCAAGGGTAAGACCGCACGCGAAGACCAGTCACTAATGACCGCCACCACCATGCCGCCCGCGCGGCTGAGGGGGCGGAGCAACACCCGCGACCACTGCTCGCCGGAGAGCCAGCGTCGCCACTCCTTCTGAGGCCGCTGCCTTGGCGTCCGGGGCTCTCCGCACGGAGACGGAGCAACAGATCCTCCCCGCCACCATCCTCTTTGGCCGCACTGGCTTGCCTGAAGACCTTCTCTGGTGATGGCGAGGGGAAGTAGCAAGGGCGGCGGCGCGCGCTAAGGTTTCGGCACTGCCCGAGTCGGCCCCAGCGGAGCGACACGGGGGCTGTGGGGAAGGATGGAGAGCCCCCGAAGTAAAGCAATTCTATTCCATATTTCGGTGAAACAATCAAACACTTCAACATGAATAACAACGGTGCTCTCCTATGAATGCAGGTAGGCAACTAGTTAAATACGCATTGGCATAGAAAAGTGGATACGCCTAACTTGAGATTTTTACAGTAGACAATAGACATCGTAATGAAGTTTAGTTGCCATCATTTATCTTGACAAGAGCATGAATGTTAATTTCATTACACTAGTAGAAAAACACCTATTAGTTCCGGTTCGTAAGGGCCTTTAGTCCCGGTTCATGAACCGGGACTAATGGGTCGTTACTAATACATCCCCCCTTTAGTCCCGGTTCTAACACGAACTGGGACAGATGGTCCTCCACGTGGCCGGAGCGCTGAGCCCAGGCAGGGGGCCTTTGGTCCTGGTTGGTGGCACCAACCGGGACCAAAAGGCATCCACGCGTCAGCATTCCCGTGGCTGTGGTTTTTGTTTTTTTTTGAAAGGGGGAGGGGGGTTGGGGGTTTTGGGGATTAATTTAGGTGTTTCATATATTGTGTTAGCTAGCTAATTAATAGAGAGAAGTGTCCTCTCTTATGTCCGTGCTTGGTCGACGCTACGTACTATATACATATCGCCTTCAACATGCTAGCTAGTAAGAAAATGAAGGGAACCATCGAGTACAGAAGTTCGTCATGCATACCGAGAGAAATGATCGATCGACCTCTCCTTCTCCGAGAGATTGGTCGAACAACAAGTTTTCGTATCATGTATCCGACGCTACTGGCTACATACATGTACAATATATAAGATGTCTCAATTACAGTCCCCTAGAATTTGAAATCAACTTCCACATGGTATTCTCCGGCTTTATTGATGACGTGGTCAAGAAAGAATCCCGCCAATTCCTCTTGAATGTCTTTCATGCGATCTGATTCTAGGAGTTCATTCCACATCTGCCACGTCTAATTTGAAGAAGGGGGTTAATTAATACATATATATGAATGAAACTCAACAGAAATAATGGTGTAATAAAATGTACATCCATTGCCGGTTCATCCGCGTGCATTATATATAATTAAGTGTGTCAAAAATCATTAGAGAACATCATGAATAGATAATTAAGTGACCAAATTAATAAAAGTTCATAATCACATTAAAACCAAAGTACATACATAGTTCTCATCTAACAACATAAAGCTCTGCAGAGCATCTAAATTAATTAAACCATACACTGAAACTATGTAAAACATTTCAATGCGAAAACAAATGCGATCATAATCGCAACCAATGTAACAACTGATCCAACGACATAATGATAGCAAGCCTCGGTATGAATGGCATATTTTCTAATCTTTATAATCTTCAAGCGCATTGCATCCATCTTGATCTTGTGATCATCGATGACATCCGCAACATGCAACTCCAATATCATCTTCTCCTCCTCTATTTTTCTAATTTTTTCCTTCAACAAATTGTTTTTTTCTTCAACTAAATTTAACCTCTCGACAATAGGATCGGTTGAAATTTCCGGTTCAACAACCTCCTAGATAAATAAAATCTATGTCACGTTGGTCGGCATAATTGTCATAAACAATAAATGAACCAATTATTATGAAAAGATAATATATACCACATCCGAATCATAGACAGGACGAGGGCCGACGGGGGTGGATACCAAAACCATCGCACTATATAAGATGCAATAATAAAAGTAAAAAAAATACAAGTATCTATCTAAACATACAAGTAAGAATATTTTCTCTTTCAGAAAGAAGATAGGAACAAGAGGCTCACCACGGTGGTGCCGGCGATGAGATCGGCGCGGGTGATCGACGGTGAAGACGGGGACGGGGCGTGACGGACCGCTAAACCTAGAAAAATATTGAGGAAAATGGAGCTTGGCGGTCGAGCTTGGAGAGGAGAAACCTTAAGTAGTGTGGCTCGGGCATTCCATCGAACACCTTGTGCGCATAGGAGGTGAGCTAGAGCACCACCAAGCCCTCTCCCCCTCGGCCAGAAAAAACAGAGCAGTGTTCTTTGCTCTTGCACGAGGCGGTATATATGCCTTTGGTCCCGGTTCATGCCACCAACCGGGACCAATGGTTGTGGGCCAGGAGCGAGGCCCATTGGTCCCGGTTCGTCCCACCAACCGGGACCAAAAGGTCCAGACGAACCGGGACCAATGGCCCACGTGGCCCGGCCGGCCCCCGAGGCTCACGAACCGGGTCCAATGCCCCCATTGGTCCCGGTTCTGGATTGAACCGGGACTAATGGGCTGGACCGGCCTGGACCATTGGCCCCTTTTCTACTAGTGTTAGTTTCCTCTGGTCAGCTGACCAATGTCGAACACAACAGGGCGACCATAAAATAAATTAATGCTGTAGATGTTAACTCTAATTCCTAGCCGCATAAATTCAGATACACCTCAGGCTGGACGTACCGAGCGGGCTTTTTGGCCCGCTCGTGGACCGACCTGGACCGGACCGATCGGTCCTGTCCCGCTGGGAATATAGGCCGGTCCGAGCTGGAAATTCCGGCCCGAAAATCGACCGGTCCGGTCCGGTCTTAGCTCGGTTAACTCGACTGGACCGAACGAGCTCGGCTGTTTCTTACGCACGAATGAACTACACGATGGGTTCTTTGGCTCGAGGTAGAAGAGAGTTATCTCCATGATTTACTCCGTTATTTGAGAGACAGTTATCTCCACGATTCACTCCTCGATATTGGATAGACAGTTATCTCCACGATTTACTTCGTAGAAATAGGAATTCTATTGCCTAAAACGTTGGAGTTTTCCTTCTATTCAACGGAGCAGAAACGGAAAGAACGAGAAAGGTGGGCTCGATCCGATGTGTTCCTTCCATCTATACCTCCCCACGATCCCATTAACCTGTGCCAGATCAGAATTTGTACGACTGAATGTACATTTGTACGTGGGCATACACGTTACAGGCCCTATTTATTTGCAACATGCAAATTGCAAAAAGGATAGTTGTGCCACATGCAACGAGCCTACTATGTGGACTCCTATGGACTCAACAGATTTAACATGATACTTTCAAAAAATAAACAGTATTAACGTGACAGAATATAGGAAACACCCTTAAGAAAAATGAAAACTGGAAACAACGAGGCAACGAGATTAATTGCGTGTCGCCAGGAACAGGCCCGCCCATGGAAATCATTCGCTCGGGGGCCTCCCAGATGAAGAACTCCAGCACCAGGTCGAGCAGTCGAGGTGACCTCCCCGCCTCCTGCAACGCCGCCACCTCCACTGCAACACCTCCTTTCACCGCCGTCTTCATGTATCTGGCCTCTTAAACGTGCTCATGATGGGCACGCGGCTGTGTCTCTCCCCTTCCTCTCCTCCCCATGCCCCGTAATCTCTGCAGGAGCTCACAGTCCCATGCGCCGCCGCCGGACAACGCCACAGGCGGTCCTCGCGGTCCGGCCCGAGCTCTACCACCGCCTGTCCGGTCCATGAAAAGCGGACCGCGGCACTGCTCGGTCCGGTCCGCCGGCGGCCGGTCCAGATGGCGGCTCGGTCAGGGCCCGGACCGGCCCGGACCGTGTCCACCCTGAGATACACCCAAGTGACTCTTTCTTATGCTGAAAACTTAACTCCAATATCATGAGGAAGATAACCAGCTGTTCCATTGCGGAAGAGATACAAGCTGCACTATTCAATTCAGACTTCTAGTGCCCATCTGCCAATGACTGAGAACAAAGGAACATATGAAAGATAAGGAGTCCTGGAGCCCCGTCCAACTTCACATATAAAACGCAGCTCCCAAGAATCCATGTCGTATGACATTAGTTTCGTCAGTAATTGTTCGCCCTGCTTGCGCAATCTCTCACACACAAAAAATATCAAACTATGTTCTGGGTGAATTGAGATAACTCTGTAATAACTCGGAAGCATTGGCGGTGTGCATCCTGGGATGCAGAGCTCGGGGTAAGCCCCTTCTCGAAATTTTGGGAAAGCATAACCCGGAAACTTTGAATACACTAATCCGAGCAGTTGTAGGTGGCTAACCTTGTGCTTCAAGGTCCAGTTTTCACTACTATAATCTTCAAGGGCCCAAACTGACAGTTCAGAAGCATCCTTATGTGCCAGACGCAATGTTCCTTGTGATAAATAAACGTCATTACCACCGCATGGAGCAGGCACACGAATAAACCCACGAGTTCCATCCACACCAACTGCTACAACCGAATTATGACATGACCGAGAAGATAAATGCAGCATCCTGTTGAAAAATACGCTTTTTGAATTGTCGGTTATCGAAATTGGGCTGTCCCAAACAACTTGATGTGTCCAAACTCCAGCTTTGGATGAGTAGATTCCGACTGCTTGGATGTGTGTACCCTGACCTAGCATATTGGCACCAGCAGATGCAAGATCGAACACATGGAAGTGAGAGGAGACAGTTGGATCGAACCCTAGGCGAGTGATCCGCACCTCGCAGGACCATCTGGCGGCCGGCACGACGATCCATTTCTTAGTGGCGGGATTGCAGACCACATAATCAAAGTTCTTGACACCATAAGGCGAGTGAATTGCAAAAAACCACCACATTTGGGGCATCGTTTGCGGAAAACCACCAGGTCACTAATCTTTTGCAAAACTCACCGCGGATTCGGTAAACATTTTGCAAATAGCACTGATCGGGTGATTTGGCCCGTTTGATCACTTTATGACAAGTGGGGCCAGATTGTAAGGAGCTGACTTAGCAAAAAAATTTACACACACACCCTTGGATCTGAAAAAGAAACGCAATCGACCCCTGCACGCGCACAGGCGGACCTCGTGGCCTGGAGTTCGTCCCCGACCTCGCCAAGGCCGCCCCTGCGCCACCTGGGCCGGAGTACAGGGGAGCCACCAGCCGGAGCTCATGGAGCTCATGGCCGGAGGGTGCAGGGGAGCTCCCTCCCGGCGGTTGCTGGCTCATGGCCGCCGGAGGATCCGGCTTCGGCCAGCGGCCTAGGCTATCCTAGAGAGAGAGAGAGAGAGAGAGAGAGATAGAGAGAGAGAGAGAAGGGGGGAGGGAGAGCGATACGGGAGGAAGGAGAGGGAGAGGGACGGCGGTGGTGCCCGGTACATCGGCGAACTGGCGGCGGCCATCTGCGGGCAAGTCGGAGCGGTGCGAGGCTCGGTGGCGTGTGCGCACGGGCCTACGGGGCTCTCCTGCGGGCGTGGAGGTTCCGATGGCGCGAGCAAGGGGCAGCGGGAGGTGTAGGAGCAGGGAAAGAGGCGCTGGATAATTGCGGAGCCGCTGGCGGCGGCGGCCGAAGCGCATGGAGGTTGGGCCCCATCCACGGTGTCAAGCAGCCTGGGCGTCCCCGGCAGACGACCGAAGCACGGCCAAGGCATCCCGGCGGACGACATGGCAAAGGGCGCCGTCGTGGCTTCAAGGTCGAGCTCCCGGCGGCCGCCCCCGCTTAGTCCACGCCGCGGCCGCTGCACAGCTGCTCCAGCTCCCCGGTTTTCCATCACCGTCGACGTTGTGCTCCAGCTCCCCGTCTACACATGCTGCACATCCAGAGAGAGCCATGGTTGCCACCCCCACCGGCTCCCGTTGCCGCCGTCGGTTGCCTCCTCCCGATTGGATCGGGCGCAGGGGTTGATTGCTTTTTAGTTTTAGATCCAAGGGTTTGTGTGTAAATTTTTTGCTAAGTCATCTTCTTACAATCTGGTCCCACTTGTCAGAAAGTGATCAAATGAGCCAAATCACCTGATTGGTGCTATTTGCAAAATGTTTACCGAATCTGTGGTGAGTTTTGCAAAAGATTAGTGACCTGGTGGTTTTCCGCAAACGATGCCCCAAATGTGGTGGTTTTTTGCAATTCACTCCCATAAGGCCGCTGATCCCAGTTGCGGGAGAGGAGGAGGCCATTGCAGCAGTCCAAGAGGTAAAACTGAACTCTCCTGCGTTTGGGCAGGAAGGAGAGGGAGGGGTCCATGCTAGAGCAGAAGTTCCCTGATACGCTCCGGTAACCACAAAACCTAGCTGGGGGCAGGCGGCCCGTGCCTCCGAAGGTTTGGTAGAAGATGCCGGCGAGGGTCGACCGGGGAAGCTTCTTGAGGTGGTCGGGGTGGGAGAGTAGGTCGCGCCACCGCCTGGAGACGCACTTGCAGCAGCAGGTCGACTGGTAGGGCACGAGTGAGATGATCTCGACGAGGAGATCGTCCGAGAGGTCGGACACGGGGCTCCTCTTCATGCCCCTCTTCTTCTTGCAGCCGCGCGGCGCCATTGGCGGCCAGTCTGCAGATCGGGCCGGACGACCGAAGACTCGAGAATCGTGCACCGGCTAGCCTGGTCGCGAACTGCAAATCTAGCTAGGAACGGAAGCTAGGGTTTGCGTGCGCGGCGGGGGCTCAGACGTAGAGGTGGAGCAGGAAAGCCGAAGAGAAAAGGTGTATCTGGGTCGCACGAGTCAAAATACTGTCGTTCCCCTAGTAAAACGAGTAATGACACGTGATTTTCCTATAAGCGTAAGAAACTACTCCCTCCGTTCGGAATTACTTGTCGCAAAAATGGATGTATTTAGATGTATTTTAGTTCTAGATACATTCATTTCCAAGACAAGTAATTTCGAACGGAGGGAGTACGAGTAAAGACCTCGTTGCGGTGGCGGTGGTCGTGCAATCGTCAGACTCCAGTCCATGATGGTGATGTAGTGGTCGTGGTGTTTCTTCTGCTCTCATTGGTCCAGTTCGCCGCTGACGGATTCGGTTTGCATTGGCCTGGCCCCTTCCTAGGCTCGGAGGTGCAAGGCATAAGGCACTGGGTGAAAGCCTTGTTCTTCGACGGTGTTCGTTGCCGGTGATGCTCCATGGAGTCCTTGTCGAAGACTAAGTCTTCTCACTGGGTCATGGCCTGTCGGAAGGGAAACGCGTTAGAGGCTGTTGAATAGACAATATCTGTCCCATGTTTGGTGGGGCAATCGTGCACAGGTCTGAGCGAAAGCTTCTTGATCAACGAGGTTCGATGCCGGTACAATGCTGTCCTTGGATGTCGTTTCCCTTGTTGAAGGCGTCTCTCAAAATCTTGTTTAATTATGATCGCTCCGGGAGGAGGTCATGATATAGGTATAGATACAATGAGCAGTGAAAAGTTTGTTGATAAACACTAGTGCAGAAAAAGTCTAGTGGTGGCATGCCAAAAAAGACGCCTTTGGTGGCATGGACACCCCACGCTATCAGTATGGTGTCATTGTTAAAAATTAGTGGCAGCGTTGGGAGCCCACACTACCTGTAATACATATACTGATGGCGTGCCGCATGTCCCACACCACAAGTAATATTTCATCAACAATGACATGTCATGTTGGCACCACGTCAACAATATGATTTTCACGTATAAAAAAATCACACAATAGCGTTTTTGCGTCGAAGACAACAGTTTAACAACTACCTAAGATAGGCACTAGATCAACTAAACACAACAGTTTAACAACTAGTTAAGATATGAACTGGAGCAATGAAATATAGCAATTTAACAACTAATTAAGATAGGCACTAGATCAACTAAACATAGCAGTTTAACAGCTAAGGTAGGTACTCGACCAACTAAGCATAGCAGTTTAACAACTAGCATAAGACCTTCAAGGACTCAATGAACTTGACATAAAAGTGTTACTCTGTAATGATTACCTTGATCTTCCAAACCTTGTGCCTACTAAGATATGAACTAAACATAAAACCTTCAGGGCTGGAGTGGTCGTGGATTGGCGTTGGCGCGGCGTCGAGGTACTTTGAACGAGGCCACTACACGGGACTTCTCAAGCACCTGCTAGAGTAGGGGATCATCGTCAAGCTCTCATCAACCATCTGAATCGGACAAGTAGGCGGAGAAGAACAGAGCATTGGAGAAATGGCAATAATGGGCGTAAGCTACTGGACTTTTTCAGACACGCTCGTTGGCACTGGCTATGGGTTCTAGGCGGGGACATGCACATTGGTTAGATAAATTACCAGGAAAGGGAACGGGCAGAAGGATCTCTTGGTGAGAATGGGCTCATATCATTACTAGGTGCATAACCTGTGAGAAACAAGCTTGCCGGACTGGTACAGGCAACCTTGTGCCATTAAACAAAGTTGATATTTCGGGCGTATTGCACACGATTAGCAATAGAACGGTGTTCGTGGACATACTACCTATTGCAAACATTTGTATCCTAGAAATTATGTTCACTACCTTACATGCAATTCCATCTTCTTTTTTCGTGTGCGAACTGCACATGATATTTCACACAATTTTGCTACTATTAGGCTAGTCCCAACAGTGTGCGGAGGTTCGGACATGATGATCCTATTTGCTCACGTGTGTGATGCTTCCCTTTATGGCACACAATTCCTTTTTGCCAATCATGTGTGTTATCTCGAATCATTGCGCACTGTTTTGACGAGAGAATGGTGTGCCCACAATCGCCCACGACTTCCCTTTCAAAATCGTCCCCAAATGATAATCTATCACACAGATTTCACTTTTTGGCACACAGTTTTATTTTTGCAAGGCCTAGGAAGGGGACGACGCGGAGCCGGGGAAGATGCGGCAGTGGATGCCCACACGGAGAGGAGTACCAGGGTTCACTGGTTCGGCTGCGGTGTAAGGCTGTTGTCGCCGCAGGGCCTGGCTAGCGGTGGGAGTAGTAGGGAGCGATGAGGCCTCAACGGCAGCATAGCCGACCACTGGAGGCAGGAGCAGGTGGTCTCCTCGGCGCTGGTTTGGGCGGCCGTTGCAAGAAGAGCAGCGATTGAAGAAGCGGCAGGACCGTTCGATTCAAATCCAATGGTTACTGCTGCTAGAATCGTTTGTTGACTAAGTTGACAAGCCCTGCGTACGCCTCAACGTAGTAGGCCATAGGTCAGCCTCCCAACCGGTGCGCCCCAGATGTCAGTGGGAGGAATCATTTTTTTTTCGCGTAATAAGGAGGCAGTTGATTGCGTGCGGCCAGGCCAGCGGAGGGAGTAGGGTGGGCCGGGGAAGCCTGCGCGCATCACAGCGGGCCACAAGAGGAGGGAGCAGGCAGTCCCGCCGGCGCTAGTTTAGGCGGCTGGAGCAGGAAGATCAGAGATTGAAGAAGCACGGCGGCTAGAATCGTGCGTTCACTGACAAAGCCTTGCGTAAACAAGTCAGCCTCGAAATCTGTGGCGTGTATAGCCCATTTGCTATTATTTTTAATTTTTACTCATTTTCTAATTCATATAGAATTTATTGCAGCCCATTTTCCATTTTTAGAATTGCCGGTCATTTTCTGGTCAGTACCAGGGTCAAAAAATTAACTAAATATGTGGGAAATTTTTGCTGGGGAACGAAATATTCTTAATCCAAAAATTAATAGCCATACTAAAACAAATTTAAAAATAAGTTAGTACTATGTCATGTTAAATCCAATGAAATACGTATAAGATATCAGTGAAGAACAAAATTCAAAAAAAAACTAATATCCCATTTGCTCATCTTGAAAGATTTGCAGCCCAGTAATTCGGAGAAAACAAATAGGCCTAGCTTGGGTATTCTTCAAAAAGAAATATTGGGCTACTTATTTTCCCAAAGAACTGGTGCATGAGCATTTAGCTTTATTTATTTATTTACTTATTTATGTTTAGGGGACCATGAGCATGTACCTGGGCCGGATTCCTGTGAGAGCATCCCTTCCAGTTAATTATGGGCTTCTCTATTGGGCCTTCATGAGTGGGCTGCATGTTATCAATAAGTGGAAAATGTGTTCCGTACGAAAAACAGTATGAGCTACGTACGGTATGGGGCACTAAAGGATCAAACCGTGCAACAACTTCCAAAACATTGTGTTTGTCGTTCTAACAACACATTTATATTCAACCAACAGACAAAATATACTACTGATTATACATTGAAAATAGCAGCAGCAGCAACCAGGGCTTGGGGTGCAACAGAAGCAGTAAGCAGGCCAGAAGAGTGAAGACGCAGCTCTCTCTTCCAAACCAAACATCAGCCATCATTAGAAAAGGGCTACCAAAAAAGAACAAGTGTATGCATCAAACTAAATAAAGATCCTACTACACCAAGTGTACGCATCTAACTAACTGGCTCAGTTAGACGTTACTATTTATTAAACTGTGGAGATTGGCTGACGGCTTGAACCAGATGGGTGCCTGACGGGGGAAACTCCAGCCAGCAGGTCGAAGTCTGATACTTGCGACCCTCTCTCCTACTTTGGGCTGCAGAGCGTGGCGGCACATATCAGGGTATGGTGCATGCAGAGACGCATGGTACGCTGTGTACACACAGTTTTGCCTGATGAACGAAACCGCGTTGTCATCATGATCCTTGCCGTCGGTTATCTCCTGGTTAATCGGATAATTCAGTTCGACAAACAGAGAGCGTGTGCCAAGGCTACTTACACTAATAGGAAAAAGCCTATACACAGAATCTTACCAGCAACGCTCTTCAAAATACCACGCTACTGCTATTTAGCAGCAGCGCGTGTTATAAAAACGCGCTGCTGGCAGGAAAATAGCAGTAGCGCGTCCACCGCATACAGCGCTACTGCTATAGTTGCCATGACCTCGCCCCCCCGCTAGTTATAGCAGTAGTGCATTATACTAAACAGCGCTACTGCTATTCAGATTAGCTGTAGTGCTTTTTGGCAAACGCGCTACAACTATCCCTACCTTATCCCCACACGCACGACCGGCCCTCTCACTCACACTCTCACTCTCGCCCGTGTAACCGTCGTCGTGCGTCGCCGCCGCCGCCGCCTTCGTCCGTCCGCCGCCGAGGTACTCCCCTCCTTCCGTCCCTCGTCCTTCCTCCTCGCACATCCTCCCTCCGCCTGCGGCCGCCCCTCCTCCCTCCTCCGCCGGCAGCCCTCTTCCCACCGCCATCGACCTTGCCGCCCTAGCTACCTCTCCGTCGCCCCCCACCCCCTGCCACTAGTTAGTACTAGATTTAGTAGTAGTAGATGTTAATTTAGGGTTCATAGCTAGTACTAGATGTTGCTTAGTTAGTACTAGATTTTTAGTAGTAGTAGTGGTAGTTGAACTACTTTAGTTGTAGTTGAACTAGTTTAGTAAGTAAATTAATAAACTAGTTGAATTAATAGAACTAATGTATTTTTAGTAAGATAATTAATATAACTAGTTGAACTACTTTATTTTTAGAAAGAACTAGTTTTTTTCTATTTATAGTAAGTTTATATTTAGTAAGAACTAGTTGAATTAATAAAACTAGTTGAACATGTCATATTTGTTGTTATTTTTTAGTTTAAGCAATTATTCGGGATGTATTAGTGATAACTTATATGGTTTCAGGTGACCACCGTCGTCCCCGTCACCGACCCCCTCCGACATCCCCGCCGTCGTCCCAGTCACCGGCCCCCTCCGACATCGAGGTAAGACCAGCCAAATATCCTTGTATATGTTGTGTTGTTGTTCAAATAGGATATGTGGTTGCCCAAGTGGCCGCTCATGTTCAATTTACATCTCCGAGTGGCCTATGTTTTGATGGAGTGTTGATTAATTTCCGTTCCGGCAAATTTCAGGCGCTCGATATGTCCTTTTTTTAGCAAAGGTCATGCCGGATTTTTTCGTGAATTCTGGCATGACTTGTGCTAGAATATGTACAAGTTTAATCTTTGAATTATGATTGTAGGAAATGTCGTACTCGGACGACGACAGTCTCCCGGGGGAGTGTAGCTGGTGCCACGACGATCGAGGTATGTGCGACAGGTTCGTTCGGCTGGACGAAGATCGGTGCTTCAGCATTAAGCTCGAGCAGACCTTCGATTGTGAAACCGTACGCAACAACGACAAGTGTTTTTTCGTAATTAAGCATGACTTCAACTATTTCAACGTCTAATTTTCATATTTTACAATTCGACTAGCTTATCCCATGCCATGCAAAATGCTATGGCTTGGAGAGGATGGGTTTTGAAGACCATGAAAATTTCGAAACAAAGAAAATACACCTAAGGACCCATCAAGATATGGATTTTGAAGTAAACCTGTGCAATGCTCAGAGCGTAACCCATTTTGGTTGCCAAAATTGGGAAGCACTTTGCAAAATGTATGGTTTTTATGAGGGTATGATTGTCACCATGGATCTTGGTGATCCTGACATCGAGGAAGACAATATGGACATTTGGGTCCTTGTTGATACGCTTCCGATTGTACCGCTATGTGAGTTTCTCAAACATAGTTATTAACTAATTTATATTGTTTATTTCAAAATAGTTGATAGCTTATTTCCATTGACAGCTTATTTTGATTTTTCAAAGACTGTGTGGAAGATGGTAGATAAAACCCACTACACCGATGGCACCGAATTAACGTATAAGGAGAAAAATCATCTGATCGCATTTTGTACTCTTCTTGAGAATTACAATGACTATTATCGAACTCCTCCAAATTATGGTGAATATGTGCCACTAGTGCATGTGTTGAACCACGATAACTTCTCTGGAGATACCCTGATAAGATTTTTTACTATTACGACATCCGTGCATCTTTTGCATACTTCTAAAACTAGTACATCATTGCTAATTACGAAGTTATTATTATGTTTTTCAACAGAAACTCCGGATGGATTGTGTGCCTCATCTGATGTCTCTGCATGGTCGCCTCTCAGTTCTGAACATACTGCCAGGTAAATCTACGGAGCTCACCTGTGCATATCGGATTTCTAGAACCCGTGAACACATGTTCATCAAAGAATGGAAGAAATGTATGGACATTCGCAAGGAGGTTCTTGGAAGTAACATTCAGCAAAAGGCAAGAATTGGAGACAGGCTAATCTCCATTCTCCATAATGGAGAGTCAGGGGCTATCTTGTTTTTTGCTATTTTACCTTAGAAAATGTAGTAGGTCTTAATTGAATGTAATAGGTCCTATGAGGTACAATATGTTTATTATGTGGTAATGTGTTAGAGTTGATAATGATGATCTTGAGGAGGTGTTATGTGATGTCAATGATGAAAACGATGATCTTGAGGAGGTGTTATATGACAATGATGTATTATGATGATAAGTTGTTAATGATATGATGATGATGATGATATTATTATATCATTGGGTGAAAGCACCACGGATTAGTTTCAAGTGGATGGACATCCACTTGAAACTAGTCCACGGTTCTTTCACCCCATGATGTAATAACTCATTATGATGTAAAAACAATCTCTAAATTCCTGTTGTATGAAAACTTGTGTAAAGGTGTATGAATACAACATGAAATAGAAAAGAAATAAAATACTAAATAATAGTAGTAGCGCAGGAGAGGAGAAGCACTACTACTAATTACCAGTAGCGATGTTCTGAAGAAGCGCTACTACTAAGTCAATTTAGCAGTAGCGTGGGTCCAGACGCGCTATTGCTAAGCATTAGCTGTAGCGCCTTATGAGTAGCGCTCCTGCCCGTGCTACTGATAGGCCCAAAACCCGCGCTGCCGCTAGGCTTTTCCCTAGTAGTGTTACTAGCCTCCAGCCAAAAATTCCTGAAGGCCTAGAGAAGCTGGGATCCTGCTCAAAGACCTTGCAGTGACTGTGATTGTATTCCGCGAAACAACACGTCCGGTACGTGCGAACGATCATCAATCTTTCGCCGTCGTCTGATCTAGCCAGGAACCACCTGCAACTGGCATGCCGCTTTTCTTTGAAAGGTTCTGGGATTAGGAAGGGTACGGACACCAGGCGGCCTACAACATCATATCAAGTTGGAGTCAAATAAAAAAGGGCTCTTGATTTAGTCAATCTTAAGAACAACATGTTATGAGCATGAATATTTTTTCAGTAAATGTTGACAGTAATATAAGCAAGCCATCATGATATCATAGGAAAGTAACATACCGCTGTAATAGCCATTTGTAGCGATGACTGGAGTAGGCCAGCAATACGTCCAACCATAGAAGGAGTCGACAGCGTAAATGAAGCCCTTGTGTTCAATGGCATCAGAGAACCATGGAGGATGTATGATCCTGTGATGGACGTGCAGATTTATCCACTTACCGCAGTGACCTGTCAGATAGGCGAGACCGTGGTTGAAAAACGCAATTAGCCTGAAATCTTTATAATTCCCAGATCTTGTGGGCACTTGGCAGATTACAACCTTGAGCAAATCAAACTTGCTATCATGTTGGCTACTGTAAGATTCCGAGTATTCTGGGCCGCGGTGCCAAAGCAGTGCAGTGTTAATCAAAGGAAGGGGGATCAATCGCCGGGTGTAGACCTCCACGAGCATCCAGCTGCCGCAACCGTCGACGAGCACCATCCAAGACGTGTTCATGCCGACCCAGTACATACCATTAATGTAGCCGAGGCTGATGGGGATCGGATCGCAGTGAAGGGGGTTGATGCTCGCCACCCTACGATCGTTATGCTGCGTGACACGCCGTTTCGGAAGATCAGGCGGCATTAGCAAGCAAGGAGCTGGCTTAAAAAGCTCCGGTCTGAGGGCTTTGAGTAAACGGTACAGCCCCGACGAGCACGCGGCGAGCGGCATGGTACTGAGATTTTCCACACGCGAAACAATGAGCTTGATTACCTCTGTGGGGAGCGAATTCCAACCACTCTTTCGGCGGACGCTGCTCGGTTCTGCCATTGTTAGTGCTTGGTTTCGGACGAGGGGGGGAGGCGCCTTAGCGAGGATGGAAGCTTGGACGAGATTATGTGCGGACAAAGATGGAGAAGCGAATATGTGCTGCAGGAAGTGGAAAGGTGATGATGACTACAACACGCCACTTGACTTACGAGACACATACCAGCAGCGTAGGGTCATATCTATGCCAGACAACTTGCTTGAGTGATCACAGTACTGGTACTCCCTACAGTACCTACTACAGTACTATGCCCTAGCTTGCTAGAGTAGAGTAGTAGAGTAGGACTCTGCTCTACTACTAGCACCGGAGGATTAGTATATTCTAATATAAAATAGTTACAAACTTCGATGCCCGATCGTGGAACGACTACGAACCGTGTTAAAAGACCGTGTCTACGTGGTGTTTGGACTTATATGCAAAAACTAGCAAGATGCCCGTGCATTGCGCGGCACACCACCATCACCAACTTGGTTTTCTATAAGAGTAGATATATGTAGATATAGATAGATAGAGACTAGGGAGTACTAGTAAGGACACCATCTACTACTTCATGTGCTACTCCTGCGCTCCATTTGGCGGCTGCAACGTCCCCTACAGCCACTCCCCTCTTGCGCTCCATTCGGCGGGCGCTGTTGAAATCTGGGGAGCGCACTCACGCGACTACTGGCAGCCACAACTTCACCAACGACGACTTCTTCCCCAACCTCGGCAACCTCTTCCTCAACGACATGGGCGACAACCTCAACACCAACGGTGCTGCTCTCGTTGCACCGTATGTGTTTCTGTCCTTCCTGTTTGAAATCGTGGTAGAATTCATGTTTGTACTCTGTATCCTACTACTATGCTAGTCCACATGATTAGTTTCATCTCTGTAATAGACGTCATGATTTATTTTGTGCTTATTCGGATTAAATCTCATAGTAACTTGCTCACATATTCAATTGGCGCAACGTCCCCTACAGCCACTCCCGTTTCATGGACGGCCTGGTCGATGCCTCCAAGGAGCCCTTCGTCCACTACTATGAGTGCCCGATGCCGTTTTGTGGCTCGCCGACGGACATGGTGCATCACCTCATGGATGCGTGCAGCGGTCACTGCTGGCCCTTGGAGGAGAACATCAAGTACGGCACGTGCTACCGGTTCACCATGCCGGAGTTGCTGGAGGATCACCGCCGCCTGATAGTCTCGGAGGAGGACGGCAGCGTCTTCCTCTTGATCGTGGGCACCGGCGAGGCCCGCGCAGGCCGCCGCCCCGTCTTTGTAGCGTGCGTCAGGGGCGTCGCCACTGACGCTGACACTGACACGAGGCAGATGTACGGGTGCAAGTTCAATGTTACTACCCCTTCGGGTCACGTGGGCGGCGAAACCGGCCTCATCAGACAGACTTGGAATCTGAGGAGCTGGGACTATCCTGCCAATGTGGACTTGGAAAACCCATGGCATCCATTCTATCCTTTACCCGCAGACTCGGTGCACGGGGACTCCTAGGAGGTTCACCTGGACATACACATTATCAAGTGCACTTAGAAAACGTGTAGTGTGTGTGTGGGCGCTTATGGCGCGTGTCTTTGCCGCTTTTGATTCTGTAAGCTTGTCGTTAAACTTGAGTGGCTTTCGCCGCAGTCCTTCCTTTGAACTGCTCCTCTCAGTGAGCTGATGTAAGACACTTTGGGTTTCATTTGATAATGGAACTGGGGAGGAGCCTCCCCGTTCTTCTAAAAAAATACGCATTATCAAGTTAAATGTTGATCATTAGTCTTCGCTCAATGTAATCCGCTGTCTAAGCATGTGGAGATTTCCATGAAGGATCTTGCTCTATTGGAGTATCGCGCATGAATAAAAGTGTATCCGTTTATGGTTTAGTCTAGAATCTTCCATGTATGAATTTTTACTACAGTACTGGTGAACGACTTACGATGAACCATTTCTTACATCTCCTCTGCCCCCTTGCAAGTCATCCTGATTTAATCCCTCCGTCTAGGTGTATAAGGGCATGGTTAATATTACTTAATAGTATAGCCAATTGTTGACTATAATAAAGTGCCATGTCATCTGTAGCCAACATGTATAACAATCGATACTCAAAATCTAATTCTTAAAGATCATTTCTTGCAAAGCACAATAAGTGTTATTTCTTCACAAGTTTTTGATGCAGGTTGAACAGTTGAACGCTTTTGTTTGAAAAAGATACCTTTTTATCTATTTCACCTGGATGTTTGTGAGCTCTAAAGATGAGATAATATCCAAAGAAACCTATTGATACCCGTTACACATGCGATGACCCCCACATCCTTTGTCAAAATAAACAACTCCCCGATCAATGCATTTCACTCTTCGGTGCAACGCACGGGCACCTTACTACTATAGAATAGTACGACCAAAAATTGAACTAACATTATATATAGTACGATAAATACTGATGCATGTCACCTAAAATTATATCATTCAAAACTATGTTCAAATACGAATCCAACGATATAGTTTTTGTTGACATGCACTAAAATTTTGTCAGTTAAATCTTCAGTCAAATTCAATGGGGGACTAATAAACCACGACCGATGTAGTACAAGTGTAGAGGGCGGCGTTGCGTGGGAGTCTCACCTCTCACCCCGCTCGTGGCGCGGCAGTAAAGCCGTCATATCACAAAACCCAACCACTCCCAGTAATAAATGGCCTGGTAAAATAAACGGACAAGAACCATCACATCCCTCCGTCTTGTTTGCATTTCATCTCTCTGCATTTACTTTCTCTGGTTCATCTCCCACGCTCGATCCGTAGCTACTACTCCTAGGGCCAGTTCTTTTGGCGGCTTCCCCAGCTTTTCCCACAAGATTAGTCAAAGTGGAGAGTAACAATAAGGTGCCTCACTCATTTATTTGGGCTTCTAAACTACTACTCTGTCCTGGTTTATTCCTCACCATTGTAATTTGTGCTAAATTTTGACCAAAGATTTAACTGACAAAATGTTACTCAAAACATTTAGGCGCGGTGCATCTAGTTGTGTAAGTCATCTTACAAAAACCAAATAATACGAAAACACTTAGGCGCGGTGCATTAACTTCTACCTCATTTTTTGTTTCTTGACATATCAACCAATAAGAGATAAAGAGTGTGCATGCTTTTAATGACTTGAGATATCAAACACGACATGCAGTGGTTAGTTCATTGCATGCAATACTATTAATTAGCAAATAAACATTAACGTTTCTCATTTTCTTCTACTCCTTGGTCATGGTGCACAGAGAAATAACCACAGAGAAGGGAGCTAAAAGTAAACAAGTATTTGCACGTACACAAGTAATAGTAGTACTCCCTCCGTCTAGGTGTACAAGTCTTCCCTCCTTCTTGGTCACCGTGCACAACCAAAGATGACTTATTGACCTGGACGGAGGGAGTAGCACAGTCTGCAAGCATATATCGAGAGAGACGTGTAGTCCGATAGTATATAGTAAAGTTTGTGCTATTGATGTCTACTACACAACCTTCTTCTTGTGGACGTTATTGGGAATGCAAGTGCACAGGTTTCTAGGACAGTAGCAAATTTCCCTCAAGTGGATGACCTAAGGTTTATCAATCCGTAGGAGGCGTAGGATGAAGATGGTCTCTCTCAAGCAACCCTGCAGCCAAATAACAAAAAGTCTCTTGTGTCACCAACACACCCAATACAATGGCAAATTGTATAGTTGACTAGTTCGGCGAAGAGATGGTGATATAAGTGCAAAATAGATAGTAGATATAGGTTTTTGTAATCTGAAATAATAAAAACAGCAAGGTAACAAGTGGTAAACGTGAGCGTAAACGGTATTGCAATGATAGGAAACAAGGACTAGGGTTCATACTTTCACTAGTGCAAGTTCTCTCAACAATAATAACATAGATAGAGCATATGACAAGCCCTCAACATGCAACAAAGAGTCACTCCAAAGCCACTAATAGCGGAGAACAAACGTAGAGATTATGGTCGGGTACGAAACCACCACAAAGTTATTCTTTCGGATCGATCTATAGAAGAGTTCGTACTAGAATAACACCATAAGATACAAATCAACCAAAACCCTAATGTCACCTAGATACTCCATTGTCACCTCAAGTATCCGTGGGCATGATTATACGATATGCATCACACAATCTCAGATTCATCCAACCAACATAAAAGTACTTCAAAGAGTGCCCCAAAGTTTCTACCGGAGAGTCAAGAACGTGTGCCAACCCCTATGCATAGGTTCCCAAGTGTCACGAAACCCGCAAGTTGATCACCAAAACATACATCAAGTGGATCAATAGAATAACCCATTGTCACCATGGTTATCCCACGCAAGACATACATCAAGTGTTCATAAAAGACTCAATCCAATAAGATAACTTCAAAAGGGGAAACTCAGTTCATCAAAAGAGAGTAGAGGGGGAGAAACATCATATGATCCAACTACAATAGCAAAGCTCGGGATACATCAAGATCATGCCATAGATGGAACACGAGAGAGAACACGAGAGAGAGAGATCAAACACATAGCTACTGGTACATACCCTCAGCCCCGAGGGTGAACTACTCCCTCCTCGTCATGGATAGCGCTGGGATGATGAAGATGGCCACCGGTGATGGGATCCCCCTCCGGCAGGGTGCCGGAACGGGGTCTCGATTGGTTTTTGGTGGCTACAGAGGCTTGCGGCGGCAGAACTCCCGATCTATCTTCTATTCTGGAAGTTTTAGGGTACGTAGGTATATATGGGTGAATGGAGAACGTCGGTGGAGCTACGGGGGCCCCACGAGGCAGGGGGCGCGCCCCCCACCCTCGTGAGCACCTCCCATATCTTCTAACGTGGGGTCCAAGTCCATCAGGTGGGTTTCCTTCCAAAATTAACTTCTCCAGTTGATTTCATTCCGTTTTGACTCCGTCTGATATTCCTTTTCCTCGAAACACTGAAATAGGCATAAAACAGCAAATCTGGGCTGGGCCTCCGGTTAATAGGTTAGTCCCAAAAATAATATAAAAGTGGATAATAAAGCCCAATATTGCCTAAAACAGTAGATAAAGTAGCATGGAGCAATCAAAAATTATAGATACGTTGGAGACGTATCAAGCATCCCCAAGCTTAATTCCTGCTCGTCCTCGAGTAGGTAAATGATAAAAAAGAATTTTTGATGCGGAGTGATACTTTGGCATAATTTCAATGTAAATCTTCTTAATTGTGATATGAATATTCAGATCCGAAAGATTCAAGACAAAAGTTCATATTGACACAAAAATAATAATACTTCAAGCATACTAACTAAGCAATTATGTCATCTCAAAATAACATGGCCAAAGAAAGTTCATCCCTACAAAATCATATAGTTAGGCTATGCTTCATTTTCGTCACACAAAGATGTTCCCAACTTCTATACCCCCTATGACAAGCCAAGCAATTGTTTCATACTCAAATAATCTCAAACTTTTTCAACCTTCACGCAATACATGAGCGCGAGCCATGGATATAGCACTATGGGTGGAATAGAATATGATGATGGGGATTGTGTGGAGAAGACAAAAAAGGAGAAAGTCTCATATTGATGAGGATAATCAACGGGCTATGGAGATGCCCATCAATTGATGTCAACATGAGGAGTAGGGATTGCCATGCAACGGATGCACTAGAGCTATGAATGCACAACAAAAGAAAACTAGTGGGTGTGCATCCAACTCGCTTGCTCACGAAGACCTAGGGCATTTTGAGGAAGCACATCATTGGAATATACAAGCCAAGTTCTATAATGAAAAATTCACACTAGTATAAACAAGACAATTTATGAGACTCACTATATGAAAAACATGGTGCTACTTTGAAGCACAAATATATGAGACTCACTACATGAAGAACAAGGTGCTATTTTGAAGCACGAGTGTGGTAAAAGGGATAGTAACATTGCCCCTTCTCTCTTTTTCTCTCATTTTTTTGGGCCTTCTCTTTTTTATTGGCCTTTCTCTTTTTTCTCGTCCGGAGTCTCATCCCGACTTGTGGGGGAATCATAGTCTCCATCATCCTTTTGCTCACTAGGGCAATGCTCTAATAATGATGATCATCACACTTTTATTTTTCTTACAACTCGATATTACAACTCGATATCTATAACAAAGATATGACTCTATATGAATGCCTCCGGCGGTGTACTGGGATGGTGCAATGAATCAAGAGTGACATGTATGAAAAATAATGCATGGTGGCTTTGGCACAAATACGATGTCAACTACATAATCATGCAATGGCAATATGACAAAAGTAAAGTATGTCATGATGAACGGAACGGTGGAAAGTTGCATGGCAATATATCTCGGAATGGCTATGGAAATGCCATAATAGGTAGGTACGGTGGCTGTTTTGAGGAAGATATAAGGAGGTTTATGTGTGAAGGAGTGTATCATATCACGGGATTTGGATGCATCGGCGAAGTTTGCACCAACTCTCAATGTGAGAAAGGCAATGCACGGTACCGAAGAGGCTAGCAATGGCGGAAAGGTAAAAGTGCGTATACATGGACTCAACATTAGTCAAAAGAACTCATATCTTATTGCAAAAATTTATAAGTCATCAAAAATCAAGTACTACGCGCATGCTCCTAGGGGGATAGATGGTAGGAAAAGACCATCGCTCGTCCCCGACCGCCACTCATAAGGATGCACAAGCCAGGTACACTTCATGTTTCAAATTTGTTACACAACTTTACCCACACGTGCATGCTACGGGACTTGCAAACTTCAACACAAGTATTTCTCAAATTCAAAACTACTCAACTAGCACGACTTTGATATTATTACCTTCATATCTCAAAACAATTATTAAGCATTAAATTTATCTTAGTATTCAATTCACTCAAAAGAAAGTTTCACATATCTTGAACACTAAGTATATTAACATTAAGAAAATGACCATGCTATTAATGACTCTCAAGATAATCTAAGTGAAGCATGAGAGTTCATATATTTCTTCAAAATAAAACTACCACCATGCTCTTGAAATATATAAGTGAAGCACTAGAGCAAAAACTATCAAGCTCAAAAGATATAAGTGAAGCACATAGAGTATTCTAGCAAATTCCAATTCATGTATGGCTCTCTCTCAATAAATAATTCAGATCTTGGTACATTATTCAAACAGCGAGCAAAGCTAAAGAAAACTACAATGCAAGGGTAGCACAACTCATGTTAAGAAGCAAAAACTTAGGCTCAACCGATACTAACCGATAGTTGTTGAAGAAGAAAGGTGGGACGCCTACCGGGGCATCCCCAAGCTTAGATGCTTGAGACTTCTTGAAATGTTATCTTGGGGTGCCTTGGGCATCCCCAAGCTTGAACTTTTGTGTCTCCTTAATTCCTCTCATATCATGATTTCTCTTCTTTTTTATCAAAAGCTTCATTCACAACAAACTCAACAAGAACTCGTGAGATAGATTAGTATAAACCAATGCAAAACCTTATCATATTCTACTGTAACAAATCACTTAAATTATTATTCAACATTGAATACTAAATGGCTCTGCATATTTAATACTCCTATCACCAAATAGAATCATTAAACAAGCAAACATATGCAAACAATGCAACCATAACAGCAATCTGTCAAAACAGTACAGTCTGTAAAGAATGCAAGAGTATCAATACTTACCTAACTCCAAAAATTATGAACTAAAATTCCCACTGTAATTAATTTATCAGAGCTCAATATGCAAAAAGATTCAACATTATACCACTCTCTGACTTACCTAAGGAATTTTTGCAACAGCGGTAAACTTTCTGTTTTCAAACAGCAACATGTATACTTAGCAAAATAAGCATGGCAAAGACTATCCTTGACTTTTTTATTGAAACTAAAGATGAAAAACATTATTATAACTAACAGCAAGCTAAAACTAACAAGAGAAAAATGACTCTCCAAGCAAAACACATATCATATGGTGAATACAAATATAGCTCCAAGTAAAGTTACCGATGAACGAGGACGAAAGAGGGGATGCCTTCCGGGGCATCCCCAAGCTTAGTTGCTTGGTTATCCTTGAATATTACCTTGGGGTGCCTTGGGAATCCCCAAGCTTAGGCTCTTGCCACTCCTTATTCCATAGTCCATCGAATCCTTACCCAAAACTTGAAAACTTCAACCACACAAAACTTTAACACAAAACTCGTAAGCTCCGTTAGTATAAGAAAATAAAACTACCACTTAGGTACTGTAATGAACTCATTCTAAATTCATAATGGTGTAATATCTACTGTATTATAACTTCTCTATGGTTCATACCACTTAATACTAGCCATAGATGCATCAAAATAAGCAAACAACACATAGAAAACATAATCTGTCAAAAACAGAACAGTCTGTAGTAATCTGTATAAAACGTATACTTCTTTAACCTCAAAAATTATGAAATAAATTTCTGGACCTGCGAAATTTGTCTATTAATCATCTGAAAAAAGAATCAACCTAAAAGCACTCTCCAGTAAAAAATGGCAGCTAATCTCGTGAGCATTAAAGTTTCTGTTTTTCACAGCAAGATCACATAAACTTTACCCAAGTCTTCCCAAAGGTTCTACTTGGCACTTTATTGAAACAAAAGATATAAAACATGATTACTACAGTAGCATAATCATGTGGACACACAAAAACAGTAAGGGTAAATATTGGGTTGTCTCCTAACAAGCGCTTTTCTTTAATGCCTTTTAGCTAGGCATGATGATTTCAATGATGCTCACATAAGAGATAAGAATTGAAACATAACGGGAGCATCATGAAGCATATGACTAGCACATTTAAGTCTAACCCACTTCCTATGCATAGGGATTTTGTGATCAAACAACTTATGGGAACAATAATCAACTTGCATAGGAAGGTAAAACAAGCATAACTTCAAGATTTTAAGCACATAGAGAGGAAACTTGACATTATTGCAACTCCTACAAGCATATGTTCCTCCCTCATAATAATTTTCAGTAGCATCATGAATAAATTGAACAATATAACCAGCACCTAAAACATTCTTTTCATGATCTACAAGCATAGAAAATTTACTACTCTCCACATAAGCAAAATTCTTCTTTATAGCATACGTATCATCACAATAATCATCATAGATAGGAGGCATGCTTTCATCATAGTAAATTTTCTCATCAAAGCATGGGGAACAAAAAATATCATCTTTATCAAACATAGCTTCCCCAAGCTTGTGGCTTTGCATATCATTAGCATCATGGATATTCAAGGAATTCATACTAACAACATTGCAATCATGCTCATCATTCACATATTTAGTGCCAAACATTTTAGAGATTTCTTTTTCTAGCACTTGAGCACAATTATCCTTTCCATCATACTCACGAAAGATATTAAAAAGGTGAAGCGTTTGAGACAAACTTAACTCCATTTTTTTGTAGTTTCCTTTTATAAACTAGACTAGTGCTAAAACAAGAAACAAAAAGATTCGATTGCAAGATCTAAAGATATACCTTCACTTACCTAGCCTCCTCGGCAACGGTGCCAGAAAAGAGCTTGATGTCTACTACACAACCTTCTTCTTGTAGACGTTGTTGGGCCTGCAAGTGCACAGGTTTGTAGGACAGTAGCAAATTTCCCTCAAGTGGATGACCTAAGGTTATCAATCCGTAGGAGGCGTAGGATGAAGATGGTCTCTCTCAAGCAACCCTGCAACCAAATAACAAAAAGTCTCTTGTGTCCCCAACACACCCAATACAATGGCAAATTGTATAGTTGACTAGTTCGGCGAAGAGATGGTGATACAAGTGCAAAATAGATAGTAGATATAGGTTTTTGTAATCTGAAATAATAAAAACAGCAAGGTAACAAGTGGTAAACGTGAGCGTAAACGGTATTGCAATGATAGGAAACAAGGCCTAGGGTTCATACTTTCACTAGTGCAAGTTCTCTCAACAATAATAACATAGATAGAGCATATGACCAGCCCTCAACATGCAACAAAGAGTCACTCCAAAGCCACTAATAGCGGAGAACAAACATAGAGATTATGGTCGGGTACGAAACCACCACGAAGTTATTCTTTTGGATCGATCTATAAAAGAGTTCGTACTAGAATAAACCTTAAGATACAAATCAACCAAAACCCTAATGTCACCTAGATACTACATTGTCACCTCAAGTATCCGTGGGCATGATTATACGATATGCATCACACAATCTCAGATTCATCCAACCAACATAAAAGTACTTGAAAGAGTGCCCCAAAGTTTCTACCGAAGAGTCAAGAATGTGTCCCAACCCCTATGCATAGGTTCCCAAGTGTCACGAAACCCGCAAGTTGATCACCAAAACATACATCAAGTGGATCAATAGAATAACCCATTGTCACCACGGTTATCCCACGCAAGACATACATCAAGTGTTCATAAAAGACTCAATCCAATAAGATAACTTCAAAAGGGGAAACTCAATTCATCACAAGAGAGTAGAGGGGGAGAAACATCATATGATCCAACTACAATAGCAAAGCTCGGGATACATCAAGATCGTGCCATAGATGGAACACGAGAGAGAACACGAGAGAGAGAGAGATCAAACACATAGCTACTGGTACATACCCTCAGCCCCGAGGGTGAACTACTCCCTCCTCGTCATGGATAGCACCGGGATGATGAAGATGGCCACCGGTGATGGGATCCCCCTCCGGCAGGGTGCCGGAACAGGGTCCCGATTGGTTTTTGGTGGCTAGAGAGGCTTGCGGCTGTGGAACTCCCGATCTATCTTCTGTTCTGGAAGTTTTAGGGTATGTAGGTATATATGGGTGAAAGGAGAACGTCGATGGAGCTACGGGGCCCCCACGAGGCAGGGGGCGCGCCTAGGGGGGAGGGCGCGCCCCCCACCCTCGTGAGCACCTCCCGTATCTTCTGACATGGGGTCCAAGTCCATCAGGTGGGTTTCCTTCCAAAATTAACTTCTCCAGTTGATTTCGTTCCGTTTTGACTCATTCTGATATTCCTTTTCCTCGAAACATTAAAATAGGCATAAAACAGCAAATCTAGGTTGGGCCTCCAGTTAATAGGTTAGTGCCAAAAATAATATAAAAGTGGATAATAAAGCCCAATATTGCCTAAAACAGTAGATAAAGTAGAATGGAGCAATCAAAAATTATAGATACGTTGGAGACGTATCAGCTATATGCACGTACTTGCAAAACGTGTAATAATACACAACGTTTCCAAACTTTCCCTTTTACATACTTAATTAAGGACGCTAAAAATTCCTGAACGTTCGGGATTTATCATTTGCGTCCCAAAACTAATGAGATCACCTTACGAAACAAAAATTATACTCCTCCTAAAAGCCTTGGTGCTCGCAGGAGCGCTTGCGGCGTGCCACGAGTGCCCTGGTGCGCGGCCGTTTCCCAGCGCGCCGACACAACGCCTCTTCCTCAGCCTCGCAACTCGTGAGGTGATGATTGGCGGCTTGCCGGCGGGCGAGCGCGATCTCACCGGTGTGGTGATCCGGCGCCAACAGGTACTCCTCCTGCCTGGAAGCGTGCACCCGGTCCACGTACCGCCAAGCGTAGATGAGGCGCTTGGGCCCGACTGCACTCAGGGCGTCGGCACGGGCGTCCTCCGCCACCCTCACGGCCCTCGCACGAGCCTTCTGCCAAAGAACCAATTGCTTGACTCTCTCGGACGCGACATAGATCTCCCAGAAAGCTTGTTGCGCGCTATGCTTCTCTTCCTCGGCCTTCTTCTCCGCCTCTATTTTGGCGCGCTCTGCTGGAGGCAAAGCCTCCCACAAGGCGACATCCATTTCTTTCCACAGCACCTCAAGGCTGGGGGGGCTCGGCGTGCGACGCGGCGTTCTCCTCATAGCGGGGAGCCGACGCGTCCTCCGACGCGCGTGCTGGCGAGATTGAGAATGCCAACGCGTCCACCTCGACGCGTCGCGGCGAGGAGCGGAACATCGACGCGTCCTCCTCAACTAGTGGCGGCGAGGAACAGAACGGCGACGCGTTGCGTCGCGACGAGGAGCGGAACACCGACGCGTCCTCCTCGACTAGTGGCGGCGAGGAATGGAACAGTGACGCGTCGCATAGCGGCGAGGAGCGGAACGCCGACGCGTCCTCCTCGACTAGTGGCGGCGAGGAACGGAAAGGCGACGCGTGACCGTCCGCGCGGTGCAGCGAGGGGCTCCTAGGGCTTGGGAGGGGAGATGCCATGGTGGTCGACGTGAGAGGGAGGGGGAGGAGATAGCGATGAACGTGAACGTGAGGGGGAGGACATAGCGACGTCGTGGGAGGCGCAGTATTTATAGCGAGCAATGGCACACCTACGTAAGATATGGACTGAGCTGCACTGACTTAACTGCAGGTCCAGTTGCATCACTGACATGTGGGCCAGTACACTGCTGGGCCTGTATGTCAGTGACCCAATGCACTTGAAGTTAAGTAAAAGCTACGTGGGAATATTTGTTGGAGTAAATTACGGGGGAGCGAAGGGGTGGAAATATTGCTGGTCAAAACGGATTGGACGAGCGTGGGGGGAGGAGAGTCATGCATGCAGATTTTTTCACATGGGGTGGAGTGGCGGGACCGCCGGAGGGAGAAGGAGAGTTTGGCAGGCATATTGTTTCCACACATGGAGAGGAAAAGATTTGGAGATGAACGGGCTTCCTACAGGTATGGGGAACGGTGCATAATAAGTCATCTTGCATGCCGGGCTAGGTATAGTCTCAAGTCATTAAAAACATACACGCCCCACACATGTTCATATTTCAAGGTGCACTAAATTATTGCATGCGATGATTAAGGCTGGCCATCATGGTGGTATCTTAGCTGGTACACGGGAATAGCAAACATGCTAATGTGACAAAGAATTAAAGAAGACAGGGGGTTAGACTAACTAGTGTTCATGCATGCATTGGTAAACACATTTTTTTTGAAGAACGACAGCATTAGTTGAGTACTTTTGCAGACTTCAAAAACTATTCCACTGCCTCTACTATCTTGCTAAGAGTAGGTGAAATTTTTGAGTCGAGCCCTTTAAACTAGAAGGGAGGTAGTGGTACTCTAATAGCTAGGTGTGTAAGTCATCTTACAAAAACCAAATAATCCCGAAACACGTAGGCGTGGTGCATTAACTTCTACCTTGTTTCTTGTTTCTTGACATATCAACCAATAAGAGATGAGGGTGTGCATGCTTTTAATGACCTGAGACTATCAAACATGACATGCAGTGGTTAGTTAATTGCATGCAATACTATTTAATTAGCAAATAAACATTAATGTCTCTCGTTTTCCCCTCCTTGGTCACGGTGCACAACCTAAGATGACTTACTCACCTAGGCAGAGGGAGTATCAACATTCACAATGTCAAATCAATATTTTTACACTCATTATAAAACGTTGTTCTTATACTCATTATAATCAGTATTGTAGATATTGATATTTTTAGTATAAATTTGGTCGTGCGATTTCATTGATGCCTGTCAAAGCGTAGAGGAAGAGGAGCTTAGGGCTTGCATTGCCGGTCTCTACATAGGTATTTCTTTTCATAATCCTGTAATTTTAGAGACTGGTTGCGCTTTTGTGGTAGCGTCTCTTGCATCGGGAGACTGTGACAGGTCTGCTATGCGTGACCTGAAGATGAAAGCGTTGAACATCTCGAAGTTAATGAACAATCTTCAATTGTCAAAGATTAGCCGTTCGGCCAATAAGGTGGCACACTTAATCGCTAAGTATAGCTTTGACAATAGATTAGATGGTATTCTTGTAAATAATGTACCGCCCTGTGTGGTGAATATTGTATCGAATGAGTGTACTGGTGTGTCTGGTTAACTAATATAAGGTGGTGTTTAAAAAAAAAATATTTGGTCAAACACTTGGCAAACGGTTGACGGGAGTAAAAAGGACCAGAGGGAGTATCATGCATGCGGAGTAGGCAAAAATAAAATTGCTCATCTTTAGCCGGTCGAAGTCTCAAAGGGCGCGACTGTGCGAGGGAGGCAAAGGTCGTGGGAGGCGCAACGGTTGACGGAATTAAGTGAAGTTACATCCACGCACCGGCATGGCGTGCGACCAGGTGGAAGTTATACCGTCAGGCCTACGATATGGGTCTAGTAGACATGACATCTAGTGGGTCCCGCATAGTTCTCGAGAGCTCTTTGGGGGCTTGCAGCCGTTTATCCACCGGGCAAGCCAGCAACCCCATGCCGTTCGCACGCCCTACTTGTCCCCGTCTTCTACATCACAACAGTTCGCTCCCAGTCATCCCGTCCTTTCACATTAGTTCGCTCCCAGTTTTTGCGGGGTACAACATGTTCAACGTCTCCTAACCCTCCTCCAAAATCCATGGCCTCCCAAATCTCCATGGTCGCCGCTGAGTACCAGGTTAGAGCCATCACCGGCGATCAGTTCATCGTCATCTACACACGTGGATCCGCGACAGTGAAAGCATGGCTTGCTCTCTTCCTACGCATGTTCAACAGTTCAACGGATGAGTGGGTCGCTGGGCTAGATGTTGAGTACACCACAGTCGTGGGACGAGAGAAGGATCTAAAGGATGAATAGAGGAAGGAGCCCGCCGTGATCCAGGTTTGCATACATAACGTTTGCTTGGTCTACCACATATGCCATGCCGACGTTGAGTGCCAGGATTTTAAGAACTTCCTCAAGGACAAAAGAGTGAAATTCGTTACTGTAGGCTTTAAGAACGACAAAGAAGTCCTGCATCGGATAGGTCTCGTTGTAGGCCAGCCCTTTGATCTCCAGAAGGCAAGCCTGGTGTCCTCCTCTCAACCTTCAATGCTGACCCTGGTAGCAGCCATGATTGATCCTTCGTACGCTAAACTGAAGAAACCTCATCACGAGTTTCATCATGCATGGGAGTCGAAGACATTAGTTGAAGATCACATCCTGTACGCAGCAATGGATGCCTACCTTTGTTTAAATATCTACATGGGTTGGATGAAGAAGCAGAGCCCAGTGTCCGGTTCAAGCAAAGAAGCGTCGGCGAAGAGGAAGAGGAAAAGGGATGAGGACGAAGTCGAGGACGTGGACTCGGACTCCGAGTAGGTGGCAGTGTCGTCGCTCATGCTGGTTCTACTGCAGTGTCAAGCTAACTAGTTGCTTAGTTTATTTTCAAGGGTGTGTTGTGCTGAGGCCCCAGCAGAACTATGTTTATGTTCTTTCTCGTTATTTGAACTGTTTAGTACGTAGAGTAGTACTAGTACTATGTCTTACTACTATTCTTCTTGCAATTGGTACTACTGCTCGTACCTTCGTGTTCCCACTGTACTTAATACGTTCGTACTAGTAGTATAATTTGGGTCAGTCGATTTGTGGAAGAAGTTCGACGGAGCGAAGGAAGAAGAAGGAAGAAGAGGTGGAAGAAGCCCTTCTAGCCATCCATGTTGCATCAAACGGCTCACATGAGTTGACTAACCCAAATTGCTCCTTCAGATTGCAGGATCCACGTGGCATTCAAGGTCTCAAAGGTAGATTCCGCGTCCGCACCCGGTTTGTGGGCTCGACGCGCGCGCGACCGGCTTCCGCCGCGACAGCCACCATGCGCGCCTCCTCCGCGCGGGCAGAGACGACAATGACACGCTAGTTCCTCCTCGCCGGCGTGCTGGAGCACGAGCTCGTCCTCCTCTTTGTACGCTGCGTGCATAGACGCGGCTCCACCAGCTGCTCTCGTGCTTGGCAGCCCGGCGGCATGGCGAGGAGGGACTGCAGACGACGTGAGCGGGCGAGCCTTCGGCTTCATGGCACAGGGATGGCGGCGACACGGCGGTGATGGGCGAGAAATTGTTAGCCGGAGCAGGCGGGCGCCGGCATGCGCAACGGCGGCGGCGGCATATTGATGAGTGCGCGTATGGGAGCTTACTTTAGTTTTATATGAGGTTGGTCAAACTTAAAAGAAAACCGTACTAGTACACGTAAACATTAGACTTAGGCAGCGCTTTTATTATTTATTTATTTTTGAAGTTAGTACCACAGCCACGAAACGGAATCATGTGCAAGCGTGTGAACCGCGGCCGCGCGGTCGATCGAACGGTGCGTCACCGTGTCGCGCTCGAAGGACATCCACCGAACCTTTTTGTGTGTGTGTGATAACAATCCTCGAATATTACTCAACTTTTTTTTTCTGGGAGAGTTCTCGACGCTGCAATATTTCCATATATTTGAATTTAGCTCCAGTTTGTGTTTATTTGGATTTGGACGTTTTAGGTGCGCCCTAGTTTTTTTTAACACTTATTTTGTGTGTGTGACTGAGAGAGAACGTGTGTATGTGTCCATATGTGTGTTGTGGCGGAAGGGCAATATGGAGACGGTGTGCGTGTGATACAGACATAGAGAGGTGTGAATGTGCAAACGATCATGCATGAGTGAGACATAGACACATGCCGATACGTTGTGTATACATGAGAGAACGGTCTTCTAGTTCACTTGTGTGTGTGTGTTTGTGTGTGTGTGTGTGAGAGTGAGAGAGGGAGAGAGAGAGAGAGGAGCATCCGTAACACAACAACCATCTCTCTCGATTCGTCCGTCCCTCGCACGATCGCATGCAACATATGCATCAACGCGCACATTTTGACACCCTCACTCGGCCCCTGCCCACCTAAGGGCCCGCGCAATCTCTTCGTGAATACCCATTTATCTCCTTAGGTTTGTTTTCGTTCAATATCTGACACACACACACGCACGCACGCACGCATGTGCACACACACAAACACACACACACACACACACACACGCACGCACGCACGCACGCACGCACGCACGCAACACAACACACACACACACACTCCCCTGAGCACACAATTCATCCCCATCCAAGGTTATACGGCGACCACTCTCGCTTGTGCTTCTTTGCACCCCAACATGCACAACACCTCAATCTTCAAAGAGGGCATCGAGCAGATCGAAGATGGCGACCACACCATGCTAGAGAATGCGGGGTCATTTGGAAGCAGGGTGATGTGACGACGGCTGACTGACTCCTCCCCCCCCACCCTCTCTCTCTCTTGCACAAAATTACCAATCCCTCTCTCCCCGCACAAAATTGTCAATCCCTCCACCCATGAGATCCTTCCCCTCTCGTCCATGTTTTTCCAGCTCTCTCATCAAACATGTTGTCTCTTCTCCTTCCACGTATACAGAATCATGTATATTACATGTCTCCATATTTCTCACAGACCTAACTTCTTCCTCTCTCTCTCTCTCTCTCTCTCTCTCTCTGTGTGTGTGTCTCGTTAGGTTTGTCTCCTACTCTCTCGTCCACATACATACAATCTTTCCCGCCCTATCTGCTCCATCTTCAAAAGCTCTCTCTGCACGTTTCATTCACACAATGGGATATGTCAAAATGTTGCTTCTATAATGGCTGATGTAGAGTTTTGGTTGTTTTTGTTGCATCCTACAAAGTAATAACTATGAAATGCATTTAGATTCTCATTTGACTGGGATTATGTGAGTTTGAGCATGTTGTGAAGTACTATAGACCTTGCATACATCTTGGGATTCGACAATGATTGTAACTATTGAATTGTATAGACCATTACATTCGAAGTCAATAGCCTAATATATTTATTTCACAATTTCAACAAATGATTAGTTCACTACAAACTAAGAAAACAAATGTGTACTCCCTCCGTTTTTAGTCCACGTATTAGCATTGGTCAAAGTCAAGTTTTGAAAACTCTCAGAAAGCTTATAACAAAAACTATTAACATATACAATAACAAATAAATACCATTAGATTCATTATTGAATGTACTTCCACATCATACATATTTGTTATGGTAAATGTTTATATTTTTATATAAACTTGGTCAAACTTTAGGAAGTTTGACTTCGGTCAAACCTAATATGCAGAGTTTACTATTACTACTCACTAGTTGCTTAGCCGAATCACTCAACACGCCACACGGGGAGTCCAGTGTCACAAAATTTTGAGGTCGGCGGGAAAATCTCCCGCGACCCTGATTCGAGCAGTGGGAAGTTACCATCATAGCCTTCGGAACATGCCTACGTACGATGCTTGATAGGGAGCTGTTTTCGTAACTTCAGGTTCACCCTACCCAGCCAGCCCCACCCCGGCACCCAGAGTAGTACACCTGAATACTCCCCATTTTCTATCCCCACCGCAAAATAGACTTCTCCACGGCAACGCAGCCTTCGTGCTCCTCCACTTTACATCGGCGCACTCGTCCACCGCAGCGCATCTGCCTCATCGACGACCTCGTACCACTACTAGGGAAAAGCCTAGCAGCAGCGCGGGTTTGGGCCCTCTCAGTAGCGCGGGTACCCGCGCTACTAATAAGGCGCTACAGCTAACGTATAGCAGTAGCGCGTGTTGACACACGCTACTGATACACATGAATAGCTGCAGCGCTCTTTAGAAAAGGGCGCTACTGGTATTATCTGCAGCGCCGTTTAGAGGTAAGCGCTACTGGTAAGTCGGCGCTACTGCTAAATCCCCCCCCCCTCGCTACTACTAGTTTTATTAGTTTTTTCCCTGCAGATTTGTTTTTTATTTGTTTTGCATTTGAATAGGCTTTATACAATAATCTTTAGCATATCATCCACATACAAATGTAATCATAGCATATACATACAATTAGTCTCATCAAATCATGTCATCATCATAATCATCATCCAACACAAAGTGGTCTCTCGTCATCAATCTCGAAAATAGCGATACAAGTCTCGATTACTTGCAAATACATCGTCATCCATCTAAACAATGATATACACGAGAATAGCTATCACTTTGAGTACATGAGTTCGTATCCCTCTCTCGCATTAGCGTGAACCTAAACTAAGTACTGCGTGTCGCTCGGAAACCGAAAACCGGTACACCTGGGCTTGACACTCCGGCCACTTGTCGTATATATACTCCTGGCGTAGCACTTCTTCGCCATTTATGATCTATGCACCTGCATCGTCACATGAGTCGATGATATGCAACATATATAGTTGAGCAACACAAAGAGACAGACTTGGCAAAAATAGAAACAACATATCATAAGCATAAATAACAAAGTTCATCGTACCCAAATGACCTAACTAGAGTGATTTTCGCTAGTCGAGGAGGACGGTTTAATTACATCACAAATAAAGTTTCACCGTGCATAACTCAAAGTTTTGTCATAAAAGAAACTATGGACTAAATGGACACATTGTCATATATCGACAATCACTCCATCATGTCGTGCCATCCATCCAAGTCAGGGAGATAGTCATCGAGCTTTGTGAAAGGCTTCATGTCGAGACGCTGAGAGGCTATCCATGTTCGGACGTCTTCCCGCGACATTTGTCCTTCTGCATGGAACATCCCTGTTTTTCCGACGACCTCATTCATGATGATTTGGGCAAGTTCGCGCTGGATGTTATAGAACTCAGCTCGAAGTCGATGATCCTCGATATCTCCTATGTCCTTTGCCCATTGCAGAATATGGGCATCACTAGATCTAGGTGCCATGTGAAGGTTCTGGTGATCCCGTCGGTACTCCAGCATGTGGTGTAGGACATAGAATCCATCATTAAGAGAATCGTTCGGTTGCTGGATGCAGCAGAAGTTGGTCTTATGGCTGAAGGCGTGCCTGCCGCCCCTTTTCTTCTTGCCCCTAACCTCTCCACCCCTTGCTTGGTAGTAAAACATAGCACTGTCGAGAACATCTTTGATGTGGGTGTAATCCTTTTTGTGAATGTTCTTCGACGAGTCCAAGTAAAGAGCGTGGGAGAATCGGGGGTAGAGGATGATGAGGACGGCGCACCCGCCGCTGCGCAAAATAAGTACACCTCAAATTAATTAGCCTCCACCGTGCAAATGAATTATTGAAATCGAAGGAAGGATAGCAGCGTGGATGACTTACACGGGATGATAAGGCACGAGAATCGCCTCCTTGTCCTTATTGGCGAGCATGAAACTGATGATGTAATCCCTCGCGTATTCACGATGCTGTGCACAGACTCCCAAGAAGGCCTCGTGCATGTAGTACGGGTCAGCGACACAGATATGAGCTATCTGCTCAACCCCAATGATGTAGCTCATGTGCAAGGCATAAAGGCGGACAAAAGTAAAATCCAGCTTCTTCACGTGAAACATGTCGAATATGTAATCGAATCGGAGGAAGAACTTATCCGCGGGGAAGCCCTTGACGTACGACATTTGCTGCGGAACGTTAACAACATAGAGTGGGTATCCTGGATCTTTCGAGGCGATGAGGCCTTTCTCTACCCGCAGCACATCGTCATGAAGTCTCCTTAGATCGCCGAATCTGGCCCATAGCGTTGTTTCAGGTAGGATAGGTTTACCGGGGATATGCCATTTATCCGCATCGGGGATATCTACACGGTCCCGAAGCCGAGGCTGCTGAGGCGGCTGGATCATAGAATCAGCTTTTTTGCCTTTCCTCGCTCTCTTCCTAGGCTTCTTTACCACCGGATGGTCGTCAATAACACGTTGAGACGGTAATTCAGGCACCGACTCATGATGCTCAAACCCCGAGGAGGCGCCAGTATAGACATACTGTTCAGCGCCATCGTCATCCTCATCCTCATCCATGGCGATGTCATCAACCTCTAATGGAGCCACCTGCTTACCCCGTCCGCTATCACCCAACCCGACACCCGACGCTAATTGGGTAGGTGGGGTGTTGATGTTCATACCTTGTTGAGGCTGCGTGCTCGTGGGTGTGCTCCCGGCCGCCTCCAGACGAAGCAGACTCTTTGGCCACAACAGGACCCACCCATTGCAACAATCACCAAGCCGCCGCGGGGTCTCGTCGTCATCCCCCACTAGTATTAGAGGAGGCAAATTCTCGTGGCCCGGTTTGACACTGGCCACGGAAACCTTGAAGACGTTCGGGGGGATCGACCGGCTGTGGAACAATGGTTCCTTCGGCTCCATTATCGTCCCCTTCCCCACGTCCACCTTCTGTTCGCCGATGGTGTACAATATGGTGCACGGGGTTTCGTCGGCCTACAAATAAAAGTCTGCGACGTGAGACATCCGAAAGGCAACGAAAACGGGAGATTATACATTTATATTGAAGGGGGGCGGTGTGGAAGATACCGTGAGGGCGTCGAGCTCAGCCAAAGAGGAGGCACCACCGAGCACGTCCGGTGGGCAGCCGGTGCGGGAGCCGGTGCGGGAGCAGGTGCGGGAGCCGGTGCGGGAGCAGGTGCGGGAGCCGATGCGGGAGCAGGTGCGGGAGCCGGTGCGGGAGCATGTGCTGCCAAGAAGTCAGCAAGGGGAAAGTCCTCTGCATTTTTTTTGGATTTTCCCTTGTCCAAGTGTGAACGCCCGTCACCAAGGAAGTAGATATATCTGCAATCGCCTGTTTGGCGGCAGCTATCGGTGTTGCGACTGTCTGAGATGATTTCTTCTCAACTGCAATCTCAACCTTCTTGTCGATGCTTTCTTCAGTTAACCTCCGTCTTTCCTTTCTCTCCTCCGTGGTCTCACGGTAGTACTTCTTCCACGTGGCGCCGTCTCCGACACCGTGCACGCGTCCATACGACAGTCGAGTATCCACCGGTTGTCGTTTCAATATGTTCAACGCCCGGTTGAATGGAGTGTCCCACTTGGGCCTCGCCAATGCCTCAGACGGCGAGTCGCTTTCAGCCGCAATCCGGCGTTGCTCTCTCTCCAAAAGGCACAAGGATCGTTTACAAATATGACTAACGTGTGCAGTCGAATTGATCAGAAACTAAAATTACCAGCAGTCTCATGAACTCCGTAATGACCGGTGTTGTCTCATAAACCTTCTTCAGTGGGTCCGAATGGTGGCGGGCCCTCAGGACGTCACGCTCCTGCTGGACGGTGAAATCTGCCAAGGGGTCTGGGATGCCCAGACTCGCGGCTTCCGTGTCCTCCTTGGCCCATTTGGACCTCTTTCCGCCGTAACCACGGCTTCCGAGGTGGTGGGTCCCAATGTTCCTCTTTTGAAGCCCCTTCATGTACTTAGACTTTTCTTTGGCAGCTTCGGCCTCGCAAGCCTCCTTGAATATTTGAAACTGCTCTTCCGTGATTGTCGGACTATCCTTTACAATCTCGGAGTAGGGTTCCCGTCGTTGATCTTTGCTTTCACTCGATTTTTCCAGGCGGCCAACGCGTTGCTAAACTTGGTCATGGCGTGTTTGTTTATCTTCTTCATTGCCGGGTCATTGTCTGGATCTTCATAATCCTTCTCATTTCGGCCCGGGAACAAGAATATCTGGTGAAGTTTCTTTAGGAGGGAGCTCCTCATATTTTCTATCTTCTTTAGATTCTCATCGTTGATGGTGGCGGTTGTCCGTATGATGCAGCCTATTTGATTGTCGTAGCACGCGCGCGCTTCCTTGGGCGCCTTTGGCTCAAAATTGCCGTTGTCCACCTCCGTGACCACCAGTCTAGTAGTCCTGAGTTTGTTAGGAACCCGTTGCCTCTTCGCTTTTGGTTCTACACCGGCTCCGCTCCCCGAGGCAGCACCCGTCTCAGTGCCGGTCTCGATGCCGGTCTGAATCTCAGCGCCGGTGTCAGTCTCAGCACCGGTCTGCGTATCGGTCTCAGCACCGGTCTGCGTGTCGGTCTCAGTCCCCGATGCCGGGCCCAGCAACAACATCTGTTGATCGTCGGTAAAGCTAAAAAATTCGTCTGCCGCCCAGTAGACGTCGTTGCAATCACCAGAACCCTGTCCTTCATCGTTGCTAGCCATGTTTCCTATGATTAAATCTAGTCAATTAATTCTAGACCTAATAAAATGAATAATGACATAAAAAAGGACTATTGTTTTGCAGGAATGTTGACTCCTTCTTGGTGCGGCAAATCCCGGGCACTCGATATGTCCTAGTTTGTAGCATAAGTCATGCCGAAATTCACGGGAAATTTCGGCATGACCTTTGCTAAAAAGTGGAAAAATCGAGAACCTGAAATTTGCCAGAACAGAAATGAATCAACATTCCGGCAAAACATAGGCCACTCAGCATCATTCCCTGGAAACAACAAAGCCACCACTTGGGCACAATCGAACAACTTCAATGAAAAGATATAACATGACCACTTCAATGAAAAATAAAATTTGCCTAAATTCTTTTCCTTGAAAAATAGTGGTCTTTTGAAAAATCAAAAACCTTTGCCAATCTACTTAACCTAGCTTCTTAATCCAACGAACCTAATTAACCTACCTATTTAACCTAGTTAGTTAATCTAGTTTACCTAGATAATTAACCCTAATTAAACTAGTTAACGCAGCTAGTTCTCTGTCAAAGCCTAAAATAATTTTTTGCACTAATTAACATGGATAATTAACCTAATTAAACTAGTTAACCTGACTAGTTCTCTGTCAAAGCCCTAACTAAGTTTTTGCACTAACCTAGATAATTAACCTAATTAAACTAGTTAACCTAACTACTTCTCTGTCAATGCCTTAACTAAATTTTTGCCCTAACCTAGATAATTAACCTAATTAAACTGGCTAACCTATGCATGAGAGAGAGAGAGGAGGGGTGGGGGCTTACAAATGATGGCTCCGGTGGTGGCGACGGAGGCTGTGTGGTGGCGAGGGAGGCAGGGGCGTCTCCGGTGACGGCGAGGGAGGCAGGGGCGTCTCCGGTGACGGCGAGGAAGGTGGCGTCGACGGCGGCTCCGGTGGCGTTGACGAGGCCGCGCGGCTCCGTGGCGTTGGGGGCGGCTCCGGTGTCGTCGACGGCGCACAGCTCTCGTGGCGTCGGCGGCGGCGGCGAAGTGTGGGGCGAGGAATCGGGGAGACGGCGGCGCGCGCGCGGGGTCGGTTTGAGGGATTTGGGGGAAGTGGTGGCCGGGGGGGAAACGGTTTTTTGGCTAAGTCAAACTTAGCGGTAGCGCGTTTCGCAAAACACGCTATAGCTAAGTTAGCTATAGCGCTTTCCTCAAAACGCGCTGCTGCTATAGGTAATTTCCTATTCTGTTTCTATAGCGGGGGTCTAGGGCACGCGCTGCAGCTACGTTAGCTATAGCGCCTCTTACAAACAAACGCTGCTGCTATGCCTTCCTTCGATTTTTCTCTTTTTCGTTTATTTTGCTTTGCATTTTATTTTTCCCTTTCTCCTTTTTCTATTTCTTTCATTTTCATTTAAATTTCTATTTGTTTATCATCCTATTTTATTTCCGTTAGTAGTAGCGCTCTTCTCTGGAAACGCGCTGCTAACTGTGCTCTAGCAGTAGCGCGTTTCTGCTAAGCTCGCTACTGCTATGCGTAGCCTAGCATTCTGCCAATGGGAATATTAGTAGTAGCGCTTTTTTTGCAACAGGCGCTACTGCTAAGTTTGTGTCTGTAGCGCAGTTTTTAAAAGCTCGCTACTGCTATATAGCACTAGCGCAGTTTTTTGAACCGCGCTGCTGCTAAGATTCTGTGTATAGCCTTTTCCCTAGTAGTGTACGCTGCACTGGAGCCGGTCCACCGTCGTCGTTGTAGATGGAGCCTCTTCCCCGACATCGTCTTCCACGGTCTCGGATCTGCTTCCCAGAAGCCGACGCCAAGCGCAGAAGTACCACCGTCGTGGACAATGAACTGACTCCCGTTGCCGACCATGACTCACAGAGGCCACCGCGACCATCTTTCTCCTCCTCGATTGGTAATGTGTGTATTGAATCACTTAGCAGTACATGTGCAGTTCCAATTTTGTTCATACCTACCCTTCAATTTTCCTGGGTGCTATTGTTCCCGTAAAAGTAATTGGTTATAGCCTCCATTGTCCAACAGAATATCAGCTTGTAATTGTGTGTCGCTCCTGTATCGCGCTGTGCTTGGGTAGGTTTTTCATCTGCAACCAGCAGTGTGGCAAATGATGGAAAGGTTTTTAGAACTAGCAAGATGCTCATGCGTTGCACGCATCAAGATGCATTTGTATGAGTAGTTTATCTTGTGGGAGAAAAGGATGAACGAGGGATGGCCTTATTTGCAAATGTGGAGAGGGGTATGGGTATCTTTTTGCAAAATTCCCATTTGTTTCCTTCCTATCTGTCAGATATAAATCGGACGGCCTATATTGCAAGAAAAAAAGTATAGAGAAAAAAAGTAGACAATAAAGGAAGTAGAGATAAATATTAAATATTAAATATAAAATAAATATAACCATAGAGAAGAGAGTAGAGATAGCAGAGACGTCGGGAAAGGATCGCGTGCGCGCGGGAAAAAGCGGCCGGGCGTGCGCTAGTTTTGGCGCGCGGCGTCCGGCGCGCTTTATAAAATCCAACGCCCTCCCACCGCTCTGTGCCTTGCCACCGCTCTCTCCCCTCTCTCTTTCGCCTCGCCGCCGCCTCGCCACCATGCCGCCGCCTCGCCTGGAAACTTGGGGATACCGCGGCGTCTGTGTGCGCCCCTCCGGCGGCTTCTCCACCGAGATCCGGTTCCGCGGGATGCGCCTCGGCCTCGGCAATTTCAACACCGCCATCAAGGCCGCCCGCGCGTACGACGCGGCGGCGTGGCGCCTGCGGTGGCCTCATAGAACATTATACTTCCCCAATGTGCCGACGCGGGAGCGTGCACAGGAGCTCGCGCCTCTGCCGCGGCTTAGCACCGACGAGGATCGTCGAGACAACCGGAGGCGGGAGTACCGTCTCGGCATCGCCGAGATGGATGAGGAAGCCATTGCACTGTGGCGCCAACACTTCCCGCAGGACATCATCAACGAGCGCGAGTTCTACGTGCAAAGGAGGGCGGAGAGGGATACGAGGAGGGCGGAGCGTGCCGCCTATCGCGTGGACAAGCGTAGGCGAAAAGCGGACGCTCAATTCAACATGAGGCTAGGAGCAGCGTCGCCCTGGGAATCCGATGACGATCGGTATCTTCACGCCTACAGTCAGACGTCAGAGGAGGACATCACCGAGGAGCAGTCGGACGAAGAGGAGTAGTTGAATTATCTTTTTTGTATCTACCTATGCTGAGAACTATCCTCTACTCTCTAGTATCTACTTCTCGATCTTAGCACTGTAAACGCTTTTTAAAGCGCCGCACGTTGCGACTCTGTTGGAGATGCTCTAACATGGCAGACGAGTGCTTTAATGTTGCCCACAAGATGCGCGAGTATTACTAGTAGTATTTTTCTTGCCATGTTGAGATTTTGAAACCACGAGTGTGAACATGCAGAGGAGCAATGAAGACCAAACACGGGATATTCGGGACATCTTCAAGGAGCGTGGCAAGTTAAAGAGGAGCTGCACCAAACCTGTAAAACGAGCTTTGGTAAGTAACACCCTTTCAATTACTTTCGTTTAGCCTCGTGTTCATCGATGTGTATATGTTGTAGTTTCTGTTTCTCTTAAGCGTGGTGTTCTTCGATGTGTAATAAGAAGAGCCTTAATCGTCCTAATGCTTTCGTTTTTAACGTGATGTAGGAAGTGGGTGTTCTCACCGTGTAGTCTGTTTTTATATTTCTTTTCCTTTTGAATTCACTTCTCTGAGTTCTGTTTATCTGGCTTCTACTAAATGGATCTAGGTTTCTCTGAGTATTGGTCTAAAAAAGAAGTAACTTCATGTCAGGATGCAGTTCCTGCGAGGAGGGAAGTATGGTCAACCTCGAGATCATGTTTCCAAAATGAGGCTGGATTACACACAAGGTGCCAGTTCCCTAATGATGCTGGATTAGACACAAGGTGCAAATTCCTAGATGATGCTCGATTACACACAAGCCAGGTGGAGTCGTCAGCTGTTCGTGTCCTCGTGGCATCAGTAAAGGCTGAAAGAAAGCGTGCAGTAGCTCTTGAGAATGTAGCTGAGTTCCTGAAGAAGCGAAAAGAGCAATCAGATGCTCCCTTCACCCAAGCCAAAGAAGAGATGGAAGAAGCCAGAAATAAGCTAGCAGAGGCAGAGCAGGCTAGGCGTCTCCTGCTATCTAAAACTGTTGTCAATACAAAATTTCCTTCATAATAGCTAGGTTCAAATGTTTATCCAGTCAGCATGCCTGTTGTGATGTCTGTGCATCTACTGATGTGGCATAAAATGTTTTTTTTGGTCATGTAATAACAGCAATTACTTTCCAAACAATAACAGACGAAGCACTGGACATGGTATAGTTCACGCGCAAGCCCGACATTCTAAGTCCAACTTCCACATCAAACTCGTTCACAGATATCTGCACATTCATACATAATGTCCACAACCATGATTCACTTCAAAGCCAAAAAAATGTGAGGAGAGTTATAAATAAAGAAAAACCTCTAGTAGTTCCTGCTACCAGTGCGAGCACAACAAGTCAAGACCATGCGTAAATTAATTATATTTTAGTCATTTTTTGTGTTCTAAAATGCCTGCCGGCTCGCGGAAGGACGTGTTGCCGGCACACGCGTGGATTCAATGAAGGCAGGCGGGGCAGTCTTAAGCTGGTTGCACGCGGCAAGGAGGCGTGCTTAGCCGGGCCTGCAGCGAGTGCGGCCCTCTTGGTCACGTCTGTGTCAGAGCAATCACTCCCTCCAGTCCTTTTTTGTTTGGGTATAACAAAATCATGTTTTCCATTCACATTTTACAAGTAAAATTCGTGTACAAACTTTGACCCAAAGTACGATGGGGATTAGTAAAACAGAATGGAGGTAGTAGTTTTTTTAATCAAAGAAGGGTTTCCCCTTTCGATTACTAAAAACTAGCATCTAAATCTAAACCATAGTATTTGCCCTAGAACTACCAGGTTCAACATCTCGTAACATAAACCCATACAACCATACGCCAAGGAGGTACATAGTACTATGAATTCCATTTTCGCTCCATACCCATCGTTCTAAAAACTACTTACTACTTATAACGTGCCATTTAAAATCGGAACTCTTAACCCCACTAAAAAATGATATTTTAAAAGTGGCTACTCGGTCTGTGGCAACTGGCGAGCCACCGCGCTACAAGTCGTTCACCTGTGGTCCCGACCATCAACTCCTACAAAGGTGCTCCACCACGTAAATGGTACCCGCGAATGCAGCAATCATGCACCTAGGGTTTTAGGGTTTATTTTTTAACGTCGCCTTTGCGTAACACTCATGTGTGCGAGACAGCGACAGGCCGACTGCGTGCGTGTGCCTCTTCTCTTCGTATATGTACTCCACCGTTTGTCTGGTGTCCAAAAATTATAATAACTACTAGCAATGTGCCAATGCGTTGCCACACGATGAAAGTAGATTAATACATATTCACCGATTTGATAGAAAAAAATTCTAGTTTTGAAATATGTATATCACTAAAAATATGTTATGTTTCACTCAAAATATATTAGTTTGGCGGTTTTGATGAGATAAGGGAGGCATGTTGTTGGTTTCAAGATTCGAGAAGTGGTATATGTCTAATTTCTACTCTTACTAGCAAGATGCCCGTGCGTTGCACGGAACATCAAAATCTCGTGGGAGAAAAGGATGAACGAGGGAAGGCCTTATCTGCAAATGTGGTGAAGAGTGTGGGTAAATTGCCATATTTTCCTTCCTATCCATCAGATATAAATTGGATGACCTACATTGTAGGATGGCAGGACCACCATCATCACCAACTCTATTTTTTATCCCTACTCTTAAAAAAGGCATTGTCAGTGATGATCGTATGCCTGCCATCCTGCAATATAGGCTGTCCGATCTATATATGACGGATAGGAAGGAATCTATGGCAATTTTGCAAAAAGATACCCACACCCCTCTCCACATTTGCAAATAAGGTCTTCCCTCGTTCATCCTTTTCCCCCACAAGATAAACTACTCATACAAATGCATCTTGATGTTCCGTGCAATGCATGGCATCTTGCTAGTTGTTGCAAAAAGCCCATGTGTGTGTGAGAGAGAGGGAGAGTGGAGGAGGACAGAGTGCATGTGTGTCAAAGACACAAGTAGTGTGTGTGTGATAGGTATCAGCTTAAAATGAGGCGATAGTGTGTGTGTGCACGATCGAGAGGGCGTGTCTCAAGAAAAGAAGAAAAAGCTACATAGATACAAGGAGAGAGAGAGACATGTATGCGATGGTGGAAGCATGAGTGTGCGGGTGTATAAACCTATCTAGAGGCTAGCTAGTCGATAAATGCTTGTGAGAGAAATACGAGTCGGGGTGCGAAAGCGAGAGTTTTGTGTGTGTGAGAGAGAGACGGTAGTCGGGAAGGGGGTGGAAGCACGAGTTGTGTGTGTGTGTCTGTGAGAGAGAGAGAAGAGAGAGAGGAGATGGTAGTCGGGGTTGTCTGATTGGTGTCAGTCTGGGATGGAGACGAAAAGGAGACCGCAACAAATGTTTTGTCTACAGGAGAGAGAGACAGAGAGAGCAATTTTAGTGGTATGAGTCATATGTAGAGACATATAGGGTGTGTGAGAGAATCCTATAGAGAGAAAGACAAAGTGAAAGACGAGTGGAGACTGTGTGTGTGGCGGTGAAAAAGAAAGCTTAGGTACCGAGTGATACCAGAGAACAGTAGAGATGTGAGAGATAATGAAAACCGTGTAATGTATAATGATAGGGAGAGTGTGACACTTCTCAAGTGAGACATCGAGAGACCATGTTTGCGAGGATAGGAGAAACATGAAGTGAGCGTGCGGGTGAGGTGGAGAAAAGAGAGTGATGGCTACCTGAAGGAGCATGCATGCGAGAGAGATGGGCGTGAAAGGAGTGAACAAAAAAGGGATTCAAATATTTGAATTCGAGATGCTGATACATGTAATCCATACTCGAACCAAAATTGATCTATCAAACATGCATACTCATATGAATTCACGCACAGCTTGTTATTTAATATGTAGATATTACTAATCCATACATTTTAGTAGAACATAATTTGGTTAAATTTTTTCGAATTCAACCTTAAGATTTCGAGATCGTTGTATTTGTAAATCATATTATACATATAAAGGAGCAGAATTCTTTGTTGTGCTTTTGAAAGTATATATGTAAAAAACATGATGTATATAGAATGTAATTCCAATTGAAAATGGATCCCGCCCGAAAAAAAATAGTAGAATACAAACAGGATTCGAATTGAGTTGGCACGGTAAACGTGCACTGTGCAAAATTTGAATGAAGCGGGGAAAGTCGCAGTAACCGCTCGAAACCAAAATCTGCGAGATGGAAATCACTACTGCCTATCCCTGCCATGCAAAGCCTATCTACTGGATTTCTATAGGTTTCGATAGGGGTAGGTTTGTAATTTCACCAAAACGTGACGTAACCGCCTCTCACCCGGATTCATACACGGTGGGCGCCAAAACACAGTGTGCCCTCGGCCGAAATCGACTCCCTCCCCGATTCATATTTATACATGGTGGGCACCAAAAACAAACTCTCGTCGGCAAATATTCGGTGTATGCGAGATTACCGTCCTATCCCCAACCGACTAATGTTGTTGTGATGTAGTAGAAATTTGAAACGGGGGCTAAGTTTGTAAATTTCCTCGCATTTGAGACAAGTGAGCCCTGACTGCATGGTTCCCCCCTTCCTCTCTACCTCCCTTTTCCCCATTTGTACTCCGTGGGCGCCAAAACACCCTCTCCACCCCACCCTCCTCCGTTCGCCGCCGTCCGCCACCCCATCCACCGCCATCCTCCTCCACCATGCCGGAGCTGATACCCCGACGCCGCCGTCCATTACAAGAGATCGACCTCTCTCATCCACGCCTTCGGACCGGGATCCTTGCATCCCGTCCTCTCGCTTCATCCCCGCCGACGTCCACCTTGCCGGCGCCGCTCCTACGACCGTCTCGTCCACCGCGCCCTGCCGCCACCGTCTACCCTCCTAGATCTGCTTCCACGCCGCCGACAGCCATTGCTACCGCAGCACCATCAAATTCTCACCAGATGCGTACACAGCGCCGCACCAGAGGCGGTACTCTTTCGTATCTGCTCAACTTATTTATCGCAGCAAGAAAATAGATCGCCACTGCTTTACTCTGATTTCTTGTCTTGGTTGCGAAGTTGCCTTTGTCCGGTTTGCACCTTCAAATCCGCCATGGCACGCTCAACACTATACTCCCAATGCTTATGGTTTTCCCCTTTTATATTCCACACTAGTTAAATCACAGTAGACTAAATTTCAAAATTGGGTCAGTCGATTTTTCAGATCTCGCCGGAGTTCGTCGGTGCGATCCAAGGGGCTCGGGTGGTTGTGCGGCCTCGCCGAACGAAGAAAACTCGACGCGGGTGGGGGGTGCGGGTGGCGGAGGAACACAAGCGATGGGGGCCGATGGTCCGGCCGGCGGCCCATGCGGTGTTCTGTATGGGAAGAATCACAGACGAGGAAGAAGAAGGGTTAGGATACGTAGGATCTTCATCCAACCTCCTGAAATGGTCGAGAGACAGCTGGAAGTTGCATTCTTAATGTGCTCTGGTTCATCATGTGTGGGCACTGCGCAACCAACATTTTATTATCCAAAATCTGCTTGCTCTTCTTTACCATATTCGATAGAGCTGTGACACAAAACGTAGGACCGACTCCAGCAGACTGTACCCATACTTCACTGGCAACACTAGTAGCCCCACCACACAGGACCTGCACTCCCACTACTAGGGAAAAGCCTAGCAGCAGCGCGGGTTTTGGGCCTATCAGTAGCGTGGGCAGGAGCGCTACTGATAAGGCGCTACAGCTAATGTTTAGCAATAGCGCGTCTTGACATGCGCTACTGCTAAATTGACTTAGTAGCAGCGGTTCTTTAGAACATCGCTACTGGTAATTAGTAGTAGCGCTTCTCCTTACCCGCGCTACTACTATTATTTAGTATTTTATTTCTTTTCTTTTTCATGTTGTATTCATACACCTTTACACAAGTTTTCATACAACAGGAATTTAGAGATTGTCCATCCACTTGAAACTAATCCGCGGTTCTTTCACCCAATGATATAATAATATCATCATCATCATCATATCATTAACAACTTAGCATCATAATACATCATTGTCATATAACACCTCCTCAATATCATCGTTTTCATCATTGACATCACATAACACCTCCTCAAGATCATCATTATCAACTCTAACACATTACCACATAATAAACATATTGTACCTCATAGGACCTATTACATTCGATTAAGACCTACTACATTTTCTAAGGTAAAATAGCAAAAAACAAGATAGCCCCTGACTCTCCATTATGAAGAATGGAGATTAGTCTGTCTCCCATTCTTGCCTTTCGCTGAATGTTACTTCCAAGAACCTCCTTGCGAATGTCCATACATTTCTTCCATTCTCTGATGATCATGTGTTCACGGGTTTTAGAAATCCGATATGCACAGGTGAGCTCCGTAGATTTACCTGGCAGTATGTTCAGAACTGAGAGGCGACCATGCAGAGACATTAGATGAGGCACACAATCCATCGGGAGTTTCTGTTGAAAAACATAATAATAACTTTGTAGTTAGCAATGATGTACTAGTTTTAGAAGTATGCAAAAAATGCACGGATGTCATAATAGTAAAAAATCTTACCAGGGTATCTCCAGAGAAGTTATCATTGTTCAACACATGCACTAGTGGCACGTATTCACCATAATTTGGAGGAGTTCGATAATAGTCATTGTAATTCTCAAGAAGAGTAGAAAATGCGATCAGATGATTTTTCTCCTTATACGTTAATTGGGTGCCTTCGGTGTAGTGGGTTTTATCTACCATCTTCCGCACAGTCTTTGAAGAATCAAAATAAGCTGTCAATGGAAATAAGCTATCAACTATTTTGAAATAAACAATATAAATTAGTTAATAACTATGTTTGAGAAACTCACATAGCGGTACAATCGGAAGCGTATCAACAAGGACCCAAATGTCCATATTGTCTTCCTCGCTGTCAGGATCACCAAGATCCATGGTGACAATCATACCCTCATAAAAACCATACATTTTGCAAAGTGCTTCCTAATTTTGGCAACCAAAATGGGTTACGCTCTGAGCATTGTACAGGTTTACTTCAAAATCCATATCATGATGGGTCTCTTAGGTGTATTTTCTTTGTTTCGAAATTTTCATGGTCTTCAAAACCCATCCTCTCCAAGACATAGCGTCTTGCATGGCATGGGATAAGCTAGTCGAATTGTAAAATATGAAAATTAGACGTTGAAATAGTTGAAGTCATGCTTAATGGAGAAAAAACACTTGTCGTTGTTGCATACCGTTTCACAATCGAAGGTCTCCTCGAGCTTAATGCTGAAGCGCCGATCTTCGGCTAGCCGAACGAACCTGTCGCACATACCTTGATCGTCGTGGCACCAGCTACACTCCCCCGGGAGACCGTCGTCGTCCGAGTACGACATTTCCTACAATCATAATTCAAAGATTAAACTTGTACATATTCTAGCACAAGTCATGCCAGAATTCACGACAAAATCCGGCATGACCTTTGCTAAAAAAGGACATATCGAGTGCCTGAAATTTGCCGGAACGGAAATTAATCAACACTCCGGCAAAACATAGGCCACTCGGAGATGTAAACTGAACATGAACGGCCACTTGGGCAACCACATATCCAATTTGAGAAACAACACAAGATATACAAGGATATTTGGCTGGTCTCACCTCGATGTCGGAGGGGGTCGGTGACTGGGACGACGGCGGGGATGTCGGAGGGGGTCGGTGACGGGGACGACGGAGGTCACCTGAAACCATATAAGTTATCACTAACAACAAACATGACATGTTCAACTAGTTTTATTGATTCAACTAGTTCTTACTAAATATAAACTTACTATAAATAGAAAAAAAACTAGTTCTTTCTAAAAATAAAGTAGTTCAACTAGTTATATTAATTATCTTACTAAAAATAGATTAGTTCTGTTAATTCAACTAGTTCAACTAGTTTATTAATTTACTTACTAAACTAGTTCAACTACAACTAAAGTAGTTCAACTACCACTACTACTACTAAAAATCTAGTACTAACTAAGCAACATCTAGTACTAGCTAACCCTAAATTAACATCTACTACTACTAAATCTAGTACTAACTAGTGGCAGGGGGTGGGGGGCGACGGAGAGGTAGCTAGGGGCGGCGAGGTCGAGGGCGGTGGGAGGAGGGCTGCCGGCGGAGGAGGGAGGAGGGGCGGCCGCAGGCGGAGGGAGGAGGGCGGCGGCGGAGGAGGGAGGGGCGGTCGCAGGCGGAGGGAGGATGTGCGAGGAGGATGGAGGAGGGACGGAAGGAGGGGAGTACCTCGGCGGCGGACGGCCGAAGGCGGCGGCGGCGGCGACGGACGACGACGGTTGACGCGGGCGAGAGTGAGAGTGTGAGTGAGAGGGCCGGTCGTGCGTGGGGATAAGGTAGGGATAGTTGTAGCGCGTTTGCTAAAACGCGCTACAGCTAACCTGAGTAGCAGTAGCGCTCTACAGTAAAGTGCGCTACTGCTATAGCTAGCGGGGGGGGGGCCAAGGTTATAGCAGTAGCGCTGTATGCAATACACGCACTACTGCTACTTCCAAGTCAGCAGCGCGTTTGGCGGACACGCGCTGCTGCTAAGTAGCAGTAGCGTGGTATTTTGAAGAGCGCTGCTGGTAAGATTCTGTGTATAGGCTTTTCCCTAGTAGTGATCTAGCAAAAGGTATACCGATTTCATTTGCCATAGCACCAGCTGTACCACAGAAAAATCCCATTCCAGCAAAAAGTACAGCAAGTCCACCGGCCGAAGAGCTATCCCAACTGTAGAGACGGCCAATTCCTGCAGATTGGAACCCCATTCCATTTATTCCCAGTTTAAAAGACAATTCTTTCAATGTTGTTAGGGACTACGTGCATATATTCCCATCATGGGAAATTATTGTGAAGACAAACACCATTTTCACATCTTCCTGTCCAACTTACGTGTAAGTGCTATTATTCATGGTTATTATTTTCCTGTTTTCTGCTGATTGAACATTTACATTACATTGTTGTAACTAGGCAAGGGTCAATCTGGATAGTCATGATGAGGAAAGCTTGCTTGTGCTTTTCAAGGAAGCATTGCAGCAGTATCGGTGTTACCTGAGGAAATCACACTTTGGTGGCAAATCTATAAACGAATTTCCGGTGATGTCTCCTGTGCTAAATTTACAAGACATTGAATGGAAAAACATTGTTATGCACTGGTCTCATTCCCAGGATGAGGTACTGTCTATGAAATCACATGACAATTTGAAATTCTACTTTTCCGCATGTGCCTTACGGATCTTGTTTGCAGGAAATCTGCTCGAAGAAGAATTCTGGTTTGAAAAGAACGACAAGATATCGCAAATATGCTGCCCGCTGCTTTGCTCTTGTTAGTACCTGTTGTCCTGTATCACTGTACTTGCATACATACCTGGTTCATTCTGTGACAGCAGTATGCATGATAGCTTGCTTATCAATTGTTAGCTCCAAATTCTTCAGTATCCAATGCCAATGTTTTTTTAGCTCTGCATTGTTCTTGTAAGTACATGCTGTCCTTTATCATTGTACTTATAATGACAGGTAGTTGTTCATGTACCATCACTCTGCAGCTTATTTTCCTTTGCCCTCCATTTTCTACACATCAGATCTATATTTACTCTTACCATAAGGTTGGTACTGAAGAAGTTTAGCTGTGCATTGCTCTTGGTTGTACCTTTTGCATGTATCGCTGTACTTACATTTATAGCTACTTGGTTATGTAGCATCACTCTTCATCTTATCTTAAATATTATCCATTTTTTCGTATATTATCACATCTATATTTACTCTTAACAAAATGTAGAATAAAGGCAATACTTATGAAGAAGATTCTGTGGTAAACTTCTTGAATTGCCCTCCCCCATCAGCATGGACAAGGCCTTTATAGAGCCTGTCTTCACCAATAATGTAAGTTTGTCCATCTCAAGCCTTCAAAATTTGTTGTATATATTTGGTTAGGCATGACTGCAACAACTGTTTATTTTTGGTGTTTGCATCAAATTGCATGTTTAAAGTTTATTATGTACTCCCTCCGTTCCAAAATAGATGACCCAATTTTGTACTGAAGTTAGTATAAAGTTGGGTCATCTATTTTGGAACGGAGGGAGTAGTTCATAAACAAAAGTTTGTCCTTTCTCAATTTAAGTTTTCAGTTGTACAACCAAGTTCCTTATTCATACCATGTAAATTAAAGTATACAGAGCAACTGATCTTCTTTTGCACTGCATGTATGCTTCTATTCTTCATCCATAATCCAGTGGTGTGGTGAACCTACCCACTACAGCACAATGTCAAATTCTGCAATGTCTTAACTATGAACAATGTCATATCATTCTACTACTCCATCCGTCCGAAAATTCTTGTCATTGAAATGGATGTATCTATATGTATTTTAGTTATAGACACATCCATTTTGATGACAAGTAATTCCGGACAGGGGGAGTATTATTTAAACCGTCTCTTTATTTGCCAATCTGAAATGGGATAAATTGACAGCACACTAACCATTGATACTTATGAGTTCTTGATCTGTAATCCAGTGGTGTCGTGAAGCTGCCAACTCCTTCACAATGTCATTTCCTGCCATGTCTTGACCTGAACAATACCATATTGTGTTAATGCAATTTTAAACTGTGTCACTTTATTCGTCAGTAAGAAATGTGATGAATTGTCAGCACTGATACTTTTATGTGCAAAACCTGTCATCTGTCTGCTTGTTTATCTTTCAGAGAGAGGAAGATTTAAGTGTTGAACAAACGCAGTCTCATCATCTTGCTCAACTGCTTGCGCTGCAGCTCCCCAGCAGGGCTAACCTTTCTTGAACTCTATTGAAGTGCTGTCGGTTTTGTATATTATTTTGTCGGCGTGTTTATTTGCACTGGTGGCGATCTTTGATGCCCAGTGTATGTAATCTGCTGTCTGCTTCTGCTTTATTATCATAGTGGCGAACTTTGATGCCCAGTGGATGTAATATGTTGTAATTTCTTTATTGTATAGTCTAGGTCTTTTCTTATTCATGATGCTGCAGTTATTTTACTGTCTTTGCAGTAAACCAGCCAAACCGTAAAATTACGGTACATAATCGAGCCGTCATGCAATCACGATGTAGGTTGGGCCTGAAACGTGCCGAACAGCTAACAGGCCGGCAGCAGTCCGAAATGAACCCCGGCCCATGATTGTGCGAATCAAATCACGGGCTTTTAACAGGCCAAAATTGTCTCGGTCCTTCTTTGGCCCAATCAGATATCGGCTGCGAGCAGGCCGGATGCAAACCGGGCCGTAGTTAGGCCCAACTATATGACGGGCATTTAACAGGACGAAATTAATATAGGGCCAAAATGTTAAATGGGTCCTTAAGAGGCCAAAACTAATGTCAGGCCGAATTACTAAGTGGGCCTCTAGCAAGTGGGCCCAAAAGCATAGTGTCTAGTTGACGGGTCGAATCTGATATGGGCCATAATTGAGCCCATAGCCTCTTAAAGGGCCGTACCTGATCTGGGCCATAATTTGGCCCAGAACGTGGTAGGCTTTTAGCGGGCCGGATCTCATATGGGCCACTATTAGGCCCGGAATGTGGCAGACCATTAATGGACCAGATCAAATATGGGCCGACATTTGGCCCAAAACATGGCAGCCAGTTAATGGGCCGGCCTACTAGGGCACTCAAATTCTTGTGGGCCTACAGCTGGGCTGGCCCGTTAATGTCAGCGAAATCTCGTGGGCCTTTAGCCGGGCTGGCCCATTATGATCCGCAAGAATCTTGTGGGCCTTTACCTGGGCCGGCCCATTATGGCAAACAAAAATCTTGTGGGCCTTTACTTGGGCCGGCCCATTATGGGCCGCAAAATCTTGTGGGCCGTTAGCTGGGCCAGCCCATTATGACCCGCAAAATCTCGTGGGCCTTTAGCTGGACCGGCCCATTATGGTCCGCAAAATCTTGTGGGCCTTTAGTTGGGCCGGTCCATTTAAACTTGATGGGTCGGTCCATGTGTCAACATATCATCGGCGCGTCTCGCCCATTGGATGAGTGACACATGTGCCAGTGCGAACCTGACATGTGTCTCCTCCAGCCAATGATGATTTTACACGTGGAAAATCCCCATTGGTCGGGGCTGTTAACGGGTTATCGGATCCAAAACCCGACCCGATAGCTTAACGGCGTTCCGTTACGGTGGATGCCACGTGTTGGTCACCCTTGACGAAAGCACTTCCGTGACACGCAATTTATCGTCATGGAAGTGGACACTTCCATGATGATAATTTTGGTAATGTCATGGAACACTTCTACGATAGCACAGGTATGACTATCTTGATTCTGTCATAAATTTTTTCATGGATGTACATGCATGACAAAAAACGCGACCTACTGTGACAAACACGTATCATAACGGAAGTATATTTTTTTTGTAGTGCACCCCTCACTCAAAAGCTCTGTCATTGCACATGTTTAATGATGTGAATTAGCATGGTGTGATGTGCCTGAGCCGCAAGCATGTCGATCCTGATAGCAAATGCAGTCTGACTATGGCGTTGGTTTGTGTTCAAGAACAAGTCGATCAACCGGGCTTCAAAATACCAACAAAATTTGAGATTTTTTTTTGCTGATTTTGATTGGTATCAAAACATTTTTTTCTTCAAACGTTCGCCAAGATTTGAATGATTAAATTCAAATTTGACTTTGGTCAAAATTCATTCAAATTCAATGGAATTTAAATGGAAAAGAATTTGTTTTTCTTTATTTTGTGGATATTCATTGCTCCGTTAATTGACTGGGCTAGGTAGTGCTCCTTTTTATCTCCCTGAAAAAGTTGTTCCTTTATCCCTTTTTTTGGTGTTAAAGTGCAAGATTTCAGAAGTACTCCCTCCGTCCCAAAATAAGTGTCTTGAGCTTAGTACAAATTTGTACTAGAGCTAGTACAAAGTTGAGACACTTATTTTGGGACGAAGGGAGTATGTGCTAATAAAACCCAAAGAAGGGAACCTTCTACATAGGGCCAATGCAATGAGTTGTCATGAATATCTACTCCAGGAATTTTCCACTGAAAAAGTCTACCATGGATTTACATGCAACTCAGATATTTAAAGATGTCTTCTTTGGCTGGCATGATTGTTTACCTTTTCCTCACTAGAAGCAATTATCCTACATGATCTGTGCATAATATGTCTCACCACTTTAGTAGGCAGGTTTAACAGAAAATAATAGTAGCACTGTTTTAACAAGTGGTTCCTTTGTATGATGCAGGTTCAAGGGCAGAGCCATAGATTTAGCCTCTAAAAATAGGCTCTGAACGAATGTAACCATGATGTGCACGCAAGGGCAGTGATGCCTTTTACTACTTGAGAGGCCCAACAAGATATTTTTACTTTTCTGCTACAAAAGGAAACAATGAAAAAAATATGCTGCTCCAGTGCCCTGTAGTTTTTTTTTCACGAATACGCAAAGCTTGCGTATCATTGCATTTATAGAAAGAGTAGAATGATTACAGAGAGGGGTACAACACATGGCACGAACGCACGCAGGCGTGAACATGATGTCCAGAGCAGAGAGACAAGGGGTGCTCCGCCCGAATAGAGGAAAGATCACAGCTAAACCCACCAAGCCCGAACCAAGAGCGGCAATACCGAACCAGCACAAATTCCAACATCGCCAAAGCCAGAACCCGGGGACACCATGAGCGAGCAAGATAGCTCCTTCAAGAAGGAAGTCGTCGCCGAGACGTCGTCGCCATCCGATCCGGAAGAACTAGACCTAGGGTTTCCCCTGAGCTCGAAGAGGGGCACAACTGAGGGCCTTGACAGCGCCTCCAAGGAGGGAACGACATCCGCAGACGCCGCCGCTGCCAGCACCGGTATGCCGAGCAAGGATTTCTCCCAGGCCTCAGACTGAGCAAACCCATAGCCGCCGTATCTGGAGTCGGGGATGAGGAAGCCGATGCTCGTCGGAGCCACCATGTCGGAAGGGGATTGGCGGGGTTGCACCTGCCGTCGGAGGGTGGCACCGCCTCCGGACACACGAGCGTTGGATCTAGCAAAAGGGAAGGCTTGGAGGCGTACAAGGTAGGACAGGCGGCGAAGCAAACCACAAGGGGGTGGGGTGGCGGCGATTAGCAACGCCGGCAAACAGGGACTAGAGGAACACAGATCCATGTTGTCGTGGCCATAGCCGTCGGGACGTCGGTGAGCCAGGCGAGCTGGAAGGGACGCAGCTGCTGGGTCGCCGAGGCCGGAGCTGCCCGGTATAGGACGTCGTCAACCATGGACACCGGAGAGACGCGGGTCCAAAGTCGCCGGGGCCGGAGCAGCGCCAGCAAGTACCCGCCTTGAGGAGCCCCGGGACAGTCACTAGCACTGTAGCCTCGTCGCCTCCACGCGAGAGCCGTCACCATGGCTCGGTGGGGGAGGAAGGGCCGCCGGGGAGGAGGGGAGTGCCCTGTAGTTTGTTCCTGTAAAATTTTACAAATATGATGAAGAATACGACGCATCATTTGCAGTACCTGGCTACCAAGAAGGAGTGACATTGTTGTCAAACTTTTCTCTATGAGCTATATAGTAGTATATACTGTCTTTTGACTATGCGCTTCTCTTAGTACTGCCTGAACATCTGTATCTTTGCCCTGTGTTATATGAGCTTATGATAGACACACTGTTTGAAAGCACGACCAGCAGCCAAGGACATCTCACGCCACGCTCTATCTCATCTTAGTCCTCACTAATTCACAAACGGGATGAAGAGGACACACTAGCTGTCAGGCGGGTTTAGCGCTACTTCCACCATCACGCCATCCTCCATTACTGGGGACCGCAATGTGGGATGTTCGTGGGCGGGGAGAGACTCGCCAGTTGTTTCTGCGTAGCCGTCGATGGCATCCATTTGCCTTTTGTCTCCGAGGGCGAACCCCAGGGTCTATTGTTCACACCCAATATGAGGATGCAGTACTAGGAGCAGAGAATAAGGCTGGTTGTAATGGGGAGTATCATATACTGGTTTCATGCATATGATACTAGTATATGATATTCCTTCCGTAATGCATAGTATCATAAGTTAGTATCTTATGTTGCATTATTAATCGCCATGCATGACACAAAGTAGTACACCATTTAATATGATAGGGTATCATGATATGATACCACACCCTCTCTTTTCTCATTTAATTGTGTGCCACATCATTCAAAAAGTCTAGTTGGCATGCATGATACCGCTTATAATACTTCCATTACGACCAGCCTAACAAGTTAAACAATAACAGACCATGCATCTGAAACTTTCAATGAAATATACTGTACCAGTTTAAACTCATATTGTTTTGTGAATCATTTCCAGCCACTAGATGCTACAGTACTTCACAAGGACACACAATACCAACAGTAGAAGACACCTAAGGTAAAAATTCAAAGGAAAGGTGAGTACAGTTGTACAGAATGTTGACGTAATGATATTGTACCATGCAACATTGTGGAGTTATTTCACAAAGAAGATAGAGCTGATCTAGGAGAAGAGTAGGATATACTGTGATAAATGAAGACCAAGTTGCAGTTGCTTCATGGATGTATCGACCCTTTAGTGCTCTTTCTTTCTAAACTGCATATGTCTGCTTATATAATCTTTTGAACCACTGCCTTCTGGGCTGTAATAATAGCGTACTGCTTAGATTGTGGTTTGGTATGTCATTACAAGCTTAAAATTATTTGCTATCTAATTTTTATGTAGTTCTTGCGTACTATTTGTTTCTGCTTTCATCTTAGTATGTCATTACAATCTAACTGTTCATTCTCACCTGTCTTAATTAGCTGAAAACTGATGTTCTGACGGTGCCACTTTCTATTTGCAGTACTATTGCTGAGCCACCTTATCATCACAAGTATTTGCCTGAGCTCTGGTGATTACTCCCAAGGATTACTCCACCAAATACCATTACTGAGGTGTCACTATGTGCCTGGTTGGCTATTCATGTGCAGTACTGCAATGTGTGGCCTTCTCTGTTCTGTGAAATGCCAGTACTTGCGTTGTGACCCTTCATGTAATGTCTGTTAACTTCCAAAGAGTCGCGTAACTAGGAGGGCAGCAGCCTCGGCATGGCGATCAAGTCGCTCCTTAGCGCGGATAAGTAGTGCCACCTGGCCAGCGGCAGGAAGTCCACCGATCGTCGGGATCTGCTTCATGGACGGCGCCTGGAAGAAGCTCAATGACCAGACCATCGTCCTCTCCAAGAGGAGGGGCCGGCTCAAGCAGGTACAACTAGCTCACCACAGCTCGCTCCTCCTCCCTGTTTCTTCTTTGATGACTGTCTATATAAACACAAAATTTACTTCATGTGGTGTGCCCATATAGTGTGGATGACTAATTGATATCGTCAGAAGTTCATTATCATTGACATGCTATTAATGTATTTTCACAAGATACTCTCTTGGTTAACTGCAATAGCATTAGCTGCCAACTGCTAGCGCTAGGTTGTGGGTAGAGTAGATGATTCGGTTATCTAAGCAGCTGCTGAACTGTCCGTGTGTTTTTATCACCGGAACTTCCGCGAGCCATAGCTTCTCTCGCAGCCCATTTGTTCTGTGCATTCCTCCGATATATGTGATGTGCAACTTCTGTAATAATTCTTTGAAGAGGAATGCTTGCTTTGGTTAAGACTGACGTATGAGGTCCCCTGAGTTGTACTTACACGCATTATTTTTGTGGTAGAATTACACCTCATTTTTGTGGTAACGTTCATTTTACTGATTTTGTAGTCAGACTTTGGCGAGCTATCAAGATTTTGCTTTTAGTCACAAAGATAGGCTTCAAATGTTATCTACCTTGGTAAGGTGATTTGTTGTCTTCAGCTGGTATGATTGAGCCTGTGCTAGGTTCAGTTAGCGAGAATAACAGCAACGGCGCCAGGTGGAGCATGTATAGTGCCTAAGTTCATGAGCTAATGATATTATTTATAGAGTTTTCATATTTATCAGTAGGATGATGAAGCCTCTCAAGTATTATCCAATACGAATTAGCTTTGCCTCAGAACTTGGAAAGAGAAAGTAGAGTTATCAATAATGATCAGCTATAAGGTACCGTTGATATCGATGTTTCCAGAACATCATTTCCAATTGTTTGTTATCTCATTGTGTTTATAAGCAGATACAACATCTCCTGTAACACTTATTCTTACACTTGCTGATATGAACTACTTGGCTATGTTTATAGAATTTATCTCCTTATGTTTTGTACTACTCGATGCAAATTAGTTGTCCTCAGCAAACATTGTGCGTTGCTTTTGGTACAAATTTTGACTTTATGATCTGCAATGAAATTGCGGTTATCCTGGGCAACAACTACACTTTTCTTTTGGTATATATTTGATCTGCATGCCCTATATTAAACTCAGCTATCCTGTGCAGCAACTATACCTTGCTCTTGATATATCTTTGTATTGTTTGTGATATATACTGAACACATTTATTCTCAGCGGTCGCTCTAATTTCCTTTGGATGTTCTAAACGCTTTGTTATATTGAAGTTTTAGACGGCGAGTCACCGTGCCGAGCCAGGCAACGCGCGCCAAGGCGCGCATCCGATCTAGTATTTAGGAATGGAGGGAGTATAACGCAGCTGTCTAGAATCGATATCATATGACATTAGTGTCTTGTCATGTCCACTGACTATAAAAATCAAACTATGTTCTGGATGCATTGAAATAACACTATAATTATTCGCATACTATGAATACTTTGTTCCAAACGACTGTAAGTGGCTCACATTATGCTTCAAAGTCTGTTTTCCTGTAATGAAGTCGTAAGAACCCAGATTGATAATTCAGAACCATCAGAATCAGCAGGATTATTTGCCAAATACAACTGTCACTGTGATGGAAATATGCCATTGATATCATCAGCATAGTACGGTGGCTTAGCAATATGAACAAGCGACCAATTATCTCCTTCCACATCAACAACTACAATTAAATTATTATAGGCAGCCAAATTTAGGAACCCGTTTAAAAATGAGCCGGGTGAATTCTTGGGTATCGCAAATGGACCGTGCTCAACTGTTCGATATTTCCACGCTCCAGCTTTGGATGAGTAAATTGCTAGTGTTTGGATGCGTCCATTGCACTCGCTTTGCTGGTGCTCGCCCATACCCCACGACTCCTCATCTATGAACTCAAATACATGGAAAAGAGAAGTAACGGCCAGGTCGAATCCGAGGTGAGTGACGCTCACCTTGCAGGACCAGTCGGTGGCAGGCACGGACACCCATTTCTCAGTGGTGGGTTCGCAAACAACATAATCCAATAGCTGGTAGAGGAGTAAAATTTATCCTCCGGGTTGCATCCCTACCCTATATTTACTCCACGCTTAGCAGTGGAGTAAAAGTTCTTCACTCCTCTCCCTGCCTCCTTTGCCTCTCCTCCCCGCAGCCGCCCCTCCCCCCCCCCCCCCCCCCCCCCACCCCCACCCCCGGTCGCTCCCCCCTCTCTCCTCCCAATGGCCGGACCCCGTGACCGGAGGTCCTTGTCGCCGATCTCCACCGCCACGTGATCCGCACGTCTTCAAGCTGCTCCTCCTCAAGCTGTTGCCGCCGCCGCGACAATGCGGCCTCATCGGGCCGCCTCGCCAGCTTCCCCAAACTCCCCGCGCCACGGCTGCCACAAAGGAAGTACCCCCGGCATCCAACAGAGGGAGTGGGGGGACGTGGGTGGCGGAGATCACGAACGGCGACACCCACCAACGCCATTGGCTCGGATCCTTCCACACATCCGAACTCGTCGTCCCCGAGTACGACCGGTGGCAGATTCGGTTGCACGGCTCCTGGAAGTACCTCAACTTCCAATGGGGGACGATGTTGCTGTCGAGCTCCAGCCGCCTTCGCCGTCGCCGCGGGGAACGGTGAGTACGTCGGTGGCCAGGGAGGACCGGGAGGCGAGGGAGCGCCTCGCGACGGAGGCTGTCCTCGAGGAGTACATGGACCTTCCTCACCAATACCCCGAGCTAGTGGAGGCAGAGCGGAAGCTCTTGGTCGAGCGCGCGGTTGACGGGGACGACATTGACATTGAAGAATGGTGGCGCATCTTCCCCAACTGCGGCGATGACGACACAGTGCCGGACCCCATGACTGGTGGGATGTCGCAGGAAAATTGGCTAGCACTCTATAAGAGTGATTAGAGTATGGTTGAGTTTAAGATGAAGTTTAATTTAAGATGATGTTTATATGTACATTATGTCAAATTTCAGCTGTTTAAATTGAATCTATATCGAACTTTATGCAAATTTGGTTTTCTAGATCAGCTAGGTCTGGCCAAAACTTAGTGGAGTAAGGTTTACTCCGCCGGATCCTCCGTTATATATAGGGGATCGGTTAGAAAGGCCCTAAAGGAAGTGATATCCAATTCTAAGCCCAGGCTCAGTTGATCCCCAAATCTCTCCCATTCATTCGCATGTAGATTGGCCCCTGCAATGTATTCTCGTTTGTGTTCAGGAGCATCGAAAGTGAAGATTTGCCTGTTGCTGCATTTGATAAACTGAATCTAACATTGTACCAAATTATGTTAGCTTCCGATCAGCGCGAGTGCGCTGGCGCATTTATTTCCACGGCAAACGTCAACCCATATGCAAAACAGATGTAGTTACGAGGTTGAGCCGTCCCGAGGTCGCCAGCTAGTTAACGGTCATCCTCCCAGGCCGTCCTTAGGTTGCTCATAATGGTAGTATCATAGATATTATCATGCGTGCCAACTAGGAATTTTTTATGAGATGACATATAATTAAATGAAGAAAAAGAGGGTTGAGTATCATATCATGATACAGTATCATATTAAATGATATTGTACTATGTGTCATGTATGACAAGAAATAAAGTCATCACATGCCCTTTGTTTCTCCTCCAAGAAAAGGCGGCTAGGGTTTCTGCCTCCCGTCGGCGGCGCCGTCGATCTCCCACGTCTCCTGTGGCCTTAGAGCATCTCCAGCCGCGCCCCCAATAGGCCCTCCCCAGGCGTTTTTCGCGCCGGCGCCGAAAAAACTCCCCAATCGCGCCCCCAGGACTCCAAATTCCGCCAGCTCAGCCCATTTTTGCGCCCGGCGATCGCAGGCCGAACCTGGCGCACTGGGGTCGCTCGGGGGCTCCGGCACAAGGGAAAAGCGCTCCTGGGGCCACATTGTCAGCCGAAAAGTCAAGCCACCCGCCCAGATTCGCCTCCGACCCCCCCCCCATCCCCCCGCGCTCGGCCGCCACCCTGCAGATCCAGGCACCGTCCACCGCCCACCGCTGCTAGATAGATCATTCCCTGCCGGAAAAAGAAGAGGTTTCGCCGAGGTAGCCTCTCCGCCGCCGTCCGGGCAACTTTTCTGGCGTTCCGGCCGTGCAGGGCCTGTACACCAACGGGTTTGCGCCCACCTCGCCCGCAAGGTGTTCGGTGATTTGTCCTTCCCGGTGATGGACTCCGAAGATGAGGAGGCGCTCGCGGTGTTGCTAGAGGAGGAAGTCGAAGCCGACGTCCAGGAGCAGGAGCATCTCATGGTGCTCGCTGTTGGGGAACGTGGTAATTTCAAAAAAATCTACAATCACGCAAGATCTATCTAGGTGATGCATAGCAACGAGAGGGGAGAGTGTGTCCATGTATCCTCGTAGACCGAAAGCGGAAGCGTTATGACAACGTGGTTGATGTAGTCGTACGTCTTCACGATCCGACCGATCCAAGTACCGAACGTACGGCACCTCCACATTCAGCACACGTTCAGCTCGATGACGTCCCTCGTACTCTTGATCTAGTTGAGGCCGAGGGTGAGTTCCGTCAGCACGACGGCGTGGCGACGGTGATGATGATGCTACCGGCACAGGGCTTCGCCTAAGCTCCGCAATGGTATGATCGAGGTGTGTAACTGTCTTATCATGAATTAAGGAAATAAATGATAACTTTATTATTGCCTCTAGGGCATATTTCCTTCACTCGCCGCCCTCGCCGGCCTGCTCGCGAGCAGTGAAAAGCCACGGTGAGGTGGCTCGGCACCTGGGCGGGTGAAAGCAAAGAACCGACATCGTCTGGAAGCCTACTGCATGCTCTACTCAGACTACTTCACCGACGGTCCATTGCACGGTGAGAAAACATTTCGGCGCCGTTATCGGATGATCCGAAAGCTTTTCCTCAGGATTGTGAATTCCATTCGGGAGTTCAACAGCTACTTCAAGTGCAAGATGGATTGCACCGGCACACTTGGATTCACCTCAATCCATCAGTGCACAACAGCTATAAGGATGCTTGCATACGGAGCTCCCGGTGATTTACTCGACGACTATGGGCGCATGGCCGAGTCCACCACCATTGAGTGTTTCTACAAGTTCTGCAGGGCAGTGGTGGCAGTGTTTGGACCGCAATACTTATGAACACCCAATGCGGAAGACATTGCCCGGATCCTAGCACAGAATGCAGCAAGAGGATTTTCCTCGGATGCTTGGAAGCATCGACTTCATGCATTGGAAATGGAAGAACTGCCCATTTGCTTGGCAGGGGTTGTACAAAGGCGCCAAAGGCGGTTGTAGTGTGGTACTTGAGGCAGTGGCCACACAGGTCCTCTGGATTTGGCACTCTTTCTTTGGGATGCCAGGAACTCACAATGACATCAACGTCCTGCAGTGCTCCCCTGTCTTTGCCAAGCTTGTTGAAGGTCATTCTCCTCCGGTGAACTTTGAGGTTGGGAGGCACTACAACAAGGGGTACTATCTAGCTGATGCCATCTATCCGAGATGGTCGACATTTGTGAAGACCATCTCAAACCCTGTGCCAGGAGGCAAGAACGCCTTCTTTGCGAAGGTTCAGGAGGCTTGCAGGAAGGATGTCGAGCGGACATTTGATGTGCTCCAATCTCGATTTATTGTTGTCCGGTTCCCTACTCAAACCTGGTCGAAAGATCAAATGTGGGAGATCATGACTTGCTGTGTCATCTTGCACAACATGATCATTGAGAGCGAGCAGGAAGAGTCAGTGTTTGACACTAAACCATATTATAGGCAGGGTCCTCTTGCCCAAGTTGATCACCAGCTACCGGCAACCTGGACTGACTACCTCAATATGCATCAGGAGATCCGAGACCCACAGGTGCATCAAGAACTGCAACACGATCTGGTGGAGCACCTATGGAGGCTCAAGGGCGAGGCCGGGGCGACGCGGGAATGACGTGTGATGAAACTTGAGTTTTTATTTGTTAAACTATATAATTTGTACTAAACTATTTGATTTATGTGATGAAACACGCCGAAACACGCCGAACCATGCCGAACTATGTGACGAACTAATTGATTTCTATTTGTATGTGAAAATTCACGTCGAAACACGCTGAACTGCGTCGAATATGGCCGATTCAAGCAGATATCGGGCCGTTTTTTGACACAATTGGGCTAAATACTGGGCCAAAATCGGCGCCTAGGGGCGACGGCTGGGTGCCCAACCGCCCCCAGCGCCGAGTATACCGCCGGATCACCCCTAGGCCGCTCTTTTTCGGCGCCCTAGGGGGCCGAACGGCTGGAGATGCTCTTAGGGCCATGTGTGCGCAGTGGATCCCGGTCCTTGCCGTCGGGAGGGCTCCGTCTTCACATGCTCGTCGGCTTCTTGAAGATGGAATAAGATTCTCTCCGCCTAGCCCCTGTCCCAATGTTGTGTCTAGCATCATCGGAGGGTGTGTGGAGGTGTGTCTCCGGCGAATGTCATGGGATTTAGTTGGTGGTTGTCTTTGGTGGATCCGCACGGATCCCGTTTTTGTTCGTTTTTGTTCATGTGTCTGCATATTGGATCCCTTCGATCTAAACTTCTCTTTATAGCTGGCCAAATGGGCCGGGTTTTTCGGGCCGTCCCGTGAGCACGCCGGCATGGCCCGCCTTGGGCCAGGCACGGCACGGGCTAAACGGGCCAGGCCAGGCACGCGGCACGCCCTGGGCCGTGCCCGGGCCTGGAGGCTGGGCACGCGGGACGACATGACATGGCCCGATTACGTTTTTTTTATTTTTTATACATCTATATATGGCCCAACATGTAAAAATAGGCTAAAAACGCTCCGTGCATCAAATAAGAGGCTAAAAATATGCGGCCCACCATGCTAAACGGGCCAACGTGTCGGCCTGTTTACTAACTGGGTTGTGCCTGGGCCTGAGGGCGCAGCACGCGGGCCGGCACGGCACGGCCCGTATAGTAATCGTGCCCTGGCGGGCCGTGCCGGGCCAGGCACGATTACGATGGGCCGGGTCGCTCCATGCCAGGCCGGCCCGTTTGGCCAGGTATGCTTCTCTTCATTGGCGGCGGTTGCTGCTCTAGTACGTTGGTCCTATGAAGCATTAGCACAGCGACTTTTCGACTGTCTACTACAAGTTGTGCTCCGCTCCGGCGAGGGACAGGCGATGACGGCAACGCATCTTTGGCTCCTTTCAGTGCTCGTAGTCGTCGCTAGGTGGTCTATGAATCCAGATGTAATTTTTATTATTTCTGATATTCGTTGTACTGTCATGATTGGAGATGAATAGACCGAAAGTTTTCCGCAATAAATAAATAAAGTCATCTGTGATACCCCAACATACAATATGCACGTATTAAGAAGCTCGCTAGCTTCCGTTTATGCCAGCTGAGTGAAGTCTGAAATAAACCTTATGGTTGTAGACGCCGTCGCAAATGAACCCCCACGTCCAAATCCCGGAAGTCCGTACCCCAACCTCTCTGATCCCGGTCTTTTTGAGGCTTCTGTGCGTATCCAAATGTCGGGATTCATACGTGGCGCAGGAAAGAGTGGGAACTGGCTGAGTCAGCTTCTATAGGTGGGGTCTTAGGCTAAAACCTGGTCGAGCCGGACCAAGTCGCTCGAACTCCCTCGTCTTCCACTTGCCTCTTCCTCTCCCGCGATGCCTCGGCTCCTCCTCCTCCACGGCGGCGACGGCGACGAGCGGATGATCGCGGCGGTCGGCGACAACCACACTGACAGAAAGAAGCAAGGTACGCCCGGCCTATCTCCCCTCTGTATTTACAGGTTTTTTCTTCCTTTCTGGATCGGTTAGGTTTAGGGTTTTTGAAGGGTGAAGCCATGGGAATTTGGGGCCCTAATCGGTCGATTTGCTGGTGATTTATGTTGTCAAGTGTAGTAATCATTTTGCCCATCTTGCAATGTAGGTTCTTTCTGTTGAATCCATGGACCCGGCCGAGATTTTGAATGTCAGATTTCATATAGGGGGGCAATTTGTTCGTATTGGTCCTTCTCTACACTATGTTGGGGGAGATGTGGCCTACTCTCATATTGAAAGGGACAAGCTTTCCTTGCCAGAGGTGAAAGGATTTCTTGCAGATCATATGGCAGTTAAGGAAAGCATGAAATTTTACTTTCTTATGACTGGCAGAGAGTTGGTTAATGGGCTCATGTTTCTATATGATGATGCTGGGTGCATGAGAATGTCAGATCATACAACTGATGGAGGAGTTGCAGATATTTATGTGGAGTACAATGGGGAAGAGGATGAAGGAGAGGAGGGCAGTGCAAGTGGGTCTGATTTTGAGGATGAACTGAAGGACCACATGGATAGTGGAAGTGAAGAAGATATGCCTATTATCATGAGTGCTGAAGAAGTGCAATTGGAACATGTGGATGTAGAAGAAGGAATATTTGAGCAAGTGTTTGTCCCCAATGACAGTGGTGTTATTACTGCAGTCATAAGCAGCCCAATGAAGAGGATTTCTCAACAGTGCAATCCTTCTCAGAGTTCACAAGTGATCAATCCTTCCCAGCCTTCAACACATATTGCACTAGCAGTGCAAGCAAGGCATACAATAGCAGCTATAGGAGCAGAGCATGATGCATCAGCTCAAGAAGCAAGAAATGCAGCAGCAGCAGCTCAAGAAGCAGGAAATGCAGCAGCAGAGCAAGGAGCAGAGCAAAGAGCAGAGCATGCAGGAGCAGAGCAAGGAGCAAGGCTAGCAAAGGAAGAATCTGACTCAGATGATTCAGAGGACAATGAATATGTCCCACACACTGATGACAATGGAGAGGAATCAGAGGTAGTAGAGCTGAGAAAGCATGCAAGACAGTTCAAGAAAAAGATGAAAGATTCTAGGAAATGGGCTACTTCAGATGCATCAGGGGCTGTGCCTATTGATTTAATTGCAAATGTTGAGGAGGCATTAGAAGAAATGGAATTTGACTCTTCTGATGAAGATTACTCCTATGATGGAGATGAAGAGGGGAACATGGTTAGGAGGAAGAGCAGATACCCAAAATTTAACTCTGAAACTGATATCCCACATTTCAGTTTAGGGATGGTTTTCAGGAGCAAAAATCAGTTTCTAAAAGCAGTTAAGAGATATGGTCTTGCTACAGAAAGAAGCATCAGATTTGTGAAGTCTGAGGAGAATAGGGTTAGAGCCAAATGTGCATGGCCTGGCTGTCCATGGCTTGTGTATGGTGCAAAAACAAGCAGGTGCTCAAGGTTTCAAATAATAACATATGAGGAAGAGCATCACTGTGCACAAAACAGAGAAAACAGGCTTGTTTCTGCAAAGCTCATAGCAGAAAAATATGAGCATTTCATTCTGGCCAATCCTATGTGGAAGATTGATAGTATTAAAGCCACTATACTGCAAGATATGTTTGCTGATGTATCCACTTCCAAGTGTAAGGCAGCAAAAAAGATTGTTATGGATAAGCTTTTGTTTGGTATGAAGAGTGAGTACACAAAAATCTTTGACTACCAGCTAGAGTTGCTAAGGAGTAACCCAGGAAGTACAGTAGTTGTTTGCTTGGACCCAACAGAAATGGAAGTGAATGTTTTCCAGCAGTTCTATGTTTGCTACAGTGCTTTGAAGCAAGGGTTTAAAGCTGGGTGCAGGAAGGTGATAGGGCTAGATGGATGTTTTTTCAAAGGAGCATGCCAAGGTGAACTACTTGCTGCAATTGCTAGGGATGCAAACAACCAAATGTACCCTGTAGCTTGGGCAGTTGTTGAAAAGGAGACTACAGAAACATGGAAATGGTTCATTGGGCTGCTAATCAAGGATCTGGATATAAATGATCAAGGAGCTGGGTGGGTTTTCATATCTGACCAGCAAAAGGTAAACATTGTTGTTGTATGCTTTGTTTTTTGTTGCTCCGGCAATTGTTATATTTTTTATGTGCTGCAAAATTGTTAGGGTAGGGGTTGTCGACGCGATTAGGGTAGGGGTTGTCGACACGGTTAGGGTAGGGGTTGTCGACACGATTAGGGTAGGGGTTGTCGACACGGTTAGGGTAGGGGTTGTCGACACGATTAGGGTAGGGGTTGTTGACATGGTTAGGGATTAATTCTAACTTGCTTCTGTTAATTCAAAGAGCCTTTTATTAATTCTAACTTGCTTCTGTTCATTCTAACTTGCTTCATATATATATGCCTTTTATTAATTCAAAGAGCCTTTTAATTATTAATTCAAACTTGCTTCTGTTAATTCAAACTTACTTCTGTTAATTCAAACCTTGCCTTTTGTAGGGATTAATTAATAGCATGAGGGATTACTTGCCTAGGGCACAACATAGGATGTGTGCTAGGCACATTTATGCCAATTGGAGAAAGAAGCATAGAGATCATGAACTGCAGAAAAGGTTCTGGGCAATTTCCAAGTCTTCTAACAGAGAGGATTTTAACTATAACAAGGCCAAGCTTGCTCAAAAGACTCCTGAAGGTGCAAAGGATGTTATGAGGACAGAGCCAAAGCATTGGGCCAGATCATTTTTCCCACCTGGATCAAAGTGTGAATCAGTGGATAACAATCTTTGTGAGTCTTTCAATAATGCTATCATTGAGTCCAGGTTTTACCCCATAATATCACAACAAGAAATGATCAGGAAGAAAGTCTTTGCTAGAATTTAGGACTAGAGAAGTAAAAGTGTGAAGTGGCATGGCATAGCTTGCCCTAACATTATGAAGAAAATGCATGCCAACATTAAGATGACTCAGTTCTGTGAAGTGCTCTGGAATGGGAAGGATGGATTTGAGGTAAAGCACTTAAGAGGCAGAGGAAAGAGATACACAGTAAACCTTGCCAACAAGACATGCTCATGTGGGTATCTTCAACTGGCAGGCCTTTCTTGCTGCCATGCCATATGTGCCATATACAAGAGTGGCCAGAAAATAGAAGATTACATTGACCCATGCTACTACATTGATACTTTCAAGAAAATATATGAGCACTGCCTCCAACCTGTGGAAGGTGAAGAAAACTGGCTAGTTTCTCAGAACCCTAGGCCAGTGGCACCTGGATATGTTGCAATGCCTGGAGCTCGGAAAAGAAACAATGACAGGAGAAGAGAAGAGGGGGAAGCACCCAAGGGAAAGAAGTTGAGCAAGCATGGAATTCAAATCACCTGTGGATGTTGTGGAGTTCAGGGACACAACAAAGGATCTTGTAAACAGAATCCAAATAGGAACACAAAAACCAAAGCATATCTTGGGAAGAGAGGGAAAAACAAAGGGCCACTGAGGTACATAATGCAATTGCACAATAATGTAATTGCATTAAATTAGTTGCATTGCTTGCAACAATAAGCACTTAATCTTTTGTTCTTTCTATTTGCAGCAAGCAGAGACTGATGCCTCCAAAGCAAGGGCAGCTGTTGCAAGATCTTCTGCACCAGCTGGAAATTCAGGTTCTGCTCCTCCTTCTAGCTCTCAGCCAAGAACATCAAGCTTCAAACCACCTAGAGTTGCAAGACACACATCTGGAAATGATGCACCTAGAGGGGGTGCAAATGTTGGCAGAGGCAGAGGAGCAAAGAGAGGGAGAGGCACAGCTGCAAATGATGCACCTGGAGGGAGTACATCTGCTGGCAGAGGCAGAGGAGCAAAGAGAGGGAGAGCCACAGGGGGCTTCTCATCTTATTTCAATGCTTCTGGGAACTACTGAAGTTCTGGGAAAATACTAAAATGTACTGAAGTGATGTTATTTTGCATATGTTTGGTCCTTTGAACTAGTTATAATTTTCTTTGGTAGTACTGAACTAGTGAACTGATGTTATTTTGGATGTCTGTGTCCATGTGAACTTGTTACCATGTGCTATGCTAAGTACTTGTTATTATGTGCTATGGTTTCTGGCAAAAATATCATATATGTGTGTGGCTGTCCAAAATGAAGTGCAAATATTTCATGCTGTTCTTCTTGCTATACTGTCAACAATACATCTTGCTGCTGAAAAAATGACACTTCAAACCTGATACATTGCATATTGCAGTCTTTGTTTCAGAGAAATGGAAGTCTTTGCAAACTGAATATCAGTACAATTCATGACATCCATTACACATTTTGTCAAGTTCAGTACATTGCTGCCTCACAACCACATAAACTAAGATAATATCATTCCTACAGATAAACCTGAGACAAATAGCATGATGCCACAGAATAACATCATCTTTTTACTAACACATTTCTTACAAACTAATGCTCTAGCGCTTGCCACTGCATTTCCTTCATTTTTCTTTTGCAGTTCCACACTCATAGCACCATCATCTCCATCACCTAATGCAGCTACGAAATCCTCTAGATTCCACACCCTATCTCGAAGATCTCCCAGCAATCCACGAAGAAATGGAGATGGAGAAGGGTCATGCCACTGGATGAAACAGTGATGTTCAATTAACAGAATTTCTTTCAGACATAAAACAAAGAACAGAGCACCAAGCAGAGGAAGATGCAAAATGTCGAATCAATCTTACCTGAGCTTCAACGCATGCGTAATATCTCCGCCCAGGGTTCGCCGGACTCCATGATATCCACCGCGGCGCCTTCCGCCCGCAGCGCTCGCAGAAAACGGCCGGCCCGTGGTCCATGGGCTGCTGCCGATAGGGCACCGGCGACCTAACTGCAGCCACTCGGATTCAGGTTTAAAACTAACATAATCTCAGTGAGCATACATCAGTGCTTAGCTTGAACATCGGATTCAGGTTTCAGATTTCACATCCTGAACATGTGCTTGAACAGTACAGGATTTCATAGTTCTGAACACACATTCAGATTCTCCTGAACTTTGCGATGAACGACAAGTCAACGGCAGCCCCTTATTTACGATGAATTTGATTCTCCTGAACATCAAATTTTAGTCCTGAACTTTTCCAAGTCACTGGCGGCTGCTCTGAAGACCTGTCCTGAATAGTACAACAAAAGTTTCAGGAATTTACTTTGTAGCTTATATCATGCGTTTTCATGCCGATCATTTGTTCAAATAACATACATGCAGCTAGCAAACATGCGGACGTGCACGTGTACTGAACTGGGACATGCAGCTAGCTAGCACTGATGAAAATAAGCTATTGTATAGATTAATACTAATAATCTTCACCAATTCAGATTATTGGTTATATAAAAATTAAGAGCGGCATGTACTGGTACTAAAAATGAAGGATATTTGGTTTGGTCCTTTCACTAAAACAAGCAGGTAGCATGGGGACTTTAGTATCAATTAACTTCAATTTTCTCGAGATGCCACTTACTCTTAATTTGTTGCTAAGTAGGTCTTGACTAGACACAGTGTTCCTATCTCTGGGCTGCCACAAAAATGACTCTTAACTGAAAAGATAATACTAAAAATAAATCATTATACATACTGATATGCACTACCAAAATGCTCAGGTGTCATTATACAGACTGTCCATGTGCATAAGAGTAAGAAAATGTCAGGTAGTGTTACTTGTAGAGGCCACAAGCATGTTTCGTGATTATGAAAATGAGCTTACCCCTAGCAAGTCCAATATTAGCAGCGCATCATCATCATCTCCTGCACCCACCTTTGGCTGTGACAAACCAGTGATGGGTTTTCCTTCATTGTAACAGTTGCTGTTTCAGAAAACCAGTGGAACAGTTGCTGTTTCAGGGATATTGTGTGAGCAGGTAAAGGCATTTGACAGTTTCCAAATACGAGCGGAGTTTTGTTCCTCTCGTATTATTATCGCTCAGGGTTGGCTCCTAATAGTAATCCTTGTTGGCATTGAGCAGATTAAAACACCCTGTTCGGCTGTTCCAGAACCATGAATCTGCACTCCTTGCTCAATAGCCGGAGCCAGGGGAGCTGTAAGTTGGCAAGCAAAACTCGGAGCAATACAGAGTATACAGGTGTACATTCTACAGCATGCATCTCCGATAGCAGAAAGTACCACTGACTTTGCATGGAATCAGGCTGATTTACTTCATGCCGGCAAGTCAGCAATTTCTAGCCACTTGCATGCAATGCAATGGAATGCAACACAGACTTTGGCCATTCCACGGCAATATCTTGAATTCCATGCTGGACATTAAGAACAAGTGACGAGAAGCTTGAGTTTTGCAACCCGATGTAATACACTGATTATCATGACAAGGACTTCACTGCCACTTCTTACTCAAACCTGAAGCCACATATTTATCAAGTACTTAAGTGCCACTTTCAGCGAAGCAAAGTTAATTTAGGAAATAAAATTAAGATTATAATAGGGCAATCCAGTGACATAACTGTTGGTTGATGTATCAAAATGAATACTGGTCCTTTAATAGGTTAATATTGTCTCAACATGTTCTACAGTGTTCAGATAGCTAGCTTACTAACTGACACCATAAAATGTCTTCTACTTCAGGTGGAAGGAATGAATTCAGAAAATTTTCAGTCTACGAAATGACATAAATCCAGTATGAATTTCCGAGCTGTATATCCTTAACAGCATTATCTCATTATGAGAAAGTTGCCTTACATACAGACAATTTCATCATTGAGTGGAGATAAACAAAAGCTCCCAAGCCAATTGTTAGGCATTCAAGCATTACAAAACAAAAGCAGATCCACATAAGTGAAGTGCCAGGCCTATAGTTTTCCAAATGCCAAAAATGCCCAAAGCACACTTTTAAACAAAAAATTTGCAATACAGACAAATTATTCGCAAGGAGAAATAAACATAAAACTTATTCCAACAATCATCATTCAACAAAGCGATCATAGTATCCATGGTTAAGTGCTAGGGTATTGCAATTGCACGAACTACCACCATATGTAAGGGCGAACACGAACATAGTTACTAAGTAAAGCGGCAATAGCCAGCTGCATAAAGGCATCGAGGCCACATGCATCTGTGGATGCATCTTCTGCATGCAGTCATTAATCAGCTATTTCAGTCCACAATATGAGACTGAATAACAAATAATGAAAGAGATAGGGTTACCTGTTGACTGCTCTTTTCCTTTTTTAGATCAAAAGGGCTCTCACCCCGATTCCATTTGATGAAACCGCACCATCCAGTTTACAATTACAAAGCACTCGGGCCACACCGACCTACTGGCCCAGAAACTGTTGACTGTTTTTAGTTGGCATGACAGCAATAATAGAGCAAAAATTACCAGTTTGCATCCAGAAATCCGAACATGTTAATAGCAGAGATGACATTATGAGACACCAAAACTCTGCAGAATAAGACAAAAATTACCAGAGGATGAGGTTCTGGTGTGAAATCAAAACTCTGCAGAATAACACAAGTATTTGATACTCACAAGAGTAGATAAATATGTCTAGCATAATTTATTTCTTCAAACATAGGTTACATAACAGGTCGCCCAGGAGGAACAGGGATGACCTGAGCACTATCTCCAATACCTTATAATTATACGGTATATGTCATGACCTAAAGATGGTTACTGCAGCAACAATATGTTCAACATCTTCAAATGCTTGCAGAGAGACTGCTCATTTTAGCACGACGCTGAGTTATGTCAATTCTCAAGATAACATGATCAATGGTAGAACAGTTGTAAACCTAGCAGTGAGCTGCAGCACATATCCCCGAACAAGGACACGCGTCTTGAATCTTGAAAGAAGATGTTTCTGCATCTCACTGCACAAAATTCAGTCATTCATCGTAACCCTTAGCTTGCCTCTTGTTAGCGATTCACACTGTTTTCTTAGCTCAGTACTGCAATCATATATCACTAGCCGTTCCAGCGAAGATGGGAGGCCCTTCTTAGGCAGCCTTGGGATGTCTTCACAACAAACGATCATCAATGTCTTGAGGGAAGGAAGGCTGTGCAGTCTCGCAGGAAGATGTACGAGGTTCAAACAATCTTGAAATTCAAGGTCTTGCAGGGACCTGAGGAGCAGTAGCGCTCTCTCTTGCTCATCTGTTAGTCTTGTCCCTCCCCGTTCCAGCTTCTCAAGTCGTAGGCATTGGAGGCAAGTGAGGCCTTTGCACAGTGACATGTTAAGGAGAGACAAGTCATCAATGTGAAGACTTTCGAGTCGAGGGCACAGCTCATAGTTCCCCAACAAATGTTCCAAATATGGAGGCAAGCCAGGGGAGTTGAGTAGGGCCAAATTTCTGAGGTTCACAAGGGATTGCAAGCCCTCTAGTGCGATGAGTGATTCACATTTTTCAATTCTCAGATCTTCCAGCAACCTGCAGGAATGCAACTGTAGAGATACCAGGCTAGGGTTTTCTTGTACTTCCAAATTCATGAGGTTCACAAGGGATTGCATTCCCTTTACTGTGGCAAGCTGTTCGCATTCTCGAATTCTCAAATCTTCAAGCGATGTGCAGGAATGCAGCTGTAGAGATTCCAAGCCTGGGCTTTCCAATACTTCCAATTTTCTGAGACAGGTGAGATTACCCATGAAGCAGAGTGATAGTGTTTTGTGGTCATAGTTACTGATCACAACTTGTCCAAGTGGCTGTGGAAGAAGCCATGTTCTGTTTGCCTGGACATCATTTCCGTCATTATGCACCAAGGATGAGAGCAGCCCAGGACAACATTGAATTATTAGCTCCTGCAGGGAGGTAAATCCAGCAAAGTCTTCCTTGTTCCCGTAAAATCTCAAATAAGGGCTTCGAGAAATAGCTATCTTTTCTAGAGAGGAGGTGAGATTTAATGGAATGCACAAAAGTCCATCTGGACCCCAGCTTGATGAAGCCTCTGGGGCTGAGATAAAATTTGGTTGACTGTTCTCTTCCTCTTCAATCTGTAACTGTGTAAATTGAGGGCAGTCATTTAAGCACAATTCCTTCAGGATCTGCGCATGTTGCAACATCAAAAATAACCACTTCCCCGTTATTCCTGATGAACTAATATAGAGACTTCTGAGACACCGGAGGCCAAACCGATATGCACCTATAGCATATTCATCAGTAAGCTCTGGCCGAACATCTGAAGAAAAAGTTTTCTGCACCCTACTATACGGAGATCCCTTAAAGAGAAGAGCTGATTAAGACTTCGAAATGAAATAGATGTTAGGTTTCCACAACATGATATGCACAAGGATTTTAGGTCCCCCCAATTATGTAATGCCAATATTTTTCCATCCAATCTCACTGTCTCATAGGAATTCTCACCAGATCGACTATTTGGAGAAATTTCTAGATTTTCTGTGGACGATCCCTCCATCTTCAGAAGTGTTGGAACTCCGTCGATGTGCAGTCTAGAAACATTAGTTGAATGTGGTAGGAGGCACGGCATCAGTAAATGAGGACAATTGATTATTGTAAGTACTCTAAGACCGGGCAACCATAGCTTCCACCCAGTTCCGTAGTTATGACCTTCATACAATGATGGCTGCACAACAAAGTTATGACCTTTCTCAAACAGATCGAACACCTTGAGTGCAGGGCAGCTCCGGATCTCCAGTACCCTTAAACTAGAGTTCAAATCCCCTAGGGACGTGCAGGTACATCTCTCCAACTCTGGCATTTCAACTAAAATCAGCTCCTGCAATGATGGAACTGATACTTCTCTAATTTTCCGCAGGTTGCTCAACTTGAACGTCGTAAGAAACGGAAGTCTTTCTAGAGATGGAAATATAAGCCTTTCACCACAATCCTCTAGATTAACCATCCGCTCAAGGGTAAATGAAGTATCACGGCATAAGCCAACTTCTAATACTTGAAGGTGGAGAAACTTGCTCAAAACTTGTGGTAAATCTCCCGGCCAAACATGAGCATCCTGTAGGTTTAGATACCGAAGATGTGTAGGATTTACCAAACCGCATAGGAAGGAATGAGACCCAGCAGTTGCAGATACTTGTAACAGACGCAAATTGTGTGCCTTCTCAAATACTTGTTGGAACAATTGGGAGTCGTACTGTCCAATTAAGACCAATGATCTCAAATTTTTAACTTTTTTCAATGTATTTCGCAATATCTCTTGAAACTTCTCATCATACCAATACACACGACCAGTTACTATTGACAAATGTAGCACAGTTGATGAAATTTCATTGCACTGTAGAGCATCCAAAGTTGCACACTCAGCTCTTGAAATTACCCTTGCGAAATCATGCATAAGAGCACACATAACATAAGTAGTTTGATTGTTTGAAGAGTAGCCTCCTTCAATCTGCTGAAAGAAGCCCAGGTTCACTAAATTAGTCAGATAGAGCCGTCCTATCTCATCCAATCTCATACCTGAATGACTACACTTCACAAATCCCTGTGAAATCCAAATACGAACTATCTCCTCAGCGAGAAACCGATAATTGCAAGGGAATATAGCACAATATGAGAAGCATTGTTGTAAATGGTAGGGCAGTTGATCATAACAAAGCTTCAAAGTAGGCATAATGCCTCTTGTGAGTTGCAGGGATTTCCAATCTTCGTTCTTCAGAACGTTACTCCAATGTTCACTGGTAAGATGCTGTCTTAATAATGCCCCTGCAGTTTCTGCAGCTAGCGGGTTTCCTTTCAACTTTTCTATTATCTGTCCTGCCAAAGTCCTAAGACTACCTTTCACTTCATAGTTCTCATCACCAAACACACATGCTTTAAACAATATCCAAAAATCATCTTCTTGCAAACCATGTAACTTAATTGGTTCAACCGTACCTCTCCTTTTTGCAACAGATGGTTTTCTAGTTGTCACAAGTATGATATTGCCTTTTGCATTGTCAGATTTGAAAGGGGCTAATAGTTGGTTCCACTGGCAATCATTCATGTCATCCCAGACATCATCTAAAACAAGTAGAACCCTCTTTGATTTAACATAACTGCTCAAGACCTCCTGAAGCCTGGCAAAGCTGTACAGCCCTTCATGTGTTCCTTGGGAGACAAAATCCAACATCTCTCTTGAGATTCTCGTTTCATCAAATTTGTTGGACACTGAAATCCATATCCTGTGGTCAAATTGACTTTCCACAGATGGATCGTTGTATACCAGTTGAGCAAGGGTTGTCTTCCCAACCCCACCAATGCCTAAAACAGTCAGAACAGTTACACTGCTAGATAATTTGTGTCCTTTTATCAGCCGTATGATTTCTGCCTTCTCATAATCTCTCCCATAAACTTTTCCCTGAACAAGACTTGATGTTCTACGGTGTGGATGTTCTACATGGTGATTTGAACTTGCACTAGAGTCTGACCCAAGTATCATCAGAGCTGCTCTCACATCTCCTCGGATGCCTTGCAACTGATGAGTTATGTCTTTTATCCTATTGGAAAAGGTGACCTTGTCCCAAGTGTATGTGTCGGATCTGGTGTCGTGTTTTGGCTCCTCAACCTCAGCCCCTCTCATGTTTCTGGTGGATGAAATACCATCAGCATTTGCAGTAGCATCACCAGTGCTGCAATAAGAAAAAAAGATGGTTGATTGGCTGTTAGAACCACCGTAGATGTATACAGAAGACTCTTAAAATGTGCTGACCACCGATGAAGATATAAATTTCCCAGTTACCTTGAAGGGTCACTTGCTCCACGTTTCTTCTTACAACTTTTACTCTTGAGATGCTTGCGCAAAATAGGTGTCCCCTTGTCAGTTGTGCACACAACCACTACACGGCAGTGTTTACATATTGCTCTGACAGGCCCTCCATTTTCAACAAACTCCTCGATATCAAAGTGTCCCCAGGACTCGGACCGTAATCCGTCAACACTGCTACTCTCAGTCGATCTCTCCACTTGCAGTGATCCATGTGCATCCATTTCGTCAAGGTCATGCCTTGTGCCTGTACCAAAAGAAAATATGGAACGAAAATTTAACTCTCTTTCTTTGAGAATGGGCAGAAATTTAACTCCTGAGCTGTTTATCCATATATTTTCTGCTCCCTCCGTTTCGTTTTACTTTGCATACTATGTTTTCCCTGAGTCAAAGTTTTTGAGGTTTGACCAAGTTATAGAAAAACTTATCAACATTCACAATATATCAAATCAACATCATTAGATCCATGATCCATCAAGCAATAATTTTTCATATTATATTTATTTGGTATTGTAGGTGTTGATATTTGTTAATATAATTCGGTCAAACTTAACAAATCAGTACGCGGAGTAAAGAAAACGGATGGAGTACTTGATTCCCGAGAAGTCCATTAATATAAGCATTCTAAGAAAAACTTAGCGCCGTCGAGGTCACTGGAGAAGGGTGGTGATCTGAATGGTGACCTATTCTGCAGCGAGGGGGGCGCACTTGGATGGATCTGGCGGGCTTACCTCCTTCCAATTCCAGCTGCTGCTGGAGCCTCCAGTAGTCGAGCTCGTCCACCAGATCTTCCGCGCCGTAGAGCAGCTCCCTGATGCGGGAGAGCGAGCGGGCCAGCGGCTGGTTCCCGATCGCCCTCCCCTTGACAGCAGAGACCACCATCTCCACTCCCTCCACCTCAGATCTGAGCCTCTCGATGTCATCCGCGAGCCCAGCCCGGCGAATCCAAGCATCGAGCTCGCCGCCAACTAGGAGGCCGGCATAGATGGCCTGCACCAGCCACCCAATCGCGGCCTCCAGCGAAGTTTCTTCCATCAGATCCAGTAGAGAAGCAGTGGCTGCGGCCTGCCGGTCGGTGGAGCAGAGCACTGAGTGAGAGCAGAGCACTGAGTGAGAGCAGAGGCAGCAGTATGCAGCCCGGAGTCTTTTTTTTAGGGAATGCCGGGAGTCTTTTTTAATGGAACTACTCAGGTTAGTTTGTTTATTATGTTTCTCTCGACAAGGAAAAAGTCTTGGGCCGTCGTGTGCTGCGTTTTTAGTTCTACACCCGGACTTAGCAAATCTGACCCCCTATACATCCGCGTATGCATGCAGATAGATCCTCGTATTTCTGTTCTGGCATCTACATGTCTCAAATACGGACTCTTAGAACCTTACAAATACATACACGTCGATCATACAAGCCAATGCTGCACGTAAATAGCAAATGTTGGTACGAAGCATAGATAGTGTTTACATAAAATTTACTTTAAGTGCCAAACTCAAGCATTGGCTTCTTGGTTGCCACTGTGGGTCCATATGTACTCCACAAGATCATTGAGTAGTTGTGTGTGCACCTACTCATCTCAAAGATTCTAATGCATATGCAGAAAGTTCATCAGCTGAGCCGCATCTTGATCTTCTGGGATTTCTGGCCTCTTCCGATGAAGCATCAGAATCCATCATTTTTCCTAACAAAATCACAAAAAATCCGGTCGCACAATGTGTCCAACACATCAAACGCAAGACGGAGCCAGAGAGTTGCCGGACGTACCACGGTGGCGTCCGGGCCGGCGACGACGTCCCCTGCGGCAAGGAAGGGAGGGCTCTTTCGCAGCTAGTGGCGGAGAGCCTAGGAATGGCCGCGGAGCAGGCGCAGCGGCGAAGTGCGAGATGGACAAAACGGAGGAGGAAGAAGAGAGGAGATAGCAAATGCGGCTGGTCTTGGGGTGGATTTGGTGCAATTTGGGATGGGGTCGGGCCGTCGGGTCCAACGTGGCGGGCGCGCCCGGGCACCCCCATATCTGCCCCATATTTGGGCTGGATGAGGGTGCCGGTCAGCCCAGGCGTTTGAGGGCCGTTTGAGGGGTGCGTCTGGGTAAAAAAATCATGACCGGACAGTTACCGGGCGGGCCGACCAGGCGTATGAGGCGGGTTTGAGGCGCCTGGCTGTAGATGTTCTTAGTTAACACCCCTCCCCCATACCACTCGACACTCGCACGGAAGGAGACCTCACTGTCGCTGTCGTACGACAAGTGTTCGGCCAAATGTCACACTGAATATTTTGTTCGTTGTCGTTGTTGACTTTTGAAGAAAACACAATGGTTATGTATTTGACGAAGGATGAATTGTTGCATGATGCGTGGTTGGCCACAAGTTAAGTTTCAAGGCATGAATCATAACGCAACATTTTGGGTAAGTGTGCATGTTTGGTTCAATGGGCCTAAGCACTACGCGGGCCACGACATGAAGGTGATCTATGATGGTGGTATGAGATCGGTACTCCATCAATGGTACACTATTCAAAATGCCCTCAAAAAGTATTGTGGTGCATATACACAATTGCAAAGAAGGTGACCAAGGGCGCGTCACTTAAAGAGTTCATAAGTTTTGCTTCTTTGTTGCTCTTCGTGTTAGTCCATTAGTGCAGAACCGGGCTATAGCACCAGTTGTAAGGGCTTTTAGTGTCGGTTCTGTAACCGGCACTAAGGGGTAGGGACTAAAGGTCCCTCCCCCCTTTAGTACCGGTTCGGCACGAACCGCCACTAAAGTGCCACCACGTGGCACGAGCGAGGGCCGGGTGCGGGGAGACCTATAGTACCAGTTGGTAACACCAACCGGTACTAAATGTTCGGGGGGTTTTGGTTTTATTTTTTATGGGGCTTTGGTTTTATTTTTTATTTTTCCTTTAGTTTTGTGTTTTCAATTTAATTTAGAGATTGTTTTTACATTATAATGAGTTGTTAAATCATTAGATGAAAGTACCACAGATTAGTTTCAACTTGAGGCATGCATGGATCCTAGCTAAGTGATCAAAGTATATACGCCATAACCATATATATTAGTTGATCACTTATATTAGGTGAGCAAGTAATTAATATGGATATGGCATATACTTGATCACTTAGCTAGCTAGGATCCATCCAGTTGAAACTAATCTGCGGTTTCTTTCATAAATGATATAATAACTCATCATCATCATATTAATATAAAAACTATTGCATCATATATATCATCACCAACAAGTTAACGGTATACTAGATAGCTAAAAATCATTATAGTCGTCATTACCACTATTTAATCATCATAGTCATTACCGCTATCTAATCACCACCAATACCAGCTTAAAGAAAAAACATTCACTTTGTACAAGAAGGAAAGATATCATCGAGTACAACATGATCACTCTTTGAGATTAGGTTCAGGACGAAGAACACAAACATGAGAGGACAAGTACTAAGAGCATGCTAATCACTCCTGCTGCTCTTTCTTAGGTAAAATGGCATAGAACATGTGTAGCTCTCCTGATTCATCATATTGGAGCATGCAGATGAACCTGTCTCCTAATCGTGGGTTGCGCTTCTGCTTGTTGACTCCTAGTACTTCTCTGCGATCATTCACAATTTTGCTCCAGTCTTTCACTATTAAGCATTCCTCGGTTCTAGAAATTCTGAATGCACTCGTGTGCAATGTAGGATGTCTTGGCCGTAAGCTAACAATTGACATGCGACCGTTAGTCGAGATCCATTGAGGCACAACTATCATCGGGAGTCCCTGTTGAAGAGAACATCGTATATTATCATACTTAGCAACATGAAGTTTAGCTTAAAAATAATGTATGCAAAAGATTCACTGAGGACAAATAGTAAAAATCTTACCATCTTTCCTAAATACATGTGACCTGATACGTCTCCGTCGTATCTATAATTTTTGGTTATTCCATGCCAATATTCTACAACTTTCATATACTTTTGGCAACTTTTTATACTATTTTTGGGACTAACATATTGATCCAGTGCCCAGTGCCAGTTCCTGTTTGTTGCATTTTTATGTTTCGCAGAAACCCCATATCAAACGGAGTCCAAACGGGATAAAAATGGACGGAGAATATTTTTGCAATATTTATGATTTTTGGGAGGAAAAATCAACGCGAGACGGTGCCTGAGGGGGCCACGAGGCAGGGGGCGCGCCCCTGACCCTCGTGGGCACCCCGTAAGGCAGTTGATGCTCTTCTTTTGCCGCAAGAAAGCTAATTTTGGGAGAAAAATCTGGGCGAAGGTTTCAACCCAATCGGAGTTACGGATCTCCGAATATAAAAGAAACGGTGAAAGGGCAGAATCTGAGAACGCAGAAACAGAGAGAGACAGAGAGACAGATCCAATCTCGGAGGGGCTCTCGCCCCTCCCACGCCATGGAGACCAAAGACTAGAGGGGAAACCCATCTCCCATCTAGGGAGAAGGTCAAGGAAGAAGAAGAAGAAGAAGAAGGGGGGCTCTCTCCCCCTCGCTTCCGGTGGCGCCAGAACGCCGTCGGGTCCATCATCATCACCGCGATCTACACCAACAAGTTCACCTCCTTCATCATCAACTCTTCCCTCCTCTATGCAGCGGTGCAACCCCTCTTTTACCCGCTGTAATCTCTACTTAAACATGGTGCTCAGCGCTATATATTATTTCCCAATGATGTATGGCTATCCTATGATGTTTGAGTAGATCTGTTTTGTCCTATGGGTTAATTGATGATCGTGATTGGTTTGAGTTGCATGTTTTATTATTGGTGTTGTCCTATGGTGCTCTCCGTGTCGTGCAAGTGTGAGGGATCCCCGTTGTAGGGTTTGCAATATGCTCATGATTTGCTTATGGTGGGTGGCGTGAGTGACAGAAGCACAGACCCGAGTAAGTAGGTTGTTTGCATATGGGATAAAGGGGACTTGATACTTTAATGCTATGGTTGGGTTTTACCTTAATGATCTTTAGTAGTTGTGGATGCTTGCTAGAGTTCCAATCATAAGTGCATATGATCCAAGAAGAGAAAGTATGTTAGCTTATGCCTCTCCCTCAAATAAAATTGCAATAGTGATTACCGGTCTAGTTATCGATTGCCTAGGGACAAATAACTTTCTCGTGACAAAAAGCTCTCTACTAAAACTAACTTAGTTGTGTCTTCATCTAAACAGCCCCTACTATTTATTTACGTGCTCTTTATTATCTTGCAAACCTATCCTATCACACCTACAAAGTACTTCTAGTTTCATACTTGTTCTAGGTAAAGCGAACGTCAAGCGTGCATAGAGTTGTATCGGTGGTCGATAGAACTTGAGGGAATATTTGTTCTACCTTTAGCTCCTCGTTGGGTTCGACACTCTTACTTATCGAAAGAGGCTACAATTGATCCCTTATACTTGTGGGTTATCAAGACCTTTTTCTGGCGCCGTTGCCCGGGAGTCATAGCGTGGGGTGAATATTCTCGTGTGTGTTTGTTTGCTTTATCACTAAGTAATTTTTATTTGTTGTTCTTAGTTGTTCTCTATCTTTAGTTATGGTATGGAACACGAAATACCAAAAAAATAGGTGTACTTGTTACTCATGGAGATGGGGAACCTCCTAAAACCCTCGATGCTCGTTATGTGAAAGAAATTATGTACTACTTTGATAATCCTGAGAAAACCCCATTCAATTATGTTATGGGAAATATGTTGGATCAATGTGAATACTTTAGGGATTATCGCTTGACTCAAAAAGGGAAACTGTTATGGGATCAAATTTATATGTTGCGTTGGTATGCTCGGGAACTATGCTTGAGATATGATTATACTTGTTGCTCTAGGATGAAGGCTCCACACCTTTCCTTTTCGTGCAAATTTAATGATAATGAAACCTTGGCTTCTTATGCTAATGGTATATATGATTACTATGATGTGGAACAAATAGAAGAATTTGTTGCTTTTATGGGTGCTTATGAGATTGAACCTTTGTTTAAAACGTGTGAAAACATTGATGATGCTGTTTACAGACCTGAAAATTTTGCTATGCTTAAATATTGCTATGAAAATTATGAATATAATGTCGATATTGATGCATTTATTGAGGAAGTCTCCGCTGTCCAAGAAGAGACTAATATTTTGCAGGAGCCGGTGGAAGAAGGTATTGATGAAACTGTGAGCTCATTGGATGAAAAAGATGATGAGGAGAGCGAAGAACAAAAGGAGGAAGAGCGGATTAGCTACCTGTGCCCACCTTCTAATGAGAGTAACTCTTCAACTCATACATTGTTTAATTCCCCTTCATGCTTACCGGAGGATGATTGCTATGATGATTGTTATGATCCCGTTGATTCTCTTGAAATATCCCTTTTTATGATACTTGCTATGCTTGTTGGCAAGATGCTGATACGTCTCCAACGTATCTACTTTTCCAAACACTTTTGCCCTTGTTTTGGACTCTAATTTCCATGATTTGAATGAAACTAACCCGGACTGACGCTGTTTTCAGCAGAACTGCCATGATGTTGTTTTATGTGTAGAAAACAAAAGTTCTCGGAATGTCCTAAAAATCCACGGAGGCAAGTTTTGGAAAATATAAAAAATTCTGGTGAAAGAATCAAGACCAGGGGGCCCACACCCTGTCCACGAGGGTGGGGGGCGCGCCCACCCCCTGGGCGCGCCCCTTGTCTCGTGGGCCCCCTGAGGCTCCACCGACCTCAACTCCAACTCCATATATTTCGTTTCGCAGAGAGAAAAACCAGAGAGAAAGTTTCATCACGTTTTACGATACGGAGCCGCCGCCAAGCCCTAATCTCTCTCGGGAGGGCTGATCTAGAGTCCGTTCGGGGCTCCGGAGAGGGGGATTCGTCGCCGTCGTCATCATCAACCGTCCTCCATCACCAATTTCATGATGCTCACCGCCGTGCGTGAGTAATTCCATCGTAGGCTTGCTGGACGGTGATGGGTTGGATGAGATTTATCATGTAATCAAGTTAGTTTTGTTAGGGTTTGATCCCTAGTATCCACTATGTTCTGAGATTGATGTTGCTATGACTTTGCTATGCTTAATGCTTGTCACTAGGGCCCGAGTGCCATGATTTCAGATCTGAACCTATTATATTTTCATGAATATATATGTGTGTTCTAGATCCTATCTTGCAAGTCTATAACCACCTATGATGTGTTATGATCCGACAACCCCGAAGTGACAATAATCGGGACACTTCTCGGTGATGACCGTAGTTTGAGGAGTTCATGTATTCACTAAGTGCTAATGCTTTGTTCCGGTTCTCTATTAAAAGGAGGCCTTAATATCCCTTAGTTTCCGCTAGGACCCCGCTGCCACGGGAGGGTAGGACAAAAGATGTCATGCAAGTTCTTTTCCATAAGCACGTATGACTATATTCGGAATACATGCCTACATTACATTAATGAACTGGAGCTAGTTCTGTGTCACCCTAGGTTATAGCTATTACATGAGGAATCGCATTCGACATAATTATCCATCACTGATCCAATGCCTACGAGCTTTTCACATCTTGTGTTTCGCTTATTTAATTTTCCGTTGCTACTGTTACAATCACTACAAAACCCAAAAATATTACTTTTGCCACTTTTACCTTTATTATCATACTACTTTGCTACTAAATACTTTGCTGCAGATACTATGTTATCCAGGTGTGGTTGAATTGACAACTCAACTGCTAATACTCAATAATATTTTTTGGCTCCCCTTGTGTCGAATCAATAAATTTGGGTTGAATACTTTACCCTCGAAAGCTGTTGCGATCCCCTACACTTGTGGGTTATCAAGACTAATTCCTGGCGCTGTTACCGGGGAGCATAGCTCTATTCTCTGAGTCACTTGGGATTTATATCTGTTGATCACTATGAAGAACTTGAAAGACGAAAGAACCAAGATTTTTCCCTCAACTACGAGGGGAGGTAAGGAATTGCCATCTAGCTCTGCACTAGATTCTCCTTCTGTTATTAGTAAGCTTGCGACATCTAAACCTGCTACTGCTATGAATTCTGATATGTCGCATGTTATTGATGATGCCACTTCTGCTATGCATGATACTTATGATGAAACTACTTCTGTGCGTGATACTACTTTGCCATTAGGTGAATTTCTTGATGAACAACTTGCTAGGGCTAGAGAGAATTAAATTATTGAAGATGCTATTATTGATGATAGTGATGATGAAAGTTCTCCCCCTAATTATGAATTACCTGTTGTTCCTTAGGGTTATGTTATGGAAGAGGAAGCTTCTAGAGCTATCTTTGCTTGTAAAGATAGATATGATCTTAAAAAGTTATTAGCTAAATGGAAGCAGCAATCTCTTAATGCTAGAATGAAACCTGACCCTGCTTTTGCTACTTCACCTATCTGTGTTACTGATAAGGATTATGAATTCTCTGTTGATCCTGAGATTATTACTATAGTTGAATCTGATCCTTTTTATGGCCTTGAATCTGAAACTGTTGTGGCACATCTCACCAAGCTAAATGATATAGCCACCCTATTTACTAATGATGAGAAGTCCCGCTATTATTATATCCTTAAGATATTTCCATTCTCATTAAAGGGTGATGCTAAGACTTGGTTTAATTCTCTTGCTCCTGGTTGTGTGCGTAGTCCCCAGGATATGATTTATTACTTCTCTGCTAAATATTTCCCTGCTCATAAGAAACAAGCTGCCTTCCGGGAAATATATAATTTTGTGCAAATCAAAGAAGAGAGTCTCCCACAAGCTTGGGGGAGGCTTCTCCGATTACTTAATGCTTTGCCTGATCATCCTCTTAAGAAAAATGAAATACTTGATATCTTTTATAATGGACTAACCGATGCTTCCCAGGACTACTTGGATAGTTGTGCTGGTTGTGTTTTCAGGGAAAGAACAGTCGACGAAGCTGAATTACTATTGAATAATATGTTGACTAATGAAAATAATTGGACTCTCCCTGAGCCAATTCCTGAGGCAATTCCTGAACCAATTGAGCCAACTCCTGAGCCTATTCCTAAACCCACTCCGAAGAAGAGAGGTGTTTTATTTCTCAGTCCTGAAGATATGCAAGAGGCAAAGAAATCAATGAAAGAAAAAGGTATTAAAGCTGAAGATGTTAAAAAATTACCTCCTATTGAAGAAATACATGGCCTTAATATACCGCCTGTTGAAGAAACACATTGTCTTGATAACCTGACACAGGTAGTAAAGGTAAATTCTCTCTATATATATGATAAAGTTGAAATTCCCTCTACTAAATTTCATAGCCCATGCTTAGATGAATTTGATGACTTTATGGCTAGACAAGAAAGTTTTAATGCTTATGTTGGTAGAGAATTAAAGAATAATGCTTTCGAGATAGGGCGCTTGAGTGATTATATTGCTAGAGTTAAAGGTGAACTTAAACTCGTTAGCAAATATGCTTCTATGGTTGCTACTCAAGCTGAGCAAGTACTTAAAGCTCAAAATGATTTGCTTGATGAATTAAATAATAAACCTGACTTTGCTGTTAGAGTGGCTACTAGAACTGGTAGAATGACTCAGGAACCTTTGTATCCTGAAGGCCACCGTAAGAGAATCGAGCAAGATTCTCAAAGAAATAATTTAGAGGCACCTAGTTCTTCCAAAAAGAAGAAAAAGAAAAATGATAGGACTTTGCATGCTTCTAGTGAACCTGTTGTAGACACAACTGAGAATCCCAATGATATTTCTATTTCTGATGCTGAAACACAATCAGGTGATGAACATGAACCTAGTAATAATATTAATGATAATGTTCATGTTGATGCTCAAACTAGCAAAAACAATGAAGTAGAGATTGAACTTACTGTTGATCTTGATAACCCACAATCAAAGAATCAACGTTATGATAAGAGAGATTTTGTTGCTAGGAAGCATGATAGTGAAAGATAACCATGGGTTCAGAAACCCATGCCCTTTCCTCCTAAACCATCCAAGACAAAGGATGGTGAGGATTTTGAGCGCTTTGCTGAAATGATTAGACCTATCTTCTTACGTATGCTCTTAACTGATATGCTTAAAGTAAATCCTTATGCTAAGTATATGAAGGATATCATTACAAACAAAAGAAAGATACTGGAAGCTGAAATTTCCACCATGCTTGCTAATTACACTTTTAAAGGTGGAATACCAAAGAAACTTGGAGATCCGGGGGTACCAACTATACCATGCTCCATTAAAAGAAATTATGTTAGAACTGCTTTATGTGATCTTGGAGCTGGTGTTAGTGGTATGCCTCTCTCTTTATATCGTAGACTTGAATTGAATAAGACACCTATTGAAATATCTTTGCAAATGGCTGATAAATCAACTGCTATACCTGTCGGTATTTGTGAGGATGTGCCTGTTGTGGTTGCAAATGTCACTATCTTAACGGACTTTGTTATTCTTGATATTCCCGAGGACGATAGTATGTCGATTATCCTTGGTAGACCCTTTTTGAATACTGCAGGGGCTGTTATTGATTGCAACAAAGGCAATGTCACTTTTCATGTTAATGGTAATGAGCATACAGTACACTTTTCGAGGAAACAATCTCAAGTTCATAGCATCAATTCTATTGGAAAATTTCCAACTATCATTATTGGAGGTTTTGAATTTCCTCTCCCTACTATCAAGAAAAAGTATGATATTCTTATTATTGGGGATGTTCATATCCTTGTTGCGGTAACTTAGTGTTATTCGAAATTTCTCCGGTTCCGTGTTATTCGGAATGAGTTTGTTAACAAGACTTGATCAACCTTGTTAGTGGATTCATTTTGATGATCATGAGATGGATGAAACTAGAAGGCACAACCTTCTGTACCTCTTTTTATTTTCTGTTATTTAGAATAAATAAAGCAAAAATAGTATTATCCGTCTGTTTTCTGAATTATCCGTGCAATAAAAAATATCTCGAAAATAAAAGTGCTCCAAATGACCTGCAAATTTAGTATGATTTTTTATGGAATATTTGAGGATTTTAGGCACTGAAAACACTGCAGGAGGGGCAAGCACCAGGCCACGAGAGTGGAGGGCGCGCCCACACCCCCTGGGCGCGCCCCCCTATCTCTTGGGCCCCTGGTGGCCACCCTCCACTTATGCCAGCACCCACACACTCCATCTTCTTTCCAGAAAAAATCTCCATCCAGCTCAAGCACGAGTTCTAGCTCATTTTGCTGCGATTTTCGATCTCCTTGCTCAAAGCTCCATTCACAAAACTGCTTTGGGAGATTGTTGCTTGGTATGTGACTCCTCCATTGGTCCAATTAGTTTTTGTTCTAGTGCTTTATTCATTGCAATTTTTTTCTGCATAGGTGACCCTGTTCTTGAGCTTGCATGCTGAATTTATGAGGTCCCAAGTAATTCTAATGCATGATATAGGCTTTAGGCACTTGTAGGAGTAGTTGCTACCAATCTTGTTTAGTTTTATTCACTTTTATTTTGAAGTTACTAAAATTTCAGAAATTTTTCAGAAAAAGAATTATGTCTATGAGAATGTACCAAGGTGGTTCCTCGATGAAGAAAGGACCCATGATTGCTATACATGAGCAAGACGAGGAACTACCGAGGGACGCAGAAGTACGAGCTTGTGAGTGGCCATCCGCCGATTTTATGGTCGAAGCAGGCTTTAAGGAGGAATTTGACGCGTATGTGCGTAATGCTGATCTGGAGGACTTCTTACAAGATAAGTGTCCTCAGTACTAAATTGACTGATTGATTTATGCGAAGGTTTAAATATAAATGTACACGTAATTCTCCGAGTGTCCTCTTTGATATCTATGATACATCTTATACCATGGACTTAGAGGATTTTACAACTGCTTGCAAACTTTCACAGTGGGGCAATATTAATGATCCCCACAAATCTGAATTCAGAGACTTTCTTGCTAGTATTACTGTGGGAGAATCCAGGGACATAGCACAAGCTACCATAGGGAGCATTCATTTTCCTGCTATACATTATTTTGCTCTTTTCATTGGTAGATGCATTAACGGTAAAGATGAAGCATGTCATATGTGTGTCCCCGATCTTTGTGTCCTCAAGAGTGCCATGTTAGGTTATAAAGATTGTAACTTGGGGGCAATAGTTGCACGTAGGTTGCATAATAATGGTAGGGCTGGAGATTTATTTGGAGGAATTTATGCGACCCGTGTGGCTAATTATCTTGGTATAGCCCCACGAGAGGGGGCTATGATGTTACCTCCTGGTTATTTAGATTATGACGCTATGGTCCAACATCATTTTCTTCAGAGGAATGAACGATTCCTCCAGTATCAGCTAATCTATGACAGACGCAACGCTGTCCATGTTACTCTTCCTGCTCCTCTCCTTTTTGATTACCAGGCAAAAGGAAGATATGTTGTTACCAGGGAGGAAGCAACTAAACACGAGGGGAGAGCGGGGACGGCTCACCAGCATGCCGCAGCTCAGGAGGCATTTGCTGCTGCATCTCAGTACGACCCCAGTTACAACTACGGATATTTCTCACCGACTTTACATTCATGTTCACACACAATTCTAGTTGTCGGTGCTCATACTCTTTCATTGTATTATCCATGCTAGTTTAATTTTCTTTTTCTAGTTTTCTTGTGTGTTTGATAAACCTTAAGAAAAACCAAAAAAATTAGTTAGTTTAATTTCCATGCTTGTAGTAGAAATTAAAATAAAAAACCAAAAAGATTTCTCGTTCTTCTTCTTACTTGTTGGGAGCTTTCCCGTGTAAATAGTTTTATTTTCTTTTCTTTCCTTTGGGGGTCGAGAGTAGAAGACCATATTGAAAATGTTTAGTGGCTCTCTTATGCATGATTGTTTATTTAACTTAGAGCCCATATTACTCTGTCTTCTCTCTTGAGTTGAATGCTTGCAGATTCCAGCTTAGTCCAATGCACGTGCACTATTATTATTATTATACACATCGTTCGATCGTGCAAGTGAAAGGCAATAATGACTATATATGATGGACTGGTTGAGATGAGAAAAGCTGGTATGAACTCGACCTCTCTTGTTTTTGTAAATATGATGAGTTCATCGTTCCTGATTCAACTTATTATGAAGTAAACATATTTGCAATGACATTTAGAGATTATAGTTGCTTGTGCCATGCTTGATTAGCTATGAGTTATAATGGTTTACCTTGCGTGCCAACATGCTATTAGAATGATTATGATGTGGTATGATGGGATGGTATCCTCCTTTGAATGAATTGAGTGACTCGACTTGGCACATGTTCACGCATGTAGTTGAAACAAATTAACATAGCCTTCATGATATTTATGTTCATGGTAGATTATATCCTACTAATGCTTGTACTCGGTGTGAATTAATTTTAATGCATGTTTATAACTGTTGTCGCTCTCTCAGTCGGTCGCTTCCCAGTCTTCTGCTAGCCTTCACCTGTACTAAGCGGAAATACTGCTTGTGCATCCAAACTCCATAAACCCCAAAGTTATTCCATATGAGTCCACCATACCTTCCTATGTGCGATATTTACCTGCCGTTCCAAGTAAATTTGTATGTGCCAAACTCCAAACCTTCAAATGAAATTATGTTTTGTATGCTCGAGCAACTCATGTTTCAACTAGAAGAGGAGTGGACTCCGCTCCTCATTCATGAGAAAGGGCCGGTAACCGGGATGCCCAGTCCCATGATCCAAAAGATCAAAGCAAATCAAAATAATTAAACAAAACTCCCCCAGGGCTGTTGTTAGTTGGAGGCATTCATTGTTTCGAGCAAGCCATGGATTGATGCTTGTTGGTGGTGGGGGAGTATAATCTTTTTCCATTCAGTTTGGGAACTGCCTATAATGCATGTAGTATGGAAGATATTGCCATCTCATAGTTGTTGTGTTGATAGTGAAAGTATGTCGCTCAAAATGTCATTCAATCTCTATTTTAAATTCGAGCTCTGGCACCTCTACAAATCCCCACTTCCCTCAGCGAAGGGCTTATCTATTTACTTTTATGTTGAGTCATCACCTTCTTATTAAAAAGCACCCGCTGGAGAGCACACTGTCATTTGCATTCAATATTATTGATTTATATTGGGTATGACTTGCCTGGATCTCTTTTACCATGAATTACAATGTTTAGTCAGTCCTTGATCTTTAAAGGTGCTCTGCATTTATGTTTTGCGGTCTCGGAAAGGGCTAGCGAGATACCATTTTGCTATATCATGTTATGATTGTTTTGAGAAAGTGTTGTCATCTGAGTTTTATTATTATGGCTCGCTAGCTGATTATGCTATTGATATGAGTAATTGTGAGACCGAGGTTTTATTGTGAGTATGGTTAGTTCATAATATTTGCTGAAACCTGAATGCTGGCTTTGCATGTTTACAACAACAAGAGCAAACAGAGTTTGTAAAAGTTTTTCTTTATCACTTTAAGTTTATCAGCTGAATTGCTTGAGGACAAGCAAAGGTTTAAGCTTGGGGGAGTTGATACGTCTCCAACGTATCTACTTTTCCAAACACTTTTGCCCTTGTTTTGGACTCTAATTTGCATGAAACTAACCCGGACTGACGCTGTTTTCAGTAGAATTACCATGATGTTGTTTCATGTGTAGAAAACAAAAGTTCTCGGAATGTCCTAAAAATCCACGGAGGTAAGTTTTGGAAAATATAAAAAATACTGGCGAAAGAATCAAGACCAAGGGGCCCACACCCTGTCCACGAGGGTGGGGGGCGCGCCCACCCCCCTGGGCACGCCCCCTGTCTCGTGGGCCCCCTGAGGCTCCACCGACCTCAACTCCAACTCCATATATTCCATTTCACGGAGAGAAAAATCAGAGAGAAAGTTTCATCGCATTTTACGATACGGAGCCGTCGCCAAGCCCTAATCTCTCTCGGAAGGGCTGATATGGAGTCCGTTTGGGGCTCCGGAGAGCGCGATTCGTCGCCGTCGTCATCATCAACCATCCTCATCACCAATTTCATGATGGTCACCGCCGTGCTGAGTAATTCCATCGTAGGCTTGCTGGACGGTGATGGGTTGGATGAGATTTATCATGTAATCAAGTTAGTTTTGTTAGGGTTTGATCCCTAGTATCCACTATGTTCTGAGATTGATGTTGCTATGACTTTGCTATGCTTAATGCTTGTCACTAGGGCCCGAGTGCCATGATTTCTGATCTGAACCTATTATGTTTTCATGAATATATGTGTGTTCTTGATCCTATCTTGCAAGTCTATAGTCACCTATTATGTGTTATGATCCGACAACACCCCGAAGTGACAATAATCAGTATACTTCTCGGTGATGACCGTAGTTTGAGGAGTTCATGTATTCACTAAGTGCTAATGATTTGTTCCGGTTCTCTATTAAAAGGAGGCCTTAATATCCCTTAGTTTCCGCTAGGACCCCGCTGCCACGGGAGGGTAGGACAAAAGATGTCATGCAAGTTCTTTTCCATAAGCACTGCAAACCCAAAAATATTACTTTTGCCACTGTTACCTTTATTATCATACTACTTTGCTACTAAATACTTTGCTGCAGATACTAAGTTATCCAGGTGTGGTTGAATTGACAACTCAACTGCTAATACTCAATAATATTCTTTGGCTCCCCTTGTGTCGAATAAATTTGGTTTGAATACTTTACCCTCGAAAGCTGTTGCAATCCCCTACACTTGTGGGTTATCAGATGCCAATATGAATTATGATTTTGGAGATGAACTTGCTATAGTTCCTTATGTTAAACATGAAATTGTTGCTATTGCACCCACGCATGATAGTCCTATTATTTTTTTGAATTCTCCCTATCACACTATATCGGAGAAGTTTGTGCTTATTAAGGATTATATTGATGGGTTGCCTTTTACTACTACACATGATGATTTTGATAGATATAATATGCATGTGCTTGCTTCTCCTACTTGCAATTATTATGAGTGAGGAACTATATCTCCACCTCTCTATGTTTCCAACACGATAGAATTGCAAGAAATTGCTTATACTATGCATTGGCCTTTACTTGGTGTGCATGAATTGTTCTTTTATGACATGCCGATCAATAGGAAGAGAGTTCGACTTCGTTGTTGCATGATATATGTTATTTTGTGCTCACTACTAAATTACAAATCATTGTTAATTAAAATTGGCTTTGATATACCTTGGGATCCGGGTGGATCCATTACTTGAGCACTATATGCCTAGCTTAATGGCTTTAAAGAAACCGCTGCCAGGGAGACAACCCGGAAGTTTTAGAGAGTCATTTATTTCTATTAAGTGCTTTTATATAGTCTAAAAACAAAAAAATAAAGAGGGGAACCCAAAACTTTTCAAAAAGGAAAGTGAAAGTGAGAAAGACAAGCATTGTTGAAGTGGGAGAGCTCCTTGAACTTTGTTCATGCTCACGGAAACTTTGTGAATCTCAATTACAGAAACTTTTCATCAAAAATAATTATCCCCTTGTACAATTACATTGTATTATAAAAATAATGTGCTAAGGTTTGCCTTTAGGATGTTTACAATGCTTGTTGGTTTGTACGGTGCAGGACAGAAACTTTGGCTGTAGTGCGCGATTTTACATTTTTTACTGAAACGTCAAACGGTTCTGATTATTTTTACACTGCCTTGCTATACAAATTGTTTATTTTTACTAATTCTGGTAGAATTTTTGGGGTAGCATAAGTATGGTGAATGTTCAGATTTCTACATACTGTTCTGTTTTTGACAGATTCTGTTTTTGATGCATAGTTTGCTTGTTTTGATGAAACTAAGAATTTTTATCAGTGGATTAAGCCAGGGAAAAGCTATATTAAAGTAGACACAATGAAAAAACAAAATATGAATTGGTTTTCTACAGTACCTAGAGTATTGATTTGCTTTATTATACTAACGGATCTTACCGAGTTTTCTGTTGAAGTTTTGTGTGGATGAAGTGTTTGATCGAGGAGGTCTCGATATGAGGAAAAGGAAGAGAGGCAAGAGCTCAAGCTTGGGGATGCCCAAGGCACCCCAAGTATATATTCAAGGAGACTCAAGCGACTAAGCTTGGGGATGCCCCGGAAGGCATCCCCTCTTTCTTCAACAAGTATCAGTATGTTTTCGGATTCGTTTCGTTCATGCGATATGTGCAAATCTTGGAGCGTCTTTTGCATTTAGTTTTCACTTTTCTTTTATGCACCATGCTGGTATGAGCTAGTCCTTGGTTGATTTATAGAATGCTCATTGCACTTCACTTATATCTTTTGAGTATGGCTTTATAGAATGCTTCATGTGCTTCACTTATATCATTTGAAGTTTGGATTGTCTCTTTCTCTTCACATAGAAAACCGCCATTTGTAGAATGCTCTTTTGCTTCACTTATATTTGTTAGAACGTGGGCATATCTTTTGTAGAAAGAATTAAACTCTCTTGCTTGACTTATATCTATTTAGAGAGATGACAGGAATTGGTCATTCACATGGTTAGTCATAAAATCCTACATAAAACTTGTGGATCACTGAATATGATATGTTTGATTCCTTGCAATAGTTTTGTGATATAAAGGTGGTGATATTAGAGTCATGCTAGAAGGTGACTGTGTATTAGTAGAAATACTTGTGTTAAGGTTTGTGATGTTGGGGAACATAGTAATTTCAAAAAATTTCCTACGCACACACAAGATCATGGTGATGGTATAGCAACGAGAAGGGAGTGTATCTTCATACCCTTGAAGATCGCTAAGCGGAAGCGTTTATCAATGCGGTTGATGTAGTCGTACGTCTTCCGACCGATCCAAGTACCGAACGCACGGCACCTCCAAGTTCTGCACACGTTCAGCTCGATGACGTCCTCGCCTTCTCGATCCAGCAAGACGGGCGAAGTAGTAGATGAGTTCCGGCAGCACGACGGCGTGGTGACGGTGTTGGTGAATAACAATCTCCGCAGGGCTTCGCCTAAGCACTACGGAAACTATGACAGAGGATAAACTAGAGGGGACGGGGTTGCCGGCACACGGCTTGGTGTTTCTTGATGTGTCTTTGGTGCTAGCCCTACCCCTCTATTTATATGTTGAGCCTTGGGGTCGAAACTTGGAGTAAAAGCCTCCACAAAGTCGGTTTCACCCGAAAGGCAAGAGTCCTTCTCGGACTCCAGGGCCAGACGCCAGGGTTCCCGGCGTCTGGACCCAGACGCCAGGGACCCCGGCGTCTGGCCCCTGGACTCCACAAAACTTCCTTTTGCGCTTTCCAAAAACCTTGTGGGCTTTCCCCTTTGGCCCAAATAACGTGTTCTCGTACCCAAACATTTCGAGAAACATCCGGAACCCCTTCTGGTGAATTCCGGAACCCTTCCGGAGATCAAACACTATTATCCCATATATCAAACTTTATCTCCGGACCATTCCGGAGTTCCTCGTCATGTCCATGATCTCATCCAGGACTCCGAACAACATTCGGTTACCAACATGCATAACTCATATAATACTATATCGTCAACGAAACGTTAAGCGTGCGGACCCTACGGGTTCGAGAACTATGTAGACATGACCTAAAACCATTCTCGGTCAATAACCAATAGCGGGACCTGGATGCCCATATTGGTTCCTACATATTCTACGAAGATCTTTATCAGTCAAACCGCATAACAACATACTTTGTTCCCTTTGTCATCGGTATGTTACTTGCCCGAGATTTGATCGTCGGTATCCAATACCTAGTTCAATCTCGTTACCGGCAAGTCTATTTACTCGTTCCGTAATGCATCATCTCATAACTAACTCATTAATTACATGCTTGCAAGGCTTAGGTGATGAGTATTACCGAGAGGGCCCAGAGATACCTCACCGACAATCGGAGTGACAAATCCTAATCTCGAATTATGCCAACCCAACATGTACCTTCGGAAACACTGTAGAGCACCTTTATAATCACCCAGTTACGTTGTGACGTTTGGTAGCACACAAAGTGTTCTTCCGGTAAACAGGAGTTGCACAATCTCATAGTTTACAGGAACTTTGTATAAGTCATGAAGAAAGCAATAGCAGTATACTAAACGATCAAGTGCTAGGCTAACAGAATGGGTCATGTCAATCACATCATTCTTCTAATGATGTGATCCCACTAATCAAATGACAACACATGTCTATGGTTAGGAAACATAACCATCTTTGAGTAATGAGCTAGTCAAGTAGAGGCATACTAGTGACTATAGTTTTGTCTATGTATTCACACATGTATCATGTTTCCGGTTAATACAATTCTAGCATGAATAATAAACATTTATCATGATATGAGGAAATAAATAATAACTTTATTATTGCCTCTAGGGCATATTTCCTTCAGTCTCCCACTTGCACTAGAGTCAATAATCTAGATTACATAGTAATGATTCTAACACCCATGGAGTCTTGGTGCTGATCATGTTTTGCTCGTGAGAGAGGCTTAGTCAACGGGTCTGCAACATTCAGATCCATATGTATCTTGCAAATCTCTATGTCTCCCACTTGGACTTGGTCCCGAATGGAATTGAAGCGTCTCTTGATGTGCTTGGTCCTCTTGTGAAATCTGGATTCCTTTGCCAAGGCAATTGCACCAGTATTGTCACAGAAGATCTTCATTGGTCCCGATGCACTAGGTATGACACCTAGATCGGAAATGAACTCCTTCATCCAGACTCCTTCATTAGCTGCTTCAGAAGCAGCTATGTACTCCGCTTCACATGTAGATCCCGCCACGACGCTTTGTTTAGAACTGCACCAACTTACAGCTCCACCGTTTAATAAAAACACGTATCCGGTTTGCGATTTAGAATCATCCGGATCTGTGTCAAAGCTTGCATCGACGTAACCATTTACGACTAGCTCTTTGTCACCTCCATATACGAGAAACATATCCTTAGTCCTTTTCAGGTATTTCAGGATGTTCTTGACCGCTGTCCAGTGATCCACTCCTGGATTACTTTGGTACCTTCCTGCCAAGCTTATTGCTAAGCATACGTCAGGTCTGGTACACAACATTGCATACATGATAGAGCCTATGGCTGAAGCATAGGGAACATTTTTCATTTTCTCTCTATCTTCTGCTGTGGTCGGGCATTGAGTTCGACTCAACTTCACACCTTGTAGCACAGGCAAGAATCCTTTCTTTGCCTGATCCATTTTGAACTTTTTCAAAATTTTGTCAAGGTATGTGCTTTGTGAAAGTCCTATTAAGCGTCTTGATCTATCTCTATAGATCTTGATGCCTAATATGTAAGCAGCTTCACCGAGGTCTTTCATCGAAAAACTTTTATTCAAGTATCCCTTTATGCTATCCAGAAATTCTATATCATTTCCAATTAATAATATGTCATCAACATATAAAACTAGAAATGCTACAGAGCTCCCACTCACTTTCTTGTAAATACAGGCTTCTCCAAAAGTCTGTATAAAACCAGATGCTTTGATCACACTATCAAAACGTTTATTCTAACTCCGAGATGCTTGCACCAGTCCATAAATGGAACGCTGGAGCTTGCACACTTTGTCAGCACCTTTTGGATCAACAAAACCTTCCGGCTGCATCATATACAACTCTTCTTCTAGAAATCCATTCAAGAATGCAGTCTTGACATCCATTTGCCAAATTTCATAATCATGAAATGCAACAATAGCCAACATGATTCGGACAGACTTAAGCATCGCTACGGGTGAGAAAGTCTCATCGTAGTCAACCCCTTGAACTTGTTGAAAACCTTTCGCAACAAGTCGAGCTTTAGAGACAGTAACATTACCATCAGCGTCAGTCTTGTTCTTAAAGATCCATTTATTCTCAATGGCTTGCCGATCATCGGGCAAGTCAACCAAAGTCCATACTTTGTTTTCATACATGGATCCTATCTCAGATTTCATGGCCTCCAGCCATTTTGCGGAATCTGGGCTCATCATCGCTTCCTCATAGTTCGTAGGTTCATCATGGTCAAGTAACATGACTTCCAGAATAGGATTACCGTACCACTCTGGTGCGGATCTTACTCTGGTAGACCTACGAGGTTCAGCAGAAACTTGATCTGAAGTTTCATGATCAATATCATTAGCTTCCTCACTAATTGGTGTAGTTGTCACGGGAACCGGTTCTCGTGATGAACTACCTTCCAATAAGGGAGTAGATACAGTTATCTCATCAAGTTCTACTTTCCTCCCACTCACTTCTTTCGAGAGAAACTCCTTATCTAGAAAGGATCCATTCTTAGCAACGAATGTCTTGCCTTCGGATCTGTGATAGAAGGTGTACCCAACAGTCTCTTTTGGGTATCCTATGAAGACACATTTCTCCGATTTGGGTTTGAGCTTATCTGGTTGAAGTTTCTTCACATAAGCATCGCAACCCCAAACTTTAAGAAACGACAACTTTGGTTTCTTGCCAAACCACAGTTCATAAGGCGTCGTCTCAACGGATTTTGATGGTGCCCTATTTAACGTGAATGCGGCTGTCTCTAAAGCATAACCCCAAAACGATAGCGGTAAATCGGTAAGAGACATCATAGATCGCACCATATCAAGTAAAGTACGATTACGACGTTCGGACACACCATTTCATTGTGGTGTTCCGGGTGGTGTGAGTTGCGAAACTATTCCGCATTGTTTCAAATGTAAACCAAACTCGTAACTCAAATATTCTCCTCCACGATCAGATCGTAGATACTTTATTTTCTTGTTACGATGATTTTCCACTTCACTCTGAAATTCTTTGAACTTTTCAAATGTTTCAGACTTGTGCTTCATTAAGTAGATATACCCATATCTGCTCAAATCATCTATGAAGGTGAGGAAATAACGATATCCGCCACGAGCCTCAACATTCATCGGACCACATACATCTGTATGTATGATTTCCAACAAATCTGTTGCTCTCTCCATAGTTCCGGAGAATGGTGTTTTAGTCATCTTGCCCATGAGGCACGGTTCGCAAGTACCAAGTGATTCATAATCAAGTGATTCCAGAAGTCCATCAATATGGAGTTTCCTCATGCGTTTTACACCGATATGACCTAAACGGCAGTGCCACAAATAAGTTGCACTATCATTATCAACTCTGCATCTTTTGGCTTCAACATTATGAATATGTGTATCACTACTATCGAGATTCAATAAAAATAGACCACTCTTCAAGGGTGCATGACCATAAAAGATATTACTCATTATTCTCTGATTTAAATGAATAACCGTCTCGCATCAAACAAGATCCAGATATAATGTTCATGCTCAACGCTGGCACCAAATAACAATTATTCAGGTCTAAAACTAATCCCGAAGGTAGATGTAGAGGTAGCGTGCCGATCGCGATCACATCGACATTGGAACCGTTTCCCACGCGCATCGTCACCTCGTCCTTGGCCAGTGCTCGCTTATTCCGTAGTCCCTGTTTCGAGTTGCAAATATTAGCAACAGAACCAGTATCAAATACCCAGGTGCTACTACGAGCTCTAGTTAGGTACACATCAATAACATGTATATCACATATACCTTTGCTCACTTTTCCATCCTTCTTATCCGCCAAATACTTGGGGCAGTTCCGCTTCCAGTGTCCAGTCTGCTTGCAGTAGAAGCACTCAGTTTCAGGCTTAGGTCCAGACTTGGGTTTCTTCTGTTGAGAAGCAACTTGCTTGCCGTTCCTTTTGAAGTTCCCCTTCTTCTTCCCTTTGCCCTTTTTCTTGAAACTAGTGGTCTTGTTGACCATCAACACTTGATGCTCCTTCTTGATTTCTACCTCCGCGGCTTTCAGCATCGCGAAGAGCTCGGGAATAGTCTTGTTCATCCCTTGCATATTATAGTTCATCACGAAGCTCTTGTAGCTTGGTGGTAGCGATTGGAGAATTCTGTCAATGACACTATCATCAGGAAGATTAACTCCCAGTTGAATCAAGTGATTATTATACCCAGACATTCTGAGTATGTGTTCACTGACAGAACTATTCTCCTCCATCTTGCAGCTGTAGAACTTATTGGAGACTTCATATCTCTCAACCCGGGCATTTGCTTGAAATATTAACTTCAACTCCTGGAACATCTCATATGCTCCATGACGTTCAAAACATCATTGAAGACCCGGTTCTAAGCCGTAAAGCATGGCACACTGAACTATAGAGTAGTCATCAGCTTTGCTCTGCCAAACGTTCTTAACGTCGTCAGTTGCATCAGCAGCAAGCCTGGCACCCAGCGGTGCTTCCAGGACGTAACTCTTCTGTGCAGCAATGAGGATAATCCTCAGGTTACGGACCCAGTCCGTGTAATTGCTACCATCATCTTTCAACTTTGCTTTCTCAAGGAACGCATTAAAATTCAACGGAACAACAACACGAGCCATCTATCTACAAACAAACATAGACAAGCAAGATACTATCAGGTACTAAGTTCATGATAAATATAAGTTCAATTAATCATATTACTTAAGAACTCCCACTTAGACAGACATCTCTCTAGTCATCTAAGTGATCACGTGATCCAAATCAACTAAACCATAACCGATCATCACGTGAGATGGAGTAGTTTTCAATGGTGAACATCATTATGTTGATCATATCTACTATATGATTCACGCTCGACCTTTCGGTCTCCGTGTTCCGAGGCCATTTCTACATATGCTAGGCTCGTCAAGTTTAACCTGAGTATTCTGCGTATGCAAAACTGGCTTGCACCCGTTGTAGATGGACGTAGAGCTTATCACACCCGATCATCACGTGGTGTCTCGGCACGACGAACTTTGGCAACGGTGCATACTCAGGGAGAACACTTCTTGATAATTTTAGTGAGAGATCATCTTAAAATGCTACCGTCAATCAAAGCAAGATAAGATGCATAAAGGATAAACATCACATGCAATCAATATAAGTGATATGATATGGCCATCATCATCTTGTGCTTGTGATCTCCATCTCCGAAGCACCGTCGTGATCACCATCGTCACCGGCACGACACCTTGATCTCCATCGTAGCATCGTTGTCGTTACGCCATCTATTGCTTCTACGACTATCGCTACCGCTTAGTGATAAAGTAAAGCAATTACAGGGCGTTTGCATTTCATACAATAAAGCGACAACCATATGGCTCCTGCCAGTTGCCGATAACTTCGGTTACAAAACATGATCATCTCATACAATAAAATATAGCATCACGTCTTGACCATATCACATCACAACATGCCCTACAAAAACAAGTTAGACGTCCTCTACTTTGTTGTTGCAAATTTTACGTGGCTGCTACGGGCTTAGCAAGAACCGTTCTTACCTACGCATCAAAACCAGAACGATAGTTTGTCAAATAGACTCCATTTTAACCTTCACAAGGACCGGGCGTAGCCACACTCGGTTCAACTAAAGTGAGAGAGACAGACACCCGCCAACCACCTTTAAGCACGAGTGCTCGTAACGGTGAAACCAGTCTCGCATAAGCGTACGCGTAATGTCGGTCCGGGCTGCTTCATCTCACAATACCGCTCAACCAAAGTATGACGTGCTGGTAGGCAGTATGACTTATATCGTCCACAACTCACTTCTGTTCTACTCGTGCATATAACATCAACGCATAAAACCTAGGCTCGGATGCCACTATTGGGGAACGTAGTAATTTCAAAAAATTTCCTACGCACACGCAAGATCATGGTGATGGTATAGCAACGAGAGGGGAGTGTATCTTCATACCCTTGAAGATCGCTAAGCAGAAGCGTTTATCAACGCGGTTGATGTAGTTGTACGTCTTCACGATCCGACCGATCCAAGTACCGAACGCACGGCACCTCCGAGTTCTGCACACGTTCAGCTCGATGACGTCCTCGCCTTCTCGATCCAGCAAGACGGGCGAAGTAGTAGATGAGTTCCGGCAGCACGACGGTGTGGTGACGGTGTTGGTGAATAACAATCTCCGCAAGGCTTCGCCTAAGCACTACGGAAACTATGACAGAGGATAAACTAGAGGGGACGGGGTTGCCGGCACACGGCTTGGTGTTTCTTGATGTGTATTTGGTGCTAGCCCTACCCCTCTATTTATATGTTGAGCCTTGGGGTCGAAACTTGGAGTAAAAGCCTCCACAAAGTCGGTTTCACCCGAAAGGCAAGAGTCCTTCTCGGACTCCAGGGCCAGACGCCAGGGTTCCCGGCGTCTGGACCCAGACGCCAGGGACCCCGGCGTCTGGCCCCTGGACTCCGCAAAACTTTCTTTTGCGCTTTCCAAAAACCTTGTGGGCTTTCCCCTTTGGCCCAAATAACGTGTTCTCGTACCCAAACATTTCGGGAAACATCTGGAACCCCTTCCGGTGAATTCCGGAACCCTTCCGGAGATCAAACACTATTATCCCATATATCAAACTTTATCTCCGGACCATTCCAGAGTTCCTCGTCATGTCCATGATCTCATCCGGGACTCCGAACAACATTCGGTTACCAACATGCATAACTCATATAATACTATATCGTCAACAAAACGTTAAGCGTGCGGACCCTACGGGTTCGAGAACTATGTAGACATGACCTAAAACCATTCTCGGTCAATAACCAATAGCGGGACCTGGATGCCCATATTGGTTCCTACATATTCTACGAAGATCTTTATCGGTCAAACCGCATAACAACATACTTTGTTCCCTTTGTCATCGGTATGTTACTTGCCCGAGATTTGATCGTCGGTATCCAATACCTAGTTCAATCTCGTTACCGGCAAGTCTCTTTACTCGTTCCGCAATACATCATCTCATAACTAACTCATTAGTTACATGCTTGCAAGGCTTAGGTGATGAGTATTACCGAGAGGGCCCAGAGATACCTCCCCGACAATCGGAGTGACAAATCCTAATCTCGAATTATGCCAACCCAACATGTACCTTCGGAAACACCTGTAGAGCACCTTTATAATCACCCAGTTACGTTGTGATGTTTGGTAGCACACAAAGTGTTCTTCCGGTAAACGGGAGTTGCACAATCTCATAGTTTACAGGAACTTTGTATAAGTCATGAAGAAAGCAATAGCAGTATACTAAACGATCAAGTGCTAGGCTAACAGAATGGGTCATGTCAATCACATCATTCTTCTAATGATGTGATCCCACTAATCAAATGACAACACATGTCTATGGTTAGGAAACATAACCATCTTTGAGTAATGAGCTAGTCAAGTAGAGGCATACTAGTGACTATAGTTTTGTCTATGTATTCACACATGTATCATGTTTCCGGTTAATACAATTCTAGCATGAATAATGAACATTTATCATGATATGAGGAAATAAATAATAGCTTTATTATTGCCTCTAGGGCATATTTCCTTCTTGTGATTCCCGTAGCATGCACGTATGGTGAACCGTTATGTAACGAAGTTGGAGCATGAGATATTTTTTGATTGTCATCCTTTGTGTGGAGGTCGGGGGCGCGCGATGGTTAACTCCTACCAACCTCCCCCCTAGGAGCATGCGCGTAGTACTTTGTTTTGATGACTAATAGATTTTTGCAATAAGTATGTGAGTTCTTTATGACTAATGTTGAGTCCATGGATTATACGCACTCTCACCCTTCCATCATTGCTAGCCTCTTCGGTACCGTGCATTGCCCTTTCTCACCTCGAGAGTTGGTGCAAACTTCGCTGGTGCATCCAAACCCTGTGATACGATACACTCTGTCACACATAAGCCTCCTTATATCTTCCTCAAAACAGCCACCATACCTAACTATTATGGCATTTACATAGCCATTCCGAGATATATTGCCATGCAACTTCCATCATCATCATATTCATGACTTGAGCATTCATTGTCATATTGCTTTGCATGATCGTAAGATAGCTAGCATGATGTTTTCATGGCTTGTACGTTTTTGTTGTCATTGCTACGCTAGATCATTACACATCCTGGTACACCGCCGGAGGCATTCATATAGAGTCATATCTTTGTTCTAGTACCGAGTTGTAATATTGAGTTGTAAGTAAATAAAAGTGTGATGATCATCATTATTAGAGCATTGCCCTAGTGAGGAAAGAATGAAGGAGACTATGATTCCCCCACAAGTCGGGGTGAGACTCTGGACTTAATGAAAAAAAAGAAAGGCCAAAGAAGCCCAAATAAAAAAGGGGGCCAAAGAAGCCCACCAACCAAAAAAAAAGAGAAAATAAAAAAAAATAAAAAATGAGAGAAAAAGAGAGAAGGGGCGATGTTACTATCCTTTTACCACACTTGTGCTTCAGAGTAGCACCATGTTCTTCATATAGAGAGTCTCCTATATTGTCACTTTCATATACTAGTGGGAATTTTCATTATAGAACTTGTCTTGTATATTTCGATGATGGACTTCCTCAAACGCCCAAGGTCTTCATGAGCAAGCAAGTTGGATGCACACCCACTTAGTTTCAGTTTGAGCTTTCATACACTTATAACTCTAGTGCATCCGTTGCATGGCAATCCCTACTACTAGCATTGACATCAATTGATGGGCATCTCCATAGCCCGTTGATTAGCCGCGTCGATGTGTGACTTTCTCCCTTTTTGTCTTCTCCACACAACCTCCACCATCATACTCTATTCCACCCATAGTGCTATATCCATGCCTCACGCTCATGTATTGCGTGAGAGTTGAAAAAGTTTGACAATACTAAAGTATGAAACAATTGCTTGGCTAAAACCGGGGTTTTGCATGATTTGAATATTTAATGTGATGAAGATGGAGCATAGCCAGACTATATGATTTTGTAGGGATAACTTTCTTTGGCCATGTTGTTTTGAAAAGACATGATTGCTTTATTAGTACGCTTGAATTATTATCGTTTTTATGTCAAATGATAAACTATTGCTTTGAATCACTCTTGTCTTAATATTCATGCCATGATTAGATACTTGATCAAGATTATGCTAGGTAGCCTTCCACATCAAAAATTATCTTTTTTATCATTTACCTACTCAAGGACGAGCAGGAATTAAGCTTGGGGATGCTGATACGTCTTCGTCGTATCTATAATTTTTGATTGTTCCATGCCAATATTCTACAACTTTCATATACTTTTGGCAACTTTTTATACTATTTTTGGGACTAACATATTGATCCAGTGCCCAGTGCCAGTTCTTGTCTGTTGCATGTTTTATGTTTCGCAGAAACCCCATATCAAACGGAGTCCAAACGGGATAAAAACGGACGAAGAATATTTTTGGAATATTTATGATTTTTGGGAGGAAAAATCAACGCGAGACGGTGACCGAGGGGGCCACGAGGCAGGGGGCGCGCCCCTGACCCTCATGGGCACCCCGTAAGGCGGTTGACGCTCTTATTTTGCTGCAAGAAAGCTAATTTTAGGAGAAAAATCTGGGCGAAGGTTTCAACCCAATCGGAGTTACGGATCTCCGAATATAAAAGAAACGGTGAAAGGGCAGAATCTGAGAACGCAGAAACAGAGAGAGACAGAGAGACAGATCCAATCTCGGAGGGGCTCTCGCCCCTCCCATGCCATGGAGACCAAGTACTAGAGTGGAAACCCTTCTCCCATCTAGGGAGAAGGTCAAGGAAGAAGAAGAATAAGGGGGGCTCTCTCCCCCTCGCTTCCGGTGGCGCCGGAACGCCGCTGGGGCCATCATCATCACCGCGATCTACACCAACAACTTCACCGCCTTCATCACCAACTCTTCCCTCCTCTATGCAGCGGTGTAACCCCTCTTTTACCCGCTATAATCTCTACTTAAACATGATGCTCAACGCTATATATTATTTCCCAATGATGTATGGCTATCCTATGATGTTTGAGTAGATCCGTTTTGTCCTATGGGTTAATTGATGATCGTGATTGGTTTGAGTTGCATGTTTTATTGTTGGTGCTGTCCTATGGTGATCTCCATGTCGTGCAAGCGTGAGGGATCCCCGTTGTAGGGTTTGCAATATGCTCATGATTTGCTTATGGTGGGTGGCGTGAGTGACAGAAGCACAGACCCGAGTAAGTAGGTTGTTTGCGTATGGGATAAATGGGACTTGATACTTTAATGCTATGGTTGGGTTTTACCTTAATGATCTTTAGTAGTTGCGGATGCTTGCTAGAGTTCCAATCATAAGTGCATATGATCCAAGAAGAGAAAGTATGTTAGCTTATGCCTCTCCCTCAAATAAAATTGCAATAGTGATTACCGGTCTAGTTATCGATTGCCTAGGGACAAATAACTTTTTCGTGACAAAAAGCTCTCTACTAAAACTAACTTAGTTGTGTCTTCATCTAAACAGCCACTACTTTTTATTTACGTGCTCTTTATTATCTTGCAAACCTATCCTATCACACCTACAAAGTACTTCTAGTTTCATACTTGTTCTAGGTAAAGCGAACGTCAAGCGTGCGTAGAGTTGTATCGGTGGTCGATAGAACTTGAGGGAATACTTGTTCTACCTTTAGCTCCTCGTTGGGTTCGACACTCTTACTTATCGAAAGAGGCTACAATTGATCCCCTATACTTGTGGGTTATCATGACCGTAGTTCAATACGAACACTATTGGTCGCACGTTTTGAGTACTAAGATTTGCAAGTCTAGGAAAATAATTTCTCTTGATAGCATCAATATCCTCAAGCCATGAAACATATTGACTTATCTCCTCGCAGTTTAGTTCAACCCCGTGACAGTGGACGGTCCTGTCTACCAAGCGCTAGACATGTTTGCTTGAATGGAAATAAGCTGTCAATAGAAATTAGTTGTCAACTATTTTTGAAAAAACAATATCGAACATAAATATGGCATGAGAAACTCACATAATGGTAGAACTGGAGGCGTCTGCACATCGACCCAAATGTCTCTATTACCTTCAATATCATCTTCGGAACGAATATCAAAGGTGATAAACATATCAGGCTCAAATGCATAAACATTGCATAGTGCTTGCCAAGTTTTGCATTCAAAATGGGTGTAGGTTTCTTGATTGTATAATTTGACGTTGAAGGTATAACCATGCTCGGTCTTCAAGTAAACTCTCTTTACCTCCATAGTTTTGTTAGGACTGAAACCTATCTTATCCAAGACAAAAATTCTTGCATGGCAGGTGATACGCTACTAGAATAGTGAAAATTTAAAATAATAAGTTGAAGCAAATGAAGCATATATAAGTCATGCTTAATTACGAAAAAAGACTTGTCGTTGTGACTTACTGTATCCACTTCGAAGGTCTCATTCAGCTTGATGCAGAAGCGCCTATCATCAACTAGGAAATTTCTGTCGCACAGGCCGCGTTGGTCTTCGCAATCTTCGCACATAATGAAATCGTTTTCGTCATCAGACGACATTTCCTATGTTCATAGGTGAAACATTAAACACTTACTAGTTATATATTAATTCAATTAATTAAACTAGTTCTATTAATTCAACTAGCTAGTTCAACTAAGCACTTACTAAAAATATACCTAAATAAAGTATAGCTCCTAATTCAACTAATTCAACTAACTAGTTCAACTAATTCAACTAAACTTGTTCTATTAATTTTCTTACTAAAAATAAAATAGCTAGTTCTATATACTAAAATTTTAATTGGATGATCAAATCTCATATACCTAAATTTAGTATATACTAATTCATCTAACATTAATATAAATTCATCTATAACTAAAAGTATAAAAAACTAACTCATCTAACATTATCTAATTCTTATATAATCTAACATCTTGACATTAAACATTTGTGTGTCTGTGTGTGTGTGTGCGCACGCGCGCAGGAGGCCGCCCGGGGGGGGGGGGGGTGATGATGGCGACGGGGGCGGCGCGGGGGCGGCGGGCCGGGGGACGGCGCGACGGGGGCGGCAACAACGTACGGCGACGGGGGCGGTGCACGGACGGGGGCGGTGACGGGCGCGACGAAGATGAAGATGATAACTGAAAATTTTTGTAAGTGCTGGTTATATAGGGGAGGCCTTTAGTACCGGTTGGAGATAGGAACCGGTACTAAAGGTTAAATTTGGCCAGGCGAAGCGGTGGGAAGCGACCCCCTTTAGTACCGGTTCGTGGCTCCACCCGGTACTAAAGGCCCGCCCTTTAGTACCGGTTGGAGCCACGAACCGGTACTAAAGGGGGAGCGCTCCCATTTCGCGGTGCTCATTGTAGTGCCACCTCGCCGAGCGAAGGGCAGCCGCACTGGTTTATAAACCCAGCCGCGGCTGCTCCTTCGAGGTCCTATATAATGCAATCCTCTGGGCCTAACTTTGCCGCACTGCCCTGTGAGCCTGCTGGGCCTTATGGGCCTACACATGCACGCCGAAGGCCGAGCAGGCCCACTGGGCAGCGCGGAAATAATTTTTTTCATATAGTTTTTTTCTTTTGTGGTTTATATATTTTCTTCTATTTATTTGTGAGTAGTTTTTTGCTGTATTTAGAGTTTCTTATATTTAATATTAATGTGTTTTATCATTATATTCATATTTGTAGTGATTTTTCAGTTCATTTTGTAGTGCTTCACTTTCACGGTGATTTAGCTCTGAAAACAAATCAGTAAATGCATCGAAAATAGCAAATTACGTCAGAAAGGGTTGAAAGTTGATGACGTGGATTTGAATTGTGCATCTGAACGCAAAAAAGTCCGGAGTTGTACTAAGTTATTAAAATATTGAATTAATAGCTGGTGTAACAGATGAGTTTTCGTCCGAAATCCTGATACTTTCTGAAAGTGCGTTATATCGACTAGAGGGGGGGGGTGAATAGGCTATTTTTATGAATTCTTCACTGAGGAATTTGCTGGTGAGGAAATTCCTTAGCGAAGAACTACTTGCAGCGGAATATGTACTCAGAAGTAAACATAACAGGATACAAACATAGTCAGCATGATGAAATGAAGACTAACACAGAGTACGGAAAGCGTAAACACATGATAGCAAGATGAAGACAAACAGACTGAAGAAATTAAACTGAGGAATTTGTGAAAGTCTTCAGTCAAAGTCTTCAAGCACAGATATGAACAACATTCAACACAGAATGAGGAAATGGAAGAGTTGAGGAAATAGAACCAGTCAGTTGGTGAAGACAATGATTTGGTAAACCAGTTCCAACTGCTGTCTCAGTTGTACGTCTGGTTGGAGCGGCTGAGTATTTAAACTCGAGGACACACAGTCCTGGACACCCAGTCTCTGAGCCGCAACTCAGGACACCCAGTCCTCACCGTATTCTCCTTGAACTAAGACCACGCAGGCCTCGTCCAATCACTCGTGGTAAGTCTTCAGGTGACTTCCAAACCTTCACAGACTTGGTCACTCGGCAATCCACAATTCCTCTTGGATGCTCTAGACCTTGACGCCTAACCGTCTGGAAGAAGCACAGTCTTCAAAGGTAACAAGCGTCGGATCCACGCAGGATCAATTTCTTCAGTGATGCTCAATCACTTTGGGTTTGTGGGGGTTTGGTTTTGGGATTTTCCTCACTTGATGATTTTCGCTCAAAGTCCTCGGAGGATGGGTTGCTCTCAAATGACAAGTGTCAAGTTCTCTCGGAGCAGCCAACCAGCTAGTGGTTGTAGGGGGCGGCTATTTATAGCCTAGGGAGCAGCCCGACATGATAAGACATAAATGCCCTTCAATGATATGACCGTTAGGTGGATAAGATATTTTGGGACAGCCGGCGCGCAGCATAGCAACGGTCGGAAATTTGACTCTCAAATTCCTCAGGGCTATCATGTTCCTCACTGTGTAGGCAATTCGCATTGGCGAATTCCTAACTCCTCAGTCAGAGAAAAGTCCTCAGTGAACAGAAGAACTGCGTCTCTGTCACTGATGAATTTGACTGAACTGTATGAGATTTCCAATGGCTTCACTCGAAGGGATTGGTAGGTGTAGGATTTTGAGTTGAGCATCACATGGGAATTTTTCCTTAGTATTTCCTCGACCCCCTTTAACAATACGGTGTTTCCTATGACTCAAGAAAGAGAAAACGAAACTACGAAAACAAAAGTCTTCACGCTTCATATTCCTCGAATGAATACCAAGTCTTCAAGGTCACACCAATTTCTTCACTTTCAAAAGTCTTCAGAATATCAAAGTCTTCAGTTGAAGAACTTCATTTTTAGGGGTCGACTTTCTCTGTAAATATCAAACTCCTCATAGACTTATAGACCTGTGTACACTCACAAACGCATCAGTTACTTAACCTATAAGTCTTCAATACACCAAAATCACTAAGGGGCACTAGATGCACTTACAATCCCCCCCTTTTTGGTGATTGATGACAACATAGATTAAGTTTTCAACGGGGATAAACATATGAAGTGTAAATACTGATATTGAGGAATTTGATTGCAAGATATAGAAGAACTCCCCCTGAATATGTGCATAGTGAGGAATTTGCTTTTGAGGCATTGCACATTTGAAGAATTGAGTCATGGAGATCTCCCCCTATATCTTGTAATTCATACACGCATTTGATATATAATATGAAGAATTTGAAATGCATGATGAAATGGGGTGCCTGATGAGATTCAGCATGCGTGCAATAATATTGACAAGGAATAAGCATGCGGAATAGCACATCAAAAGTTTCAGAGTTCAGTGCATCAAAAGCATCAGAGCACGACCAAAAGTATCAAGGCACCATCGGATTTAAGATTACAACTCGATCCAATAAAAGTTTCGGAAGAACGAGAGTTGTAACTTAATAAAAACGCCCATAATATAAACCCGCTTGAAGACTAACTCAGATTTCTCCCCCTTTGTCATCAAATGACCAAAAGGATCGAAACTGAGGACTAACGCCCCTGAAGATTTTCAAGTTGATGGAGGAGCGCCAGCGTTGTCGGGGTTGGTTGTTGAAGTAGGGCCTGCCGCAGTGTCGTCCAAATCTTCATGTTCATCAGTTTCACGTGATGAAGAATAAGAACTGGCCACTAGATCAGGAACTTTGACTCTCTTGAATTTCTTCGGAGGTGGTGCAGACCAGTCAAATGCTTCCTGGAGACCCATAGTCTTTAATTCTTCCGCGGAATATACATGATTGAGAACAACCCAGGTGCGGTTGAGGGTTTCATGAAGATAGTATTGATTTTTCTTCGCGGCATTATGTGTTGAGGTCATGTTGTGAAGAATTGCAGCAAATTGACGCTTCACCCATTTCTGATTGCGTTCAACCTTCTGATGAAGACTGAGGAGTAACTCACGGTCAGTCATCACCCTGGGTGCTGTTGCTTGAGGCTTTTGCTTGGCTGAGGTATTTGCGGCAGTGTCATGTGTTGCAGAATCGTCATTGGTGGAGTAAGATGTAGCTAGACGGAATTGACCATCCAATGGACGAGTGCCTTCATCAATCACAGCAGCTGCCTTGCCCTTATCATCAGAGGATGAAACTGGTCGCTTGAGGACTTCAATGGGCGGAAAGTAGCTACCATGGTTCAGAGTGTCAGCCTTGTAATTCAGTGAAGATCTTGCCCTTATGAATCTCATAATCCAAGGCGCATATGGCTTCAGCTCAAAAGGCGACATTGCAACATTAGCCAGAGTCCTCATGAAGAAATCATGGAAGTTGACGGGAACGCCATGAATGATGTTGAAAAGCATGTTCTTCATGATGCCAATGACATCTTCTTCATTTGAGTCGTGGCCTTTGATGGGACTCATTGTCTTTGTCGGGATTCGATAGACAGTCCGAGGCACATACAACAGTTCCTTGACGAGGAATTTGGTTCGAGGGGCCTGCCCTGGCTTCAAAGGCTTCATGAGCACTTGCATATAATGATCAGTCAGCTCGCGGTCATTGTAGATGCAACGTGCACTTTCATGGGGAGGATCAAGAGGAAGGACACGAAGCAATTCAGTTGCTGGTGCCTTGTAGTGAGTGTTTTCAGTCATCCAATTCAGCACCCATGAATTGACATCTTCAGCGTCTCCGGTGATATGCAGAGTGGCGTAGAACTGAAGAATGAGTTCTTCATTCCAATCACAGATATCAGTGCAGAAATTTAGGAGTCCTGCATCATGAATAACTCGGAGTACTGGCTCGAAGCACGACAGAGATTCCATATCCACATGAGTAATATGCTCATGATCGAAGATCTTGTCCTTGTCAAAGAGCACTGAGGAATAGAAGTTGGCTTGTGTAGCAGTCCAGAAGCGTCTTTTCCTCATGCGAGCAGAGTCATATGGATTGTAAGTAGTGAAGAACACATGCTCAGAAAAGAAATCTTCAGCCTTGAATTTTTGCTTGCTCGAGAACGGATTCTTCGGTTTGGGCAGAGGAATGTCAGTGATTTGCAGCACAACCTCAGGGATCGCGATCTCAGGTGCTTCAGGCTGAGGAATTTCTGGTTCCTCTTCTTGTGCAGTTTGGGGATCAACAGCAAGTTCTTCAGCACTAGCCCCTGGAATTTCCTCATTAACAGACGATGTGGGATGAGTTTCTTCAGAGCCCAATTGAACAGTTGTAGCCGGGGACTGAGGAATTTGTTGAATTGGAGTGAAGAGAAGAGTATTGGGATGCTGACTTTTCCAAAAGTCATCGTTCATCACTGGTGTAGTGCATCCAATATCCACGTCTTCATCTTATTTTTCAATTTCCTCAACACCAGCCTCTTCAGCTGTGAATTGAGGCATGGGTGAGGAAATAACTGGTGATGAAGGGAATGTTTCCACTTCAATTTCTTCATCAACCTGTTCTGAGGTAGCAACAGATTGATTTTCTTCATCAGATCCGCTTGGGATCTTGTAGTCTTCTCCATAAGGAACAATTTCCTTAGACGACATGGAGGAAATGGGAACGGCATCAATGGGATTTTCAAGAGAGCTGGTCGTTGACTTCATTTTCTTTGCAGCCGAAGAATTTGACGCAGCAGATGCCTTCCTCTTCTTCACTACAGCTCGCTCTGCAGCCTTTGTCTTCTTCACTTCATAGGCAGAAGGAAGAATTGGAGTTGGTGTTGGCGCAGGAGGAGCTGAGGACTGTGGTTCAGTTTCTTCAGGCGCAACTGGTGCAGTTGCCCTGATCTCTTCATTTTCTTCAGGCGCACCACTAGTGGATGCCCTGGGAATTTCTTCAGCGGCTGGAATGGAGTCATCAGCCTTGGAACTTGTATTCTCATCAGCAGGCTGAAAGTCATCAGCAGTGCTGGCATGTTCTTCAGCAGGCTGAGCAGAGTCTTCAGCCTGAGGATTTTCTTGTTGCGATGGGGCTGCAACAGTTGTCATTTTCTTCGTCAAATTGACGAATCTCACCTTGGCTCCTTGCCAATCAACATTGTAAGCATCGAAATCCTTGCTGAGGGCTTGGATTTCAGATTGAGCTTTGAGAAGTTCTTCAGGAGTCAGGTTGACGATGTTCTTCCTCAGAAGCTTCTCCTTTCTGGCTTGTGCTCTTTTTAGTTCACGAGCCTTTTCAAATTTCCATTTCTCTTCAGCGATGAAATGGTTTAGCATATGACTTTGACCAGGAGTCAGAGGCAGATCAGGTATAGGAGTGTTTGGATCCTGATGCCATAGGTCGATGAAGTCAAGGATCTTCTTCGGATCCAAAAGCAGAGGCACAGTTGTTCCTTTGGCTCTAGCGGCCTTTGTCAGTCTGTCTCTGATGATTTCTGCAAGTTCTTCATCAGAGGCTTCGTCATCAGAGGGCACGTTGAATGCAACCTGTTTCTTTCTAGGACTTGGCCGAGGACCGCGTCGAGCAGTTGCTTTTGTCTTCAGCGGAGTGGGGCCTGATGAGGACATTGGTGCAGCTGAGGAACTTGCTGAGACACCAGAAGCAATCGAGAAACCCTGAGTCCTTTGACATGTAGCCAGATGCACAGGAGTTGAGGACTTGGAGGGAGCTGCTGAGGATTTTGAGGGAGCAGCAGCAGTCTGAGGAATTTGCCGTGAGGGCGCGGCTGAGGAACTGGGCCGTGAGGGCGCTGATGGTGAAGCACTTGGCTTGCGAGCAGGCTTCTTGATTTCCTCGGCATGACCGAGGTCTCAGCGGCAGCAGCAGCAACAAAATCCTCATTGAATTTCCTCACTGCCTCCTTGGCCTGTCTTGCCAATTTGGCTTGGCGCCTGGACCATTCTTCAGGAAAGTCTTCACCACGCTTGATGCTGGTGGGATCAGCGACTTGGCCAGGTGCCAAAGGAGCTCTTGGGCATGGAGGGTTTAAGGCGAATTTCTTCATGTACTTGGGAGTAACATAGCGATATTCCCTCCATTCTCGTGCCCATCTACGTTCTATCCTCTGAATGCGCACTTTGCGCTGATTTTTGGTCTCCTTGCCAAATTTGGCTTCATCAGGTGTGCAGTAATCTTCGTAAATTTCATCAGGGATCTCAAAGGCAGTCATGACCTCCGGTTTCTTTCCTCCCTTCTGCGGTCTCTTGCCTTCTGCCATTTTCTTCAGGTGAGGAATTTGAACTATAGAGCACTCTGAAGAAGTATGCAGTTTTTCTTCGAGGAACGCTGCAAATGAGTTAAGTTGATGAGAACCTAGTGATTCAGCGGCGGACATGAGTACCTGTGAACAGAGTGTAGGTGCGAGGAATTTGGAGAGGTCATATGCGTTCTCAGAAGATTTTTTGAAAAAGACAAGTTTTGAGGAATTTGACCAGTTGAGCCTTGAGGAATTTCACTAAGCGTTTCGTCTTAGGTTCCAGAGTTGTACAGATTGAAAATCCGCCCAATTGAGGAATCTTGAAGAAATGAATGCTTAGAGAGATAAATCAAGAGCATATAGTGTGTGAGGTGTTCATATGTGAAGATTTGAAGAACAAAAACACCTTTGAAGATTCTCAGAAAGATTTGAGAATCAAAGTGAGTAATAAAAGTGACTTTTAATTACCCGAACTGAAGAACACGACGAACAGATATGAACCATGGTGAAGTTCGTCACGTTAAATCTCCCACGCCCTAACTTGGCAGAGGGAGACGGCTACGGCGGCGGCGGAGTGAAGATTTCCGCGACCGGCATGAGTACGACGACGACGAGGTCGAGGCAGTGAAGCTCTTCCTCACCGACGGTGATGGAGTAGCGGCGGCGCTAGGGTTTGAGGAGAGCTCGAGCGAGAGACAGCGACCGAGCGGAGTAAATGAAGTAAGGAAGGGAGAGGGGTATTTATAGCCACGGTAAAAACTGTTCGCCCGAAGATTTTGGGACGAACATGCCCCTGCCCTTTCTCCTTCACGCGACATGTGTCACCCACGCACTGTGCAGATGAGATCGTGTAAGATCGTGGGTGAATAAACTAATGTATCGTGGGAAGCGGAACGGTTTGAGCGGTAAAACCGAAAAACTGGATAAGATTTGTTTAAAAATTTCGTTCGCAATTTCTTCAGCTGTCAAGGACACAGTGAAGACTTTGAACGAGTCTCAATCAGAACGCACATAAAGAATTTGTGAATAGATTGGGTTGAGTATAGCATAGAGGGGGAAGGGTCCGATAACATTCACTTAGCAGAAATCACAACTTGAAGAAATAGCAATAACTGAATGTTGTAGAGGACATAAACTCATATATATATAGTCAATGAGGAAAAACGACAGAAACATTGAAGATTTTGCAAAGTTGAAGAATTTGAGAAACTGAGGAATTTCAAAAATGAGGAAAAACTCAAATTGAAGATTTTCAACTTTTGTGGTGGCGTAGCCCACCGTATAAGAATGATGATTTCAGACACCGCGTACAATTGTCGTAGGGTTTTGAGAATCAAATTCTTCATTAATTTCATCACACTCAGAGTGTTATTCTTCATTGATTGAAGAAAAACGTTTCTTCATGTGTTGCACATCTAAGTCATCAATTCTGCATAGGGGTTAGGATGTGTGTCCTTTTCAAAGAACATTCGAAGATTCTAAGATATTTAGCTCACACCGCAACTTGATAAATCTCTTCTCATCCAAGGGCTTAGTGAAGATATCAGCTAGCTGTTCTTCAGTCTTCACATGCTCGATGGAGATATCGCCCTTCAACACATGATCACGAAGAAAATGATGACGAATCTGGATGTGCTTAGTTTTCGAGTGCTGAACTGGGTTGTGAGCAATCTTGATGGCACTCTCATTGTCGTAGAGGAGAGGCACATTCTTCACGTTGACGCCATAGTCCTTGAGGGTTTGCTTCATACAAAGCAGTTAAGCACAGCATGAGCCAGCAGCAATGTATTCAGCTTCAGAAGTAGATAGTGATACGCAGTTCTGTTTCTTCGAGGACCAACAGACCAAAGATCGTCCGAGGAAATGACAAGTGCCAGATGTTGACTTGCGGTCCACACGATCACCAGCATAGTCAGAGTCAGAATATCCAATGAGATCAAAAGCAGAGCCCTTGGGGTACCATAATCCTAGTGTTGGTGTGTGAGCTAGATATCGAAGAATATGCTTCACAGCCTTATGGTGTGATTCCTTCGGTGCAGCTTGAAATCGGGCACACATGCAAACACTAAGCATTATATCTGGCCTAGATGCACATAAGTACAATAAAGAACCAATCATGGAGCGGTATACCTTGTGATCGAAGTCAATACTATTTTCATCAGTGCATAGATGGCCATTTGTGGGCATAGGAATTTTGACGCCTTTGCAATCTTGCATGCCGAATTTCCTCAGTACATCTCTGAGGTATTTCTCCTGAGATATGAATATGCCATTGTGCTGCTGACGAATTTGAAGACCTAAGAAGAATTTCAATTCTCCCATCATAGACATTTGATATTCTTCACTCATCATATAGGCAAATTCATCACTATATCGTTGGTTAGTACAGCCAAAGATAATATCATCAACATATATTTGGCACACAAACAGTTCACCATCATATGATTTAGTAAAAAGAGTAGGGTCGAGTGAACCGGGTGTGAAACCATTCTTCACGAAGAATTCCTTCAATGTGTCATACCACGCCCGAGGGGCTTGCTTGAGGCCATAGAGGGCCTTATTGAGTCTGAAGACTTTGTCAGGATTCTTGGGATCTTCAAAACCTGGGGGTTGAGCAACATATACTTCTTCCTCAAGCTTACCATTGAGGAATGCACTTTTCACATCCATTTGATATAAGATGATATCATGATGGTTAGCATAGGCAAGTAAAATGCGAATAGCCTCAAGTCTAGCAACAGGTGCAAAAGTTTCATCGAAATCAATTCCTTCAACCTGTGTGTAGCCTTGAGCTACTAGTCGTGCCTTATTCCTCACCACAAGGCCATTTTCATCTTGCTTGTTGCGGTAGATCCACTTTGTGCCAATGATATTATGCTTGCGAGGATCTGGGCGATTGACCAATTCCCAGACATTGTTCAGCTCGAACTGATATAATTCTTCTTGCATAGCCTGAATCCACTCCGGCTCCAGAAATGCTTCATCTACCTTAGTGGGCTCTGAGATAGAGATAAAAGCATAGTGCCCACAAAAGTTAGATAAGTGTGAGGCTTTTGAGCGAGTGAGAGGACCTGGTGCGCTAATGTCATCGATGATCTTCTCCACTTGCACTTCTTTTGCAACGCGTGGATGAGTTGGTTGTCGCTGAGGATTTTGATCAGTATTTTCTTCAGCACCATTTTCCTCATCATGTTCTTCAGGTGCATCAGCTCGACGTTCTTCATGAACAGGAATGAATTCTTCAGCAGATTCTTTAGTAGGAATGACATCCTCAGTTGCCTTGAGCTTGATAGCATCCTCAGGTGCTGGTTCATCTAACACAGAAGGTAGGTGCTCTCTTTGCGAGCCATTAGTTTCATCGAACCGCACATCTACAGTGTCAACAATCTTGTGAAGAACAATGTTGAAGACTCTGTAGGTGTGCGAGTCCTTTCCGTAACCAAGCATAAAACCTTCATGTGCTTTCGGTGCAAATTTAGAGTTGTGGTGAGGATCTCTAATCCAACATTTAGCACCGAAGACTTTGAAATAACTCACATTGGGTTTCTTGTCAGTGAGGAGTTCATAGGCAGTCTTCTTGAAGAATTTGTGAAGATATACTCTGTTGATGATGTGGCAGGCAGTATCAATTGCATCAATCCAAAAACGCTGAGGCATTTTGTATTCATCAAGCATAGTGCAAGCCATCTCAACAAGAGTTCTGTTCTTGCGCTCCACGACGCCATTCTGCTGAGGAGTATAGGGAGCAGATAATTCATGAGTAATACCAAGTTCATCAAGATAGGCATCAAGACCAGAATTCTTGAACTCAGTTCCATTGTCACTTCTGATATGCTTGATCTTCACACCAAAGTTGGTTGAAGCCCTCGAGGAAAATCGTTTGAAGACTTCCTGCACTTCATGTTTGTAAGTAACAATGTGTACCCATGTATATCAAGAATAATCATCAACAATGACAAAACCATATAAAGATGCATCATTAGTGACTGCTGAATAATGGTTAGGTCCGAAGAGGTCCATGTGAAGCAATTCGAATGGACGGGTAGTGGTCATGATTGTCTTCGCTGGATGCTTGGCCTTGGTCATTTTTCTGACTTCACATGCTCCGCATAAGTGATCCTTGAGGAATTTGACATTCTCAATGCCAATGACATGCTTCTTCTTCGCAAGCGTGTTCAAATTCCTCATGCCTGCATGACCAAGTCGTCGATGCCATAGCCAGCCTTCTGAAGCTTTTGCAAGTAGACACACGGCTGGTTGTGATCCTATAGAGAAATCAACAATATACAGATCTCCTCTCCTAAAGCCTTCGAAGACTTTGGAATTGTCAGCTTCCATAATCACAACACAGCGATATTTGCCGAAGACGACAACCATATCAAGATCACAAAGCATTGAGACTGACATGAGATTGTATCCTAAGGACTCAACAAGCATGACTTTGTCCATGTGCTTATCCTTAGAGATAGCAACCTTACCAAGACCCAATACCTGAGTTTTGCCTTTGTCAGCAAAGATGATATGCTTCAGAGGTGACGGTGATAAGGGAGCGTCCATCAATAGATTCTTGTCACCAGTCATGTGATTTGTACATCCACTATCGAGGACCCATTCAGTGGTTTTGGGATGATCATCCTGCAGATGAATTAGTGTAGCTTATAATCTCATATGCTTCATCAGTGAAGAATATGATATCAAGTTCATCAGATGAATTTCATCAAGCAGTAAACAGATATAGCAGTATGAGGACGTGTGAAATGAAAGTTCATTTCATCATGATTCGCCTGCGTCCTTTCAGGCAATTGTGTCAGGTCCCCAGCAAAATCTTTAGATGTTAGAGCACGTCTGGAGACCTGACCCTGCAGAAGAGATTAGTTCTTTTTCTTCACCACCCACATCTGGAGGGGTGGCAAAGAGTTCATCATCCTGCGAGCACCATGTGAGAAAGGTGGCAAAGATGCCAAACCATTTCGCTTAGCATAGGAGGGGTTAGGGTATGCATATGAATAGGCAGAGTAATTCCTCGAGGACTTATGAACATAATGATTTGAAGAATAATGCACATATTCATAGCCCTTAGCTCTACCCTGCGAGACAGAGTTGTTAGCACGATGATAATCATATGAGGACTTTGATCCAGTTGAGGAATTTGATCCTCGTGAAGAATTTGGTCCATATGAGGACTTGGATCCATATGAAGAGTTTGGTCCATATGGAGAATTTGATCTGGGGTTCCTGTTCTTCACAGGTGGTGTCATGAGGACATTCACCTGAAGACTTTCAACACAGCTTTTGGGAACCCAGATTTTCTTCATAGGGGAACCGTTCCTGCAGTTAGTGCCAACATATCTAGCAAATACTTCACCATTCTGATTTTTGAACAGTTTATAGTTGGAGTCAAATGACTCATCAGAGGAATGAGAAGATTCACACGTAAAGCCAGATAAGTTAGATGGATCAACTGGAGGTCCCTTTGCAGCAACCCATGATGTTTTGGGGTACTGCTCAGGCTTCCAATATGTTCCATCGGCATTGAGTTTCCTCTCAAAGGCAATACCCTCTTTCCTAGGGTTTCTATTGAGGATCTGCTTTTTGAGCACATCACAAAGTGTCTGATGCCCTTTGAGGCTTTTGTACATGCCTGCCATGTACAATTCCTTCAGCCCTGCATTGTCAGTGATACTAGCAATGTCCTCAGATGAGGAATTAGTGATAGCAGAGGCAGATGAAGAATTTGAAACAATTGAAGCATTTGAACATTCAGGTGAAGAATTAGAAGATTCATGTTCAATGCACTTTAAGCATAGAGGAACAAATTCTTCCTGAGAAGTGCTGATTTGTTGAGCTAGTAATGAATCGCGCTCCTTCTGAAGATCTTCATAACACACTCTTAGCTTTTCAAGATCTTCCTTTCTTTGAATAGCTTCAAGAGAAAGCTTCTCATGATCTTGCTTTTCTTGAAGAAATTCATAAGAAAGTTTCTCATGATCAGACAAGAGAGAGTTATGATGACCTTGAAGGTTATCATACTTAGAATGAAGTCTCTGAAGATTTTCAGTCAGGGCTTTAGTGCGATCCATTTCTTCACCCAACATATCATCACTTTTATCTAGCATGTTTTGAACTTTTTCAAGAGCCTGTTGTTGTTTCACAGCAATTTTAGCAAGTTTAGAGTAGCTGGGCTTGAGATCCTCATCAGATTCATTTTCACTAGAGTCAGAGGAGTTATATTTGAGTACCTTAGCTCCTTTTGCCATGAAGCAATAGGTGGGAGCGTAGCCATCATTATCTTCATTAGGCTTGTCGGTGGAGTCAGTTTCTTCGGTGTTGAAGATGGACTTGCTGACGAAAGCAGTAGCAACGGCCAGACTCGCCACACCAGACTCAGATTCTTCAGACTCCTCCTCTTCATCATTTTCCTCAGATTCAGCTTCAGAGTCCATTTCCTTGCCAATGAATGCCCGAGCTTTCTTGGAGCTGCCCTTCTTGTGAGATGAAGACTTTGAGGGTTTTGATGACGAAGATTTTGACGATTTCTTCCTCTTCTTCATATCATCAGAACTGTAATCCTTGTATTTCTTCTTCTTCTTCATTTCCTTTTCCCACTGAGGACAATCTTGAATATAGTGACCAGGCTTCTTGCATTTGTGGCAAAGTCTTCTCTTGTAGTCACTGGATGAGGAATCATTTCCTCTTGTGGGTTTTCCAAAGCGACCTCGTCTTGTGAACTTCTAGAATTTCTTCACAAGTAGAGCTAGATCCTGGCTCAGTTCTTCAGGATCACCAAGGCTACTACCAAAATCCTCACATTCAGAGTCAGACACAACCTTAGCCTTCAGGGCACGTGGTTTGCCATAGTTTGAGCCATAGAGATCTCTCTTTTCAGCAAGCTGGAACTCGTGAGTGTTTAGCCTTTCGAGGATATCAGCAGGATCAAGCGACTTGTAGTCAGCACATTCTTGTATCATCAGTCCCAGAGTATCAAATGAGGAATCAAGCGATCTCAGCAGTTTCTTCACAACTTCATGATCAGTGATGTCAGTGGCACCGAGGGCTTGAAGCTCATTTGAGATGTCAGTGAGGCGATCAAAGGTTTGTTGGACATTCTCATTGTCGAGTCTTTTGAAGTGGTTGAAGAGATTCCGAAGAACATCGACTCGAGAGTCACGCTGAGTTGAAACTCCTTCATTTACTTTGGACAGCCTATCCCAGATAAGCTTAGCAGTTTCTAAAGCACTCACTCTTCCATACTGTCCTTTGCTCAGATGGCCACAGATGATATTCTTCGCTTGAGAATCGAGTTGTTTGAATCTCTTCACATCGGTAGCGGTCAGTGTTTCAGTGACAGAGGGGACACCATTTTCCACAACATACCAGAGATCATTGTCAATTGCCTCAAGATGCATTCGCATCTTGTTCTTCCAGTAGGGGTAGTCCGTTCCATCAAAGGTAGGACACCCAGCCGAGACCTTGATCATACCTGCGGTCGACATAACTAAAACTCCAGGCGGTTAAACCAAAATCACACAGAACAAGGGAGTACCTTGCTCTGATACCAATTGAAAGTGCGTTATATCGACTAGAGGGGGGGTGAATAGGCAATTTTATGAATTCTTCACTGAGGAATTTGCTGGTGAGGAAATTCCTTAGCGAAGAACTACCTGCAGCAGAATATGTACTCAGAAGTAAACATAACAGGATACAAACATAGTCAACATGATGAAATGAAGACTAACACAGAGTACGGAAAGCGTAAACACAGGATAGCAAGATGAAGACAAACAGACTGAAGAAATTGAACTGAGGAATTTGTGAAAGTCTTCAGTCAAAGTCTTCAAGCACAGATATGAACAACATTCAACACAGAATGAGGAAATGGAAGAGTTGAGGAAATAGAACCAGTCAGTTGGTGAAGACAATGATTTGGTAAACCAGTTCCAACTGCTGTCTCAGTTGTACGTCTGGTTGGAGCGGCTGAGTATTTAAACTCGAGGACACACAGTCCTGGACACCCAGTCTCTGAGCCGCAACTCAGGACACCCAGTCCTCACCGTATTCTCCTTGAACTAAGACCACGCAGGCCTCGTCCAATCACTCGTGGTAAGTCTTCAGGTGACTTCCAAACCTTCACAGACTTGGTCACTCGGCAATCCACAATTCCTCTTGGATGCTCTAGACCTTGACGCCTAACCGTCTGGAAGAAGCACAGTCTTCAAAGGTAACAAGCGTCGGATCCACGCAGGATCAATTTCTTTAGTGATGCTCAATCACTTTGGGTTTGTGGGGGTTTGGTTTTGGGATTTTCCTCACTTGATGATTTTCGCTCAAAGCCCTCGGAGGATGGGTTGCTCTCAAATGACAAGTGTCAAGTTCTCTCGGAGCAGCCAACCAGCTAGTGGTTGTAGGGGGCGGCTATTTATAGCCTAGGGAGCAGCCCAACATGATAAGACATAAATGCCCTTCAATGATATGACCATTAGGTGGATAAGATATTTTGGGACAGCCGGCGCGCAGCACAGCAACGGTCGGAAATTTGACTCTCAAATTCCTCAGGGCTATCATGTTCCTCACTGTGTAGGCAATTCGCACTGGCGAATTCCTAACTCCTCAGTCAGAGCAAAGTCCTCAGTGAACAGAAGAACTGCGTCTCTGTCACTGATGAATTTGACTGAACTGTATGAGATTTCCAATGGCTTCACTTGAAGGGATTGGTAGGTGTAGGATTTTGAGTTGAGCATCACATGGGAATTTTTCCTTAGTATTTCCTCGACCCCCTTTAACAGTACAGTGTTTCCTATGACTCAAGAAAGAGAAAACGAAACTACGAAAACAAAAGTCTTCACGCTTCATATTCCTCGAATGAATACCAAGTCTTCAAGGTCACACCAATTTCTTCACTTTCAAAAGTCTTCAGAATATCAAAGTCTTCAGTTGAAGAACTTCATTTTTAGGGGTCGACTTTCTCTGTAAATATCAAACTCCTCATAGACTTATAGACCTGTGTACACTCACAAACGCATCAGTTACTTAACCTATAAGTCTTCAATACACCAAAATCACTAAGGGGCACTAGATGCACTTACACTTTCTAAGAGATTGTCCAGTTTATACACGAAGTGCATCCAGTTTTTGCTGTAACCCTCTCTACTTTTTTGCACATGCTATGCGGGTGAAATAATGATACCTTGCCAAGTTTCAACATTTTCAGAGTTCATTTTGTACTGCTTTTCACTTTCATGTTGATTTAGCTCTGAAAACAAATCAGTAAATGTATCGAAAATAGCAAATTATGTCAGAAAGGGTTGAAAGTTGATGACGTGGATTTGAATTGTGCATCTGAACACAAAAAAGTCCGGAGTTGTACTAAGTTATTAAAATATTGAATTAATAGCCGGTGTAACAGATGAGTTTTCGTTCGAAACCCTGATACTTCCTAAGAGATTGTCCAGTTTGTACACGAAGTGCATCCAGTTTTTGCCGTAACCCTCTCTACTTTTTTGCACATCCTATGCGGGTGAAATTATGATACCTTGCCAAGTTTCAACATTTTCAGAGTTCATTTTGTACTGCTTTTCACTTTCACGATGATTTAGCTCTGAAAACAAATCAGTAAATGCATCGAAAATAGCTGATTATGTCAGAAAGGGTTGAAAGTTGATGACGTGGATTTGAATTGTGCATCTGAACGCAAAAAAAGTCCGGAGTTGTACTAAGTTATTAAAATATTGAATAGACGGTGTAACAGATGAGTTTTCGTCCGAAACCCTAATACTTCCTAAGAGATTGTCCAGTTTGTACACAAAGTGCATCCAGTTTTTGCCGTAACCCTCTCTACTTTTTTGTACATGCTATGCGGGTGAAATAATGATACCTTGCCAAGTTTCAACATTTTCAGAGTTCATTTTGTACTGCTTTTCACTTTCACGGTAATTTAGCTCTGAAAACAAATCAGTAAATGCATCAGAAATAGCAAATTATGTCAGAAAGGTTGAAAGTTGATGACATGGATTTGAATTGTGCATCTGAACACAAAAAAGTCCGGAGTTGTACTAAGTTATTAAAATATTGAATTAATAGCCAGTGTAACAGATGAGTTTTCGTTTGAAACCCTGATACTTCCTAAGAGATTGTCCAGTTTGTACACGAAGTGCATCCAGTTTTTGCCGTAACCCTCTCTACTTTTTTGCACATCCTATGTGGGTGAAATGATGATACCTTGCCAAGTTTCAACATTTTCAGAGTTCATTTTGTACTGCTTTTCACTTTCACGATGATTTAGCTCTGAAAACAAATCAGTAAATGCATTGAAAATAGCTGATTATGTCAGAAAGGGTTGAAAGTTGATGACGTGGATTTGAATTGTGCATCTGAACGCAAAAAAAGTCCGGAGTTGTACTAAGTTATTAAAATATTGAATAGACGGTGTAACAGTTGAGTTTTCGTCCGAAACCCTAATACTTCCTAAGAGATTGTCCAGTTTGTACATGAAGTGCATGTAGTTTTTGCCGTAACCCTCTCTACTTTTTTGCACATGCTATGCGGGTGAAATAATGATACCTTGCCAAGTTTCAACATTTTCAGAGTTCATTTTGTCCTGCTTTTCACTTTCACGGTAATTTAGCTCTCAAAACAAATCAGTAAATGCATCAAAAATAGCAAATTATGTCAGAAAGGTTGAAAGTTGATGACATGGATTTGAATTGTGAATCTGAACGCAAAAAAGTTCGGCGTTGTACTAAGTTATTAAAATATTGAATTAATAGCCGGTGTAACAAATGAGTTTTCGTCCGAAACCCTGATACTTCCTAAGAGATTGTCCAGTTTGTACATGAAGTGCATCCAGTTTTTGCCGTAACCCTCTCTACTTTTTTGCACATCCTATGCGGGTGAAATGATGATACCTTGCCAAGTTTCAACCTTTTCAGAGTTCATTTTGTACTGCTTTTCACTTTCATGGTGATTTAGCTCTGAAAACAAATCAGTAAATGCATCGGAAATAGCTGAGTATTTCAGAAAGGGTTGAAAATTGATGACGTGGATTTGAATTGTGCATCTGAATGAAAAAAAAGTCCGGAGTTGTACTAAGTTATTAAAATATTGAATAGCTGGTGTGACTGATGAGTTTTCGTCCGAAACCATGATACTTCCTAAGAGATTGTCCAGTTTGTACACGAAGTGCATCCAGTTTTTGCCGTAACCCCCTCTACTTTTTTGCACATGCTATGCGGGTGAAATAATGATACCTTGCCAAGTTTCATCCTTTTCAGAGTTCATTTTGTACTGCTTTTCACTTTCACGGTAATTTAGCTCTGAAAACAAATCAGTAAATGCATCAAAAATAACAAATTATGTCAGAAAGGGTTGAAAGTTGATGACATGGATTTGAATTGTGCATCTGAACGCAAAAAAGTCCGGAGTTGTACTAAGTTATTAAAATATTGAATAGCCGGTGTAACAGATGAATTTTCGTCCGAAACCTTGATACTTCCTAAGAGATTGTCCAGTTTGTACACGAAGTGCATCCAGTTTTGCCGTAACCCTCTCTATTTTTTTGCACATGCTATACGGGTGAAATGATGATACCTTGCCAAGTTTCAACCTTTTCAGAGCTCATTTTGTACTGCTTCATGCCACAAGCCGGTACTAAAGGTGCTGGCGGGGCCCCAGCCTGGCCACAGCCTGTCACATCCTCTTTAGTACCGGTTCGTGGCACGAACCGGTACTAAAGGTTCGCCATGAACCGGTACTAATGAGCTCCTCCCGCCTAGCCGTTGGAACCGGAACTAATGGTCACATTAGCGCCGGTTCAGTTACAAACCGGGATTAATGTGCTTCACATTAGGCCATTTTTCTACTAGTGGTCATTTCATTGGTGCTCAATATTGCAACTTGCTATCATGTCATTGTCTAACACAGACACGCAAGGGCATTGTACCATACGACGGAGTGCAAACCCTTCACAATGATGGGTTGTTGGATGAAACTCAATGGCCATGGCTACTAGATCAACCAGTGCCCATGAAGAAGTTGTCTCATAGTGGTGGCTGTGACACTCCTAGATCTTCAAGGTGCGGACTGATCGCAGGGTAGCAGACGACTTCTTCTCCATGTATTATTGGTGTCGAATCTCCTTACGACTAATCCAACAATGCTAGTTCCCGCTCTTCTCGGTATGCCTACTAGTGATGGATGCTAAGTCCTTGGTGTTGGTTGCTTGTCTTAGCTCATTACTGGTTCTCATATGATGTTCCTTGTTCCTTCTTGTGTGTGTCAGATGCTACTTGTTCTGGTCGTTGTGTTGTATCACAGTCTTATTTATGATATGAAAATGGTTCAGGTCGGCGTAAGCCCGCTGTAACACCGTCAAGAAAAAGCAGGGACCCATTAATTATGAAAAAGTGTCGATGGTATGTGCTTGTTATTTCTTGCTACTATAATCCTGCGCACCCAAACGGTTTGCTTGTGCATGTACAATATAGTTAAGATGGCTCTTTCGAAATTCATTAGTGTTTCGTTAAGTATAGTATATATAGGATGTACTATGTGCGCTAGTCCTTTCTTGAGGATTCTGGTAGGGCTTCCACCACATTAGCCTTGTGAACTCTGTTGGTTCCATTCGATGAAAGGATCTGGGGAGGGATACATGATTTTTGAAAAGAAAATAAATAACTTTTTTAGGATCAATACATAGATGTCATTCATCATTTTCATCACTTCAACCATGTGATTCTCCTTATGCCGGATGCAATGACCATCAAATTGAATTGAATTTACACTAGCTTAGTCTTTTTTTTTACTTTGATAGTATACAACAACCATCGAACTGAAGCATTGATTAACGAATTTCAATGTACTTGAAGATACTATGGTCTTGATTTGGGTTTCTAAGTATTTAATGTGCACCCATCGCACCAACATCCGGTATCATTCATAAATATTAGAGACACACTACTTTCAAGTCTTAGCTCAATATACGTCCAACTAGTTGTCGTGTGGTCTTCTTTCCATGGGCCCCCGCAGACACACCATCTCTCAAATGTTGAGACTTCAGAGGAGGAGGAGGAGGAAGAAGAGTTGAGAGGAGGAGGAAGCATCCTTGAAGGATATGGAAGTAAGACACATGTAGCGTGCTTGTGCTCGGAATAGTAGGCATCCAGGAATATGTTCGTCCATGCAATCTTAGGAGTTCTTTTGATTTGAGCCAATGCCGACCATCAAGGACAGAATACTGTGAATAGTTCGAGTTGATGTTAGTGATGTTCTTGTTGTGCTTCATGTAGTCTTCCTATGTGTATGTTTGATTACAAGTGTGTATATATGTGGCTCAACTATCTGTATGTGAATCGAGATTATGCTACTTTTTATGCTTTCCTAAACATATCACTAACCGACCAATTGTGAAGTATTTGTCAGCAATGATTTGTTTCTTTGTGTCATCAAAATTACATTACTAACAGTCCAACCATCAACAGTGAGTCATCACTGACCGGTTTTTGGTTAGTATGTGACGAGGGTAGTCATCACAGACCCTGAGGCACTGACCAGCCAAAAATTGGTCAGTGATGAGGTTTTGGGTCGGTCAGTGTGCAGCAGCGATGTAGTAATTTTGGTTGGGTCGATGAAGTGTTTAGTGGTGGCAGTGGAAGTAGATTGTGACGACGTTCTTTGCTTTAGTCATCCTGGTGATATTGGCCAACCTCTCTCTTGGGGCTCGTGGCAGCGGTGAGCTCTCGGAGTTCGGCTCCCTTCGACGACGCGTGAGGTTTGGTTGCCTCTCATAGTTTTCTGGTTCTCTCTATTTGTGATGGTGGCCGTGATGTGGTCCAAAGGAGGTGCAGGGTTGTATTGATGGAACATTGCACTTCGGCACAATATGTGGCTCTCTCACTCACGCGTCATGGCTAGGCAGTGGGAAGCCCTTCAACGGTGGTTGTGACTCTCCTAGATTTTCAACGAGTAGACTGATCGTAGGGTAGGAGGCAACCTCTTCTCTACATGTTCTCTACGTCGAATCTCCTTTCGACTAATCCAACAATGCTAGTTCCCGCTCTTCTTGATCTGCCTAATGGTGATGAGTGCTAAATTCTTGGTGTTGCCTGCATGTCGTATCTCGTTTTCTGGTTCTCCTATGTTGTTCCTTGTTCCTTCTTGTGTGTGTCGAGTCCTACTTGTTGTAGTCATTGTGTTGTATCTTAGTCTTGTCTATGATATTAAAATGGTTTAGGCTGGCAAAAGACTGCATAGCACTGTCAAGAAAAAATATGGGACCCTTTAATTCTAAAAATAGGGGACCCTTTAATATGCTCTTGCTATTTCTTAATACTATAGTCATGCACACCCAAAGGGTCTGCTTGCACGTGTACAATACAATTAAGATGACTCTTCAGAAATTTATTAGTGTTATGTTATATTAGTTTTGTTAAGTATAGTATATATAGGGTGTATTATGTGTGCTAGTCTACCTTTCTTTAGGATTCTGGTAGGGCTTCCACCACATTAGCCTTGTGAACTCTGTTGCTTCCATTCAATGAATGGATGTGGAGAGCAATACATGATTTTTGAAAAGAAAAAAGAAATTTCTTTAGGATCAATACATATAAGTCATTCATCATTTTCATCGCTACAACCGTATGATTCTCCTTAAGTTGGATGCAATGACCATCACATTGAATTGGCTTTGCAATAGCTCAGTCTTTTTTACTATAATATACTACCTCTGTCCAGGTTTATTGGGCCAGAGTTCGACCATCTATATGACTAATAAAAATAAATTATATGCTATAAAAGTACACTATTGAATTTTGATTTTAAAGGGCTTTTGATGGTATAATTTTTGTGACATATACATTTTATTAGTTCAACCTATAGGTCAAACTTTAAGAGGGGCCTAATTAACCCGGATGGAGGGAGTAGTATACAACAACCAACAAACTGGAGCATTTATTGAGAGACAAATTTTCAATGTACTGAAAGATATTATGGTCTTGATCCGGGCTTTGTAAGTATGTAATGTGCACCCACCGCACCAACCTCCAATATCATTTTATAAATATTAGAGACGCACTATCTTCAAATCTTACCTCAATATATATCCATCTAGTTTTCGTGTGTTCTTCTTCCCATGGTTTTTGGGCTATGCCCTCGGCAAAGTGGGCTTTGCCTGAAGGGTTCAGGCCAAGTACCCTTAGTTGGTAATCGCATTCGGTAAAGTCTCTGCCGAGCGGGAAACGGCTTTCGCCGTGTTTTTCTGGTACTCGGAAAACTCAGAAATTCCAGTAGTGATACGAGGACTAATATTATCTAAATGTGAAAAATATAAGGTCAAAGCACAAATATTGAATCTAGACATTACAATAGAGATAAATTAGTCAAAAAAAGAAACCATAATTTAGATATTTAAGACATATGAAATAAAATGTTAAAAGTATCTAGCTGTGTTTTGGTACTATGGTGTTACAGTTGCATGGCCTGCTAATACACATGCACAAACACAAGCAGAAAGGACCGAGCTACTATATGGTGTTATAGTTGCATGAGATGCTAATATACGTGCACAAACACACGCAGAGTTACTAAGTTGTTAACTGCCATAGCAAGCTGCACAAAGTCAGATACATGAGTGCACTCAAGCACCAATCAAAACTATCATGACTTCATAAAGGTCTACACAAGATCAAAAAAAGAATAAACATGTTCCGCTTCGAAACAAAAAGAGATACAAAACTTGACACCAAACAATTAATTGAAGACTTCTATTGCCCATCTGCAAATGGCTCCTAGAGCAAGGGAACATAAGGAAGATAAGGAGTCCTACAACCCCATTCAAGATCACATATAAAACGAAGCTCCCTGGAATCCATTTCATATGCCATTAGTTTCGTCAGTGATGGGCCAGTCAGCATGTACAACTGCTCACATACAATAAATATCACATTGTGTTCTGGGTGGATTGAGATTACTCTGTAGTTCCCCGCGAACATTGAATACTCTGTTCCCAGCAGTTGTAAGTGGCTAACGCTGTGCTTCAGGGTCCAGATTTCACTACTGAAATCTTCAAGAGCCCAGATTGAGAGTTCAGAAACACACTCATTTGCCAAATGCAATTGCCCCCGTGATAGATAAACATTAGGAACACCACGAGTAGAATCTGGCATGGGGCCACGAATGAACCTGTGATTACCCTCCACATCAATTGCTACAACCAAATTATTATCTGAAGAAAAATGCAGCATCCTGTTGAAAAATATGCTACTGGGAAAACGGGATATAGGAAGTGGACTGTCCCAGACAACTCCATTTGTCCAAACTCCAGTTTTAGAGGAATAGACCCCCACTGTTTTCTTGCCTGTATCATGACCCTGCATGTTCACATCCACAACACCAGTAGTAGAAACAAACTCGAACACATGGAAGTGGGAGGAGACAGAGGGGTCGAACCCTAGGCGGGCAGTCCGCACCTTGCTAGACCAGGTGGTGGCAGGTAGGGTCACCCATGTCTCAGTGGCAGGATTGCACACCACGTAACCAAATCCATTGACTTCAGAAGGTTGGTTCCAGCAAAGGCAGAGGAGGAGGCCATTGCAGCTGTCCAGCAGGTACATGTTAACTCTCTTGCAGTTGGGCAGGAACGAGAGGGAGCAGTCCATGCTAGTGCACCAGTTCCCTGACACGCTTTGGTAACCGCAAAGCATAGCTGGGAAGCGTTCCCCTCTGAAGGTTTGGTAGAAGATGCCGGCGAGGGTCGACCGGGGCAGCTTCTTGCGGTGGTCGGGGTGGGAGACGAGGTCGCGCCACCGCCTGGAGACGCACTTGCAGCAGCAGGTGGACTGGTAGGGCACGCGCGAGATGATCTCGACCAGGAGGTCGTGCGAGAGGTCGGACACGGGGCTCCTCTTCGTGCCCCTCTTCTTCTTGTTGCAGCCGCGCGGCGCCATCAATCGGCGGCCAGTGTGCAGATCGGGACGGTACGGACGACAGAAGATTAGTGCGTGGGCGGCGGCGATGCGGGAGAGGAGAGACGAGCCGGTCCAGGTATTATCAGTCAGGGACTCAGGGTATCTGGGTTGTAATTATCTTGTTTTTAGGGAAATCTGGGCTGTAATTATATTGGCCGGCCGTATGAATCGTTCCCAATATATAAAGTAATAATAATTTATAATTGCACGTGATTATCTGGTCATCTGCTGTCCTGGTAACTATTTTTATCCTCGTGTTTTACTGTGTTTAGAAGTGATTATCCAATGTTAATCTTCTCAGGAACTTTTTGCGTAGTACTACAACAAAACTTTCTCTAGAGGTCCGGATAGGCATGTACAATGAGAAGGTTTAGGCGATACAAATATTAACATGTCTCTATATGCTGATAAATCTTCAAATTATCATAACTCAGCGACAGCGCAGGATACATCGATAATTGTGAGCAGGAGTACACCATGAGCACACCACTAGGACAGGAAACTTGTGTTACAAATTGCAGGGGGAGCATGAGGTTTTTGATTGTTGAAGCCACTGATTGTGATACATACTCGAGCTAGGACCAAAATCGAGAACTGAATTTCCATGAAACCTCATCCTCGAGCACCTACAAATCAAAGCGAGTGAAGTGCACTGTAGGTCCTTGAACTATTTCAGGGATGTCACGTAGGTCCTCGAACTATGAAAATCGTCATCCAGGTCCTCAAAGTGCAGTAAGTGTGTCATTCAGGTTCAAAATCTCCCTGACAGGCTCTAACTGGCCAGCTGGCACGTAAACAGTAACTGTAACAGTGCATGGCAAACAGTCCTGAATTCCTGTGCGTGATGAATAGTACATGACAAAGAATAAATATAAAAAATATCAAAAAACTGAGATCCTCTGTCATCGAAGAGACCCTGGCACGTGAATAGTAAAAATGGTCATTAATTCAAAAAAAAGTTTGCGAACGATGAATTTGGAAAAATATTTGTGACTTTAATAAAATGTTCGCGAACGATGAATTTGGAAAAAAATATTCGCGACTTTAAAAAAATATTCGCGAGTTTGAAAAAAGTTTGTGAACGATGAATTTGGAGAAACTATTCACGACTTTACAAAAATGTTCGCGAACGATGAATTTGGGAAAATATTCGCGACTTTAAAAAAATATTCGCGAGTTTAAAAAAAGTTCGCGAACGATGAATTTGGAAAAAATATTTGTTACTTTAAAAAAATGTTCGCGAACGATGAATTTGGAAAAATATTCGTGACTTTAATAAAATGTTCGTGAACGATGAATTCAGAAAAAATATTTGCAACTTTAATAAAAAGTTCAGTAACATTTTTTAAAGTCACGATTTTTTGTGGTTCGCGGACATTTTTTTCCATACCCACGAACAATATTTGTGGTTCGTGAACATATTTTCAAATTTATTATTTGTGAACTTTTTTAAAGTCGCAAATATTTTTCCCATATTCGCGAACATTTTTACTATTCACGCACCAGGGGTATTTTTGATGCCAAATATTTTCAGATTTTTATTGTTCATAATTTTTTTATTTTTCGCACTGTTCACCATGCCAGCTGGCTATTTAGAGGGGGGTTAGTGAGATTTTGGACCTGGATGATACACTTACTGTACTTCGAGGACCTAAATGATGATTTTCATAGTTCGAGGACCTATGTGACACCCCTGAAATAGTTTAAGGACCTACAATGCACTTTACTCAATCAAAGCCATACTGATGATGGCGAGTGTACCACAAGGTTGAACTCCGGATTCTCATCCCCAAAGCCAAGCTTCAATCCACTACTTTCATCAAGGACACAACATAGATGCGCGTCTACATAGCCCGATCAGAGATCATGTGTTTCCACTCAAGTGCATAAACTCATTTTTAAAGCCGTCTGTACCATCCGCTCTTATCCGTCTACAATGCTTCGATAGCCGGATACCTCTGGAGAAGACATCGGATGACAAAGAACTCACATACCGCCTGCCTCCCACTACGTCGCACCATCTTCGATCCAACATTAACAGGCTAAACATGACACCTCCGCCAGAGCCACCGAGCATCACCTACTGGTAGCAGGCATGACTTGACGTCTCCGTATAAGGCGCCGTCCGTAGCATCCGCCAGTATCGCGTCCACCGGTGGCTTCACCTGCCGGCGACATGCGCTGCCAGAAAACTCCAGTAGAGGCACATGTGTCACCTGCTGAGCCACATCAAACCCAATCAGTTGATGGAGTAGACGTCCCATACCGCCACCAGCCTCAGAAAGGCCGTCGCCACCTCAAGATCCAGACTCCGAGTCGCCCACACAACCCCGGATTCTGCCGCCATCGATGAAGAGGGGCTGCCACCCCGATTTCGGGCACTACATGGAGTACCCACCGTCGCGCCTGGCACTCTCGTTGCCCATACAACGGCAACAGCCACTGCGATCCCGCATCCAGTGGTGTTGACGCTGGAGGAATCTCTGGCCCCAGATGCGTCCTATAATGTCCCCAGGAGCGGGATCCCAAGATCCGCCGCCTCAAGGACCCACCACCTGGTCCGTCATCCCCGGCGGAGGGTGTCGTGGTTCTAAGTCTGACAGTAGAATGGGGGGTAGGTATGGAGAGGCAAGATCCTAGCTATGAGGTAGTTGTATACGCAAGGGATTTACGAGTTCAGGCCCTTCTCAGAGGAAGTAATAGCCCTACGTCTCGGAGCCCGGAGGCGGTCGACTGAATTATGTGCGTATGAGTTACAGGGGTGCGAACCCTTTACACTGAGGAGGGGGGTGGCTTATATAGTGTCTGCCAGACCCCTCCGGCCCTCAGTTATGCAGGGTTTAAAGTACATAAAGGATTGGCATTACTGGTAATGCCCTACATAAAGTGTCATCATGGTAATAAAGACTACTTAATTACAGACCGTTTGGATACAGAGTGACTCTTAATCTCCTGATGGTCGAGTGAGTCTTCGTGGTCGAATGCCTTTGAGTCCGTCGAGTGGAATCCCTCTTGGTCGACTGGAACGCTGTTTCTTCTGAAGATGTCCTTGGGGAGGGTCCTCTGGACAGGCCCATGACCCTACCCTAGGTACATGACTTCATCATTAGTCCCCGAATGGATCGAGGTTTGAATGAGGAAGGAGTTGATAATCTTTCCGACCTGTTTTTGTGTTCTGTGTATGTCTCATCCTGGATCAATGACCCTTTTTTTATGATGGCATCAACTTTTTCTTTCAGTCGCCTTGATACATTCTTTTCTTCTGTCGAGTGAACTTTTGTACTTGGTGAACTTCTGAGCGACGGATCGTAGGAAATCTACCGTCTAACAAGTTGATCTGCTGTTAGCGGATTTTGTGGGATCCGAATTTTGGGAAGCGTGCGAAGCAGGGTGGACCACGGTACTCGGATGGGATAAGGCGTAGACGCCTCGATTTCCGTGCCGCCTTTTTCGCCACGTATCGCGCGCGCGCGACTGTTTCGGGATTTGACAGGACCGCCCTGGCCTACTTGTCAGCCACTCGGAAGCGTCCCTATATAAGGTGTTGGGCGAGGGTTTTTGAACAGTGCCTCTCCATTCCCCTTTCTGCCTTCTTCACCCCCGCTAGCTGCGCCCGCTTTTGCCTCCGCCCATCCACTCCTCGCGCGCTTCGCCGGTGACAATGGTGAAGGAGAAGACGGCGGCCTTGGAGCGAGCGAAGAAGGCGACGGCAACGGCGAAAGCGAAGGGAAGAGCAACCAGTCGGGGTGGATCTTCGTCGAGGTCTCGCCTGCCGCAAGGTTGGGTCCAAGGGGATTGGATCCGCTCGACCATCACCCAGGCGGATCTCAACGACCTGGCCAATGAGGGACTGATCTCTCACGGGTCAGCAAGGCTTCCGGGGACCAAGTGGCAACCGCAGCCACTGGAGGGTGAGTGCGTTCTCCTAGCCACTCATGTAGATCGTGGATTCTCCCTGCCACCGAGTCTTTTCTTCCGAGGGTTTCTGAACTTATTTGGGGCGCAACTCCACCATTTCACTCCCAATTCCATCGCCTACCTCGCCGCCTTTGTGTCTCTGTGCGAAAACTTCCTGGGTTGTCGACCGCATTGGGGTCTCTTTAAGCACATATTCACTTGTCGCTCTCAGATGGTGAAAAAGGCGAGTCCGGATGACGATAGGACTAAAGTAATCCATATGTGCGGTGGTCTTGGAATCCAAGTGAGGAGTAAGAGCGCTTTTCCGGCCATGACCCTTCCCGAGTCGGTTAGAGGGTGGCAGTCGACCTGGTTCTACTGCCAAGACGAGTCGACACCGGGGCAGTCGACTGGTCTCCCTCCGTTCTCCATGGACCGAGTGAACAAGCCGTCTTCTCTGAAGGTGCTCCCGGAGGAGAAGGCTCAGGTAAAAATGTTGATGGAGCGTGTAGTCCAGCTCATTCGGGACGGAGTGACTGGCATGGACCTTCTGCAGGTTTTCCTTCGACGGCGTATTCAACCGCTCCAATACCGAGGCCACCCGATGTGGCTGTACTGCGGCACCGAAGATACTACTCGGGTCCATCCAGAGGCGGTCGATGACACCACACTGGAGAGGTGGATGGCTGCCATCACAAGGAATAAAGATAACCCTCGAGGGGCTAGGAGGATCCCACCACTCGACCATACCTACACACCGGACACGGTATGACCACTTATCCCCGGTTGTGATCTTGCTTTATTCATTCTGCTTCACTGCAAATTGGTCGATTGACCTTTGTCTTGTTTTGTTGTCTGTCAGGCCACCACTGAGTTGTACTCGATGCCCAATGGAGCGCAAGCGCCGACTGAGGAGGAGGAAGGAAGTGGGGGCGAAAGCCCGGAGGAGTGGGATTCGGATGCTGATGACGACGATGAAGACGATGACTCTAATGAGGAGGAAGAGGAGGAGGAGGAGGAAGTTGCACCTCCTCGTTCGGAAAGACGCTCGAAGCTTGTCCATGATCCTGCAGCCGAGCATGGTAAGGGGGTTGCGCCCGTCGTGCAGTCGACCAAGCGTCCTCGGACGACTTCTCCGGCGCCGACTGAAAAAGCTCTGAAGCAATCTCGAGTGGCGCCGTCGAAGCCGACGAAGGTCTTGCCGAAGATGAAGATGGTGATCCCCACTATCTCAGGGTAATAGTGTAACTTGAGTTTCCTCGTTTCACATGAATTTATTCTTGGCCGATTCGTGAGCTGACCGACTGACTTCTGGAGCTGCAGTGCTGCTACTTCTGATACCTCAGCCAGGGCTGAAGATCACGAGATGGAAGATGCTGTCACTTCAAAACCTGCTATGACTTTTGTAGTTCCGTCTTCAATCCGTTGGCTCTTTTCTTTAATTTTGACTCTTTTCTGTAGCTCCATCTAACGTCGTTATTGACCTTCCCAACGACGATGACGAGGAACCACTCAGGCAGAGGAGGAACAGGAAAGCGTCTGCTGGCAAGGAGACTCAGGACGTGCCAGCACCCGAGAAGTTGGTCGTAGAGGGGGACAACGTCACTCGGCCTACCGTATCTTTTGCGGTGCCGCTGATGAGTGCTCGCCCTTCGTCGTCGAGTGCTGCTCAGCCTTCACTTTTCTCGACCCACCACGTCCCAGAAGACCAAGCCAGTGCTGCTAAAGAAGCAATACGCCAGGCAGGGATCATGATGGAGCAAGTGAAGGCAATCCGAGACGCCAGTCAGGCGGCTTATGACGCTAGTTCAGCTCTTCAGAGCAATGTTCAGGTCAGTCGATCACCGCCTGTTCTGTTAGGATATGATATCTTAAAATCCTTCTTTCTAAAAAATTCAGTATCTGTCGTACACCCAGTGGGTGTGTTGATTGAAGTTCCGGATTAGTGGGGGCACGCTGAGTGCACCCACTGGGTGTAGTCCCCAAGGCTATGGTCGACTGCTGGCAGCCGACGACAGTCTGAAGATAACCTCTCTCTTTTTCTTTCTTTTTTTTACTACTTGTTGGTCGACTGATCGACTCTAATTGATAGAACTAGTGGGGGCACGCTGAGTGCACCCACTGGGTGTAGTCCCCGAGACTATGGTCGAATGTTTATATTCGGCTGTAGTCTTAGAAATGATATGATTTTTCCCTAGTCACTCGGAAGTGAACTGTATTTGACATTTGTCGATTGGTTCTTTGCAAAAATCTTGCGAGCTTGCGGCTCGTTACACTGAGTTGGAGAACAAGCAAATCCAGCTCGAGCTTGATCTGAAACTGGTCCAGGAGAACTTCACGAAGTCGAAGGAGGAAGCAAAAGGTATGTTTGGTGAGAACCTCGACGGCTGCTTTTTGCCTCTCCTCTGTTTCAGAGTCTGATCTCACTGTGACTTTGCAGACAAACTAAGGAATGCTCTGAAGAAGAAAGACCTTGACTTGGCTGAGATGCAGAAAGCGGATTTAGAGAAGACCAAGCTCACAGATGAGAAGCTGGCTTCAATCACCAAGCTTGAAGAGGAAAATACCAATCTGAAAGCTGCTCTTGATGCGGCCAACAAGGAAGTCAGTCGACTGAAGAGTGACAAGATTGCCTTGAGTGACAAGGCCAGTGAGTTGGTGGGAAAGAAGAATGATCTGGAGGCTTATCTGTGAGGACTCGCCAAAAAGCTATTCCTCATGCTTGAAGGTAATCTTTTGTATCAAATAGACATTTTAACTATGATCTCTCCATCCGACTGCTGTCTTGACTCTGGGGTTGTGCTCACAGAGTTCTGCCAGAACTTTGAAGAGGAGACTGGTCGACTGGAAATAAACCTGGATCCCATCAAATCTCCTGTGAAAGATGAAGTCGCCATGAATGTGCTCCGACTCGAATCTCGCGTTGCTGCTGTTGTCGACTATCTCGCAAGGCTGAAGGTCGCAACTTCCCGCATCGACACAACACTCTGGCCAAGAGAGATGCTTCAGAACGACCTCGAGTCTCTGATGACTCAACTGAACGAGGTTCCAAGTCGAGTGCAAGAATGGAAGAAGTCTTCTGCCAGGTGCAGCACGGATGTTGCTCTGTCTCTGGCCCGTGTTCACTGCAAGGAGGCGCGAGAGGACAAGCTGGCAGCCCTTTAGGTGGCTAATACCAAGAAGCATGATTTCCGATCTTTCATGGAGACCTTCATCGCCGCTGCCACTCGGATTGCAGATGGAATCGACCTGGATGAATTTGTTGCACCTTCCAGCCCTTCGCAGGAGGGGTAAAAAACTTCTATGCTTGATACTTTAAATTTGCCTCGGTATGCCGAGTGATTTTTGTAACCGATAAACCTTAACGGGCTTAGCGCCCAAGCACTTTTGGTTCCGTTGGATGTTATCTGAACTTGGATTCAACGTTGAATATGTTTGCATTTGGTTTGAGGTGTCTTTTGCAGGCTAGGGCGTAGCGCTTGTTGCAATCGACTTGTTCCTCAACACACTTAGGCGAGCACTGGGCTGCAGCTAAGCCTCCGAGTGGGAGATCTGCTCTTCACTCGGTAGGATTTTCAAAAACTTAGGCGAGCACTGGGCTGCAGCTAAGCCTCCGAGTGGGAGGTCTGCTCTCCACTCGGTAGGATTTTCAAAAACTTAGGCGTGCACCGGGCCGCAGCTAAGCCCCCGAGTGGGAGGTCTGCTCTCCACTCGGTACGATTTTCAAAAACTTAGGCGTGCACTGGGCCGCAGCTAAGCCCCCGAGTGGGAGGTCTGCTCTCCACTCAGTAGGATTTTCAAAAAACTTAGGCGTGCACTCGGCCGCAGCTAAGCCCCCGAGTGGGAGGTCTGCTCTCCACTCGGTAGGATTTTCAAAAACTTAGGCAAGCACTAGGCCGCAGCTAAGCCCCCGAGTGGGAGGTCTGCTCTCCACTCGGTAGGATTTTCAAAAACTTAGGCGAGTACTGGGCCGTAGCTAAGCCCCCGAGTGGGAGGTCTGCTCTCCACTCGGTAGGATTTTCGTGGCGTACCTCTGGAGAAGGAGGTAATAGTCGACCTGCACCTCGTCCTCCTTGCAAAGCGCATGTTGTATTTGTGGCGTAGCTCGGAAGGAGAGGGTAGCAGTCGACCTGCACCTCATCCTCCTTGCAAAGTGCACGTTGTATTTGTGGCGTAGCTCGGAAGGAGAGGGTAGCAGTCGACCTGCACCTCATCCTCCTTGCGTAGCGCATGTTGTATTTGAACTTAGGCGAGCGCAATGCTACAGCTAAGCCTCCGAGTGGGAGGTTGGCTCTCCACTCGGTAGGATTTTGTTTAAACTCAGGCGAGTACTTGTACTGCAGCTAAGCTTCCGAGTGGAAGGCTGGCTTACCACTCGGTAGGATTTTGTTTAACTTAGGCGAGTACTTGTACTGCAGCTAAGCCTCCGAGTGGAAGGCTGGCTTACCACTCAGTAGGATTTTGTTTAACTTAGGCGAGTACTTGTACTGCGGCTAAGCCTCCGAGTGGAAGGCTGGCTTACCACTCGGTAGGATTTTGTTTAACTTAGGCGAGTACTTGTATTGCAGCTAAGCCTCCGAGTGGAAGGCTGGCTTACCACTCGGTAGGATTTTGTTTAACTTAGGCGAGTACTTGTACTGCAGCTAAGCCTCCGAGTGGAAGGCTGGCTTACCACTCGGTTGGATTTTGTTTAACTTAGGCGAGTACTTGTACTGCAGCTAAGCCTCCGAGTGGAAGGCTGGCTTACCACTCGGTAGGATTTTGTTTAACTTAGGCGAGTACTTGTACTGCAGCTAAGCCTCCGAGTGGAAGGCTGGCTTACCACTCGGTAGGATTTTGTTTAAACTTAGGCGAAATGGATTCGCAGCTAAGCCCCCGAGTGGAAGGCTGGCTTACCACTCGGTAGGATTTTGTTTAAACTTAGGCGAAACAGATTCGCAACTAAGCCCCCGAGTGGGAGGCTGGCTCACCACTCAGTAAGGACTTTTTTTTACAGACTTAGGCGAATCGGATTCGCAGCCAAGCCACCCACTGGGGGATTGCTTTATGCGGACAAAAGTAACGACAATTACTAGGAAAATTATATAAAGCTCTTGTCTTTGATAAATAAACTATAGAAGTACTTTTATTACAACCCATCCGAGTGAATACTTAAGTATAAAAGGGGCGGAGAAGCTCCGCGTTCCAAGCTCGGGGCTCGTTGATCTGGTGCTCGACGTTGTAAAGACGGTACGCTCCATTGTGGAGAACCTTGGTGACGATGAAGGCACCTTCCCAAGAAGGAGCGAGCTTGTGTGGTTTCTGCTGATCCACTCGGAGAACCAGATCTCCTTCCTGGAAGGCTCGACTCCTTACATTTTTGGCGTGGAAGCGACGCAAGTCTTGCTGATAAATGGTCGATCGGATCAAAGCCATCTCCCTTTCTTCCTCTAGAAGGTCGACTGCGTCCTGCCGGGCTTGTTCTGCTTCAGCTTCGGTGTAGAGCTCGACTCGGGGAGCGTTGTGAAGCAGGTCACTCGGCAAGACCGCTTCAGCTCCGTAGACTAAGAAGAACAGAGTTCTCCCAGTCGACCGGTTAGGCGTGGTCCTTAACCCCCAAAGTACTGACGGAAGTTCGTCAACCCATGCACCAGCTGCATGCTTGAGATCACGCATCAATCGGGGTTTCAAACCTTTGAGAATCAAGCCGTTGGCTCGTTCTGCCTGTCCATTTTTACTGAGGATGAGCGACAGAAGCATAGTCGACTCGTGTGCCTTGAGATGTGTAGAAAGCTCTGAATTCTTCGGAATCAAAGTTTGACCCGTTGTTAGTGATGATGATGTGTGGGACTCCATATCTGAATATCAATTCTCTGATGAAGCTGACAGCAGTACCGGCATCAAGATTCTTGATGGGTTTAGCCTCAATCCACTTGGTGAACTTGTCGACTGCTACCAGCACATGGGTGAAACCGCTTCTGCCTGTTCTCAAGGGGCCAACCATATCTAACCCCCATACCGCGAAGGGCCAGACGAGTGGTATGGTCTTTAAAGCTGAGGCGGGCTTGTGTGACATATTGGAGTAAAATTGACACCCCTCACACTTGTCGACTATCTCCTTTGCCATTTCATTCGCTCTTGGCCAGTAAAATCTGGCTCGGTATGCTTTTTCCACGATGGTCCGAGAGGACGCATGATGGCCACAGGTCCCCGAGTGGATGTCGTCAAGGATTATTCGACCTTCTTCTAGTGTTATGCATTTCTGACCAACTCCAGTCGCGCTTTCTTTGTACAGTTGTCCCCTTATCACGGTAAAGGCTTTAGATCGGCGGACGATCTGTCGAGCCTCTTCTTCGTCCTCTGGGAGCTCTTTCCTCAAGATATACGCGATATATGGTACTGTCCAATCAGGAGTGATCACCAATGCTTCCATGATCAGGTCGACCACCGCTGGAACTTCAACTTCAGTCGGATCTGTGATACTCTTAGGCTGCGGAGCTTCTTCAGTAAAAGGATCTTCTTTGACTGATGGAGTATGGATATGCTCCAAGAACACATCACTGGGAATGGCTTCTCTCTTGGAACCTATCTTCGCCAAATCATCAGCCGTTTGATTCTTCAGTCGGGGTATATGGTGGAGCTCTAACCCTTCGAATTTCTTTTCAAGCTTCCTCACTGCATTGCAGTATCCAGTCATGGCTGGGCTTTTAACGTCCCACTCCTTCATCACCTGATTGACCACCAAATCCGAGTCGCCATAAACCATAAGGCGACGGACGCCAAGTGAAATGGCCATGCGCAACCCATACAAAAGTGCTTCATATTTTGCTTCATTATTGGAGGAATCAAAGTGGATCTGGAGCACATATCTGAGCTTATCTCCTTTGGGGGAAACCAAAACAACCCCAGCACCGGAACCATTTAACATCTTAGAGCCATCAAAGAACATGGTCCAATGCTCCGAGTGAACTCGAGTCTGCTGCTGTTGTTCAATCCACTCGGCAAGGAAATCTACTATCGCCTAGGACTTAATGGCTTTCTTTGCCTCAAATTTGATATCAAGGGGAAGGAGTTTAATCGCCCATTTAGCCACTCGACCAGTTGCATCTCTGTTGTGCAGAATCTCTGACAGTGGTGCGTCGCTGACGACTGTAATGGAATGATCAGAGAAATAATGAGCAACCTTCTTCGTGGTCATGTAGATCCCATATACAAGCTTCTGATAATGAGGATATCTTTGCTTCAATGGAGTCAAAACTTCAAAAAGATAATACACTGGGCGCTGAACTTTGAAGGCTTTCCCTTCTTCTTCCCGCTCGACCGTAAGTACTGTACTGACGACTTGTCCTGTGGCTGCAATGTAAAGCAACAGAGGCTCTTTGTTGATTGGAGCAGCAAGTACCGGCTGGGTGGAGAGCAGAGCTTTTAGCTCGGCAAACGCTGCATCAGCTTCTGGAGTCCACTCAAACTTGTCTGCCTTCTTCATCAGGTAAAGAGGCAATGCCTTTTCACCGAGGCGAGAGATGAATCGACTTAACGCGGCCAAGCATCCAGTAAGCTTCTGGACATCGTGCACATGCACAGGGCGTTTCATTCGGAGTATGGTGCCAACTTTTTCTGGGTTAGCGTCGATTCCTCGTTCTAAAACGAGAAAACCGAGTAACTTTCCGCCAGGAACTCCGAATGTGCACTTTGATGGATTAATCTTGATATCATACCTCCTGAGATTGGCAAATGTTTCAGCGAGGTCAGTCAACAGGTCGGAACCCTTTCGTGACTTGACCACGATATCATCCATGTATGCTTCCACATTCCGACTGATTTGAGTGAGTAAACACTTATGAATCATCCTCATGAACGTGGCTCCGGCATTCTTGAGACCGAATGGCATGGTGACATAGCAGAAGCACCCGAATGGAGTGATGAAAGCTGTTTTGATCTCGTCGGGTCCATACAGACGGATTTGATGGTACCCGGAATAGGCTTCTAAAAAAGACAATCTCTCGCATCCCGCAGTCGAGTCGACAATTTGGTCGATGCGAGGGAGAGGAAAATGATCTTTCGGGCAGGCCCGATTGATATGTTTGAAATCGATGCACATGCGAAGTGACTTGTCCTTCTTGGGGACCATGACGACATTGGCGAGCCACTCGGAGTGGTATATCTCTCGGATAAACTCTGCTGCAAGGTGTTGAGCCACCTCCTCACCAATGGCTTTTCTCTTCTGAACGGCGGACCGTCGAAGATGTTCTTTGACAGGTTTTGCTTTTGAGTTGACTCTAAGGCAATGCTCAGCCAGCCCCCTGGGAACACCCGGCATGTCAGCAGGCTTCCATGCAAAGATGTCCCAGTTCTCACGGAGGAACTGGATGAGCGCTTCTTCCTATTTAGAGTCGAGTGTTGTGGAAATATGGGTCGGAGCTGCGCTGGGGTCAGTCGGGTGAATATGAACGGGCTTCGTCTCACCAGACGACTGGAACGTGACTCTGTGGCAGGCTTCTTGGCCCAAATCACTCGGATCTGCATTTTTCTTGTATCCCTCCAGCTCTACCAGTGTTATCTGGGCATCCGCAATCTTCGAGCCTTTCTGAAAACACTCTTCTGCCTTCTTCCGGTTGCCAATGATAGTGATCACCCCTTTGGGACCAGGCATCTTCAACTTGAGGTATATGTAACATGGTCGAGCCATGAATCGAGCGTAGGCTGGTCTGCCTAAAATGGCATGATAAGCCCTCTGGAAATCCACGACTTCAAATGTTAACCTTTCTTTGCGGAAATGCTTCGAATCGCCGAAGACCACATCAAGGGCTATTTGGCCGAGTGACTCAGCTTTCTTCCCAGGTATGACTCCATGGAAACTCATGTTGCTGGAACTGAGTCTGGACATCGGAATGTCCATTCCCTTTAGCGTCTCCGCATATAGTATATTCAACCCACTGCCGCCATCCACCAGTACCTTAGTCAGTCGAGTGCCTTCGACGACGGGGTCGACCACCAAAGCGTGCCTCCCAGGGGTGGCTATGTGCATCGGATGATCGGACTGGTCGAATGTGATGGCAGTCGGAGACCATTTCAGATAACTGGGCATTGCAGGAGCAACCATATTCACCTCACGGTTGATAACTTCCAATCGACTTTTGCTCTCCACATCAGCAAAAATCATCAGGGTGGAATTGACATGAGGATATCCTCCATCACTGTCCTCCTTGTCCTCAGCCTTGTCCGACTCCTTTTCTTTGTCCTTGGGCTGTTTTCTTTGAAACTGCTGGATTAAGAGCCGGCACTGGCGAGTGCTATGTTTCGGGTAGATGAAGTTACCCTCTTCGTCCTTCTTCGTGTGGATGTGACACGGCAGATCCATCATGTCATTTCCTTCCTTATTCTTCACCTTCTTGGGGTTCCAAGATCCTTTGGGCTTCCCATTGAATTTGCCCTGAGTCACTGCCAGAGCCTCTCCAGGAGCCGCTGGCTCGGCTTTCCGCTTCTGCTTCCGATTGGAGTTTCCTTTTTCCGACTGACTCGGCTTATACTTGCCACTCCGAAGTCTGTCCTCTTCTTCTCCATTAGCGTATTTGGTGGCAATCTCCATCATTCGACTCAGGGTCATATCCCCGGTTCGACCAAACTTCAGACTTAACTCTCTGTTCTTGACACCATCCTTGAAGGCACAGACCGCTTGATGATCAAACACATTCTCCACGGTATGATGCAAAGTGATCCATCTCTGGATGTAATCTCTCAGGGTTTCATTCGACTTTTTCACACAGACTTGCAGCTCTGTCAATTCGGCCGGCCGCTTGCAAGTTCCCTCGAACGTCCTGACGAACACTCGGGAAAGATCTTCCCAAGTGTAAATGCTGCTAGGAGCTAACTGATTCAACCACGCCCTGGCCGAACCCTCAAACATGAGTGGTAAATGCTTCATGGCCACCTCATCATTACCGCCGCCAATCTGTACTGCCACTCGGTAGTCTTCAAGCCAGGTTTCAGGCTTGGACTCACCGGTGAACTTACTTACCCCAGTCGCCAACCTGAAGTTGGGGGGTATCACTGCGGCTCTGATGGCTCTGCTAAAACATTCTGGACCTGAAACATGGACTCGGCTGCTAGTGGGCGCATCTCTGTCATGGCCACCTCGATGAGCTCTGTTCCGATCGACCAAACCTTGCACGATGATGGATCTCGCGTCAAAGCCTGGTTCCCTGGGGTCGACCGGTGCTCTTCGGCCAACACTGAGCTGGCGCCTGTCATCTTGCTGCCGATGGGCGTAAGACCCACCCCTTGGGGGAGGAGTGGGCACTCGACACCTATCATCACGATCAAATCAGTCATCATACTGGTCACGCCGACCTTCACGTCCCTCGCACTGCGGATGCGATCTTGGGCTATGAGCCGACTGAACTGTATTCGCAGCGATGGATCGACTGTGAATCCTGTTGCGCGACTGTGACACAGCTGAATTCTGATCTCCTGCGGCTCGGAGCAAATCCCTGATCTGCATCAAGCCTCTGCCAGCCTCCGACTAAGAGGGCTGAATTGACTCTGCTATACGGGCTGTAGCTGCTAAATTCTGAATCGGGGTTCGATATACCTGAGTTGGTTGCGGAAAGAGCTGATGTCGACTGGAGTCGGGTACTCATTGCCGCACACGCTCGTCGAGTGCTCGCTGGAGGTTCTCCAGTCGAGTGCGTTCAGCTAAGTTGGCCAAACGCGCCTCTTCCAAGGCACGAGCCTCGGGAGTTTCTCCTGCGATGGGAGTATGCAGGGCATCCATGTTCCGGCGGCGAAGATCTTCCCTTTGTAGAGAAGTGAGTGGCTCGGGTTGATATTCCTCGTGGGCTTGAGAGGGGTCGCCTCCATCGTCTATCCCGTCGATGCGGGGGAAGCCGGGAGGGCTACGAGGCCCATTGACCATCAGGACCTCCGCCGCTGGATCACTGCTGTCGCACTCGGATGCAGTCTCTACGGAGTCAATCGACAGATCAAACAGGCCGTAGAGAGATTCGTCGGGCTCAATTGCCGCGACTTGGGTGGTGGCCGATTGGCAAGCTACTGCGTGTCTCACCCACCGCTGAAGCCTCGACCGACCAGAGCGCTTGCGCTGGCGGGAGACAGGGAGGGAGGACGACACAGGAGTCGACTGATATGGAGTCGATGGTTGCCGCAGCAGGACGCCGCGGACACACGCCCGAAAATGCGTCGCACCGCGGACGGGGAGTGCGTCGATGTCGAGTGGAGCCTTCTGGAGCCAAGCGGAGTCGTCGGCAATGAAAGTGAGCGCACCGAGACAGATCTCCCGGCCCTCGACCAGAACTCCGCTAGAAACCATGATGAAGGCAATCGGAAAAACTGCAACTTCTCCAAAAAGTCTCTAAGACACCTGCCCCACGGTGGGCGCCAACTGTCGTGGTTCTAAGTCTGACAGTAGAATGGGGGGTAGGTATGGAGAGGCAAGATCCTAGCTATGAAGTACTCCCTCCGTTCCTCAATATAAGGTGTATTATTTTTTCAAAAAGTCAAACTTCTCTAAGTTTGACCAAGTTTATAGACAAAATATCAATGTCTAGAATACCAAATCATTATCACTAGATTCATCATGAACTATATTTTTACATTTTATATATTTAGTATTATAAATCTTTATATATTTTGCTGTAAAGTTGGTCAAACATAGACAACAATTGACTTTTTCAGAAACTAATACACCTTATATTTAGGAACGGAGGGAGTAGTTGTATACGCAAGGGATTTACGAGTTCGGGCCCTTCTCAGAGGAAGTAACAGCCCTACGTCTCGGAGCCCGGAGGTGGTCAACTGGATTATGTCCGTATGAGTTACAGGGGTGCGAACCCTTTACACTGAGGAGGGGGGGTGGCTTATATAGTGTCTGCCAGACCCCTCCGGCCCTCAGTTATGCGGGGTTTAAAGTACATAAAGGATTGGCGTTACTGGTAACGCCCTACATAAAGTGTCATCATGGTAATAAAGACTACTTAATTACAGACCGTTTGGATACAGAGCGACTCTTAATCTCTTGATGGTCGAGTGAGTCTTCGTGGTCGAATGCCTTTGAGTCCGTCGAGTGGAATCCCTCTTGGTCGACTGGAACGCTGTTTCTTCTGAAGATGTCCTTGGGGAGGGTCCTCTGGACAGGCCCATGACCCTACCCTAGGTACATGACTTCATCAGAGGGGATGCCGCCACCGCCATGACCGGAGCCGCGACTCCGGGGATCCATCACCGCCGATTGGCCACATCCTCTCCTGATCCGCCCTCCCTACAGATCCTCCGGACCAGCAACGAACCACTGGGAATGATGAACTCTGGATTGGATCTCGTTCCGCCAATCCCCCCAGATCGCGGGGCTGCAGCCCGGATCCCTGCCTTCCCCATCACCGGGGACGCCCTGGCATAGTCGGCGCCCGGGACGACAAGGTGGGAAGAGAGCGGGAAGGTGGCGGCTGCCGGGGGGCTAGGGTTGCCCTTCCCCACCCCCGATTGCCCTGGAGGGAGCGAGCGAGGCGGTATGGGAAGGCTCGAGCCGCTTCAGAGATGGATTTCTGTTACCGAAATGATTCCTGTTCACATAATATATATAAGTACATGCAAGGTCACTAAGTTAAGTGCAATAGTTAGCTAGCCACATAAAGTCAAGTACTGCATCATTGCACCCAGGCACAAAAAAAATTCTATGGCAACTCCATAATGGTCTACCCAAGTCATGCTTCTGTAGAAGACGTAACTCCAAATCTCCAATACCATAACAAAAATAAGCAATTGTCTCGTTTATCTACATAAATAAAGGGATGCACAATTGTGAAGCTGCCCTACACATTTAAGATTTCTAGAATCATGTGATCACATTCCAAATCACATATAAAACGTAGCTCCCTAGAATCCATTTCATATCTCATTAGTTTCCTCGGTGAACTTCATCCGCCAATAGCAAGATCTTTTGTTGTGTGTCAAGCAAGACAACTTAGCATTAAATAATTGGCGTGAGCTAATATAGGTTGGTAACATCCCTGGCTGGAGTTGAAACGAGAGTTTACTTGAATGTAGATTAATAAATAGTTGCAATCTGCATCACTGCATCCACAAAGTTCATATGCAACAGTAAATAAAAAGTTCGGCGACAGGAAAAAGCAATTATCTATTCCATATTATTTTTTTAGAACGGAGGCTCGAGAGAGGGCCTGACTTTGAATTAACAAAGCCATCAACCGGCCAGGAATTACATCGGTCAACACCTTTGAAAGGATCGAGATGGACCTAGAGGGGGGGGGGGTGAATAGGTACAATTACAAATTTTAATTATTACTTAGCAATTTTAGGCAATAATGCGGAATATGAAGGTGAGCCTAACAATTGCAAGTGTAGTACTAAGTACTAAGCAAGTAACACGAGTATGTAAGTAAGCAAGCACAATATGATATAAGTAAGTGCTAAGAGACAAGTAACCACAAGTAGAAAGTTAGGGTTAGGAATAACCGCAACTTCGGGAGACGAGGATGTATGCCGATGTTCACTTCCTTGGAGGGAAGCTAGTCACTGTTAGAGAGGTGGATGTTACCACGAAGGCACACCAACGCCACGAAGGCTCACCCTATTCTCCCTTTTGAGACAACACCATGGATGCGTTTCTCAACCACTAGTGGTAGACCTTGGAGTGGTCTCTAAACCCTCACAAACTTTTCCGAGGGTAATCATAAAGGTCGATTCCTCTCCAAAAGACTCCTACCGCCTAGGAGTCTCCAACCTCCAAGAGTAATAAGAACGATGGGGAAAATCTCAAGACTTGCTCAAATCAGGAATTCCTTTGGTGCAAAGAAGGTGAAGGAGTGGATCTATCACTTGATTGGAGAACTTCTCTCAAATATTCCCAAATCACTTGGGGATCTATGATTCGATGTAGAGGATTGAGAGAGAGAGAGAGAGTGAAAAGTGTTCTTGGCAAGCTCAAAGTGAATGGTCAACCTCATCCCGTGGAAGGGAGAATCCTATATATAGTGGGTGTGGAAAAAGTAACCGTTTGAGCCACTTAAGTGCACTGAAGAGGTCGGACGTCCGGAAAGCACCGGACGTCCAGTGGCACACATTTGTCCGGATGTCTGACATCCATCGGTCGTCCGGCCGATGGGAACTCATAAGCCACGAACCAGCACACAACACCCGAACGTTCAAGATGTGCCGCTCGTCCGGAGACCGGACGTCCGGAGATGCTCGGAAATCCGTAAATATTGTTCTGTGAAGGAAACACCGGACGTCCGAGTCGTGCCGGTCGTCCGGAGACCAGACGTCCAGAGAGGCTCAGAAATCCGTGAATAATGTTCTGTAAGAGAAACACCAGACGACCGTAGAGAGTCGGACGTCCGGACAGCTGAGAGGGATCAGACGTCCATAGAGTACCGGACGCCCAGAGAGAAAAACTGGAGCTGGTGGGTTTGAGGAAATCTTTCACTAGATCCAACGATCCCCTCTTAATAATGCGGGACCCCTATACTGAAGAACAAACCGTAAACAAAGCCAAGGCTAATGTCTTGTAGCTCCGATCTTGAGTTATATGCATTTGTCCCTAGTCATGATCCACACACAGCCTTTGAGACATAATCCCGATATATACTTGATAAACATGATTAGTCCCAACATGCATGTTGTCATCAACATCAAAATATGATTAAGGGCATGATTGCACTTTCAATCTCCCCTTTTTTGGTAGTTGATGACAACATATATGCATACACATAATAAAAACAATCGAAAGGATTTTTTGTGGAGCTCAATAAACAAACAATAAGCAAGGATTTGTTGTGGAGCTCAATAAACAAAGAATAAGCATGGAGAGAGCTCCTCAATATGATACCAACACAACCAAATCTCATACACAAGATAATCAAGACAATAAGCTCCATATAGGTTCATCACTCATAGCATAGAACATAAGTCTCTAAAATCTCATAACATGAGTTCGATACAAGCTAAAAAACATAACTATGAGTTCGATTACAAGCTAATATCATAGAACCGCATAGTGCCTACTCCCCCTTGGCATCGAATACCCAAAGGGGGGGGGGGGGTCATAACAGCAACAGAGAGCATCATCATCATCATCATCATGTGCACCACTGCCACCAGCCTCGTCAAAGAAGTCATCCCACTCAGGACCCGAGGGAAAACCAAAATCAGAAGGTGGCTCATCAGGAAAATGTTCATCATCACTCACATCGAACACTCCGGAGTCTCTCAGACGAGTCTTCAGAGCATTCTTGGAGGTGATAAGGTGCGTGACAACATCGTGATTTTGGGAGCAGTTAAAAGTAATAGCCTTCATCAAGGCAGAGTGGGTCTTCCCCAAAAAACGAGCGATGCGACCAAAGGGTGCAGATCTGAAGTAATCAGAACGAGGGATGCTAGCAACAGTGCGGCGCGGATGAGCAGAAGAGGAAGAGTCCTTGGGAACATAGTTATCGGCCATGTGTGGGGGAATGACCCATCACTCATGCAAATGAGTGCAAACAATAGGAAACAAAGCCACACTCTCGATGAATGCCTGAAGAAAGGGAGCATGAGGAAAGGCCCGCTTGTGCTGAAAAGAAGCGAGGCGAATCTCATGCCATAGAAAATGATGCACATTGATTTTCCCTTTCGGAGACGCATAGAGGCGATGCATGAGATCAATGCAGTAGCTACTGCAGGACCCCTTGTCACCCATATTAGGATAAATGGTGCGAATGACACATTGGTAGATAATGAAGAAAGGAGCACGCCAAATGGAGACTTGGTTAAAACCCTTATGTTTCTCATCATCAGTTAGTTGTGTTATGGGTTTGATAAGATTAGGACATGCATCAGTGCCCTTGGGTCTATGTTTGGGGTCATCATTGTGAATTTTGAACCCGGTGTCGGGAAAACCAAGGGCAACAACAAATTGAAAATAGGAAGCCGAGAGCTTCGTGTCGGAGGTCATCCAAGTAACAGTGTTATTTGGACCGAAGAAACATGTGGCATAAAATTGATGAATGGCGGCTTGGTTAAAGTCATGTTGAAATGTAAAGGGGGCAGCAAGATTTGAGGACACAATGAGCTCAATAGCCCCGGAATACATCTCCGGATGAGTACGAATATGCTCCAAATCAATGCACATATGCAGAGAAAGACCCTTAGGAATGATGATAGTGGCAAAAATGTCAGCTTGGACATTAGTGTGAAAACGATTGTCCCTAGAGTCACGAGCAATCGTAAATTGATCAACATCACGACGCAACTTAAGATAGGAAGCAATGGGAACCACGTTGAACCGCTTAACGTGACGGCCATGTGGAAAAGGAGGTTCAAGCGAGATATGACGAGCATCACCGTGAGGTTGGACCGGAGGAGGAGCAGGCTGGAAGGTGGGCCGCCGAGTCCCGGGCTTGGGAGTAGTGGTGCGAACAGGGACATGCTCTCCTCTCTCCATATGAGCCAGCTCATCTTCATAGTCAGATCCCTCCGACGAGTCTTCGCTTGGAGACAGGCGAGGAGGAGGAACACGCTTCCTAGGACGAGCCCGTTCTTGGGAATCGTCGGAATCACTGCGATGGGAGGGACGAGAGGACCCAGATGGGGGGGGGGGGGTCTTTGCGAGCAGTGTGCTTGGTCTTCACCATTCCGACCTCGGAGTGAAGAACGGGGAGGAAGACGACGACCGGAGAGAATCTGGCAATGGGCCGCGCCGGAAACAGGGGCGACCTGAGCGGTGGCGTCGGCGAGGGGCACGGGCGGCCAGCGGCCCCGGCGAGGAGCCGCAAGACAGGGGGGCGGCGTTGGGGAAAAGGAGGAGAGGGGGCGAGTGGATTAGGGTAAACTGACCCAACCCGCACCCCACGCTATATATATGCGCTTGAGAAAACTCCGGACGACCGGAAAACTGCGGGCGTCCGGCGCCTGGGCTAGGGAAGGAATTACCGGAAGAACGGATAGACCGGACGACCAGCCTGAGGACAACAGAGGGCTTTTTATGGACGACCGGCATTCTACGGACGTCCGGTGCCTGGGAAAACTCCGGATGACCGAAGATCTACGGACGTCCGGTGCCTAGGCCCAGGGGAAAAATTTGCAGAAGTCCGGAAGCACTTATGGATTTGTGAGACTAGGGGGTCATAGTTGGTGCTAATGACAATGATGGGAAGATGATGAGTTCAATATATAGCAGGATGTAAAGACACAATATATGAGCAATGAGCATCTGTTTTAATGACAAGAGTGGTGGCCAAGGCCACCATGTATGAGTGTACTTGTCATGACTTCCGAAAGATTTGAACTTTGGGTGCATAATCACTACTCCATCATGGAAAGCACCATAGTTAGAATAACATGGTAGCTTTGAGAGTGGTTGTTCTTTTTACGCATTACGTAGGGTGAGAGTACTCATGAGTTGAGTGTCTCCCCCTAAATATATGCCTACATCAACACAAGACATTAATTTCATGCATGAATGGGTACTAGATTTCACATAATATTGTCAAGCTCCAAGATACCAAGTTCACGCCTAAGTCGACAGAACCTTGCTTCATCCAATGGTTTTGTGAAAATATCCGCAAGATGCAAATCTGTGTCAACATGATCTATGTAAATATCACCCTTTTCCACATGATCTCTCAAGATGTGATACCTAATATCAATGTGCTTGGTGCGGGTATGATCTTTGGGGTTCTCAGCAATATCGATGGCACTTTCATTTCACATAGAAGAGGCACATGTCTATAGGTGATACCGTAATCCTTCAAAGTTTGCCTCATCCATAGTAATTGAGTTGCACAACTGGCGGTTGCAATGCATTCAGCTTCTGCGGTAGAGAGGGTAATACAATTTTGTTTCTTCGAGGACCAACTTACCAAGGAGCGTCCAAGAAACTAACATGCTCCGGAGGTGGACTTATGATCCACTTTGTCTCCAGCCCAATCCGCATCCGTGTACCCAATGAGATCGAACTTAGCATTCTTGGGGTACCATAAACCCAACTTTGGGGTGTGAACAAGGTATCTAAGAATATGCTTAACCGCCTTATGGTGACTTTCCCTAGGGGAAGCTTGAAATCTAGCACACATGCTTACACTGAACATGATGTCTGGTCTAGATGCACAAAGATAAAGCAATGAACCAATCATAGAGTGGTAAATAGATGGGTCGAAAGCAATACCATTTGTGTCTTCAGGGAGTGCAATTTTGGTTGGCATGGGTGTCTTGCATGGACTAGCATCAGACATGCCAAACTTCTCTAGGATATCCTTGAGGTATTTTGCTTGAGACAAGAAAATTCCTTCTTGAAATTGTTGAATTTGAAATCCGAGAAAGAACTTCAAATCCGCATTGAGTGACATTTAAAAATTCTTGGTCATTGAAGCCGCAAACTTCTTGCACAAATGAATGTTAGGAGAACAAAAAATGATATCATCTACATAGATTTGGCATAAGATCAAACCACCCTTGTTCCTCTTAGTAAAAAGAGTGGGATCGATCACCCCTCTCACAAAACCATCATCGAGTAAAAACTTCTTAAAATGATCATACCAAGCACGAGGTGCTTGTTTGAGGCCATACAAAGCCTTATGCAGTTTATACACATAGTCTTTGTGATCTGGATCAACGAACCCAGGTGGTTGTGACACATATACTTCTGCTTGTAGAGGACCGTTAAGGAAAGCCCTCTTCACATCCATTTGATGTAAAGTAAAACCATTGAAAGCCGCATAAGCAAGTAAGATGCAAATGGATTCAAGACGGGCAACGGGGGCAAAGGTCTCACCAAAGTCCAAACCTTCAACTTGTGAGTACCCTTGTGCCACTAACCTTGCCTTGTTACGGATGATTACACCATTCTCATCTTGCTTGTTCTTGAAAATCCATTTTGTTCCAATGACGTTGTGCTCGGTAGGTGGCCTCTTGACTAATGACCACACCTGGTTGCATTCAAAATTGTTCAACTCTTCTTGCATAGCAACGAGCCAATCATTGTCCATCAATGCATCTTGTACCTTGAGGGGCTCAACACTAGACACAAACGAGAAGTGAGCACAAAAGTTTGTCAAATGTTTATGAGTGACCCTACCTTACGATATGCCGGTGAGAATTTTGTCAACATCAACACGACCGGCGACTCGAGGCATGATGGAGGTTAGAGTTTCTCGAGGTTCAACTTCATGTCCATCATCCACGTCCTCAACATATGTGTCATTAATGTGTGGTGGAAGATCTTGTTCATATTGCATTTGTTGAGGTTCATCATCAATGTTTGGATTTTCTTGTTCTTGCCCTTGATGATAATCTCATTCTTTAAGATCATCATGAAGATGAATTTGATCATCTTCTTGTACTTGGACTAAGGGCATCGGTTGAACAATAGGAGTTTGTGGTGGTATGGGTGTTGAAGTAGTTTGATGATGTATGGAACTTCCATCTTCTTCTTCATCATCATGAGGTTCTTGTTCCATTGGAAGAAGTGCACCAACACCCATGGTCAAAATATCTTGAGAGGAATCTTCTTCACCTACATCACTTAGATCAACTTGCTCCCCATGGGATCCATTAAATTCATCAAACACCACATCACAAGTTTCTACAACACATCCATTGGATTCGTTGTAGACTCTATAGGCGCAAGAGTTTGATCCATAGCCAACAAATATGCCCTCAATTGTTTTGGGTTAAAATTTTCCTAACCATTCTCTTTTGTTGAGGATGAAACATTTGCACCCAAATACAGGAAGTACTTGACATTTGTCTTGTTCCCAGTTAGGAGCTCATATGGAGTCTTTTCCAATATAGTGCGGAGGAAGAGCCGGTTTGATGCATGGCATGCAGTGTTGACAGCTTTGGCCCAAAACCTATGTGGTGACTTGTATTCATCAACATGGACCTTGCCATCTCCACAAGTTATGGTTCTTCCTTTCGGCTACACCATTTTGCTGAGGAGTGTATGGAGCTGAATATTGATGCTCAATCCCTTCATCACTAAGGAATTCTTCCAAGGTATAGTTCTTGAACTCAGATCCTTTGTCACTTCTTATTGCCAAGATTTCTTTGTCAAACTTGTGTTGTGCTTGCTTGGCAAAATCAATGAAGGTGATCTTCGTCTCGTCCTTGGACTTGAGGAAAAACACCCATGTATATCTTGAGTAATCATCAACAATGACAAGTCCATACTTTTTCCCACCAAGACTATCCCATGAAGGAGGCCCAAAAAGATCCACATGAAGGAGCTCCAGAGGCCTTGAAGTAGACACAATGTTCTTGGGTGGGTGCTTTGATTGATGTTGCTTCCCGACTATGCATTCACTACACACACGATCTTTCTCAAAAGAGACATTGGTTAGTCCAAGGATGTGATTCCCCTTTAAGAGATCTTGAAGATTTCTCATGCCGACATGGGCTAGCCGGCGATGCCATAGCCACCCCTTGTCGGCCTTGGCCATTAGACAAGTTGCATGGAATGTGCTCTCTTTCGAGAAATCAATCGTATAAAGGTTGCCATCCAACTCTCCAACAAAGGCCACTTCCAGAGTATCTCTCTTAAAGACTTTGACATCCGTTAGTCCAAAAAGTGTATCATAACCAACAGAATCCAATTGGCAAACAGAAAGCAAATGGTATTTAAGGGATTGGACAAGCATGACATTTGCAAGAGACATGTCATTTGTGATAGCCACCTTGCCCAACCCGCGTACCTGTCCTTTTGAACCTCCACCAAACATAATGCTCATGAATGGTTGAATAGCCTCCATGAAATCGTAGAGCAATTTGCTATCTCCGGTCATATGATTGGTACAACCACTATAAATCACCCATTTTACTCCACCGAAGAAGGCAACCTACACACAATTATGACTTGGTTAGAGACACCCATTTTGCAATGGGACCTCTCAAGTTAGTCACAATGGTCTTAGGGACCCAAATAGCATAGAATCGGAATGCATTTCAAGGACCAACAAATTTTGCATAAACTTCTCCATCCTTAGTCTTACGAAGAACATAGGATGGAGGCATGAACTCTTTTGGCTTGTTGAGAGTGGGCATGCCCCTTGTGGCCTTCCCACTAACAACCTTACCTTTCTCCTTGTGCCCTTCTCGTACAAATGTTTCCTTTAGAGGTGTTGTGCACTTTTGAGAGGATGTCTTATTCTTGCTTGTGCTTGGGTCAAACCCGAGTCCCTCTTTGGCAAACACCTCATTGTGTTGGCTCAATACCTCATTAAGGTTCTTTTGCCCTTGAGCACATGTCATGATACCTTTCTCAATTTGAGCCTTGAGGAAGCGATTTTCCTCAAGAATAGATGCTAGATCACTACTAGAGTTAGTAGCACAAGCATCAACATTGATAATAGGAGAAGAGTAAGCCTTGGCTAGAGTTTCAAGATAAGTAAGTTTGAGCGTCTCAAAACTCTTTGTAAGAAGGTGAGCTCTTCTTCCTTAGTCTTGAGGGACACGGATAGAAGCTCACAATCCTTAGAGAGAGAAGCATGAGACTTCACAAGCTTACTTTTATCATTCATCAACTCTTCGCAAGAGTCAATAGCCTTTTTCAAGGAGGCAAGATCTTTAGTATGAACATCAATGTTTGCACCAATTTTTAAGCATAGTTCATCATTTCGTGCTTCCTCATATTGGACTTTCCGCTCAAGGATTTCACATTTTTCCTTTTTCTCGGTGACGAGGGTTTCGAATTCCTTAATGGTGATGGTGTGCTTACTCACCATCTCCATAAGCATACGAAACATAGTGAGCTTCTTTCCTTTGAGGGAGCACATGAACTTATTAAGTTTAGCAAGCATAGGATCATCTAGATCATCATCATCATAACTATCCTCCGCATCAAGATACTCATCACTAGGAGTAGAAGGAGTGAAAAGAGGAGGATTTTATCGTGGGGTTACCTTGACCTTGTCAGGAGAGCTTTGGTCCTCTCCATCTTCTACCACGGCCTTTGCCATTAGAGACTTGTGAGCTTTGCCCTTGTAGTCTTTCATGTAGTTGTAGGTGACCACATCACCACTCTTGTTCACTAACCTCAAAGTGTTTTGAGAGTCTTGAGCAACTCCGGCAACACCACTAACATCAACCGGATCAGATTCTTCTTGAACAACCATTGCTTTCCCATCTCTCTTCTTGAGCTTGGAGTTCAAAGGATTTGGCAACTTCTTCTTGGGAAACCTTGGCTTATCCTCTTCTTCTCATAAGGGCACTCGTTGGAGAAGTGGTTGGTTTCTTCACAGTTGTAGCATTTTCTTACTTTCTTCTTTTGAAATCTTCCCTTGAATTTTCCCGCGATGTACTTCTTGACAAAGAGAGCCATGTCTTCATATGAAGGGCCCTCATCGGATTCCATCTCATCACCATCTTCATCATCATCATCATCTTCTTCTTCTTCTTCACTTTGCTCATCTTCACATACATGTTTGGCCTTCAATGCAAGATTGATCTTTGATGTTGGAGTATCATGCATAGCAAGATGTTTGGTGGCATTTTCCTTTGACTCTTCAAATAGTTGGAAGGTGGATATGATGTCATCTGTGGTCATTTCCTTGAAGGCATGGTGTTGTCTTATGTCCCACACCATTTGATGGTGATATGGGGTAAGAACATGAAGCAACTTATCCACAAGGAATCGCTTAGTCATGTTGAATCCATCTTGTGTCTTGTCACACTCAAACGACTCTATGTCAGCGGTGAGAGTCATGAGACATTCAAGGAGTTGATTGAGAGTTTCACCTTTTTCCATATAAAAGTTTTGCAATTGCCCCTTGGCAATTTCATATTGAGCACTCCGGAGGGTGGAGGTACCGGTCTTGGATCTTATAATGCTTTCCCATAGTTCCTTGGCACTTGTGATGTGTATGAACAGTCTCCTTTGCTTTTCAACCATACCTCTCCTTGTACACATGGTTGCAGTGTGATTGAGATTCTTGTCATAAATTTCTCTTGGTGTAGGGTTCTTTGGATCAACCACATGGTATCCATACTCCAAGATCTCTAGCATCTCATCGTTTCCATATCGAAGATGATCCTGCATAGCAACTCTCCACAAGGCAAAATCGGAAGTGGCATCAAGTAAAGGAGGTTTGCCTTGAGGATTATATTTCGGTTTCTCAACTTGGGGTCTTGCATAAAGCCAAGGAAGACCGGAGTGATCATTGCTAGGAGGTTGTTGACCAAGTGACGGAGCAGTCACAGTTGGCCTTGAAGTTGCACCACCCGAAAGTGGTGCAAGCACCGTGGACAACGTGGCTAATCTCATTTGGACCAAGGCCTCAAGAGAAGCATCATGCTCCTCTTTTTGCTTAGCAAGGGCCCATTCCAGATCCTCAGAAATAAAGGACTTGACTTTAGAAGAAGCCCCGCCTTTATCCTTCGGATCTGCAACAAGGGGAGTCCCATAGGGGTTCATCTCGCTCTAGGGAGGTTAAGCCACAAGAATAGAGCACGAGGCTCTGATACCAATTGAAAGGATCGAGATGGACCTAGAGGGGGGGGGGTGAATAGGTACAATTACAAATTTTAATTATTACTTAGCAATTTTAGGAAATAATGCGGAATATGAAGGTGAGCCTAACATTTTCAAGTGTAGTACTAAGTACTAAGCAAGTAACACGAGTATGTAAGTAAGCAAGCACAATATGATATAAGTAAGTTCTAAGAGACAAGTAACCACAAGTAGAAAGTTAGGGTTAGGAATAACCGCAACTCCGGGAGACGAGGATGTATGCCAGTGTTCACTTCCTTGGAGGGAAGCTAGTCACCGTTAGAGAGGTGGATGTTACCACGAAGGCACACCAATGCCACGAAGGCTCACCCTATTCTCCCTTTGAGACAACACCACGGAGGCGTTTCTCAACCACTAGTGGTAGACTTGGGGTGGTCTCCAAACCCTCACAAACTTTTCAAGGGGTAATCACAAAGGTCGATTCCTCTCTGAAAGACTCCTACCTCCTAGGAGTCACTACAAGAAATATGTCAACTTATGACCTTCTGTCAATGACCCTAGAAGAATTGGTCTTAAATTTATGACAATTTTAGACCAATTGGTCAAAAGCTGTTCAGGGGGCTCCAAACCCTAACCCATAACGACCATTCTGGTCAGAAAGGTCGTAATTTCATTAGAGGAAATGGTCATAAAGCAGACAGCCCTAGTTCATGCCTCATTTCTGACAAATTACGACCAATATGAATGGTCGTTACACTTGAGTTTTAATCCAATTGTATGATTAGGCGGCCACCTCAGCAGTCTCTCCTATGTGGAGTGCTTAGTTGTCATTTTCGCTTACATGTGTATATTCAACAAGAGCTCGTTTATAGGAGGGACCCACTTGACAGGCCCTAAATTTTTTGTAAAAAAGATGCACGAGGCGGGACTCGAACCCACGACCTCACGCTGTTTAACTTGTTCGCTACCACTGGGCTAGAGAGGGATTGTTGTCTATCTAGCAGAATGGCTCTATCTATTATATTATAGCGTCAAATCTAACCGACAAGGTGGCGGCGGGCTACAGGCAGAGCCAACACTTAGCCAAAAATTTCTAGGTCTTCCGACCAGGTGCCGGCGGGCTGCGGGCAAGGGCATGGGCGGTGGACGAGGGCGTGGCCGGTGGACGAGGGCAGGGCCGGTGGCCGAAGCGACCATCAGGGCAGGGGCGACCAGCGGTGGTGGGGGCGGGGCAGGAACAGCCTCGCCGCAGGTGACCTCGCCCACGGCCTCGCCGCAGGTGACCTCGCCCACGACCTCGCCGCAGGTGACCTCGCCCACGGCCTCGCCGCTCGCCTTGTCCCCGGCGGGGGCAGCATCAGAAGCAACCGGCGGGTGTGGAGCCGGGGCTGGCTGCCGAAGCGACCTACAGGGGCATGGGCCACCTGCGATGGTGGGGGCGGGCGTAGGAATGACGCCCACGCAAGGAGAGGCTTGCCGAGCATGGGGGACTCGCCGCCGCTGCAAGCACACCTCCCGGTATGCACCCCTCTCCTCTTCCCCCCTCTCCTCTCTCACTATCTGCACCTCATGCCGAGCATAGATGAATTTTGTTGATGAATTTTTTCAGATGTTCTTCAGCATAGATGAATTTTGTTGATGCAGTGTTAGGAATTAGGATATAGCTTGCTTGTTTGGTAGATATTGCATAGATGAATTTTCTTGATGTACTCGTGGGAGTTCTTCAGCTTGTTTGTTAAGAATTGTTCAGGCCTTGTTCGGTTAAGATTTGGGGGGAATTGCAGCTAGATGGGACTTAATCCCTGCCAATATCCGTTAACCCCTCTCATTTATCAAGTCCAGAAACAAGGCCTTGGTCTTCAATTGTTTGTCTACATATTGTTAGGATAATTGTAATTGTAATTGATAGAAATAGCATAGTGTATGTTAGGAGCTAGCTAGCTAGTTTGGTTTAATTTGAATTAGCCTTCTCTGCAACATAAATTCATGCCAATTTCAGTGTTGGTTTGATTTATAGTTTGGTTTGTTTCAATGTTGTGGTTAGGCAATTAGCATATAAAATTTTCTGGAATTTTAGCTTCCATTACTTCCATCCATTTTCATTAACTAATGTTGATGCACTTAGATTGATTTGCTAAGTTGCAACAATCTGTTGTCTTTGGAAGATGGACTGAAGCTAGATTAGAAAAGGACTTAGAAAGTTTTCGAAAGAACATATGAAAGGAGTTGATGATTTCATGGCATTTGTTCGGGCAAATTTTGCCAACGATGCTCACATTCTTTGCCGATGCTGCGAATGCCTCAACCGTTCAAGAATGGCTCAAGGAAGAGTGGAAGATCATCTGCTTCTTAATGGGATGTCCAACACATATGATAGATGGATATATCATGGAGAACCTTTAGACAGACAACCTCAACAATTTGAAGCTGATACAGAGGCCCCTCATATGATGGGTGGTGGTGATGCTGGCATTAATTTCATGGAAAAGGTTTTGCGAGATAATGCTGTTTTGGAGAAGGAGGATGGGCATGAAGATGATAGGATTCTTGACCTATTGAAGGATTTGTACGATGCTGAAGATCGTGCTGATGGACAGAAGTCATTGTTTGCTGAGGTGTTAGAGGAGGCAAAGCGCGCAGCTCATGAAGGGGGCAAATTTTCAAGATTTACCTTCACCGTGAAGTTACTCCACATCAAGTCTTTCTACCGGATTAGCAATGCCGCATTCAACGCAATACTCCATCTTTTGAGCATGCAATTCCTGATAGTTGTGTTCCCAGATCTTACGATGAAGCATTGAGAATAATCCGCAGGCTGGGGTTAGGTTATGTGTCAATACATGTGTGCCCAAATAATTGTGTCTTGTTTCGGAAGGATTTAGCAAAGCATGACAACTGTCCAAAATGCAATGCCTCTAGGTGGAAAGATGCTGATGGGAAGAACTCAATACCGGAGAAGGTACTGAGGCACTTTCCCTTGATACCAAGGCTGCAGCGGATGTTCATCTTGAAGAAATCATCGCGTGAGGTACAGTGGCACAAGCTGAAGCGGCAACCTGTGGACAATGAGCTGAGCCATCCAGCGGACGGAGAGGCATGGAAAGAGTTTGACCGTATACATTTATATTTTGCTGCAGATCCAAGGAACATAAAACTTGTCATTGCCACAGATGGGTTTAATTCGTTTGGGAACATGAGCACGTCTTATAGCATGTGGCCAGTTTTTGTGGTGCCATACAACCTGCCACCATGGGCATGCATGGATCAGTCCAACTTCATGATGTCATTGCTTATCCCGGGTCCAGAGTCTCCAGGAAAGGATTTTGATGTCTTTATGGAGCCCCTCGTAGAAGAACTGCTCCAACTCTGGACTGGTGTACCTACATATGATGCCTTGAGTCCGGAAGAAAAGTTCAATATACGTGCTGCAATCATATGGTCCATCCATGATTCCCCGGCTCTGCACACTCTGTCTGGGAGGATCACAGCGGGTTATCAGGCTTGTGTCCATTGTGACAAAGACCCTTGCTGAAAGAGAATAAGGAGCAAGATCTGCTATATTGGGCACCGCCGCTTTCTTCCCCGAAACCATCGCTGGCAAAGAAGCAAAGATTTTAATGGTGGGAATGAAACCCGTGACAAGCCAGCTGAATTCACTAAAGAAGAGCTGGAGCAGCACCTTGAAAAGGTGAAAGATGTGAGACCAGGAAAGCTGGCGAAGAAAAGAAAGCGTGAGGAAGGTCAATGTTGGGACCAGAGGTCTTGTTTGTGGGACCTGCCATACTGGGTTGATCTGAAATTAAGGCATAATCTCGATGTAATGCACATTGAGAAAAACATATGCGAGAATCTGCTAGGGATGTTTCTGAACATTGAAGGGAAGACAAAGGACACGGTTAGTTCTAGGCTTGATTTGGAGGACATGGGCATAAGAGAAGATTTACATCTACAGCACAATGAAGATGAAGATTCATTTGAAATGCCACGAGCATGGTATACAATGAGTAAAGAACAAAATCTTGCATTCTATAAATTCCTAAGAGCGGTGAAATTTCTAGATGGTTATGCTGCTAACCTAGCAAAGTGTGTTACTTCTGATGGATTCAAGCTTTCAGTACTGAAAACCCATGATTGTCACATCCTCCTCCAAAGGATTTTACCGGCGGGCCTCCGAGGAATCATGGACAAGGATATATATGAAGCGGTTGCTGAGCTGGGAAATTTCTTTAGAGAACTGTGGTGCGAAACACTCAAGTTAATTGTCCTGGAAAGACTTGAAAAAGAAATCCCAATTATTCTTTGCAAGCTCGAGAAGATTTTCCCTCCAGCTTTCTTCACCGTGATGGTCCATTTGGCGGTGCACTTACCAAAAGAGGCAATGCTTAGAGGCCCTGTGCAATACAGTTGGATGTACCCAATCGAAAGAAGGCTGCTTACTTGTAAGCGTTATGTGTGAAACACGGCAAGACCTGAAGGTTCTGTTGCTGAATCATATGTCGTTGACGAGTGCTTGACTTTTTGCTCTAGATACTTTGGCGATGTGGAAACAAGATGGAACCGGCCGGGTAGAAATAGAGAGCGGTCTGATTCGCAAAGTGGTGATGTCTCTGTTTTCAACCATGGTGTGAACTTTCTTGGAGCCTCACAATACTTGGCGGCTGGTGATGAGTATGACAAGATGGTTTGGTTTGTGCTCAGGAATTGCACCGAGGTTCTACCATATATCGAGTACATTATATCTTGTGAACTCATTATATATATATATATATTTTTTTTGCTTGGGTTGGCACCAGCCTAATGTTTTAATTCACATGTTTTGTTGGCATTGCAGGAAATGCAAGGAAGAGTTAAATCAGGAAGAAAGCAATATCCATGTTGATAAAAGGGTTGCCAAGGGGTTTGCTAAGTGGTTTAAGAATCATGTGAGATCTTTAGCCACATGTTTTATGTTTTCTATGTTATTCACCAATTTTAAATACCATTGTTTGCTAAATGGTTTATTTGTGCAGATTGGAAAGTTGCATGAGGAGAAGAAGGTCAATGATGATCTATTTGCTTTGGCATGCTTACCGGATAAGCGAGTGAGAGTGTATTCAGCATGCATTGCTGACGGTGTCCGGTACCACACTGTTGACCGCGAGGAAAAAAGGAAGAACAGAATAGTGGAATCGTCACTGAGGGGTCACATGATCGTGAGATCATTGACTTCTATGGTCAGTTGAGAAGCATCGTAGAGTTGCAGTACAACTCTAGTGGAGGCATCCATCGCTCGCTTGTCTTATTTCGCTGTGGCTGGTTTGAGCTTGGTAGCAAGAAGAAGAGAGACTCTTTTGTCAAATATGATGGCCACTTCAAAAGCATCAACACCGCAAGGTGCTGGTATAAGAGTGATCCCTTTATTCTAACAACACAAGCAACAATGGTGTTTTATCTGCCAGACACTCTTTTGCACGGAAAATGGCGAGTTTTGCAAAACTTTGAGCACAGACACTTGTGGAGTGTGACTGAATCAGAAGTGGAAAAGGGCCCCGGTGATGGCGGACTAACATACCAAGATGATGACTCTACGGAAGTTCAATTGCAAGCTGATGATGACTCTATGGAAGTTCCGGTGCAAAGCAGAGTGCGAAGGTACCGGGAACATGTGATCGTTGGTGCTGCAACAGTTGAAGGCATCAAGAAAAGAAGAAAGGTGGTAGCGGATGGACATGAGAGCGAGGACGAGGAAAACCGGACTGATCATACTTTGCTGCAATATTGTAGTGCTGATGAGGAAAATAGGAGGCATAGAGTTCCTTGTTTTCGTATCGACGATAATGAGTAGCGAATGTACATGAAGGTAAATTTGGTCTCCTTGGTGATCTTTCTAACTCTCTGTACTTTTCCTTCTTGTGCATATGCATGGTGATCCTGATGTACTTCAATTATCTCCAGGTAGCAAAATGCTTGAAGATCCTGATGGCTGTAGTGGTGTGATCCTGATGGCTGTAGTGGTGTGATTCTGATGGCTGTATTTGATGCAAAATGCAAAACATTTGATTTCCTTGTGTAAGCATTTGATGTGATCCTGATGGTTGTAGTAGTTTGTAAGCATTTTGGATGCAAAACACTTGTTGTGCATTTTGGATATCAAATTGAATAAAATTTCTTCACTGAATGAGACTTATGGTTGTGATGTGATGAAGATACTGATGTAGTTTTTGGTTGTGATGTGATGCTATTTTTGGTGAACTGAAGATGCACATGCTATAGCAGATGTTGTTTTTGGTTGTGATGTGATGTTGTTTTAGTTCATTGTGAGCAAAAAAATATGCGCGAGCGGGGACTGAATTGAGATTCTATGTTTCATGAAGTTTTTTTGAACTGAATTGAGATGTTGTGTTCTAATGGCATGGAGCTGATGGCAAAATGAAGTTGTGTTCTGATGGCATGGAGCTGTTGTGCTCAGAATGTTGTCAAAATGTTGTCTTGTAATGCAAACAATTGCAAGATGATCATACAGAAGATTTTTTGAACATCTTTAGTTCAAGTTTTGGTGATCATTTAGTTCAAGTTTTGGTCAGATCATACAGAATGTTGTCTAGTAGTTTTTGTGCTCGTTTAGTAGTTTTTTTGAACTGAAGATGCTATTTTAACTGAATTTTGCTTCAACTAAACCCATTTCATTGTGAGCAAAAAAATATGCGCCAGCGGGGACTCGAACCCACGACCGTGCGCTTGTTTCACTATGTTTCTACCACTGGGCTAGGACGAGACTATTAGTCTTCCACTCTATGCCAACCCTTTTGAATATATCAAACTAGTCAAGTATCAAGCACACACCTCACTTACAAGTGGGCCACTCGGCCCACTCGCTGACAAGTGGGCCATTTTGCTATTGTACCCAAGCTACCAAAAATATGCGCGTGGCCAAAAAATATGCACGCGCGGGGGCTCGAACCCACGACCTGGCACTTATTTCACTCTGTTTCGACCATTGGGCTAGGAAGAGGCTGTTGGTTTTGTAATATATGCCCACCCTTTTCAATATATCAAACCAGTCACGTAGCAAACACAGAACTCGCTGATAAGTGGACCCGCTCCCTCTCTTTTCCCCACTTCTCCTCACCACTCGACCCGCTCCTCCTCTCCATCGACGGTGCCGCCCATCGCTGCCGGCTCCTCCTCTCCCACCGCGGGCCTCCCCACCTCCGCCGGCTCCTTCCTCTCCCACCGCTATCAACACCTTCCTCTCCCACCGCCACCGACTCCTTCCTCTCTCTCCCGAGGTATGAATCCTTCCTCTCTCTCTCTCCTTCCTGGTTGGATTAGTTTTTTGCTACTGGTTAGATTAGGGTTCTTGCCGTCGCCTAGATTGGATTAGATTAGATTGGGATTGGATTAGATTAGGGTTTGATTTGGTTAGGGTTTGATTGGGACTGCATTAGATTAGATTAGGGTTGGATTAGATTAGGGTTTGATTAGTGGGAATTGATTCAATTAAGGATTATGCTGTCAAGTATGCTTTGTGCCTTTTGATAAGAGTGGGAAGTATGCTGTCAAGGATTATTCAGTTAAGGATTATTCAGTTAAGGGTTCTTGTCAAGTATTCAGTTAAGGATTCAGTTAAGGAATTAGATAAGTACAGATGTATGAGACACTTGGTATGAGCTGTAGAATGTTATGTGCCATTTGATATGCAGCAAGTATGAACATTATGAGGCAGTGAGACACTAGTGTGTTCTGTGCCATTTGATATGCAGCAAGTATGGCTAAGCACTGCTATGTAGGTGTACAAATACAATGTGATCACGCTAAGCACTGCTATGTTGGTGCTTATGTTCTCATGTGTACAAATACAATTATATCTAGGTGTTTGCACTGCTAAGATTTTCTTGGTCTCTTGTTTTTTCTGTTTTGGTGTTATATTCATAGAAGTTTGCATATGTGTGCATCATGTAATGTGATCTTGCTAGCTCAAATGATCATAATCTCTTGATGATGCATGAAGTATTTCCTGCTATAATTTTCTTGAGTCACACTGTTGTTTTGCTGTGCTTGATAAACCTACGACTTCTTTCTATTGTAATATTGAAACTGTTGTTTTGCTGTACACTATTGGTCCATTTATAATAGATATGGTTCTGGTCAATTTATAGTAGATATCGTTCTGGTCAATTTATATTGTTGTGTTCTGGTCAATTTATAGTTGATTTTAGTGTTGTTGCTATTGGTGGTCACCTGATGATGTTGCTGTTGCTGTGTTAGTTTACTATGCTATTGATGTTGATGTGATTGTTTATAGTAGGAGTAAATTGAGGCCATTGCCATTTATAGTAGTATTCCAAATTGAGGCCCTGGCAAACACATGTAGTAATTATTCTACTATTTTGAAGTGCTTGTTTCCTATTTCTGTCCAGTCCTGTTGTTTAATTTACAATGCTGCTTTTCAGAGAAGTGAGATGGCTGGCTTGGAAGGTTTCGAGTTCTTCGAGATCATAATTGAGAAATCTTGCAGTAGGCAGGTATATTTATCATCACTCTGCTGTCTAGTGCTTGATTACCACAATTAACCACTGCTTGACCCTCGCTGTAGAGGCTGCCTGACAAGTTTGCGAAGATGCTCGCCGGCCGTGAGCCCCACAAAGTGAAGCTGCGGGAGGCCGGCAGCAGGCTTCACAGGTTGTGGGACATGTTGGTGGTGTTTGATGGTGAAGGCCACATGTACCTAGGGTCCGGCTAGGAGCATTTCGCCCGCGCCCATGAGCTACAACTCGGGTACTTCCTTGTCATCCGCTACGACGGTGGCGCCATGTTCACCGTGAAGATGTTCGACAACACCATGTGCCGCATGTACTACTAGCACGACGACGATCCCAGTAAGCTTTCTGCCTCTCTTCTTCCTGTCCTTTTGGCTTCCTCTACCTGCACGACGACAACACCATGTTCACACTTTGTTGCATTTGGCCAGGCAATGGGAGCAGCAGCAGGGATGACGAGGAGCAGAGCGGGGATGACGAGGAGCAGCCTATTCTGGCTGACGACGACCATGCTATGATGGTGGCAAACGACGACCCTGCTATGGTGGTGGCGGATGACGACCTTGCTATGGTGGTGGCGGACGACGACCTTGTATGGTGGTGGCGGACGACGACCTTGCTATGGTGGTGGCGGATGACGACCTCGCGATGGTGGTGGCGCCTGCAATCCCACAACTTGGCGACAAGGCCATGCCAATTGTGGTAGAGGAGTACATCCGCGTTGGGATTCACCACTCTAAGCACATCAGGTTGATGAAGGAGAAGAAGGAGGAGTGAAGATGTTAAGAAAATGAAGTGGCAATGTTAAGCATGTTAGGTTTAAGCTTGTTAGTGTAATCTGAACATGTCAATGTTAAGTATGTCAGGTTTAATTTTGTGCATGCTCATGGATGATGTATGACAGTGTCATCTAAACATGTCAATTTCTTAACAATGATCATTCAGTTTGGTAATTGATGGGAATTGAAATTTTTTATGCATGCTAATGGATGAAAGATAAAATTATGGGTTTTTGTGCATGCTCATGTATTAAACAATATAAGTTTCATTTTTTGAATGCTAAAAACATGACTCAAAACCTATCCACGGACGATCGCCGTGACGAAATCCACCGGTTTTTGAAAACACCGTAAAAAAATTAAAAAACTTTTTTCATTTTTTGAATGCTAAAGACATGTGTTTTTCGTGAAGTGGCTACAAGGAGGGTCACCCCAAACAGCGCCATTCCATGTCTATCTCAAAGTAGACCCTATTTTACGGACGGTCGCCAAAAAGCATGCATTTCCGACCCTCGTAGCTACTCCCGGCAATTCAGACCACCTTCGGCCGATTCAGCTGGAACCGGCTGGAATTTGAACTGCGGGTCCTCCATAGCTTGCCCGTTATTTTCACTAAAAATGCTTTTTAGCTTCATAGGTAGGCATTTCATCACAGAATCGACAATAGATTTGCACGGCTCAAACCCTAGCCACGGACGACCGCCGCGACGAAATCGGCCGGTTTTTGAAAACACCATAAAAAATTCAAAAAAAGGGAGACCTCCGCGTCACATCATCAAATGTGGCCTACCAACTAGCAAAAATACTAAACTTGCAATACCAGCGTTTTCTTGAAAAACTGTTCTAAAAAACGACCTACCATGAACGAAGATTCATGGCTTTCAAGCCAAACTAGCAATGATATGGCTGCATCCGTTGAATAGTTTCTGATAATATGCCCAAATTTGGCACATGCCTCCGTCTTCTGATGGCAAACAATGTTGCCAAAGCGAGGTTCCAACTTGTTTAACAAAAAAACCATTTTTCATTTTTTGAATGCTAAAGACATGCGTTTTTCGTGAAGCGGCTACAAGGAGGGTCACCCCAAACGGCGCCATTCCATGTCTATCTCAAAGTAGACCCTATTTTATGGATGGTCTCCAAAAAGCATGCATTTCCGACCCTCATAGCTACTCCCAGCAATTCAGACCACCTTCGGCCGATTCAGCTGGAATCGGCTGGAATTTGAACTGCGAGTCCTCCATAGCTTGCCCGTTATTTTCACTAAAAATGTTTTTTAGCTTCACAGGTAGGCATTTCATCACAGAATCGACAACGGATTTGCACGGCTCAAACCCTAGCCACAGATGGCCGCCGAGACGAAATCGGCCGGTTTTTGAAAACACCGTAAAAAATTCAAAAAAAACAAAAAAATGGGAGACCTCCGCGTCACATCATCAAATGTGGCCTACCAACTAGCAAAAATACTAAACTTGCAATACCTGCGTTTTCTTTAAAAAGTGTTCTAAAAAACGACCTACCATGAACGAAGATTCATGGTGTTCAAGCGAAACTAGCAATGATATGGCCGCATCCGTTGAATAGTTTCTGATAATATGCCCAAATTTGGCACATGCCTCCGTCTTGTGATGGCAAATAATGTTGCCAAAGCGAGGTTCCAACTTGTTTAACAAAAAAACCGTTTTTCATTTTTTGAATGCTAAAGACATGCGTTTTTCGTGAAGCGGCTACAAGGAGGGTCACCCCAAACGGCGCCATTCCATGTCTATCTTAAAGTAGACCCTATTTTACGGACGGTCGCCAAAAAGCATGCATTTCCGACCCTCGTAGCTACTCCTGGCAATTCAGACCACCTTCGGCCGATTCAGCTGGAACCTGCTGGAATTTGAACTGCGGGTCCTCCATAGCTTGCCCGTTATTTTCACTAAAAATGCTTTTTAGCTTCACAGGTAGGCATTTCATCGCAGAATCGACAACAGATTTGCACGGCTCAAACCCTAGCCACGGACGGCCGCAGCGACAAAATCAGACGGTTTTTGGAAACACCATAAAAAATTCAAAAAAAATCAAAAAAATGGGAGACCTCCGCGTCACATCATCAAATGTGGCCTACCAACTAGAAAAAATACTAAACTTGCAATACCGGCGTTTTCTTGAAAAAGTGTTCTCAAAAACGACCTACCATGAACGAAGATTCATGGCTTTCAAGCCAAACTAGCAATGATATGGCCGCATCCGTTGAATAGTTTCTGATAATATGCCCAAATTTGGCGCATGCCTCCATCTTCTGATGGCAAACAATGTTGCCAAAGCGAGGTTCCAACTTGTTTAACAAAAAAACCATTTTTTATTTTTTGAATGCTAAAGACATGCGTTTTTCGTGAAGCGGCTACAAGGAGGGTCACCCCAAACGGCGCCATTCCATGTCTATCTCAAAGTTGACCCTATTTTACGGACGGTCGCCAAAAAGCATGCATTTCCGACCCGCGTAGCTACTCCCGGCAATTCAGACCACCTTCGGCCGATTCAGCTGGAACCGGCTGGAATTTGAACCGCGGGTCCTCCATAGCTTGCTCGTTATTTTCACTAAAAATGCTTTTTAGCTTCACAGGTAGGCATTTCATCATAGAATCGACAACGGATTTGCACAGCTCAAACCCTAGCCACGGACGGCCGCCGCGACGAAATCGGCAGGTTTTTGAAAACACCGTAAAAAAATAAAAAAATCAAAAAAATGGGAGACCTCCGCGTCACATCATAAAATGTGGCCTACCAACTAGTAGAAATACTAAACTTGCAATACCGGCGTTTTCTTGAGCTACTCAGTATGATTTTAACCATGATTTCTACAAAGTTTACAAAAAAACCCTATTTTTTCTACCCCCAAACCCAAAAGAATTTCCCTCCCACACCAAAATTTTCCCTCCACCAAAATTTTCCTCTCCCAAAATTTCCCTCCACTCCCTCCACTCCCTCTCCCACTACCGGGCGGGACCCACCACTCCCTGTCCCACTAACACGCGGGATCCCCTCCCCTCCCCTCCACTCCCTCTCCCATTCCCCACCCCGCAACCCTAGCACCGCCCCTCCTCTGCTCCGCCCCGACGAACCGCCCGCTCCCACTCCCTCCCCTCCGCATCGCCCTGCTCCCACTCCCTCCCCTGCTCCGTGCCACCCCGCCATGCCACTGCGCTGCCCCTCCCTGCTCCGCACCGCCCCGCTCCCACTCCCTCCCCTGCTCCGTGCCGCCCCGCCAAGCCGTTGCGCCGCGGTGCACCGCCCACCCCGATGACGAATCCACCCTTCTCTCTCCCCTCGATGACGGTTGCTACATCAACGGCTACATCGACCGCCCGGGCTACGACTACATCAACGACAGTGAGTACATCGGCGACGATGTCTACATCATCCACATCATCGACGATCGACGAAGGCGACATGTACCCCTCTCCTCTCCCTCTCCCCTCGATCTTCTAGGGTTCGGTAGATCCCCCTCCTGGCCGACCTAGGGTTAGGATTCGGTCAATCTAGGGTTAGGATTCAGTTGATCTACGAGCTCCTGGTGGTTCTTGCTCATGTTCATCGGACAAGCTGTTCATGTTCATCGAGCTCCTGGTTCTTGTTCTTGTTCATGTCGATCTAGGGTTAGGATTCGTTTTTTTGTCGATCTGGGGTTAGGATTCACGCGTCGGCTCCTCCCTCCCTGCTCGAACCCTTCTGATCCAGAACATGCTCGCCAGATTCACTCATAGTGCTTGGCTTGGGTCACGGTTGGTTATGTTGCATGCATGTCCTTGTGCACTTGTAGTGCTGGTGGTTTAAGGCACTGAGAATTGGAAGCAGGCGCTTATGGCAATTTAGATCTCATCTAGTAGTTCTTAGTTTGATCCGATCATTTGTGGCAATGTAGAATTGGAAGCAGACGCTTATGGCGACTAATTGAGTGGAGTATCCTTCTCAGCCAAGCACAAATCTTCTTGTTTTTAAATGCCCAATTGACAGTAATTGCACGTCCTGCAAGACATTGCTTTTTTATGCTTATTATTATTACTGTTTAAAAGGTTGCGCCGTTTATCAGATATATTGTTTATTTGTTTGGATCTTTCATGTCATAATCTTAAAAAAATGCTTGTTTGATACTCCTGGAGCTCCTGGTGGTGTTTGATCCCCCTCATGGTTTAGGGTTCATGTTGATGGAGAGGAAGTGCATGATTTTAGGGGATGGAGATGGATGAGGTTTGAGGAAGACCACCCTCTGGTTCATGTTGCTTGTGTATGATTTAATTACTTAGCTTGTATCAGTAGCACTTGGAGAAGGTGCCCCTCAGGGCCTCTCATGCTGCCCATTCCTGTTGTTTTGAGGTTATGGGTGGGTTTGCTGTGCGTTTGGTTATATTGTGCTTGTGCGTTGGTCTGGTTCGCGGCGTGTTTACCGCTTTTGTGAGTGGGGCGCTGTGTCACTGATGTTTCTAAACCTGATGGTTATGCCATATCTCTCTAATGAGATGTATGGCCAAGTGAATGCTATCATCATCACAATTCACCCCTATGAAACTAGAAGTTTATTTCCCATTGATTTCATTGAAACTAATGCCTTGTGCTGGCCCAAGATGTTGTAATATCGTTCTATGGCTGCCCATGATCTGGCCTTTTTTTGCGGGTATGACATTCTTTCTATACTCAAACACAAAAGCAATCTGTGTTAAGTAGACGGTGATGTGTTTAGTCACCAAGCTATAGTGGAATTACATGATTCAGATGAGCATTTCTTTATCAGCATAGAGGCCGTCCCGTGTGGCCCTCTTGCCTTTTTTGTTGTTGTTGCAAAGACCAGGAACTTTATTGAGCAGTTGAGAATAATTTTTTCATCTGATTTTGTACTTCTACTAGTACTGTTGTTTCATGCTTTACTAGTGGAAACATCTAGTTGTTTTGATGGTCCTCATGTTATACTCGTCTAGCTTGCTGTCAGACTGTCTAAGCATGTGTACATGACACCAATTCACTAGTTCATGTTGCTTGCTTGCTAACATACATGTTGCTTGCAAGCATACATGCTTAATTAGGGTTTCCATCAGCAGTACTTGCTTGTATCAGTAGCACATGGAGAAGCAGCTACTTGCTTGCTTATTAATTAGGGTTTGTATCAATAGTATTTGCTTGCTTCTTTTCAATTTCCTTCATTGCTTGCTTGTTTCTATCAGTAGCACTTTGCTTGCTTGCTTGTTTAGTGTACATATATTTCCACTGTACATGCATGCTTGTTTAGTGCACTTACATGTTTTCTTAATTAATAACAATACATCACTGTATGTGCATGATGGTCCAAATTCTTTCCTTTATTGATACAAGTGCATCATTTTACTTTATCCCTGTTGTATCTGATTGTTGTTTATTCTATTTTGCAAGCACCACCTCAAGATCATCCATGGCAAGGATGACAAGGTCAAACTGTTGGAAATATGCCCTAGAGGCAATAATAAAAGCATTATTATTATATTTCCTTGTACATGATAATTGTCTTTATTCATGCTATAATTGTCTTATTCGGAAATCGTAATACATGTGTGAATAACAGACACCAACATGTCCCTAGTAAGCCTCTAGTTGACTAGCTCGTTAATCAATAGATAGTCATGGTTTCCTGACTATGGACATTGGATGTCATTGATAACGGGATCACATCATTGGGAGAATGATGTGATGGACAAGACCCAATCCTAAACATAGCACAAGATCGTATAGTTCGTTTGCTAGAGTTTTCCAATGTCAAAGTATCTTTTCCTTAGACCATGAGATCGTGTAACTCCCGGATACCGTAGGAGTGCTTTGGGTATACCAAATGTCACAACGTAACTGGGTGACTATAAAGGTAGACTACGGGTATCTCCGAAAGTGTCTGTTGGGTTGACATGGATCAAGATTGGGATTTGTCACTCCGTATGACGGAGAGGTATCACTGGGCCCACTCGGTAATGCATCATCATAATGAGCTCAGAGTGACCAAGTGTCTGGTCACGGGATCATGCATTACGGTACGAGTAAAGTGACTTGCCGGTAACGAGATTTAACAAGGTATTGGGATACCGACGATCGAATCTCGGGCAAGTAACATATCGATTGACAAAGGGAATTGAGTACGGGGTTGATTGAATCCTCGACATCGTGGTTCATCCGATGAGATCATCGTGGAGCATGTGGGAGCCAACATGGGTATCCAGATCCCGCTGTTGGTTATTGACCGGAGAGTCGTCTCGGTCATGTCTGCTTGTCTCCCGAACCCGTAGGGTCTACACACTTAAGGTTCGGTGACGCTAGAGTTATGAAGATATGTATATGCAGAAACCCGAATGTTGTTCGGAGTCCCGGATGAGATCCCGGACGTCACGAGGAGTTCCGGAATGGTCCGGAGGTAAAGAATTATATATAGGAAGTGCTGTTTCGGCCATTGGGACAAGTTTCGGGGTTATCGGTATTATACCGGGACCACCGGAGGGGTCCCGGGGGCCCACCGGGTGGGGCCACCTGTCCCGGGGGGCCACATGGGCTGTAGGGGGTGCTCCTTGGCCTTCATGGGCCAAGGGCACCAGCCCCTATAGGCCCATGCGCCTAGGGTTTCCACCTAGGAGGAGTCCTAGTGGTGGAAGGCACCCCTAGGTGCCTTGGGGGGAGGGAAACCTCCCCTTGGCCGCTGCCCCCCCTAGTAGATCTCATCTACTAGGGCCAGCGCCCCCCCCCATGGCACCCCTATATATAGTGGGGGGGGGAGAGGAGGGAAACACACCAGCCCCTGGCGCCTCCCTCTCTCCCGTTATGTTTCTCCCTCGTAGTATTGGCGAAGCCCTGCTTCTGTGACGCCCTGCATCCACCACCACGCCGTCGTGCTGCTGGATCTTCATCAACCTCTCCTCCCCCCTTGCTGGATCAAGAAGGAGGAGACGTCTCCCGTCCCGTACGTGTGTTGAACGCGGAGGTGCCGTCCGTTCGGCGCTTGGTCATCGGTGATTTGGATCACGTCGAGTACGACTACATCATCACCGTTCTTTGAACGCTTCCGCTCGCGATCTACAAGGTACGTAGATGCATCCGATGACTCGTTGCTAGATGAAATCCTAGATGGATCTTGGTGAAACCGTAGGAAAATTTTTGTTTTCTGCAACGTTCCCCAACACAAACATGAGGCCAACCATTGGTATGCAACTTTCTCCTTGTGGTTATACTGTCAGTTTCATAAAATATGTGTCTTAATATGCTAAGTGAAATGTATTGCTGCAATCTGAATAAGCTGGCTTAATTGTGCCTGTGTGCTGTTAGTCTTCCTTACTTGAATAACTAGGATTAAATGATAATAAAATTTCATAAGATATGTTTGGCTGTCTGTCCATGCATTCCAAATATTCACCTAATAGTTACGTTTCCTTTATCATGCAAAGAAGAGCCTCTCACCGAGTACGAGAAGGTTAGGGCTAGAAATATCATGAGGAACAATCGGATGTTCCGGTCCCTTGGCATCGGTGCAATAGCGTCGATGATTAGGAAAACAAATGGTATACAAGAAGGTAGAAGTGATGAGGTTCAAGAAGGTAGTGGAGTTATCAATGATGACCCAGAGTACAATCCTAAGGAGGATGAAGTTATTGATGGAGAGGAAGTGGATGATGTTGTAGTGAACAAGACTGTTAAGGTGCAAACTCTGTCTTGCTTGGAGGGTTGGGGTTCTTTTATGCTATGTTATTCCTTGTGCTCACATATTTCTCTTGTGATCTAATGCTTTTTTCCGTGCTGTTTATACGAGGCACTGAAGGAATCTAGGATGAAGAGGCCTGGTGTTAAGAAGACAGTCAGCAAGAAGAAGAAGAGCTCAGAAACATCTGCTGCAATGCCTCCAGGAAGGGTGATGGCCCTAGCTCCAGGACCAAAAACGAGGATCCTGGAACCTGATGAACCTGTCCTTGATAGAGTCACAAGGCAGAAAGCAAAGATGGCAACTGCGACGGACCATCAGGAAAGTCTGCTGTGCATGGACTCTGAGACCTCGGTGCAAATGGGTGATGAGTTGTCGCCCATGGATGAAGGAACCACTCTCAGCATGGATGGAAGTGGCACTGTCTGCCTAGATGAAGGAGGAACCATCTGCATTGATGAAGCAGGCATTGTCCACACAGACCTCAGCCCTATTGCACCTTCTATTGACAGGAATGTTGTCATCAATGAAGAAGAACAACAGCTTGTGCTTCAATCAGGCAAGTAGACCTTTGCAATGCTATCTTTTACTAGTGCATTTTCCAAATGGAATGATCATGTATGTTTTTGTCGATTCCTGCATTTGTCGATTTCTATTCTAACTTATGAGTTCAATTTCATTTTCAGATGCAATGACTACCAAGACTAGACTTAGAAAGGGCAAGGGCTAGAGATGAACACCAAGTCGCTTGGTAGCAAGGTGCCTATCCAAATTGCCGAAGGGATGAAGCGTCCAGGGAAGCCTCTGCAGGCAGCAAAGCTTGCTTCTAAGTGTGGACTCGTTGCAAGAAGCCATCTTCCGATTCTTCCTCACTTCAAGCTATACAAAAAATGCTAGTCTATTGGAGAACTACATTGGGAAAGTTTCTGTAAGCTACTTGTTTCATAGTTAATGTGCTATTTATTTTCTGTTACACCTATGCATGATCACTAATACTGTTCCTACCTTGTTTGCTGTCTTGGTAGGCAAATTTTGAGATGAACACGGACTCGGAGACCATCAAGACCGCGTGCAAAGATATTCTGCAGAAAAATTCAAAGAACAGACGCCATCAGATCAAGAAGAAGTATTTTGATGCCGTAGCCGCAAATAAAGTCAGCATTAAGTCTCCGGTGCCTGATCTGATGGATGGTGAATGGAAAGCTCTGGTGGAGATGTGGCCTAACCCAAGACACAAGGTTTGTCTCTGCTTTGTTTGATGCTTTATGTTCTACACATGATATGCTAGTGCTAGATCATGCTGACAGTATGCTTTTTTTGTAGGAAACCTGTGTGTCGAACAAGATGAATCGAGAAAAAGTCGTGTACAACCAGAGAACTGGTTCCAGGCACTACACAACACACATTTTTGCCACTATGAGAACTTTTCTCTAGAGACCTTACCGTTTGATCCTCATTGAATAACATTTCTGATTCTTGCTCAATAACATTTTGATTTTTGTTGAAAAACATTTCAGAAAGAAGAGCGTAAGGGTGAGGAGCTGTCTGCGATTGACTTGTTTAAGGCCACCCATAACAGCAAGAAGCACGGGTTTTCGGAGCCAGTCAAGACTCCTATAGTAAGTCACTCCATGCTTTGCCCTGTTTGATTCACAGCCGGCTTTGATGCTTTGATGATTTGATGCTATTTGATTCGGAGCCAGTCAAGAACACACGCTAGGTTCCATGCTTTGATGTTGTTTGATAGTTCAACAAAGATATCAGAACTTGTTGTAGCTATTTGTTGCATATTTTATGATATGATGAAATTTGATCTGAATGTTAGTTTGATGATTGGCTCACTCGGGAAGCCATCTTATATAGAACCACCATTCTAGGCTTAATGAAGCGATCATATTGTTCCAATTGCTTGTCTCCAGGTCACTAGTCATCATCTTCTTGTATAGATTTTGTGTGCTGGTTTGGTTACTACAAATAATCCATTTGTGTCCTGGTTTGGTTTCTCTTGCTTGGTTTGGTTTGCAAACTGTGAAATAGATCTCCCACTAATGCCTATCATTTTCCTCCATATGCTAGCTTGAGATGGAAAAAATGAAGGACGCGCTGGTACCAGAAGGTGAAGAGCCAAAGTCTGCTGTTGAAATTGTCGAAGAAGTGCTCAAGACCGAAGTCAAGCAAAGCACATTCCTCCGGAATGTTGGGCTCCAGTCATCTAGGAACAACTCCGGCAAAGCAACTGCTGAAGTGGCTGCTCATGTTCGTGACCTTGAGCAGAAGCTGGAGAGGTCTGAGCTTCAAGCTGAAGTGATGCAAGAAAAATTGGCGGCAATCAAGATGAAGGCGGAAGAATCTGAAGCTGCACGCGACAAGAAACTTGAGCTGCTGCGCAAGAAGTCTCAAGAGCAGGAAGAGAAGTTAGCCCACTTGATGGCTCTCTTTGGAGCTAAGGCAGTTTGATGGCTCTGTAGTTTGTCTTTGAGATGCTAAGGTAGTTGCATTGCTGCCTAGTTTGGTGGCTGTTTGATGGCTGTGAACCTCTTGTGGAGTTTGTCTTTGAGCATTTTGTTGCATTGCTGCCTAGTTTGAACCTGTGAAGTTATGTGAACCTGTGAAGTTATGTGATCTTGTGAACCAGTGAAGTTATGTGAACCTGTGAAGTTATGTGATCTTGTGAACCTGTGTTTATTTTCTGTGAAGTTATGTGGATCACTTGTGCACCTGGGCCTTGCTGTTTGAACCTGGGCTTGTGGATCACTTGTGCACCTGGGCCTTTCTATTTATAGTTATGCAAAATAAGAACCTGGGCTCTAAAAAGGCCGAGGCCCAAACAAGAATTAGATTAAAAAGGCTTGGGCCTAAAAAAAGAAATGACTGTAAGAAAAAAAATTATGAAAGGCTGCATAATAGCAAATAAAAAGGCCAAGTCCCAAATTCGAACTAGACTAAAAAGGTTGTGGCCCAAGACAATAGTGGACTATAAAAAATCATCAGAAAAAGGCTCCATTCCCAGAAAATAAAAGGCCAAATTATCGGGCCAGACCCATGCAGATAAGCAAAATAAAGAGAGAGAAAAAATTAAATGGGCTGAATTATTGGGCTTGGCCCATGTAGATGGCTGAAATGGACCGGGCTGATTCTATTTTACGACCTTTTCATTTGGTCGTAATTCTGCCACGTCAGCTTGCCACGGTGGATCTGACGTGGTGTGGTCGGATTGCTAGTGACCAAAATAATTGGTCATTAAATCTCCGACCTTTTTTTGGTCATAAACGTCTATGACCATTCCAGAAGAAAGGTCGCTAATGTCAGTTTACGACGGCCAGCTTTTGACCTTATGTTTTTGGTCACAAAAAGGTCACAAATGGAAAACTGTGACCATTCAGTGACCAATAGTGGTGGTCACAAGTTGGCATATTTCTTGTACTGAGTCTCCAACCTCCAAGAGTAATAAGAACGATGTGGAAAAGATCAAGACTTGCTCAAATCACGAATTCCTTTGGTGCAAAGAAGGGGAAGGAGTGGATCTATCACTTAATTGTAGAACTTCTCTCAAATGTTCTAAAATCACTTGGGGATCTAGGATTTGGTGTAGAGGATTGAGAGAGAGAGTGAAAAGTGTTCTTGGCAAGCTCAAAGTGAATGGTCAACCTCATCCCGTGGAAGGGAGAAGCCTATATATAGTGGGTGTGGAAAAAGTAACTGTTTGAGCCACTTAAGTGCACTGAAGAGGTCGGTCGTCCGAACAGCACCGGACGTCCGGTGGCACACATATGTCCGGACGTCCGACATCCATCGGTCGTCCGGCCGCTGGGAACTCATAAGCCACGAACCAGCACATAGCACCCGGACGTCCGAGACGTGCCGGACGTCCGAGACGTGCCGGACGTCCGGAGAGGCTCGGAAATCCGTAAATATTATTCTATGAATGAAACACCGAACGTCCGAGTCATGCTGGTCGTCCGGAGACCGGACGTCTGGAGAGGCTCGGAAATCCGTGAATAATGTTCAGTAACAGAAACACCGGACGACTGTAGAGAGCCGGACGTCCGGACAGCTGAGAGGGTTCGGACGTCCGTAGAGTACCGGACGTCCGGAGAGAAAAACTGGAGCTGGTGGCTTTGAGCAAATCTTTCACTAGATCCAATGATCCCCTCTTAATAGTGCGGGATCCCTATACTCAAGAACAAATCGTAAACAAAGCCAAGGCTAATTTCTTGTATCTCCGATATTGAGTTATATGCATTTGTCCCTAGTCATGATCCACACACGGCCTTTGAGACATAATCCTGAGATATACATGATAAACATGATTAGTCCCAACATGCATGTTGTCATCAACATCAAAATATGATTAAGGACATGATTGCACTTTCAACCGTACAAGAGGAAAAAAGAAAAAAGACGGCAGATACATAATGCCACTAGACAACTTACAAACATCAACTACACCAAGCACTACAGCAGAATGGAAAACAAAGCTTCGCTTGATGTCGATGATGCCCCCCGGCCGCAGAATGAGCACCATAGGTGGAGCGGAAACACGGAGAAGATGAGACCCAACAAAGGAAGGGAGCATACCATCATCTGCACTAGGAGTGGTGAGCTGGAACAACCAACTGGAAACCATCTCCGAAGGGGACCCCTGCCCCTCATCCTGGCTTGAAGGACGACGTACCGTCAGAAGATGGGGAAGCTCACCCTAGAGCCAAATTAGATGACAGCCATGAACTACCATGGGAGATACTTAGCCCTGCCCCAGCCCTAGCCACACGCATAGAGCCACCCACAAAGGGATGAAGCCATCAGGATCGGAAGAGCTAAGGAAGGAAGCGAAGAATGATGAAACTAGCACATCAAGTGCAATGAGAACAAGGACAAGCCTGCAACGAGTGGCACCGCGATCACCCCGTCGTTGATGTACAGCTGAAGATGAGGGATGGAACCCGATCCACTCCCAGCCCTAAACAAAGGACACCAACCCATTGGCCAATAGACTAGCACGACGAAAACAAGGGACGACCAAAGAAGCTGCGGGATCGCCAATCACCCACCAAAGCACAACACCGATGTGATAAATCGGACCATCGATCCCCCAAACCCCAAACCAGAGCACCATGGCAGCTCTCGAACTACCAGAGGAGCACCTCCAACAAGGTGACGGGGAAGAGCGCCGCTTCTGCCCCATCCAAAAGGATGAGGTTTTCACCCGGAGCGAGAGGGGAGAGACGGGGGCAGAACCTCAACGGAGCCTCTAGGGAGGGGCACGACACCAGTTGATGTCGTCACCGTCATGACCGGGCCACACCAGCCAAGGATTTCTCCCGGACTATCACCACTCCCACACCCCAAGCGCACCAGATCCGGCGACCATAGACCGCCAAGGACAAGCAACGCCGAGGTGGAAGGTGCTATGAGAGGGGAAGAGAAAGACTTGCAGGTCGGGCGCCCTCTTTAGGGGGTAAGACCGCACGCGAAGACCAGTCACTAATGACCACAGCCACCATGTCGCCCGCGCGGCTGAGGGGGTGGAGCAACACTCGCGACAACTGCTCGTCGGAGAGCCAGGATTGCCACTCCTTCTGAGGCCGCCGCCTCGGCGTCCGGGGCTCTCCGCACGGAGCCGGAGCAACAGATCCTCCCCGCCACCATCCTCTTTGGCTGCACTGGCTTGCCTGGAGACCTTCTCTGGTAACGGCGAGGGGGAAGTAGCAGGGGCGGCGGCATGCGCTATGGTTTCGGCGCTACCAGAGTCGGCCCCAGCAGAGCGACACGGGGGCTGTGGGGAAGGATGGAGAGCCCCCAAAGTAAAGCAATTATATTCCATATTTAGGTGAAACAATCAAACACTTCAACATGAATAATAACAATGCTCTCATATGAATGCAGGTAAGCAACTAGTTAAGTATGCATTGGCATACCAAAGCGGATACGCCTAACTTGAGATTTTTACAGTAGACAATAGACATACTAATGAATTTTAGTTGCCATCATTTATCTTGACAAGAGCATGAACGTTAATATCATTAGTTTCCTCTGGTCAGGTGACCAATGTCGAACACAACAGGGCGACCATAAAATAACTTAATGTTGTAGATGTTAACTCTAATTCCTAGCCGCATAAATTCAGATACACCCAAGTGACTCTTGCTTATGCTGAAAACTTAACTCCAATATCATGAAGAAGATAACCAGTTGTTCCATTGCGGAAGAGATACAAGCTGCACTATTCAATTGAGACTTCTAGTGCCCATCTGTCAATGACTCTGAAAACAAAGGAACAAATGAAAGATAAGGAGTCCTGGAACCACATCCAACTTCACATATAAATCGCAGCTCCCCAGAATCCATGTCGTATGACATTAGTTTCGTCAGTAATTGTTCGCCCTGCTTGCGCAAAATCTCACACACAAAGAAAAAATATCAAACTATGTTCTGGGTGGATTGAGATAACTCTGTAATAACTCGGAAACATTGGCGGTGTGCATCCTGGGATGCAGAGCTCGGGATAAGCCCCTTCTTGAAATTTTGGAAAAGCATAACCCAGAAACTTTGAATACACTAATCTGAGCAGTTGTAGGTGGCTAACCTTGTGCTTCAAGGTCCAGTTTTCACTACTATAATGTTCAAGGGCCCAAACTGACAGTTCAGAAGCATCCTTATGTGCCAAACGCAATTGTCCTTGTGATAAATAAACATCATTACCACCGCATGGAGTAGGCACACGAATAAACCCACGAGTTCCATCCACACCAACTTCTACAACCGAATTATGACATGACCGAGAAGATAAATGCAACATACTGTTGAAAAATGCGCTTTTCGAATAGTCGGTTATCGAAATTGGGCTGTCCCAAATGTGGAAGGCAATGCAACTCTCGATGTATTGATTGGGTGCATGATGCACGTATATATGGGTACAAGGGCAGGCCTCAGCCTCATCTATACAAGGAAACTAGAGGCGGGGCCGGTTGGAGATTATCCTAACAGATACATGCACAGATATGTTCAACACCCCCCCACCCATAGTCGATGCGTCACCAGTGACACATAGACTGGACCAGAATTCCTCAAATGTAGGCGTCGGTAACCCCTTTGTCATGACATCGGCAGACTGCTGAGCGGTGGGAACATGAAGAACGCGGACGCGCCCAAGAGCCACCTGCTCTCGCACGAAATGAATATCGAGCTCAATGTGCTTTGTGCGATGATGATGAACGGGGTTGGCAGAGAGGTAGACCGCAGAGACATTGTCAGACAATGGTGGCCTTCTGGACATCAAGGAGTAACTCCTGGAGAAGCTGGCGAAGCCATGAGCACTCAGCGACAGCATTTGCCATAGCACGATACCCGGCCTCGGCACTGGAGCGGGATACCGTAGGTTGTCGTTTAGACGATCATGATATGAGCGAGGGCCCCAGGTAGACGCAGTAGCCTGAAGTCGAGCGTCGCGTGTCCGGGCAGCCAGCCCAATCGGCGTCACTGTAGGCGACCAGGTCAGTCGAGGGCGAAGCCGTCAACGTAAGACCCAGAGCCGGGGTGCCGTGGATATACCAAAGAATCTGCTTCACCAAGTTCCAGTGAGTGTCGCGAGGGGCGTGCATATGGAGACACACGTGCTGAACAGCGTACTGCAGGTCAGGCCGAGTGAGTGTCAATTACTGAAGAGCACCGACAATGGAGAGGTAGAATGCTGCATCTGGCGTGGGGCAGCCGTCGAGCACATAGACCTTGGCCTTCATGTCGATAGGTGTGGGGACGGGCTTGCATTTAAGCATGCCCGCCCGCTCAAGAAGGTCCTGTGCATACTGCTACTGATGAAGGAAGAACCCATCAGCACGTCGTACCACCTCAATGCCGAGGAAGTAGTGCAACGGGCCAAGGTCCTTAATGGCGAACTCAGCGCTGAGGCGAGTAGTATGCTGGCGAAGGAGATCGGGCGAGGAAGCCATCAGGATGATCTTGTCGACGTAGAGGAGTAGGTAAGCGGTTGACGGAGCCTGGTGGAAGAAAAACAGCGAGGCATCGGAGGGAGTAGCTCGGAACCAAAGCTGTTGCAGAAAGCCGGTGATCCGCTGGTACCAGGCGCGAGGGGCCTGCTTCAACCCGTACAAAGAGCGGGAGAGCAGGCACACATGATCAGGCTGAGCCGCATCGACGAAGCCGGTTGGCTGCTGACAGAACACCTTCTCCGAAAGATGGCCATGCAAGAATGCATTCGACACATCCATCTGATGCACCGGCCAGGCGCAAGAGACTGCGAGCTAAAGGACCGCGCGAATTGTGCCCGGTTTGACGACCGGGGTAAACGTCTCGGTGAAGTCGACTCCAGCGCGTTGCCGAAATCCGCAGACCACCCACCGAGCCTTATAGCGCTCGAGAGACTCGTCAGGACGAGTCTTATGCCGAAATACCCACTTGCCAGAGATGACGTTGGCATGGGGTGGCCGCGGGACAAGATGCCAAGTGCGGTTGCACACTAGCGAATCGAACTCCTCCTGCATCGTCGCGAGCCAATGCGGGTCGCGAAGGGCGGCTCGAGCGGACGAAAGGAGAGGTGATGGCGTAGATGTCGAGGCAGCGAGAAGGTACTCATCCACAGGACAACGGTTGTTGGGCCGGTGAATACCGGCGGGAGCACGCGTGACCATGCGGGTGTCCGGGGCGGCCGGCGGGGCCGGCGGGGCCGGTGGAGTCGGCGGAGCCGATGGGGTCAGCGGAGTCGGCGGGGCCGGCGACGAAGCCAGCGAAGACACCGTCGAGGAGCCGGGGCCAGGCACTGGAGAAGCACTCGCTGCCTGGGCTATGGACTGAACGGGAGTCGGTGGCGCCGTGGCCGCCTGCGAGGAAGCAGTCGGGCCGGCAGAAGCTGCTACGTCTTGAGCTTGCCTTGGTTTTCCTTGAAGAGGAAAGGGTGATGCAACAATAGTAGCGTAAGTATTTCCCTCAGTTTTTGAGAACCAAGGTATCAATCCAGTAGGAGGCTCCTCAAAAGTCCCACGCACCTACACAAACAAACAAAGAACTCGCAACCAACACAATAAATGGGTTGTCAATCCCTTCACGACCACTTGCGAAAGTGAGATCTGATAGAGATAGTATGATAAGATGAATATATTTTTGGTATTTTATAATATAGATTGGAAAAGTAAAGATGCAAATAAAAGTAGATTGAAAGCTTATATGATAAAAGATAGACCCGGGGGCCATAGGTTTCACTAGTGGCTTCTCTCAAGATAGCATAAGTATTACGATGGGTGAACAAATTACTGTCGAGCAATTGATAGAAAAGTGAATAATTATGGGATTATCTAGGCATGATCATGTATATAGGCATCACGTCCGCGATAAGTAGACTGACTCCTGCCTGCATCTACTACTATTACTCCACACATCGACCGCTATCCAACATGCATCTAGAGTATTAAGTTCATAAGAACAGAGTAACTCATTAAGAAAGATGACATGATGTCGAGGGATAAAATAATGCAATATGATATAAAACCCATCTTTTTATCCTCGATGGCAACAATACAATACGTGCCTTGCTGCCCCTATTGTCACCGGGTAAGGACACCGCAAGATTGAACCCAAAGCTAAGCACTTCTCCCATTGCAAGAAAGATCAATCTAGTAGGCCAAACCAAACTAATAATTCGAAGAGCCTTGCAAAGATAACTCAATCATACATAAAAGAATTCAGAGGAGATTCAAATATTTCTCATAGATAAACTTGATCATAAACCCACAATTCATCGTATCTCGACAAACACACCGCAAAAAGAGTTATATCAAATAGATCTCCACAAGAGCGGGGGAGAACATGGTATTGAGATCCAAAAAGAGAGAAGAAGCCATCTAGCTAATAACTATGGACCCGAAGGTCTGTGGTAAACTACTCACAACTCATCGGAGGGGCTATGTTGTTGATGTAGAAGCCCCTCGTGGTCGATTCCCCCTCCGGCGGAGCGCCGACGAAGGCTCCAAGATGGGATCTTGTGGATACAGAAGGTTACGGCGGTGGAAATTGTTTTTCGTTGGCTCCCTGGATGTTTTCGGGGTACGCGGGTATATATAGGATGAAGAAATCGATCGGTGGCCGCCCGAGGGGCCCACGAGATAGGGGGCACGCCCTGTAGGGGTGGGCGCGCCCTCCACCCTTATGGCCACCTCAGCTGCTTCTTGGCTTGCACTCCAAGTTCTCCAGATCACGTTCGTTCCAAAAATCACACTCCCGAAGGTTTCATTCCGTTTGGACTCCGTTTGATATTCCATTTCTTCGAAATACTGAAATAGGCAAACAAAAACAGCAATACGGGCTGGGCCTCCGGTTAGTAGGTTAGTCCCAAAAATGATATAAATGTGTAAAATAAAGCCCATAAACATCCAAAAGGGGTAATATAATAGCATGGAACAATCAAAAATTATAGATACGTTGGAGACGTATCAGAAGCCATCGAGGAGCCCGGGTCAGGTGCAGGGGATGCGCTCGCTGACCGCTGCGGACTCAACAGGAGTCGGGGGCGTCGTGGCCGCCGGCGAGAGGTCCGGGTCCGACCGGACCCAGAGCGAGGCCCAGGTGCAGCCGGGGTGCCAAAACAAGGAGGGGGCCCACACACTACAGGGGGCCCGAAGCCGGGAGGGGGCCCAAGCGCGAGGGAGCGGCCTCCTCGAGAGGCGCCAGGAGGCGCGGGTGATGATGGCGAGTCAGCCGGCGGCGGTACCTGGTGAAAAGGAAAAGACCTCTCGTCAAAGTAAATGTGCCGTGAAGTGAAGACCTGGTGGGATACCGGATCATAGCAGCGATAGCCTTTGGTGTTACGTGGGTATCCGAGAAAAATGCATGCCACGGAGTGAGGGGCAAGTTTGTGAGGAGTGGTGGAGGCGATGCTAGGATAACAAAGACACCCAAAAACACGAAGATCATCATATGAGGGTGGGCTACCGAAGAGGAGATGATGTGGTGCAAAGTTCCCACGAGCACGAGTTGGACGGACGTTGATGAGAAGAGAGGCGGTGGAGAGAGCATCCGGCCAAAACTGGGGCGGGACATTGGCGTGGAAAAGAAGGGTGCGAACACAGTCATTAAGGGTGCGAAGGATCCGTTCGGCGGGACCATTTTGTTGCGAGGTATACGGGCAAGTGAGACAAAGAATCGTGCCGTGTGTGGCGAGGAGGGTGCGAATCCTGACGTTGTCGAACTCCTTCCCGTTGTCAGTCTGCAAAGCATGAATGGGACGCCCAAACTGCGTAGCGACATAGGAGTAAAAACTGGTAAGAACGAAGAGTGCATCAGATTTTCTCCGCAACGGGAAGGTCCACACATAGTGCGAAAAATCATCAAGTATGACAAGATAGTATAAGAAACCCGTATTACTGGCAACAGGAGATGTCCACAAATCACTATGAATCAACTCAAATGGATACGACACCACTGATGAGGACGCGCTAAACGGAAGATGGACGTGTTTGCCAAGAAGACAAGCATGACAAGTATGATCATCGGTTTTATTACACGTGAATGAAAAAGTCCTAAGAATATGATGAAGGGTGGCCGGGTTCGGATGTCCCAGCTGAGCATGCCAAAGGTCCACCGTGGCAGAGAGAGCGACCGGAGCGGATGTGGAAGTGGCGGTGGAGTTCACCGAGTAGAGGCCATCCGAGCTGTCACATCGGTGGAGCACCATTCGGGTACGGGCGTCCTTAACAGAAAAACCCGGTTTGTCAAATTCAACAATTAAAGGATTTTCACGTGTAAGAGAACGAACGGAAACAAGATTAGTGACTAACTCAGGTGAAACTAAGACATTGGACATGTGAATAGGTGTAGAGTTAGACGGAAAAGAGGCATGACCGACATGAGTAATGGGAAGGGAAGACCCGTCCCCAACAGTCGTACGACATGCGGTAGAAACTGGAAATGCGGAGTTGAGGTTACCGGGGTTGGAAGTCATGTGAGTGGTAGCCCCGGAATCCATATACCAGTCTCCGCCTCCGGTGTACGTGTTGGGGGTAGGGGCGGAGTGGAGTGCTGCAAGGAGGGCCGGATCACATGGGGCCAGTGGGAGTGCGGCGGCCGCGGCCGGAGGGGCAGCAGTGTAGCCACCCGCGTAGCCACCCGGAGCGGCATAGCCACCAGGTGCGGCATACGGAGGAGCTGCGATGGGGTAGCCGCCCAGGGCGGCGAGGAGCGCTTGATGCGCACCGGGGCGGGGGCCGAGGATCCCAGCCGGGACGGGGGCCCGCAGCACGGGAATCGTGTACGCATGGACCACACCCGTCCAGGGGTTAGTCGCGGCGGCCCAGGGGGGTGGGGGCAGCTGCTGCTGCTGCGGTTGGCGCCCCCCCCCCCCCCCCCCCCGCGCGCCGTGCCGCTGCTGGTTCTTGCCGCAGCGCCCCCCATGGCGACGATCGGGGGCAGGGGCGGCGGCTGATAGACAGGCGCCGGTGGCGCCTGGAAGTAGGAAGCCGGCGGCAGCGGCTCCGGCGCGGTGGGAGGTGCGGCGTGGGAGGTACCCGCCGCAAGAGCCATGTGCGTGGCCCGGGACTTCACCATCCTCATCCTCCTCTCCTCCAACCGAAGATAAGCCACGACCCGAGGAAAGGTCGGGTCCGGGAGGAACGTGAGGTTGGAGGCCGCGTTGCCGAACTCCTCGTTCAGGCCGGCGATGAGCGTGCTGAGAAGGAGGTCGTCGGAGACCCGCTCCCCGAGGCCGCGGAGTTCGTCAGCGAGTTTCTTGAGGCGCATGCAATAATCGTCAATTGACGAGTCAAGCTGATGGCACCCAAAAAATTCCTGAAGAAAGACGCGGCGCTGGAGGGCGTTGTCGAGGAAGAGCCCATTCAGCTTCGCCCACACCATCTGCGCGTCGTAAGTGTCGCAAACGATGGTGTGGAAGATGTCCTTGGAGATGGTTTGGTATAGCCAACAGGTGATGGTGGCGTTGATGGTCAGCCAGTTGTCGTCTGCGTACATGAGACCGGAGTCAACGGAGCCATCGACGTGATCAATGAGGTGGTACTCGCGGAAGATGAGGGAGAAGTAGGTTTTCCAGGCGTAATAAGTGGAGGTGGCGTAGTCGAGCACGACGGGGACGCGGGCGAAGATGTCCAGATCGCGGACGACCTCTACGGGAGGAGGGGCCGGACCCTCGAAGGGGTTGGAGGGGAGGGAGGCGGCAGAGTGGGGAGAGGCCATGGGCGTGGCGGCAACCGAGGGAAGGGGTGGCGGCACGGGTGGTGGAGGGGGCGATCAGGAGGGCGGCGACTCAGGGAGGGAGGTGGCTCGGGAGGGAGGGAGAGAGGGATCGGGGTGGGGAGGCGTGCAGCGGTGGGAGAGGTTGCGGCGGCGGCGCGAGTGGGTAGCGGCGGCGGTGGCAGCAAGGAGTTGCGGCGGCGGCTAGGAGCGGAAGCTAGGGTTGGATTGAAAAAAAACTGATACCATGTGGAAGGCAATGCAACTCTCGATGTATTAATCGGGTGCACGGTGCACGTATATATGGGTACAAGGGCAGCCCTCGGCCTCATCTATACAAAGAAACTAGAGGCGGGACCGGTAGGAGATTATCCTAACAGATACAAAGAATTCAGTTTGCATTGGCCTAGCCCCTTCCCAGGCTCGGAGGTGCAAGGCATAAGGCACTGGGTGAAAGCCTTGTTCTTCGACGGTGTTCGTTGTCGGTGATGCTCCATGGAGTCCTTGTCGAAGACTAAGACTTCTCATTGGGTCGTGGTCAGTCGGAAGGGAAACACGTTAGAGGCTATTGAATAGACAATATCTATCCCATGTTTGGTGGGGCAATCGTGCACAGGTCTGAGCGAAAGCTTCTTGATCAACGAGGTTTGCTGCAGGTACAATGCCGTCCTTGGATGCCGTTTCCTTTGTTGAAGGCGTCTCTCAAGATCTTGCTTAACTATGATCATTCCGGGAGGAGGTCATGATAGGTATAGATACAATAAGCAGTGAAAAGTTTGTTGATAAGCACTAGTGCAGAAAAAGTCTAGTGGTGGCATGCCAAAAAACCGCTTTGGTGGCATGGACACCCCACACTATCAATATGGTGTCATTGTTAAAAATTAGTGGCAGCGTTGGGAGCCCACACTACCTATAATATAGACACTGATGGCGTGCCGCATGTCCCACACCACAAGTAATATTTCATCAACAATGACAAGTCATGTTAAGACCACATCAATAATATGATTTTCACGTATAAAAAATCACACAATAGCATTTTCGCGTCGAAATGGCAACATTTTAACAACTAACTAAGATAGGCACTCGATCAACTAAAACACAACAGTTTAACAACTAATTAAGATATGAACTCGAGCAATGAAATATAACAATTTAACAACTAATTAAGGTAGGCACTAGATCAACTAAACATAGCAGTTTAATAGCTAAGGTAGGTAGTCGACCAACTAAGCATAGCAGTTTAACAACTAGCAAAAGACCTTCTGGGACTCAATGAACTTGACATAAAAGTGGTACTCTGTAATGATTGCCTTGATCTTCCAAACCTTGTGCCTAGTAAGATATGAACTTAACTTAAAACCTTCAGGGCTGGAGTGGTCATGGATTGGCGTTGGCGCGGCGTCGAGGTACTTCGAACGCGGCCACCACACAGGACTTCTCAAGCACCTGCTAGAGTAGGGGGTCATTATCAAGCTCTCATCAACCATCTGAATCGGACAGGTAGGCAGAGATGAACAGAGCATTGGAGAAATGGCAATAATGGGCGTAAGCTACAGGACTTTTTCAGACACGCTCGTTGGCACTGGCTATGGTTTCTAGGCGGGGACGTGCACATTGGTTAGATAAATTACCAGGAAAGGGAACGGACGGAAGGATCTCTTGGTGTACAAAACGGACAATCTTTTTCGAAGTATCAGGGTTTCATCACGAAACTCGTCTGTTACAAAGGGATTTCATTTTTTGAACTTATCTGAACTCCATAGTTTTTCTGTGTTCAAAATGCACCATTCAAAGCCACATCATCAATTTTCAACCCTTTCTGACTTCATTTGTTATTTTTCATGCATTTACTGATTATTTTGAGCTATAAGACCATGAAATTGAAAAGCATTTGAAATGAACTCTGAAAAGGTTGAAAGTTGGCATGGTATCATCATTTCACCCACATAGCATGTGCAAGAAAGTAGATAGGGTTACGGCAAAAACTGGATGTACTTCGTGTACAAAACGGACAATCTCTTTTGAAATATCAAGGTTTCATCACGAAACTCGTCTGTTACAAAGTCACATCATCAATTTTCAACCCTATCATGAATAGATAAGTGATCAAATTAATAGAAGTTCATCATCACATTAAAACCACAGTACATACATAGTTCTCATTGAACAACATATAGCTCTCCAGAGCATCTAATTAAACCATACATTGAAATTATGTAAAACATTTCAATGCAGCAACAAATGTGATCATAATCGCAACCAAGGTAACAACTGATCCAACTGCATAATGATACCAAGCCTCAGTATGAATGGCATATTTTCTAATCTTTCTAATCTTCAACCGCATTGCATCCATTTTGATCTTGTGATCATCGACGACATCCGCAACATGCAACTCCAATATCATCTTCTCCTCCTCAATTTTTCTTATTTTTTCCTTCAAGTAATTGTTTTCTTCTTCAACTAAATTTAACCTCTCGACAATAGGGTCGATTAGAATTTCCGGTTCAACAACCTCCTAGATAAATAAAATCTATGTCACGTTGGTCGGCATAATTGTCGTAAACAATAAATGAACCAAATAGTTATCAAAAGATAATATATACCACATCTGAATCATAGACAGGACGAGGGCCGACGGGGGCGGATACCAAAATCATCGCACTATATAATAACAAGGAATAATAGAAGTAAGAAAATTAGACAAGTATCTATCTGAAGTAAGAATTTTTTTTCTTTCACAAAGAAGATAAGAACAAGAGGCTCACCACGGTGGTGCCGGCGACGAGATCGGCGCGGGCGATCGACGGCAGTGAAGACGGGGACGGGACGTGACGGACCGCTAAACCTAGACAAATCTCGGGGAAAATGAAGCTCAGAGGTCGAGTTTCGAGATGAGAAAGATTAACTAGTATGGCTCGGACATTTCATCGAACACCTCATGTGCATAGGAGGTGAGCTAGAGCACCCAAATGCCCTCCCCTCGCTGGCCAGAAAAAATAGAGCACTATGTAGTGCTCTGCTGTGGCGATGAGGTATATATAGAAAACTCATTTGTTCCGGTTTATGGTAGAAACCGGGACTAAAGCCCGGCACTCTGTCCCGGTTCAAGCCACGAACCGGGACCAATGATTGTGGGCCAGGAGCGAGGACCATTGGTCCCAGTTCGTGCCTAGAACCGGAACAAATGGATCCAGACGAACCGGGACCAATGCCCACGAGGCCCCGGCTGGCCCCCTGGGCTCACGAACCGGGATTAATGCCCCCCATGGGTCCCGGTTCATGAAGAACCGGGACTAATGGGCTGGCCAGGCCCAAACCAAAGCCCTGTTTTCTACTAGTGAGAATGAGCTCCTGTCATTACTAGGTGCATTCCCTGTGAGAAACATGCTTGCCGGACTGGGACAGGCAACCTTGTGCCATTAAACAAAGTTGATATTTCGGGCGTATTGCACACGATTAGCAATAGAACGGTGTTCGTGGACATACTACCTATTGCACACATTTTTATCCTAGAAATTATGTTCACTACCTTACATGCAATTCCATCTTCTTTATTCGTGTGCGAACTGCACAAGATATTTCACACAATTTGGCTACTACTCCCTCCGTTCCCAAATATTTGTCTTTTTAGACATTTCAAATGGACTACAACGTACAGATGTATGTAGACATATTTTAGAGTGTAGATTCACTCATTTTGCTTCGTATGTAGTCATTTTTTGAAATCTCTAGAAAGACAAATATTTAGGAACGGAGGGAGTATTAGGCTAGTCCCAACAGTGTGCGGAGGTTCAGACATGATGATCCTATTTGCTCACGTGTGTGATGTTTCCCATTATGACACACAATTCCTTTTTGCCAATCATGTGTGTTGTCGTCATTGCGCACTGTTTTGATGAGAGAATGGTGTGCCCACTATCGCCCACGGCTTCCCTTTTAAAATCGTCCCCAAATGATAATCTATCACACAGATTTCACTTTTTGGCACACAGTTTTATTTTTCCACCATGTGCAATGCCTCAATCGCACATACTTCGATCCAACGGTGTGTGATAGGTGTGTCTTAATAGCACCATTCTACACTAGTGATTTAAGACACAAATATAGGTTTCAACAAATGATTAAAGTAGTCATGTTTCAGGGTGTTACATCTACATGGGTTGCTCGTACACACATCTGCACACCAGAAGTAAACTTAGTCGTATCTTGTTAACTGCAACACCTAGCCACTTGAACTTAGCTACATGAGTGTGCTCAATCACAATCGAAAATGTTCATAACTTCAAATAGGTCTATCCAAGTCACTGAAGTTACTATTCAAGACCTAGCTCCAAGTTCATAAAAAGGATAAACAGTTGTTCCATTACAGAAAAAAAGAGATACAATTGTCAAGCAGCACTACATAACTAGACTTCTAGTGCCCATCTGCTAATGAATCTGAGAAGAAGGGGACATATGGAAGATAAGGAGTCCCCCCAACCCCATGTAAAATTAGGAGTCAATTACACCTATGGTGCTAGAACTTGGCGCAAACAGTCACTTTGATGCTAGAACTTGTGGCATACATTGAACTGGTGAAACAACTTGGCTCAGGCGTGCAAATACGGTGCAAATCACGTTTAATACGAAAAGATCGATGACTTGGCGCGCCAGCATGGCATGGGGCCCGCTATAAGTGAGTAGAAAGGAATGAGTGTGGCCTATTTTATTGCGAAAACCACCTTGATTTATTTATTTCTCATAAAAAGCCCCTGTCTACGCCTCAGAATGCATTTTGTTTTTCCGCTTCAATGACTCAAGGGTTCGAAGTTTCTGTACTGTAAAATTAACCGGGAAAAAGAAGCCCCCACGGGTCGAACTCATGAACTACATCAAGAAGGGGGAAGAGGATCCTCTACCGTTCGGCAGCCTGTCGTTCTGCCACTGACATGTGGGCCTGTTGGAAATCTGGCCCACATGTCAGCGGCCCAACGTCACCTAGCGCACGGCAGAGGAGTCGTGTCCCAAGAAGGGTAGCCGACTTAAACCACTCCACCGATAGTACTCTTTTGGACAGTATCGATAACAGTCCTTCATGTAGTATGAACCTGACGCACATGAGGCTTAAATGGGTTGCAAATAGTGCTGCCCATTTTGCTTGCACTAGGTCTTTTTAAGATATTTGCAAAACGTATGTAATAAAAATAATGTTTGAATATTCACGAATTATAAAAATTATAATTTTGTGTGTGGATATAAATAGTATACATAACGATGATGATTAGTAAATAAACATTTAAATATACCCCCATGTGTTATATAAAAATGTTTAGTAAATACAAACATATAAAATATTTATATCAAATAAAAATGTGTAATGAATACAAAAGATTATACAGTTGCAGCTTATATCTAAATTATACCAAATGATGAATACAAACATTTACTAAATATTCACCTGTGTATAATTTTAACTAATGACTTATATTCAAAAACGTTATATATTTTATATATTAGCCATGATTAAATATTCATACGAACATTGTATAATTTAAATTACTAATATTTTTTATTATACAAATGTGTGTATAATTATTGATTTTTTAATTATATAAACATTTTTATTTGTTTGTATATAATTGTATTGTACAAACATTTTATTTTAAATTTTATTCTTAAATCTGTTGTATTTATATTGTATTGTTTTGAATTATATAAACATTTTCATAATTCATAAAATATTATTTCACATATATATTAATATTTTTGAAAATAATGCCTTCGTTCAACTACATTATGCGTAGTTATCCTTATAAGACATGAATGCGTCACGGGTGAATTTGCTAGTATAGACTATTTGCTACTTACCGGTCGCTGGTTCGAGGCGGAGCTCTCTTTATGTTTTATGTTTTTCAGAAAAATTGAGATGTCACCTCGCAAATAACGACATGGCTTTTTTTGTGCTAAAAAGTCGAGGTTGTTTTCGCAAAAAGTGGCCACACGCCCCTCACTGACGGCGGGCCCCACGCCAAGCTGGCATGCCTAGTCAGCAGTCCGGGCATACACAATCAACATTTGCACCGTATTTGCATGCTTGAGCCAAGTTTTTGCACCAGTTCAATGTATGCCGCAAGTTCTAGCACCAAAGTGACCGTTTGCGCCAAGTTCTAACACCACCGGTGTAATTGACTCAAAAAGATACACGTCATCTCCGAAGAGTATACCACATTACACGTGTCTGGATTTTGCACGATCAGAGCATCTACAACCAGACTGCAAATCTGCCCCTATACACCAGCGGACACGCCTTTGCTTGTCTGTGGGCAGTGGTCGGTCACACCTCAACTTTTCTTTTACACAACCACACGCCTCAATTAGGAAATCTTAAATCCATACAAAATACATGCAACGTACATAAACAAATGCAACCCAGATGGTCCAGCTACTACATCAGGACATGCCATTGATGAACCAAAATTTGGCGTATTCTACCTACATATATGCTATAGAGAAGAGCATCCATGGCTGCCCTTTTTCTTCCTGACGCCTTTGCTGTCTTTCTCACAGAAGGAGCGTTCGAAAACATAGAATGCATCCGGGCGTATCTTCTCATTACGGGAGTTGTCCGACCTGTCGTTGTCCTCCTTCTCCTCTTTGGCGGGCAATCCATGACACAGACTGTCCGATTTTGCTCTTAGGGCGATGACGCTCGTGTTTCTCCGCTACTGCCCGGTTTACGGTTAGGTTTAGTGGAGTGGAGCGGTTTGGATTTGGTATGGGGAGCTGAATCGGGACAAATATACATGTGGTCAGGGTGGGCCAGCATGGACCGGCTCCAACATGGCGGAAGCGCCCGGGCCACCCATATCCGTCCCAGATTTGGGCTAGAGATTACTCGTCAACCCTGACATTTGAGGCTGATATGAGGCACCCGTTTGGGTCACTTTTTCTTTGACCTGTCACTGACCGAGCCGTCCGCCTAAAAGTTTGAGGCGGGTTTGAGGCGTCCAGTTGTACATGCTCTTACCGCATCAGATTGGAGTAGCATTGATCGGGGCTCGTAGTGCATTACTCATGTGAATTGGTTTGTGTGGAGCTAGTTCAAATGTGCGGTTAAAAGTTCCCCCCAAACTCAAGTCTCACGACATTACTCTCTTGTCATAGGTTGCAATCTGCATTGCTTGCTACAGTAAACAAAAATAATTAGTTGCGCTTCCATCTCTCCTCTTCTTCAAGGTGAAAAAGGAAGGCGCTTTCTTCTCTCTTTTCCTACACTCTGTCCTTTGTTCCACTTGTGTAGATGGGTTCGACAGCTCTTGGGCGTTCGGGTTTGCCTAAAAATTCGGGTCAAGTAATTTGTCCAAAAATATTTTGTGTTTTCAAATGTAAAACCCTTTAATTTGTCCAAAAATATGCTACCTGAAATTTCTGGTTCGGGTAATCCCGAAATACAAAATAAGTTGGCATAGTCCAGGACTTCGAGGGACAGTTGGCGGACAGTGTGCTTCCGGACTCGGGAGAAAGAGCTCCCGCATGGCTGGTCACCTGCACCCTGTAGCACGGCGGCAGGCTGACGCACATCTGGCCAAAGGAGCCTAGTTGGGGGTGGCGGTGCGGTACGGAGAGCGAGTTAGCAAGGGGAAAGAGGAGAGATGGGGTGGTGCAGGTGGCGGGCATGCCGGAGGCCAAAAGTGAAGGCGTGCAACGATGACAACGCGCGGGTTGGTGGTGCTGCCAAAGGCAGTTGGGTAGTAGACACTATGGCTGCGGAGTGTGGCGACTAGTAGTTTACGTCGAGGAATGGAGAATTGAGGATGGGGGCACCATGCAGGAAATGGTGTTCAGCGGCAGGCCGGGGAGGCGCTGGAGTTGGCTAGAATCGGGTGGTCAACGACAGCAGCAAGAGTGTTTTCGGTGAAATCCTATTTGACACACGTTGCGTCAAAGTACTCGTCTTTCGCACAGGCGAGCTGCCGAAGCGACGCGATGGGCCGGCCCGTTTGCTTATACATATGACTAACAACCTCATCCGATTTCGGGAACATTCTAGAAGTTTCCCTCAACCAGTTTTTCTATCTTTTACCGGTTTTTCTATTTAGTTTTTGTTTTTTTAGGTTTTCCAAAATCTGTTCTTTTATTTCGTTCTCTTCTATGTCTCTTTTATTTTTACTTTTATTTTAATTTGTAAGTTTATTTTATTTTCAAATTTCTTTTGGAAATTTCAAAATTGTTTCTTCTTTTAGACAATTATCAAAATACAAAGAAGGATTTGTTTTCAAATTTTGCTCATAAATTTAAAAATTGTTCGCACTTTACAGAAAGTGTTCGCTATTAAAAACAATCTTCGATTTTCATGTTCACTTTGTAGACAATGTCCAGAAATATCAAAAACAATTCTTGCTTCTACAAAATGACCAAAAATTTAAAAAGTAGTTTTTCAAAAAAAAATCTTGAATTCCACAAATGTTCCTGGTTTTCATAAAATATTCCCGTATTCAACGAATCATGTTCTTCTCAATAAATATACGGAATCTTCTGCAAAAGATTTCACAAGTTTTCAAAAAATGTTCAGGGATTTCAAAAAAGTGTTCCCATTAAAATAATTGTTCAGAAATATAAAAAAATGTTCATGTTTTCATTTTTTGGAGTTTCATAAAATGTTCAAATAATTTAAAGAAATGTTTTAGTTTTCAAATTTTGTTCCGGAGTTTAAAAAATTTGCATTTGCCTAATTTTGTTTACGGAATTTTAAAACAATCCCATTTTCAATAAAAAAAATTCATGATCCCGAAAAATGTTCCCTCTTTTCAATTTTTTTGTTTTTAAAAAAATAATTCAAAAATTTGAAAAGTGTTTATTCGGAATTCCATTTTTTATAAAACACTCCTTTTTAAAAACGGAATTGCATCCAAAATTCTGTAAATAGTTCGGATCTGCAGTGTGGACTCGTTCAGAAAGACTGATGCGGCTAACTCATCACTAAAGCTCGCTAGCTCTTCGTGGGCTGTCCTATTAGGAGACCGCTGTGCGAAACGACAATTGTTTGCCATAGAAAGCGACATATAGTAGGTCCAGAGTTTCGGGCGGTCAACGAGGCAGAGCTAGCCAAATTGGCTGGCCCGGCACGGCATGGCCCGTCGTGAGACGATTATTAGCCGGTCCATGTCATGCCAGCCCTTGGCGATTATTTATCGCCTTAAGCGACCCAAGCGGCTTTTCCCTACCTAGTTGTATTGGTTCGGCCTATTCACGCGCGTATATTCCTAAAAAGGAACTAGGAAATGCGAGAAAGGGGAGTCGAACCCTGGTCCCTGCGAGATGACATCCTGAGCTAGCAACTACAACCACGGTCGCTTCATGCAAATTACTAGGGGCGCGCCGTACTTAAAGCTACATGAGAGATTTTTCTTTAGAAATTTTTCCTTTGTTTCTTTTCTTTCTTCTTCTCCATTTTTCCTTTGTTTTACTTTGTTTCTTTTCTTTCTTCTTCTCCATTTGTCTTTCATTCTTTTTCATTCATTTTTCCATATTGTTTCTTCATTCTTTATTACCTTTTTCTTCTCCATTTTTGGTTGGTTTTCTTTTTTCTTCTTTATTCTTTGTTTTAATTTTTTGGTTTTTATTTTCTTTCTTTTGTTCTTCATTCTATATTCTTATATACATGATCAACATGTTTCAAAGACTTGCTCAACATATTTCAAATACGTGCTCAATATTTTTCAAACACATGTTCAACATTCTTATATACCTGTTCAACATTTTTTCAAATACTTGTTTAACAGTTTTCAAATACTTGCTCAACATTTTTTAAATACATGTTCAACATTTTCTATATATACATGATCAACATTTTCTGTATACACACTCAACATTGTCCGAATGCTTATTCAATATTTCTTAAATATCTTTTCAATAATACTTATTCAACATTTTTTAAAGACATGTTCAACAGTTTTTAAATAGGTGTTCAACATTTTTTAATACTTATTCTACATTTTCAAATACTTGTTCAACATTTTTATAACTTATTCAACATTTTCAAATACTTCCCCAAGATTTCTTAAATTCTAAATCAACAAATTTTAATACTTAATCAACATTTGTCAAATACTTGTTCAACATTTCTAATACTTCTTCAACATTTTGAAATACTTGTCAACATTTTTTCAAATACTTATTCAACATTTTTCAATACTTATTCAATATTTTTCAATACACATTCAACATATTTAATACTGATTCAACATTTTCTGTGTTTGTTAACGAATATTATTTTTGGAAAAAGCATGCGAAAACTGAGTAAAATAAAAAAACATAGAAAAAGGAATTTTGAATTAGATGAGTAAAAATGAAGAAAAAGAAATAAAAGAAAAATAACCTAAAAATAATAAAAGCAAGAAAAGAATAACAAAGTAAAAACAGGAAATGAAAGTAAACATGGTAAAACCCGGCACATTTCCTTCTAGTAGGCCGTGCTCTCCATAGTGTATAACAAGTCCAGTATGTCGCATTTGCTAGCAGCATTGGGAATCAACTAGTCGATCCCAGTATCAGTCCCTTGCTAGTACCATTTTTAACTTTGTATTTTCAGAAACTATTCACTACAGTTGGCCGGCCCGACATGTAGCCTTCGACGTGAGAATTCCCTTTTGTCTCGCTTAAGGCGAGATATAGGGGCGCCCATGCCAGCCCGCGTGCTGCCCCCTCCATCCCAGGCATATCCCAGCAGCTATGTGGACCAGCTCGGCAACATGCCAGGCCTGTTAGGCTGCCGGCCTGCTAGGCCTTTTTAAGGCTAAATTTGAAGTATTGGGCTATTTTTCGTCCATATGTATTTTAAGAAAATTCTAAATAAGAATAAAATAAATAAACAGGCCGTGGCGTGCCGATCCATATGCCCAGCCTTCATGCCCAGGCACGGCCCTTGGCATGCCGCGTGTCGGGCCCGACCCGTTTAGCACGTGTAGTGTTGTGCCGTGTCGGTGTGCTACCAGGCCGGCCAGCTATCCCAACCCGGTTGGACAGCTTAGCGATGTTGTATTTGTTTTAGTGTAGCAGCCCAACTGCCCTATATTTGGAGAGCAACTAATTAATGAGCGCTCCTTCGGGAGCCTCACAACGATCAGCGCCAGTTGGCGCGCTCTCAGCCATTCGTCACGTGTCACGCTTTGGGCGCTCTCTCCGGATTTTTTTTTAATTTTTCCGCACGCGTTTTCGGCTTTTAAACTTTTTTCTGGTTTTTTCTAAGTTTTGGTTTTCCATCGGTCTTCCCTAGCTTTTCGATCAAAAAAATTTCGAAATCTTTTTTGTGCAAAAAGACGCATTTACTTTTTTCGCCCTTTCGCGAGAGTCACGGTTTTGCTTCCGCGAGAGGCACGGTTTTGCTTTTGTGAGAGTCACGGTTTTGCTTTTGTGAGAGTCACGGTTTTGCTTCCGCGAGAGGCACGTTTTTGCTTTTGTGAGAGTCACCGCCGTGCCTCTTGGAAACGAAAAAAAGTTTTTTGTTTTTTTCCTTTCACGAGAGTCACGGTTTTGCTTCCGTGATAGGCACGGTTGCGCTTTCACGAGAGTCACGGCCGTGCCTCTTGGAAATGAACAAAAATGCATTTTCTGTTTTTTTTCCTTTCGCGAGAGTCACGGTTTTGCTTCCGCGAGAGGCACGGTTGTGCTTTCGCGAGAGTCACGGCCGTGCCTCTCGAAAACGGAAAAAAACATGTTTTCTGTTTTTTTTCTTTCACGAGAGTCACGGTTTTGCTTCCGCGAGAGGCACTGTTGTGCTTAGGCGAGAGTCACGTCCGTGCCTCCTTGGAAACGAAAAAAACGCGATTTCTTTTTTTTCTTTCTTTTGCGAGAGTCACGGTTTTGCTTCCGCGAGAGGCACGGTTGTCATAGGAAAATATCAGGTGCTCCCACACCTCACATGCTCCCATGATACAAGAGCTCCTGGGTCGTTGGATCAAGGATCGAATGGTTAGTGTGGAAGCCTCCGGACCTATGCAAAATTATAGGACTCCTCGGGGATATTTTTGCAACTTTGCATGAGCTCTCCCTAGGGATGTTGGATCCACACTCCAACAGCCCAGGAGCTCCTGATATTCTCCCCGGTTTTCGTTTTGTCAGAGGCATGGGCATGCATCTTTCGGAAAGGGAAAAAAACCCCTGCTCCTGGTTCAATTTTTTCGTCCGGTTTTTTTGGTTCTGTTTTTTTTTCCGTTAGAAAATAGTTCGTCAAAACCTATCAACATGGGATCTAGTTTTTAAGTTCTCGACGCGAGGAATCCAACGGCAAAAGCGATTCGAGATGTGGACCCACGGTTTAAAAGATAAAACATTTTGAATAAAAGATAAAACATTTTGAATAAACGGATCTATGAAAAAAAAAGGAAAAACTTCTAGGTTGCGACAAATGGCGCACATGCAACGCGCCACTTCTCGGAACCGGGGAAGTCGGAGTGATCTTTGGAACGAGTACTCCTTAACTAGTGATTTCGCTATATCTGCTACACTTGGAGCCTTTTCTGTGGACTACCCATTTTTTTTTCTTTTGCAAAATTTGTAGGATTGGGCAGCTGTTGGAGACCGATTTTTGCCCTCTCGTGTCCCTATTGGAGATGCTCTTAGATCGTTTGCATATTTAATATCTTCTTGTGGAGTTTACCTGCTAAAGGGAATACACAACATTATTGTCAAAGGAGATTCTAAGAGGGTGATTTAAGTGCAACGAAATGTACTAGTGGTTCGCGAAGCATCTGGCCTACCGGTCATCTCCCATTCCCGTCGTCGAGAGACTAAAAGAACTATAGCATGCCAGAAACTGGGAGTTGAGGTGGTTAGACCTATACCCCGAAATGCTCCCAGCATAGGTGCCTATGGTTCCATTCTTGTTATTGCTGGAGGTACACATACCTCTTCTCGGTTTGGTGGAGCGATATACGAAAAATAGATGCTAAGCCTGCAATGTCCGATAACGGGGCTTCAGTAGTGAATCTATCGGCACCAGAACAGTGGCATACAACTTTGGACCTAAGGGCTGGTCCCGTTACCTTTCGGAATGGGGGATCCCCGTTGGCAACAACCACGGTAGTAGTTGCGGAACTACTAGGCCAAGAGAGGACAACCTGTTGTTCCTGCTCCTCCTTCTTCGCTTCGGGGACGGAGGTCCTACGGTAGGTAAGAGCACGCACAAGTACTTGACCAAAGGGGACCAGCGCTTCTACTCCTCCACCGAGGAGCCGTTCTTGCGAGAAGCAAGGGATGTCGTGAACGGCGGGAGGTCAAAGAAAGGGAATTGACCTCTGAATACAGTGATCCTATGATCTAGATAGACTCCGTACTTCTTTTTTAGATAAGGGTGACTCAAGAAATAGGGGGTGGGACCTGCTGGCATAATGCAGGCTGGAACGTGGGAATTCGAGGTCTCATGAACGAGTTTTTTTTCGTGGACAAACATACTTTCCGGTCTTTTTTATGGATCCTTTTAGATCTACGGGCCGGCCGTTCACATGAGCATAGGGAATCTATACTCGAGCCTTCGACTTGGCCCCTGGCATGATAGGTGAGGAATCACTCTTGAGATCCGATCTATTGGGGCATACAACTTCACCAAAGCCGACTAGCATCCCTTTCCATGGTGAACTGGCCGTCCCATACCTTCATTTTGTCTCATGTGTGTTGAACATTGTCTTCCTCGGTTCTAGCTTCACTGATGTAGGTAGGGCTGGGCGAGAAAGGGTCCCCTCTTGCCTATTAGTAAGCGGGCCTTCGATTCCACCGGGGTCTTACGGTCTCATAGAGGGGGGAGAACTACCTAACTAAAGAAGAATAGTGCTCTTTATAAATAAGAGTAGGCATGGAGAGCTTTTTGCGGGGAAACTTGAATTTACCTACTAAAATATCACCAGTTTCTACCCAGGATCCCAACCTAACAACTCCATTTCTGTCCAAATTGCGGAGTAAATATTCTTCTAGATGTGGTATTTCTTTAGTGATTTTTTCAGCGGAGCCCTGGCTTGTCGTATCCGTCTGAATTTCATATTTCCGGATGTGAAAAGAGGTATAAATATCTTCATATACCAAACGTTCGCTAATTAGTACTGAGTCTTCAAAATTGTTACCTTCCCATGGCATATAAGCTACTAATACGGTTTTTCCTAAAGCAAGTTCGCCCCCAACTGTAGCAGCTCCTTCTGCTAAAATTCGATTGTCAGAGGATATTTAATACCATTGAACAATTCCAATGTTTTTTACATGAAATCACACACACAACTACAAATTTCTCTCTCTGTGTGTGTGTAGAGAGAGAGAGAGGGGTTGGGTATATTGTACTAACACCCTTAAGACCTTATTCTACTAACAAAATCTTATTCTACTAACACTTCGACATTGCAAAAACCTATCAGTCCGAACCTACCCCTCGCCCATTATTTCTCAAGCCTTCTTCCTCCCCACGCAGTTCCAACACACCACCTCGTGAAGCCGGAGCCCTGTACCACTACGCGTTGCCGAAGCCTCGCCTCGCCACGCACCAGGACACCACCACCCACGACCGGGGCGCCCTCAGCCACCGTGGAGGTCACCCCACCTCCCCGCGCCACCCCGCGACCTCCCAAGTTCCGGGACCCCGCCACTGCTCCCCACGACACACACAATCACCTCCCATGGCGTCGGCGGCCTACCACTAGCAGAAATGGGCCATTTATCCTGGTTCATGAGGACCATTTGTCCCGGTTGCCGAACCGGGACAAAAGGGTCAGTACTAAAGCCCAATACCTTTTGTCCCGGTTCGCCCAGGAACCGGGACAGATGGGTCTCCACGTGGCCGCTGCGGCTTGCCCAGGCAGGAGGGCCTTTTGTCCCGGTTGGTGCCACCAACCGGGACCAAAAGGCTTCCACGCGTCAGCAGTTCAGGGGCTGGGGTTTTTGTTTTTTTTCTGAATGGGGGGGGGGGAGGTTGGTGGTTTTGGTGGTTTTGCAGGGTTAATTTAGGGGTTTCATATAAGAGAGAAGTGTACTATCTTATCTCCGTGCTTGGTCGACGCTACGTACTATAAGTATAGAGAGGACTCGACACGCCAGCTAGCTAGCTAAGCAAATGAAGGAAACCATTAAGTACAGAAGATCGTCATGAACATATACAGAGAGAAGTGATCGACCTCTCCTTCTTCGAGAGATTGGTCGAACAACAAGTTTTCGTATATCTATCCGACGCTACTAGCTACATATATACAATATAAGATCTATTGCAATCCTTAAATCTGAAGTCAAGTGCCACATGGTATTCTCCGGCTTTGTTGATGATGTGGTCAAGAAAGAATTCTGCCAATTCCTCTTGAATTTCTTTTATGCGATCGTGTGGTAGGAGCACATCCCGCAGCTGCCAAGTCAATACATGTGTATGAATGAAACTCAACACAAATGATGGTAATAAAATAGTGAATATTTTTGCTTACGCACTTGATATTGTTTTTCAGTGTAGCCCCGCTTATTCTTGGCCGTCTCGTTGTAGATGAACTCGCAAACGTAGTATCCACAGAAATTATTTCCTTGTTCCTGCCACAAGCACTTTACAAGAAATAGAGGTCAATCAAACTGATAAGCAAGCATGCTAAATGCTATTGATGAAACTAGCTACAATCAATGGGAGATGCGCGGAACTAGGTAGTATGTAGTTCTTACTTTCGGTTGTTTAAATGTCAGCTCGGTCGGCAGTCCCAGAGAAATTGCGGTGAACTTTTTCCAAACTCTGCCAGACAAAGAAAATAATTACTTGATATCATGAAATGAACAAAGTTGCCGATATGGTTCGATAATGATCGATTGAACTTACTTCCGGAGCATTCCAGTCATGTCCGCATAGTCCTCGGGATCTTTTCGTCTCGAGTCTAAGACGGTTATTTCTCCCTTCTCAAGCTTGATCACTAGGAGAATAAAGTGGAAGCTGCGCACGCATGCACAACTCATCAGTTACATGTCTATAACCTCGAGTAATAAGGGAAACCGAATATGCACTAACACTCACCTGAAGTTGTAAGGAACTAGTATTTTATCTTTCGTTTGATTTTTGAGCAATGATCTGAGCAAGTTGTCCTCGGTCTCTTCGGCTTCTTTTTGACCATGTTTTCATGTATGACCTTTGGGTTAATGAACCCAATGTCATAGATTTGTGCTTTTCTGCATTCGACTATCTTCGATCTGCATAATATAGTGAGGATAATTATATATACATGCAATGAAAGAGCTGAGCTATATATATAAAGACTTAATTACAGAAAGTAGTACTTACAGATAGTAGCAAGCCGCACGTGATTTGTCGAGGGCCTTTTGATTGTAGAACTAGAAAATCTCGTCAAAATCAGCAGTTAACAGTTATTGGCCAATGAAGTCGTGGTCCTCTTTAATCAGCATCGACAAAGCATCCTTCCCAGACTCTCTGCAGATTTCATGTACCAGTCATGGAATCTTCGCATCATCGTTGTTAGAGCAAGCGTATCTTTGATGAGAGGCTTCCCGTAATGGTATTTGAATTCCTCCACCTCCATTGTTTCAAATTCAAAGTTGTCGGGCAGGTAATCATCAATAGTGAAACCAGGCAGCAGCGGCTGATTTGTGATGATATCGCTAGACACCTTGAACGGGAGGAATGATTGGTTCTCTTGTTCTCTGAGGTGGGGAATTTTCTTCCCACTTCTTCGTTCTTTTAACCTTTTATCAGTTGAAGTAGTTCCCGACTGACGCGCTTCTTGCACTGTCTTTTTAAGACAGCGGAGATGGTTGTTATCCAGTGAACACGGTGGTGCTCGCTTCAGGGCATTGAGAGTGCGCTTCGCTTTCACCGGATCGATCTTCTACTCTGGAGGTGGATGTTACTCAGCTCTTTTCGTTTCAAAGAAGTCCTTCACTTAGGTTTGAACGATGTGCTTGTTTTCCTCCATGGTCATCTCGTATGGTAACTTATCTAGAGGCTTGAGAGACGATGGACCGTATCTCTATTGCCTCCCGCCTCTGGCTGTACTGCTAGACGCCGGAGCAGTCGGAGCAGTTGCAGCTGTCTTCTTTCGTTGCTTAAGAGGTGGAGCAGCCAGAGGCGGACTGCTACGACACGCCGGAGCAGCCGGAGCGGCAAAGGAGGAGAGGCGGGCTGCTCAGACACGCTGGAGCAGGAAGAGAAGGAGGCGGAGTACTGCCGCCCTCACACGCTGGAGCACGAGGCGGAGTGCCCTGATCACTCGCCAAAGGAGGAGGATGAGGCGGAGGAGGCGGAGTGCCCAGCTGACTCGCCGGAGCCCTGAAGTTCAGAAGTTTGATGTTCTCCTCCCACCATAGACACAGAGTCTTCATAGCAAGAACGAGCTGAGTCTCTCCATCACCTGTAGGGTGATCAAGCTGGAGCTCCTTAAATCCCTCCGTTATTTCATCCACCATCACAACAGCATATCCTTGTGTAATCGGACGACAGTGAAAAGTTGCTCCGGGTGAAGGAGGGTACACAGAGCCGACATCTGCCTTGACTTTGAGCTGAAGCCATTGCGTCATAAGGTGGCACTGGTGTCCGTGATAAAATCCATGGGGTAGCTAGGACCCGTCAAGTCAGGCTGCTGAACAAGCTCGATGGAAGCCACGCTGCTTCTCTGTTGAGATGGCGGGTTAGCTTCTGGGGCAGGACCTCACGCAGCTGGTTCTCAAGATCTTGTCGTTCCTCTAGCTTCCGTACCCTTGCCTTAAGCTGCTGCAGTTCGCTCTGCTCCACTTTCCTCCTCCTCTCTTGGGTTTTGTAACCGCCTGCGTCGGGAAACCCAACCTTCCACGCAACGGAGCCTGACGTGCCTCGTGTTCGTCCAGGGTGCTCAGGATTCCCGAGGGCCCTTGTGAGCTCGTCGTTCTCTCTGTCGGGAACGAACGCCCCTTCCTGCACTTCCTTGATTTCTTTCCGAAGCTTCGTGACGGGTGTTGCAAGTTGCTCGTCCGTCTAGCAGCACTTCCCTGTTTCAGGGTCCAAAGTTCCACCAACCCCGAAGAACCAAGTCCTTGAACAGTCTGGCCAGTGCAATGTCTCTGGTTCGACCCCTTTAGAAATCAGGTCCTGCTCAGCCTTGTCCCACAACGGTCGGGCTTTGAGGTAGCCACCTGACCCCGTGCGATGGTGATGCTCCTTCTTTGCAGCATTTATCTTGTTAATCGCTGACATCTTCTTACTCCTCTCCGATGTCTCGTTGGCCACAAATGTGGGCCAGTGATCTTTTATCTTCTCAAATCGGCCGTGAATTCTGGAGTCTTCCCTTTGTCGACATACATTGCTTTCAACTCATTCTTCCACCTCCTAAATAGATCTGCCATATTCTTGAGAGCATGAGACTTGATCAATGGCTCTATAACTGGATTCTCCGGATCCTCCTATTCCGTTAGGGTGAAATTTACCTTCAGCATGGTCCAAAGATCAGCTTTCTGTCTATCTTTGACAAAAGAAACTTGAAGCTCTTCCTTCTTAGGTTGATTCCATAGCTCCATGCTGATCGAGATCATGTCCCTAACAAGAACCCCGCACTGAGCAGAAAATTCTTCCTTGGTCCGGAGGGTTTTAAACGGTTGGCCATCGCGCGCGATTTCTGTGATCGTGAACCTTTCATCTGGGCGCAACTTTTTCTTCGGGCCTCATTTCATTACCGAAGTTTTGCTTGATCCGGAGGGCTATAAAAGAAGAAAGAAGAGTTTATATACAAACATGAGAGATGGATATATTAATAGTGGCAAACATAGACCCCTTAGCGATCCTCGACCCCTCAGCGACCCGACACTCTCTACCCTAGTTTCCGACACCCTACCCCGACACCCTCGTTCCTGATAAAAAATAAGAAGAGGAAGAAGAAGAGAAAATAGATGAGAAGAAGAAGAAAAAATAGAAGAAAAAAAGAAGAAAAAAAGAGGAGAAGAAGAAGGAATAGAGAAGAAGAATAAAAAATAGAAATTGTTTTCTATTTTTTCTTCTTTTCCTCTATTCCTTCTTCTTCTCCTCTTTTTTTCTTCTTCTTCCTCTTCTTATTTTTTTCTCCTCTTCTTCCTCTCTTCTTCTTCTCCTTCTTCTTCTCCTCATGTCGAAGTTATCAGGGAGGGGGTATATCGACAACGACGACATATACATAGAAAAAATGTTATCGGGGAGGGGGTATATCGACCCCCCCTCATGTCGAAGTTATCGGGGAGGGGGTATATCAACAACAACGACATATACAATGAAAGAAATGTTTTCGGGGAGGGGGTATATCGACCCCCGTCATGTCGAAGTTATCGAGGAGGGGGTATATCGACCCCCCCTCACGTCGAAGTTACCGGGGAGGGGGTATATATATCGACAAAATTACATCATCATAAATCATCGAACAATATTACATCATCATCATTATATATATACAACTAAAAAAGTTTTCATCATTATATATATACAACTAAATATATATATATACAGACGGTTTATTCTGCTAATATTAGCAGAATAACTATTCTGCACACCACTTCGGCACTGCACGCTGACCAGAAGCGCACTGTATCATTTTGACGACGAGCACTACAATAGAGACTAGTGAACTTCTCGTCGGAAAAAACTGCACGCGTTGTTTTTTCGGTACTGTTTTTGCTCTAATTTTTTAACCGTTTATTGGAATGAGGCGTGTAATATACCGTTGAAAAGCTATGGATTAGGCGCAACTTCGACATGTTGAACACTTTTCAAGATTCCAAACGGTTTAAGAGCAGTTTTGAAAATGGTGCGGTGGATGACGAGTGGCAGCGAGCGGTTTTTCATGTTTTTTTAAACCGGTTGTCGGAATGAAGCAAATGATACGCCGTTGGATAGATATTGTTGAGGCGCATCTTTTCCACATATAAATCTTTCTCTAATTCATTACGGTTTAAGAGTAGTTTCAAATTTACTAAATCGCGGAATTCTGTTTTTTCAAATGTTTTCAAATGTTCGGTACTATTTTTGCTCTAGTTTTTGAACCGTTTGTCGAAACGAGGCGTGTGATACGTCGTTGGAAAGCTATGGACGAGGCGCAACTTTCCTATGTAGGAATGGTTTTGAGATTCCTTATGTTTTAAGTTAATTTTGAAAATCGTGCGGCGGAGGACGAATGGCAGCGGCCGTTTTTTTTAATTTTTACAAACCGTTTGTCGAAATGATTCAAATGATATGCCGTTGGAAAGATATCAACGAGACGCAACTTTTTCATGTAGAACACACTCTCTAATTTTTTACGGTTTAAGAACAGTTTTAAAATTAGCAAAAAGCGGACACTCTGTTTTTTCGTGACACCAAAATCGTCGTCGGACAGAAGAACAGACTGCTTCAAACTGAAAACCGCACTGCAACAGACAGTCAAGTGAACTTCATGATTTCTTTTTGTCAAACATAAATTTTCTCGCACAAGTTTTTGTTGTCTTTTTTTCAACTTTTTTCCGAACGAGAGTGGACCACAACACTTTCGAAAGTGAACTGTAACACTATCCAAAGTGAACCTCATGAGCTCTTGTTGTTTTCTTTCATACTTATTAATTTTTTACGCGCATTGACCAAGCGAGTGGACCTTTCATCAGACAGAAGAACACATTGCTTCAAACGGAAAACCACATTGCAGTAGGCAGTCAAGTGAACTTCATGATTTCTTGTCTTTTTGTAAAAAAAATTAAGTTTTCTCTTGTCTTTTTTTTCTAACAAGTGGACCGCAAGGACGGAGCGAGTTGTTTTTCTAACAAGTGGCCCGCAAGGACGAAGCGAGTGAACTACATCTGATAATAAGCGAACTTCTTTGAGATGTTTTGATTTCTGTTGATTTTTTTTGGTCTCACTGGACTACACGGTCAATGTTAGTGAGCTGCATCAAATTTTTGATTTTTTTTCTTTTTCTCTTTTCTTTCAAAGTGAACCACCAAAGGATTTCCAAGGGAACTGCATCGAGAAATAATCCAAATTTTTTTTCACCATCCATCATTAGTAATCTTTTTTGGGCAGGGAACTGCACAAAATGAAACAAGGTGCTGCACTACCAAGCTAACCAAACTGCATTTTTACAGAGCAATCCATTGAATAAAAAATACAGAATGCAATGGAATATGCGCCCTGACGTTGACCCAGGAACGCCAGATTAACTGCAAGATTTGCACTGCAAGCCATGCACGGTGAAGCTGCACACCAAACACTACAAACCTGCATACTACGCCGCAGCTGACTGCATCTCCTCATGCTGACGGATCCGGTAGAGCTCGTGATCGAAGAACCTCCGGGAACTGCAAAAGGAAATTCAGTGAGCTGCAAAAAATTCACCGACGAGTGGCATACCGACCTGCAATCTGAGCCGCGACGAGCTGCACGCCATGCTACGGCGTGGTCGACGGCGCCCACGTGCAGGAGAGGAGGCGAGCTCCCGGTTTGGCCGAAGAGCGGGATGCCCCGAGTCTCCCTGCGCTAGACTAGGGGGTAGAAGAAGATGCAGCATCGGGAGGTGTGGGTGCCGCAGTGGGCACGACCTTTCCCGCCATGCCCATGGTGGTGGCGCTACTCCACTGCAAGACAAGGCCTGGGATGGGCGCCTGTTCGAGGGTGCGTCGGCGAGCACCGGTCGCGGGCGGATATGGCCCTCCTGGAGCTGTGTGGCGTAGTCGGTGGCGCCCTGGGTAGGGGGAACAGCGCATCCCATGGTGGCCTTGCTCGCGGAGCACCCCCACCCCCCCGAGCAGAACCTCGCCGGCGTCGAATCTAAAGCTCTGCGTTCGGACCGACCCTCCTGGAGCCCGCGGGTGCAGGTTGCACTAGGGAGGGGCGACGGATCTGGCGCGAATCCGGCGACCACCAAGCCCGGATCCGGCGTTTGGTGTGGGGGAGGGAGGTGGTGGTGCGGCGAAGTGGAGGGAGGTGGGACGGCGGCGCGGGGGGAGGATGGTGGTGGTGCGGCGCGCTAGAGGGAGGTGGGGCGGCGGCGCGGGGGAGGGTGGTGGTGGTGCGGCGAGGTGGAGGGAGGTGGGGCGGGGTGGGGCGGCGGCACGGGGGAGGGTGGTGGTGGTGCAGCGAGGTGGAGGGAGGTGGGGCGGGGTGGGGGTCGGCGCGGCCCCGGCTGAAGGAAGGAGATGGGGGAGTGGGTGGAGGAAGGAGGTCGAGGTCGTGGGTGGATGAAGTTTTTCTGCGGTTGCTATGCGGTCCGGGTCAGATGGACAAGTGTTAGCAGCATAAGACATTTCGGTGTACAGAATAAGGTCTTATGGGTGTTATTAGAATAGACCCACCCTATATATATATATATATATATATCATCTAATACAGAAAAATCGACTCCTCGACCCTCGACCCTCAACGACCCTTGACACTCGACCCCTCGACGACCCTCGAGAGGAGAAGAAGAAGAAGAAAATAGAAGAAAAATAAGAAGAAGAAAAAAGAGGAGAAGAAGAAGGAATAGAGGAGAAAAAGAAAAATAGAAAAAAAATTCTATTTTCTTTCTCTTTTTCTTCTTCTCCTCTTTTTTCCCCTTCTTCTTCCTCTTCTTATTTTACCTCTCCTCTTCTTTTTTTTCTATCTTTTCTTCTTATCCTTTTTTTTCTATTTTTCTTCTCTTCTTCTGCTTCTTCTTCTCCTTCTTCCTCTTCTCATTTTCCTTTTTCCTCTCCTTCCTTTTCTTCTTCTTCCTTCTTCCTTCTTCCTCTTTTCTTATTTTTCCTTATTTTCCTCTCCACTAACCTAAAATGTACTAACCTAAAATGCACCAACAGTACAACTAACCTAAAATGCACTAAATCAGAAAACATACATAGATCAAACTTTTCTAAAAATGTAAATTTTGCGTATATGAACATATACACAGAGAACATACATACATATATACATTTTTCTAAAAATGCAAAAAAAACAATCATCATATATATGAACAAAAAACATCATATAATCATCTATGAATAAAAAATATCATATGATGATAATCTATGAAAAAAATATCTTATGATTATCTATATGAACAAAAAACATTAAAAAAGGGAGGAGACACGGAGGAAGGGGCACCGGTCGGACCGAACAGGGACGAAGGGCGTCGTCGCCGGGGCAGCGGCGCGGGGTGGGCGGCGAGGAGGGCGACGACGACGACGGGGTAGGGGCGCGACCGCGGGCTCGAGGGGCAGCGCGACGGTGACGACGCGTACGGGGGCGGGGCAGGGTGCGAGCTCGGGACAGGGGCGACTGCGACGGCAATAGCGACGATAGGGGCGGGGCCTAGGAAGGGGCGCAGGCGACTGCGACGATGACGACAACGACGACGACGACGACGGGGGCGGCGGACGTCGTCGGGGCAGGGGCCCGGGCTCGGGGCAGGAGAGACGGTGACAGCAACGGCGATGATGCGGGCGGGCCTGGGCAGGGGCGCAGGCGCGTGCGTCAGTGATGGCGGGGCCGGCGGATGGCGTGGGGGCAGTCTGGCGGCGTTGATGTGCTCGGCGTCGTCGGGACAACTGCAAAGATGAACTGCAAAATTCCTTAGTGTTGGCTTATATAGCCTGACCTTTAGTCCCGGTTGGTGGCACCAACTGGTACCAATGCCCCCCTTTGGTACCGGTTTGTGCCACCAACCGGGACCAAACGTCAGTTTTCGGCAGCCCAAAGGGCGGGAAACACGGGCCGTTGGTCCCGGTTAGTGGCACCAACTGGGACAAAAGTTGGGCAATGGTTCCAGTTAGTACCACCAACCGGGACCAATGCACCCTTTAGTCCCGGTTGGTGCCACCAACCGGGACCAAAGGCCTTGTGCTGCCCGCGGCCAAAAGTTTAGTCCCACCTCGCTAGTTGAGAGAGCTCGAGAGTGGTTTATAAGCGCTGCTGCACCCACCCTCTCGAGCTCCTCTCAACTGCAGGTTTTCGGGCCTAATCTGTCACTACGTGCTTGTGGGCCTACTGGGCCTTCTGCGGGCCTGAATCCTAGCCCATGGTTGGGTTTCTAGTCGTATTCAGGCCATGGTAGCCCAATAGGTGGCACTTTTTTCCCTGTTTTTCTTGTTTTCTTTTTTGCTTTATTTATTTTATTATGTTTCTACTTACAGCAAAATACTTACTAGTTTTTCAGTGATTCTTTTTGCTTTTAGGTAACAAAAATTACAAAATTTCTGTTAGTGCCATTAGTTTTCCAATTTGAATAGTTTAAATTTGAATTTTTTGAAATTTGTGTCAATCACTAGTTTTTGAATAATTTTATTATAAAATAGATTTTTGAGTGATTCTTTTTCCTGCTATTCAATGTTACCGTGTTTAATCATTATATTCAAAAACAGGTTTTGTTATTTTAGTTTCTAACAATTTTTTTATGATAATTCTTTTTGCTATTAAAGTTTCTAACAAAAATTTTCTTTATGAAAATTCTTTTTTCTTTTAATGTTTTGAACAGAAAGTACTTTGATAATTTTAGTTGCATAAATTTTATATAATTTTAGTTTCAATAATACTAGAGGTCTATAAAAGTTTTTTGAGTTGATTCCTTTTGCTATTGGAGTTTTATAGAAGCTTTTTAGTTGATTCTTTTTGCTATTGAAGGATATTATAGTTTTGTTTTAATTGATCATAACTGAATATTTTAATTGATTATTTTTAGTTCATTCTTTTTGTTATTAGTTCATTCTTTTTGCTATTAGTTCATTATTTGAGCTAAATAACCCTGAAATTGAAAACCACTACAAATGAACTCTGAAAAGCTTGAAAGTTAGCATGGTATCATCATTTCACCCACATAGCATGTGCCAAAAAGTTGAGAGGGTTATGGCGAAAACTGGATGCACTTCGTGTGCAAAATGGACAATCTCTTTCAAAGTACCAGGGTTTCGGACGGAAACTCATCAGTTACAAAGGGATTCCATTTTTTGAACTTATTTGAACTCCAGACTTTTTGTGTGTTCAAAATGCACCATTCAAAGCCACATCATCAATTTTCAACCCTCTCTGACTTCATTTGGTATTTTTCATGCTTGTACTGATTTTTTGGAGCTAAATGACCCTTAAATTGAAAAGCACTACAAATGAACCCTGAAAAGGTTGAAAGTTGGCGTGGTATCATCATTTCACCCACATAGCATGTGCTATAAAGTTGAGAGGGTTACAACAAAAACTGGATGCACTTCGTGTACAAAACAGACAATCTCTTTGGAAGTATCAGTGTTTCGGACGAAAACTCATCTGTTACAAAGGGATTTCATTTGTTCAAATGTAACTGCAGTGATATTCTAGGTCAAAGGCATCATCATAATAGTTGTTGATAGAAAGTCTTCACTTTTTCTTTGCTTGTGTCCTTTGCTTATTGCGTCGTAACCATGGATAATCTTCGTCGTTCAACAAGGTGCTTGGGTCAGCCTTGACTTTGAAGGCAGGAATTTCATGAAACTTTTCATAATCTTCAGACATGTCTGTCTTGACCTCCAATCCAACGATGTCTCTTTTTCCTGAAAGAACTATGTGGCGCTTTGGCTCATCGTATGATGTATCCGCTTCCTTATCTTTTCTTTTTTCTCGGTTTGGTAGACATGTCCTTCACATAGAAAACCTGCGCCACATCATTGGCTAGGACGAATGGCTCGTCTGTGTACCCCAGATTGTTCAGATCCACTATTGTCATTCCGTACTGTGGGTCTACCTGTACCCTGAAAGATTGACCCATTTGCACTTAAACAAAGGGACCTTAATATCATATCCATAGTCAAGTTCCCATATGTCCACTATGTAACCATAATATGTGTCCTTTCCCATCTTGGTTGCTGCATCAAAGCGGACACCACTATTTTGGTTGGTGCTCTTTTGATCTTGGGCGATCATGTAAAATGTATTCCCATTTATCTCGTACCCTTTGTAAGTCATTACAGTTGAAGATGGTTCCCACGCCAACGAGTACAGGTCATCAGAAACAGTGTTGTCACACCTCAGACGTGTTTGGAACCAACTATCAAAACTCCTGATGTGTTCACATGTAGTCTAGTCGTCACACTGGTCCGGGTGTTTGGAGCGCAGAATGTTCTTGTGTTCATCGACATACGGGGTCACCAATGTAGAATTCTGTAGAACCGTGTAGTGTGCTTGAGACCAAGAACGCCCGTCCCTACATATTATTGAGTCCCCTCCTAGCGTGCCTTTTCCACCCTGTCTCCCCTCATACCATGATTGAGGGAGACCTATCTTCTTAAGGTCAGGAATGAAGTCAACACAAAACCCAATGACATCCTTTGTTTGATGGCCCATGGAGATGCTTCCTTCTGGCCTAGCATGGTTACAAACATATTTCTTTATGACTCCCATGAACCTCTCAAAGGGGAACATATTGTGTAGAAATACAGGGCCCAGAATGACAATCTCGTCGACTAGATGAACTAGGACGTGCGTCATGATATTGAAGAAGGATGGTGGGAACACCAGCTCGAAACTGACAAGACATTGCGCCACATCACCACTAGTGCGGAACCGGGCAATAGCACCGGTTCGTAAGGCCCTTTAGTGCCGGTTCCATAACCGGCACTAAAGGCCCCCCTTTAGTACCGATTCAGCACGAACCGGTGCTAAAGGGCAACCACGTGGCACGAGTCAGCTCCGGGGGCCTGGAGCCCTTTAGTACCGGTTGGTAAGACCAACCGGTACTATAAGGTTTGGGGGTTTTTAGTTTTATGATTTCTTTTTCATTTAATTTTGTGTTTCCATTTTAATTCTTTTTCGTTTGCTGGTATTTTACGATACTACACATTGTACACGTTATGCATATATATATATATATATATATATATATATATATATATATATATATATATATATATCATCAATGTCCACTAGTAGAAAAAGGGTCAAACGTGAAGCACATTAGTGCCGGTTTGATTTTGGCCCGGTACTAATGGTACCATTAGTGCCGGTTCGAACGGATTTGCATTAATGCCGGTTCGTGTTGAACCTTTAGTACCGGTTCGTGGCACGAACCGGTACTAAAAGGGTGGTGGCAGGCTGGCGTCAGGCCGGGGCCCCACGATCACCTTTAGTACCGGTTCGTGGCACGAACCGGTACTAAAGGTCGGTACTAAAGGGGTCTGACCTGTAGTACCGGTTTGTGACACAAACCGGCACTATAGGGCAATTTTCAAACTCTACCCCCCCCCCCCCCCCCCCCCGTGTGTCGCCATTTCAATTCTGAAAAAATCAAAAGAAAATGATAAAAACTTCAAAAAATAAAATCCTTCGAGAGGTAGTTATATTACTACATCTACTAGTTAGGAAAATTTGAAAACTACAATTTGGACATGTTTTGCAAAAAGTGTAGGGAAAATGTAAAACGGCTATAACTTTTGCATACGATGTCGGAAAAAAACGTATAATATATCAAAAAATTCAGCACGAAAATCCGCATCCGATGGAGATAGCCTACGGCCTGTTTGGAATTTTTTAGAATCCTCAAATTCCAAAAGGAAAAAAAGATATGGTCAAATTTCAGTTTTTTTAAAAAAAATTGGTTAAATCTGGTCAAACTACTTATTCAAGAAGTATTAATGTTACTACATAATTATTCAAGAATATTAGTGTTACTAAATAATTATTTCAATTTTTTTAATTTTTGTCAAATCTGGTCAAACTATGGTCAAACTGTGGTCAAACTATGGTCAAACTTATTCAAGGAAGTAGTATATCTTCATTGTATTTGAGGCGCTTCAAGAACTCTAGCATGCTGTCCTCTACGTTCTTTTGCTGACGTGGATTCATTAGCCATGTGTATTCACTAACGGTGTTTGGGTCAATGAACCCAATGCCAAAGCGTCCACCTTTTCTCATTTCGTACATCCTCATCCTGCATAATACCACAGAAAAGAATATAGTGAGGATAATTACAGGTAATGATTGATCAAAAGGATCACTACAGCTAGCTTGAGACTTAAATTACAGAAAGAAATCACTTACAGACAATAGCAACTGACGATAGATTTGTCGAGTGTGTCTTGATTGTATAACTGAAACAGTTCAGTATACTCAACGGACACAGCTTTCTCATGGAAGTAATGCTCCTTCTTGACATTCACCATGAGGGACAATCGATCTGAAATCTTGCTAATGTTCATGTACCATTGATGCAATTCATACATTCTCGTTGGGAGGTTCTTGACCTTGTCTGGAGCGACCAAAGGTTGGCCCCGGACATATTTCCGTTTTATTTCATCCTCTCTAAGCAAAGGCATGGGCTCGATCTCGAGGAGTTGTCCAACAGTGATGTTGAGAACTTCAGCCTGCATTATATGCTCCTCCGTTATTACCACATTGCCCACCTCGGGAACATGCACTATTTGCCCACAATAATATTGGGCGCGCGTACTGTCACGTGTTGTTGGCACAACAAGCGAGGGGATCGATTGCGCCGCCTGTTCTCCCAGCTGGGGAATGGTTTTCCCGCATTTTTTGTCAGCTGCTTCTTGTTTGCTCGATCCCGATGTAGACGTGCTCGCCTCCTTTTGTAGACGTGCTCGATTTAACTTCCTGATGTGGTGCTCATAGTCTGTGTCAACAGGCTTGGGAGCTGGTGGTTGAGCCATACGAATGAACTGGTCAATCGTTTCCTCAGGCACTTTCTCCCTTGGCGGCGGTGGCGGATTCTGTGCAAAATGGGCTTCCACCTCGGCCTTCGATATGGCTGTGATTTCCTCCTCGAACCTGTCATAAGCCCTCTGCGGAAGAGGCGTGAGGCTTGGACCATATTTATATCGCTTGCCTCCGCCTGTACTTCCTGTACTACCTCGACTCGTACCACTACGCACCATAGCTGCGGGGTGTCTCTTCTGCGATTGCTGAGGTGGCGGAGACGGCTGACGGGGCTGAGTTGGACGAGGAGGAGTGGCCTGAGGTTGTGCAGGACTTGGAGGAGGAGTGGACGTCTGACACTGTGGCGGACTTGGAGGAGGAGGAGTGGCCTGACACTTTGTCGGACTTGGAGGAGGAGTGGCCTGACACTTTGCCGGACTTGGTGGACTTGCAGGAGCGGGAGACTGCTGACTCGGTGGCGGACTTCGACGAGGAGTCGGCTGACACAGTGTCGATGTTTGGCCTCTCCGAGAAAGCGCTCGTCGTCACCTCCAGGAATGTCAAGCTGTAGCTCCGAATATGGTGGGTCCACCACCTCATCAACCAAGACACGAGCATAGCCCGCTGGAATCCGGTTGCAATGGAAGGTTGCCTCAGGGGGATTTGTAAAAGCAACGGCATCCGCCACCTTCATGGATATGTTCTTCATTTTGACGTGTAGCTCGCAGTTAGTGTTCTCCGTGATGTCATCCACGGGGTATCTACCCAGCATTGCGTCGTCCGGGGCGGCCGAACCCACGCTGCTTCTCGGCATGGATGGGCCGGTGCTATCCAATGCTGGATCATCCGCTAGCTGCTGCAGCTGCTGAGACCCCCTTTGCTGGGTAAGTGAGTCGATCTGCTCCTGCTGCCGCTGGAATTTGACTGCTAATTCTGCTTCACTTGCTTCTAGGCCTTGAAGGCGTTCATAGTCCCGCTTCCTCAGCTCCTCCTCCATCTTCCTCATCTTCTCCTCCGCAATCTTCTTTCTCGCACGGGTTCTGTAGTCGTTGTTCCAGTCTGAAAACCCCTCATACCATGGAATAGCGCCCTTGCCTCGTGTTCTTCCCGGGTGGTCAGGATTTCCCAGGGCACGCGTAAGCTCGTCGTTCTCTCTGTTGGGCTGGAACACCCCCGATCGTGCCTCTTCTATTGCAACAAGTATCGCATCGTCGGCTCCCTTCAGACTTGCCTTCGTCGAAACATTGCCTGTCTTCGGGTCCAACTCCCCCCCATTCGCATAGAACCAAGTCCTGCACCTGGGGGGCCAGCTCTTAGTAACCGGAGTGACACCTGCATCCTCCATCTCTTTCTCAGACTTATCCCACTTAGGCATTGCCACCGCATAGCCACCTGGCCCCAGCTTATGGAACTTATCCTTTTTTTCGGCATTCTTCTTATTTATTCTCGACCGTTCCTTAGCTAATTCCGAATCCTTGAATTTCACAAAATCGTCCCAATGAGCACGTTGGTTCTCTAGTGTTCCCTCAAATACTGGAGTCTTCCTTCCTCTCTTGACGTACTTATCCCATTCATGATTCTTGTGGTTCTTGAATGCAACCGCCATCTTCCTAAGAGCAGCGTCCTTGACTTTCTACACATCTGCTTCTGTGAAATGATCTGGTAGGGTGAAATGTTCCATGAGAGTATCCCAAAGCAGATCTTTTTGATTCTTGTCGACAAAAGTAACATCTGGACGTGGAGCAGCGTCCTCTTTGTCTTTTTGTCTTTTGTCTTTTGCTGGCTCTCTCTTTTCTTGAAGGGAGATTGGGAGTTGGTCCTTCACAAGAACTCCGCACTGACGAACGAACTTGTCCGCAATCTTCTTAGACGCTAATGGTTCGCCATTAGGTTTGACTGCCTCGATATTGTACTTTACGCCCTCCTTCAACTTTTTGATCGGGCCTCGTTTCGTCCTTTTGCCTGAAGATTTGCTCGATCCGGATGGCTGAAAGAACAAAGATCGATTCGTTAATATATCTTCAAGTCATCTAAAACATGTGATGATCACCACATACCTGCTTATATAAGTATATATACCTCGCCAGTCTTTGTTGTTTCAGGATCAACATGTTCTTCATCATCGTCATAACCGTACTTCATCAATTCGGTCGTCGCTATCGAATATCATATCACCCTCTCCAGTGTTGTTTAGAAATTCGGAGCCGTCATAATCTTCTTTATTCTGATCATCATCTAGCCCGCGTATCATATCGAACATAGTCTGTTCTCCCTCTCTGTCGGTATTGTCTGCCATAGCTTTTATTTAACTAATCCAAAAGAAATATAAAACAATTTAGTATTCAAATTACATCGTCTCGAATAATAGATATAATCTCGAATACATCGTCTAGAATAATAGATATAATCTTGAATACATCATCTCGGATAATATATAATATTGAATAGTACATCACTGGCTAGGTAGCTAATTAAAGATCGAATACTACAGAAGAATCTAGGACACTCGCGGTTCCTGCGGCGCGGGCGGTGGACACCCAAAGAGAAGGAACCCTCACAGGATCATAGCTGAAGTGAGATCCCCGAAGATACTGCCAGGTATTGGAGAACCTTCCGCCCTCTAACGCAACCATGTAGCGATGGACGTGCTCGTCCTCCTCCCTGACACGGCGACGTACCACCTCCGGCGGGGCCGGGTCCCACCGCACCGAAACTGGCCCACGCGAACGCCACCAAATGAGATCAGGGTCGACGACGGGACCCGGGGCCGGGTTCCTCATCAAGCGGCGCGCCCCTCCAGGCAGCACCTCCCAGTGCCAGCCCGGCGGAGCCCAGTCCCGGACATGGGTCGGCTGGACGTCGTCGCGGACGGGTCGACGGCGAGGATGCGAGCCGGGCATCGTCAAGAACAAATACTAGCTATATGCCCGCAAAAAGTAATATTTTTTTAATGCTTGGATTTTGATAACTAAAATTTCTAACATTTCTACTATTTCAAAAATCTATATACTATTTCATACTAATTAAGCATCTAACACTAAAAACAAAAAACACAACTTCTATACATCCATTAAAAAACTGAAAAACAACATTATATAAAAAATTTCCATATTAATTAAACACTAATTATATACTAATAATAATAATAATCTAAATTATATACTAATTAAACATAAAAAAATTCCATAGTAATTAAACACTAATTTCCATATAAAAAATTTGGTAACTAAAACAATAATAATCTAAATAATCTAAACTAATTAAACATACAAAATACGTATATACTAATATATACACGCATTAATTCATACATATGTGTGTGTGTGTGTGTTCATTATGCTTGTGTGTGTGTGTGTGCTCGGGGAGGGGCGGCGCCCATGGTGGCCGCCGGGGGCGAGGGAGAGGGGTTAGAGGGCGAGAGCTCACAGCGGGGCGACGGCGGCGAGGCGACGGCGACGACGGCGGGGACGGGGGCGGGGGCGGCGACGGAGACGAGGGCGGCGACGGGGACAGGGGCGGGCCCGGGGCGGCGACGGGGACGGGGGCGGCAACGGAGACGAGGGCGGCGACGGCGACGGAGACGACGGAAACAGAGGAAGAATGAAAATTTCGTAAGTTGAGTATATATAGAAGGCACCTTTAGTACCGGTTGGAGCCACCAACCGGTACTAAAGGCCTGTTTTGGCCAGGCCAAGCGGCGGGAAGCGACCCCCTTTAGTACCGGGTGGTGGCACAAACCGGTACTAAAGGCCCCCCCTTTAGTACCGGTTTGTGCTACGACCCGGTACTAAAGGGGTCGCGCTGCCATCCCAAAGTTTAGTCCCACCTCGCCGGGCGAAGGGCAGCCGCACTGGTTTATAAACCCAGCCGCGGCTACCACTTCGAACTCCTCTATATAGCAGGCTTGTGGACCTAAACTCTGCGCGCTACCCTGTGAGTCTGCTGGGCCTTTAAGGCCTGTAATTACACACCTGTGGCCTATCAGGCCCACAAGGCAGCTCCCAATTTTTTTATTGTTTTTTTCTTTTTTTGCTTTATTTTCTTCTATTTATTTTTGCATAGTTTTTTGTATAGTTTTTTCTTTTCTGTTATATTTATTTTCTTCTATTTATTTGTGAGTAGTTTTTCATCTAGTTTGCCAAAATTCAACCTTTTCAGAGTTCATTTTGTAGTGATTTTCAATTTCACGGTCATTTTGTAAATGATTGAAAAATAGCAAATATATTTTTTTTCTTTTCTGCTTTATTTTTTCTTCTATTTATTTCGGAGTAGTTTTTTCTTTTCTGCTATATTTATTTTCTTCTATTTATTTTTGAGTAGTTTTTTTATATAGTTTTTTTCTTTTCAGCCATAGGTTTTCTTTCTTTTCTGCTATTTTTTCTTTTCTGCAAAACTTGATGGTCAAAGTCTGGAGTTATAACTTAAAAAAAAGAAATGTCGACGTGCAATTAGTTTTTTCCATAACAGAAGAAGTCCGGAGTTGTAATAAGTTATTAAAAATAAAAAAGAGGTGCAATGCTCGTTAATTTGCTTCAAGCCTTTCGGAATAGTGTAAACTGCACTGCGCATAGCTCCGTGCAGTCTACCGTATTCCTGAAGGCTTGAAGCTAAGCAACGTGAGCATTGAGCCTCTTCTTCATCGTCTCTGCACTCAGGGCTTATAAACCGCTCCTAGTCCCTCTCACTTTGCGAGGCGGGACTAAAAAACAGCTTACGTCTGGTTCATCCATGAACCGGTACTAAAGGTGCTCGTGGGGCCCCAGCCTTACCTGACACAACCTCATTAGTACCGGTTCGTGGTACGAACCGACACTAAATGGTGATGGTGGGGCCATAGCCTGACCAGTGGCTGACACAACCTCTTTAGGTACAAAAAATTACAAACTTTCGGTTAGTGCCCGTAGTTTTCAAATTTGAATAGTTTAAATTTTGAATTATTTGAAATTAGTGTGAATCACTAGTTTGTGAATAACTTAACTTTAAAAATCAGTGAAGGCATGAAAGAATTTGTTTGCACATAAAATCTCTTCGCGTTTCAAATGCCAAAACACATAACTACCCTAACTATTACAAAGATTCCCCTCTGGGTGTGAAACACAGAAGAAAGTGATGATAGTGAAGCCGATCACATCCCAGATCTTTGGGTGTGAAACTTTTTCTTCGCGTGTGTCCCTTTGCGCCGTAACCATGGAAAATCTTCATCATTTAATGGGATGCTCGGGTCAATATTCACTGTGAATGGAGCAATTTCATCAAACTTTTCATAATCTTCTGACTTGTCTGTCTTGTCATCCACTCCCACGATGTTTCTCTTCCCAGAAAGAACTATGTGCCGCTTTGGCTCATCGTACGATGCATTCGCTTCCTTATCTTTTCTTTTTCTTGGCCTTGTAGACATGTCCTTCACATAGAAAACCTCTGCCACATCATTGGCTAGGACGAATGGTTCGTCTGCATAAGCAAGATTGTTGAGATCCACTGTTGTCATTCCGTACTACGGGTCTTCTGTTACCCCGCCCCGTGTCATATTGACCCATTTGCACCGAAACAAAGGGACCTTTAAACCATGTTGATAGTCAAGTTCCCATATGTCCTGTATATAACCATAATATGTTTCCTTTCCCGTCTTGGTTTCTGCATCAAAGCGGACACCACTGTTCTGGTTGGTGCTCTTCTTATCTTGGGCGATCGTGTAAAATGTATTACCATTTATCTCGTACCCTTTGAAAGTAATTATATTCGAAGATGGTAACTGGGACAGCAAGTACAGGTTATCTTCAATAGAGGTGTCATGCATGGTACGTGTCTGCAACCAGCTGGCGAAACTCCTGGTTTGTTCACGTGTAATCCAGTCATCAGACCGCTCCGGGTGTTTGGAGTGTAGCAAATTCTTGTGTTCATCCATATACGGAGCCACCAAGGCGGAATTCTGTAGAACTGTGTAGTGTGCTTCAGTGAGAGAATGTCCGTCCATACATATTATTTGTTCCCCTCCTAGCGTGCCTTTTCCATCCAGTCTGCCCTTATGCCGCGATTCAGGAACACCAATCGGCTTAAGGTTAGGAATAAAGTCAATACAAAACTCAATGACCTCCTCATTTTGATGGCCCTTGGAGATGCTTCCTTCTGGCCTAGCACGGTTATGAACATATTTCTTTAAGACTCCCATGAACCTCTCAAAGGGGAACATATTGTGTAGAAATACAGGACCCAAAACGTTAATCTCTTCGCATAGGTGAACTAGGACGTGCGTCATGATGTTGAAGAAGGATGGTGGGAACACCAACTCGAAACTGACAAGACATTGCACCAAATCATTCTGTAACCTTGGTATGATTTCTGGATTGATTACCTTCTGAGAGATTGCATTGAGAAATGCACATACCTTCACAATGGCTAATCGAACGTTTTCCGGTAGAAGCCCCCTCAATGCAACCGGAAGCAGTTGCGTCATAATCACGTGGCAGTCATGAGACTTTAGGTTCTGGAACTTTTTCTCTGCCATGTTTATTATTCCCTTTATATTCGATGAGAAGCCAGATGGTACCTTAATACTGAGCAGGCATTCAAAGAAGATTTCCTTCTCTTCTTTGGTAAGAGTGTAGCTTGCATGACCCTGATGTATGCCGTCTTCTCCGTGCATATGTTGCTGGTCCTCCCGTGCCTTAGGTGTATCTTTTGTCTTCCCATACACGCCCAAGAAGCCAAGCAGGCTCACGCAAAAATTCTTCGTCACGTGCATCACGTCGATTGCGGAGCGGACCTCTAGGTCTTTCCAATATGGCAGGTCCCAAAATATAAATTTCTTCTTCCACATGGGTGCGCGTCCGTCAGCGTCCTTCGGAACAGGTTGTCCGCCAGGACCCTTTCCAAATATCACCTTCAAATCCTTGACCATATCATGTACATCAGGACCAGTACGGTGGCGAGGCTTCGTCCGGTGATCCGCCTCACCTTTGAAATGCTTGCAATTTCTTTCTTACGGGATGCCTGCTCGGAAGAAATCGATGATGTCCCAGGTACACATTCTTCTTACAACTATTCAAATATATACTGTCGGTATCATCCAAACAGTGCGTGCATCCGCGGTATCCCTTGTTTGTCTGTCCTGATAGGTTACTGAGAGCAGGCCAATCATTGATGGTCACGAACAGCAATGCCTTTAGGTCAAATTCTTCCCCCATGTGCTCATCCCACGCACGTACACCTGTTCCATTCCACAGTTGTAAGAGTTCTTCAACTAATGGCCTTAGGTACACATCAATGTCGTTGCCGGGTTGCTTAGGGCCTTGGATGAGCACTGGCATCATAATGAACTTCCGCTTCATGCACAACCAAGGAGGAAGGTTATACAAACATAGAGTCACAGGCCAGGTGCTATGGTTGCTGCTCTGCTCCCCAAAAGGATTAATGCCATCTGCGCTTAGACCAAACCATACGCTCCTTGCGTCATCTGCAAACTCCTTCCTGTACTTTCTTTCAATTTTTCTCCACTGCGACCCGTCAGCGGGTACTCTCAACTTTCCGTCTTTCTTACGGTCTTCTCTGTGCCATCGCATCGCCTTGGCATGCTCTTTGTTTTGGAACAAACGTTTTAACCATGGTATTATAGGAGAATACCACATCACCTTGGCAGGAATCTTCTTCCTGGGGCGCTCGCCCTTGACATCACCATGCTCATCGCGGCTGATCTTATAGCGCAATGCACCACATACCGGGCAAGCGTTCAAATCCTCGTACTCACCGCGGTAGAGGATGCAATCATTAGGGCATGCATGTATCTTCTGCACCTCTAACCCTAGAGGGCAGACAACCTTCTTTGCTTCATACGTACTCTCGGGCAATTGGTTGTCCTTTGGAAGCATATCCTTTATCATTACCAGCAACTTTCCAAATCCCTTGTCAGATACACCATTCTCTGCCTTCCATTGCAGCAATTCCAGTGTGGTGCCCAGCTTTTTCTTGTCACCTACGCAATTTGGGTACAACAATTTTTTGTGATCCTCTAACATGTGCTGCAACTTCTTCTTCTCCAAATCACTTGCGCAGTTTCTCTTTGCATCGGCAATGGCCCGACCTAGATCATCAACGGGCTCATCTGATGCCTCTTCTTCAGATTCTTCCCGCATTACCGGCTCAGCTTCTTCCCCCATTGTTGTATCATCGTATTCAGGGAACCCATTGCCAGGATAGCTATCGTCGTCCTCTTCTTCTTCATTGTCTTCCATCATAACCCCTCTTTCTCCGTGCTTGGTCCAAACATTATAGTGGGGCATGAAACCGGACTCAAACAGGTGGACGTGAATGGTTCTTGACGTAGAGTAATTGCGACCATTCTTACAGCCAGCACATGGACAAGGCATAAAACCATCCGCCCACTTGTTTGCCTCAGCCGCAAGCAGAAAAGTATGCACGCCCTCAATGAACTGGGGAGAGCATCGGTCATCGTACATCCATTGCCGGCTCATCTTCATTACACAACACCGAATAGACCAAATTAATACAAGTTCATACATAAAGTTCATACAACACTTAAATGCAACAAACAAATAACTCTCTAGCTAAAGCATTTAAATGCAACAACAAATGCGATCAAGATCGCAACTAAGGTAACAATTAATCCAACAGCATAATGATACCAAGCCTCACTATCGATGGCATATTTTCTAATCTTTCTAATCTTCAAGCGCATTTTCTCCATCTTGATCTTGTGATCATCGACGACATCGGCAACATGCAACTCCAATTCCATCTTCTCCCCCTCAATTCTTTTCAATTTTTCTTTCAAGTACTCGTTTTCTCTTTCAACTAAATTTAACCTCTCGACAATAGGGTCGGTTGGAATTTCCGGTTCACATACCTCCTAGATAAAAATTTGTCATAAACACGAAATGCAACCAATAGTTTTAAAATAGAATATACCACATCCGAATCATAACAAGGACGAGGGCCGACGGGGACGGATATCAAAACCATGGCACTATGTATAACAAACAACATACGGGTAAGATAATTATTATATGAGTAACTATATATCCAAATCACACAAACATCAATTTTTTATATAAAATTTCATGAACAAGAGGCTCACCACAAGGTGGTGCCGGCGACGGGACGGTGCGGGTGATCGACGGTGGTTACGACGGAGATTTAGAAGGCACTAAGTAAACCACACCTACATATGCAAACTAAGTGTTATTTTGACCTCAAATTGCATATAAATCAAATACTACCACATATAATTCCTCCCAAATTACTAAAACCCACAATTAATCACTATATAAACCAATGCAAGAGCTAATCTAGCAATGAGAGATGAAAGGACAAAGTTGCTAACCTTGGTGATCATTTGAATGGATGAGGGCCTGCAAATCTTGACAAATTTGGGGCAAATTTTGTGATGAACTCGAGAGGAAGAAGGGAAGAACAGAGGAGAGGGAGAGGGGAAAGGGGGAAGAACAGAGTGCGGGTGGACGAATGCTTTATATAGGACGACCTTTAGTACCGGTTCGTGCCACGAACCGGTACTAAAGGTGCTGGAAGGGCCCCACTCTGACAACATCCTGCCACCACTTTCTTTAGTACCGGTTCGTGGCACGACCCGGTGCTAAAGGTTCGCCACGAACCGGTACTAAAGAGCTCCTCCCTCCTAGCCGTTGGAACCGGCACTAATGGACACATTAGTGCCGGTTCTGTTACAAACCGGGACTAATGTGTCTCACATTTGACCCTTTTTCTACTAGTGCACTCCTTAACCTTGGTAGGATTTCTGGATCGATCACCTTCTGAGAGATTGCATTGAGGTATGAACATAGCTTCAGAATGGCTAATCGAACGTTTTCCGGTAGAAGCCCCATCAATGCAACCAGAAGCAATTGCGTCATAATCACGTGGCAGTCATGATACTTTAGGTTCTGGAACTTTTTGTCTGCCATATTTATTATTCCCTTTATATTCGACGAGTAGCCAGACGAGACCTTCATACTGAGCATGCATTCAAAGAAGATTTCCTTCTCTTCTTTGGTAAGAGCGTAGCTGGCAGGACCTTCATACTGCTTTGGAGGCATGCTGTCTTTTTTTTGTGCAAACGTTGTAGGTCCTCCCATGCCTCCAGTATATCTTTTGTCTTCCCATACATGCCCAAGAAGCCTAGTAGGTTCAAGCAAAGGTTCTTCGTCATGTGCATCACGTCGATTGAAGAGCGGACCTCGAGGTCTTTCCAGTAGGGTAGGTACCAAAATATAGATTTCTTCTTCCACATGGGTGCGTGACCCTCAGCGTCATTCGGAACAGATAGTCCACCGGGACCCTTTCCGACGATTACTTTTAAATCATTGACCATAGCAAGTACGTGATCACCTATACGCATGGCGGGCTTCATCCGGTGATCTACCTCACCTTTGAAGTGCTTGCCTTTCTTTCGACATTGATGGTCGGTCGGAAGGAATCAACGATGCCGCAGGTACACATTCTTCCTTCATTTGTCCAGGTATATAATTCTGGTGTCATCTAAATAGTGCGTGCATGCATGATATCCCTTGTTTGTCTGTCCTGAAAGGTTACTGAGAGCAGGCCAATCATTGATGGTGACAAACAACAATGCATGCAAGTCAAATTCCTCCTATTTGTGCTCATCCCATGCACGTACACCATTTCCAATCCACAGTTGTAAAAGTTCTTCAACTAATGGCCTTAGGTACACAATGTCGTTGCCTGGTTGCTTAGGGCCTTGGATGAGAACTGGCATCATAATGAACTTCCGCTTCATGCACAACCAAGGAGGAAGGTTATAGATACATAGAGTCACGGGCCAGGTGCTGTGATTGCTGCTCTTCTCCCCAAAAGGATTAATGCCATCCACACTTAAACCAAACCATACGTTCCTTGCGTCACCTGCAAACTCCTCCCAGCACGTTCTCTCGATTTTTATCCACTGCAACCCGTCAGCAGGTGCTCTCAACTTCCCGTCTTTCTTACGGTTCTCTGTGCCATCGCATCAACTTGGCATGCTCTTTGTTTCTGAACAGGCATTTCAACCGTGGTATTATAGGAGCATACCACATCACCTTGGCAGGAACCCTCTTCCGGGGGCACTCGCCGTCAACATCACCAGGGTTCACTACTAGGAAAAGGCCTACTAATGGCGCACCGGTTTTGCCTACTAATTTCGCACTACCGGTGCGCCATTAGTAGCACGCCATTAGAATTTTTTACTAATGGCGCACCACAGGTGCGCCATTAGTATCTGGTATACTAATGGTGCACCTGGCAGAGCGCCATTAGTATGTAACTCCATGCGCCATTAGTATGCCTCCCGGGGGGCCATATGTAACCATGTGCTTTGTCACACTAATGGCGCACTCTGCCTTGATGCGCCATTAGTATCCTTTGGCATACTAATGGCGCACTCTGCCCTGATGCGCCATTAGTATGAATATTTGGTTTTTTTTGCTTTTCTGATTTTTGCACAGGTTACAAAATATATTATTGGACAGAATATAGACAGCAGCACACAGCAACATCAGATTCATCGAATACAATAGAAGATTAGTCTCCGAATACAATTCATCATATTAGTCTCCGAATTCAAAAGACCGAACAAAGATAAAACATTACAAGTCTCAAGACCGCGAGAATCGAGTTTGTCTTCACATTACAAGTCGATATCGATCATCTAAACTACCATCACATAAAAGAGAGTTGTGGTCATCACGATGAGCATCATCACGATCAAACTGGTCTTCATCCGGTTCCTCCAACGCTCCCTCCTCTCTCCCGCTAGATAGCGGACATATCTAGATTCGGCCTCCGCCCTAGTGGTCTACCCTTTGTAACTGTTACCGCAGAAACGGTGAACCTGTCTCCGACACTCCTCCCAGTCGTCGTAGACTCCGGGAACCTTACTCTTGTACATGACATACGACGGCATCTCTATGCACAAGCCAAACAATAGACAATACATAAGCAATATGTAAGTATGCAACAAAAGGATCGGAAGAGAAAAGCAAGACATTAATAGCATGATTCATTGTCCTACTAATAAATAGCATCGATTACATCTAAGTTGAACGACTGTCCAAACCAAAGAGACATACAAATTCATTAAAGTTTAATTACAACATGAGCCAATCAATGTTTCAGAACTACACATCACTACTTTCGACTCGACTCATCGGACAGGAGCGTGGATGAAGCCGCCGTCTGTCGTGATGGTCATGAAAACGCGGTCGTTGTCACCCTGCATTTGTAGCGTTCCATCTATCTCATTGTTGGACGGTTGATATCTGAGGTAGAACTGCCCCGACGTATGAAGGACATCTTGATGGATGATGCCCGCAAAGTCCGACTGGATGCGAAAGAATTCTTGTCTGAGGTCCGCGTCCTGGATTGCCGACAAGTTCGCGGCCCAATCTTTGAGATTATCTGGTAGCAGAAGTTGATGATGGTCCCTTACGATCGCCCGCATGTGATGGAGGGTGTAGTAGGCATCCTTCCGACCGCCAGGCGGCTACTTGACGCAGCAGAACTTCGTATTGTGTGAGAACATGTGCTTGCCGTACTTACGAATAGTCCTGGTGAAGGTGCCTCCAGATTTGGCGTAGCCGGGGAGAACATCATCAAGAACTTTCTTTACATTTGTGTAGTCTATCTTGGAGTTACGGTTCGGATCGAAATACGTGGCCATGGAATATTTCGGGCTTCAGAGGATGAGTGTGGAATGTGTGTCACTGCACAGAACACGGAATGCTAGAAAAAAAAGAACGACCGAAATCTAAGAAATCATATGTTACGGGGCGGTTAAGGGATGACTTACTCGGGAAAGTAAGCCACAAGGAAGTTATCCTTATCTGGGTTTGCCAGAATGACGCCTTCGAGGTGTGAACTCGCAACTTGGCGGTCCCCAGCGCTGCTCAAGTGCTTGGCACGCATGTAGAAGGGGTCGACTATCACGATGTCCGGGGTCTTGTCTCTAATGATCCGCATCTCCATACTCAGCGAAAACAGCCGAACGAAGGTGTAGTGTAGCGAATGAAGGTTAAACATAGCAAAGATGTCATCAAACCGCAGGACGATCGTACCCCCGATGTCGCCATCCACAAAGCCCTTGCCCTCTGGCACCTTGGCCACGAAAACGGGGTATGCCACATCCTTCTCTCTGAGACGCCGCTTCTCCAAAGAAAGAACACTGTCGTGCAGACTCTGCATAGCACCGGTTGCAGCATTCAGCATATTTGGTGGTAGCATCGCCCTACCTGCCACATGCACTCTCCTCGAGATATCCTTAGGTGAAGGTGGCCCGTCCTGAGCATGGATCGAACTCGGTGCCGGCTGGCTCGCACCGGCGCCCTTGTTAGTCTTTCGTTTCCGTCCCTTCTTCTTGATCTCCTGTAATGGGACCGAGTTCTGCTCATAGACCGCCTTCTTGAGCGTGTTGGGGCTGATAATATTTCGCACCTCAGCTATCTGAGGCTCGGTGAAGGCGGGAGCTGGAGGCGTCTCCCGAGAACTGAACGCCAGACGACGCCTATTGCAATTGGATTTCTCCGCCATACCAGCTAGATTGCGGTCGTCTTGGTTGGGTTCTTGAGAAAGAGGCCCGCAGAACTCGTCAGCGTACCCATGTTCGGCAAAGTACTTATCGACTTTGGTAAATGTACCGTCATCGATGTCGTCGTCGTCCGAATCCTGTGCCATAGGGCTGTCCGGATCCTGTGCCATAGGGATGTCCGACATAGGGATGTCCGGCAGGTCCGGTAGCGTTGCGGTGTTCTTGCCATGGCTTGGCGCCGACACGATTGGCGGTCTTGTCTGTGGGGTGGTGTCCCCCGCCCCCAAACGAATCTGGCTCTTCGGCCAAAGCAGGGGCCAGCTTAAGCAGGCGCTGAGGGTCATCACATCATCTTCGTCGGCCCCAGCGGGTCGAACCGGAGGTAACAGCTCATCGCAGCCTGGCATCACCCGAACCACTTGAACCCTATATGTTGTGGGTGGCATCGGATTACCGTGGAACATGCGGTTGCCCGGTTGAACGATTCTGCCCTTGGCGACATCGACCAACTCGGCGCCCACGAAGTGCAGAAGAGTGCAAGGAACGTCGGCGGTGCCCTGCGAAAACATGTACAGGGCGTCAGGGATGCCCAGTCAAAGGCAAGGAGATGAAGTCATCGGCCGAGAGGCTTAGTTACCGTGATGCCGTCGAGCTCGGCTAATGTCGAGGCACCGCCAATGGCGGGCATGCAACTGATGGAGGGGGCGCTTGCTGGCGAGGTGCCGACCGGCGTACACCCGGGTGCATTAAGCTCCAATGCCCGTGCCGGCGCCGGAGACACGAATACTGCCTCCGCCGGAGACACCAATGGCGGCGCCGCCGGAGACACCAATGGCGCCGCTGGAGACACCAATGGCGCCGCCTGCGCGTTGTGCGAGTTGCTAGCCGTGAAGCTGGGAACCGGGGGAGGCCCCTGTTGGCCGCCCGCAATCCACGTCGTCAGCCCATGAATCAACATAGGCACCATGGCGTTGAGCTTCGTTCCCAGTTGTTGTTCCACTTGCTCTTGGACAAGCTCCGGAATTCGTGCCACTTGTGCCTTGAGTGCTTCAACCTCGCGCGTCTGGCTTTCCAAGCTGGCCTTTTTCTCCTTCCGCACACCAGCGGTATAGTATGACCCCCATTTTGTGGACAAGCCTTTGCCGGCCACACGACCAGCTGACGTCGGCTTAGTGAGTTTATCCTTGCGTTTCATTAAACGCCCTATTTAAAGGGGTGTCGAAAGGGGAGCTCTGAGACGACCCCGCGCTACTGCTTTCAGTTTCCTGCGAAAGGAACGTGAACCATTTAGAAATATTGGGGATTAATTAGAGTGCAACCATATGGAGCTAATTACGCGGGGGTGTATTCCTTACCAGAACAAGCTCAAGCGCCCTGGTCTTCGGATCCGTGGTAAGCTCCTTTGTTATCGAGTCCTCCTTGTACCGGGCCCTGACATAGTTCCTGGTCTGCTTGTTACCGCTGTATTTCTCGAAGCGGGGCGGTAATCCTTGCTCGGCACGCTCCGCGTCCTCCTTGTCCCATATAGGCTCCGCCACTCTGTAACCGCCAGGATCGAGTTTGTGTTCCCCTAAGTTCAACTCCCGCATTTCTTTCGCCCACTGACTTTATTCGGTGGTTGCACTGCTCTCGCACTTTATATTGAACTCCTTGTAGTCATCTTCGCTCATCAAAGGATATTTTGCCTTGATCTTCTCATAACTATCACCTTTATCAATCATTCTCTCACCGCGCTTCTCCAAGTAGACAGGGCCGTGCTCATCTTCGTGAGGGCGGCACTGTTCACTTTATTCCCTGAGAGGCGTGTGTTTTCAAATTCGGCGGGGAACTTGTATTGTTCGTGCAGCTTCGTGAAGAGGAGGTTGTGCAAATTCCCTCGGTCCTTGTGCCTAAGGTTCTCGGTGTTGATCGAGACGGTGCTCCGGAGAATGCACCCGAGCTGAACCGAGTACCCCTTGACTATATGTTTGGGCTCCGTTGGATTCCTGTCGGAGTCCACTTGAGTGAATTCCTCCTTGAGGGTGCGGAGCGCATTTGGGCGCCGGTCCTTCCTTTGCTTCTTCGGTTGGCTGCCATCTGTGTGTGCGCCGCCATCATCAGTGGTGGCATCCTCGGCGACACCATCAGTGGTGTCATCCCCGACGCCACTAGGGGTTGTGTAATCAGGATCGGTGTCTTCCGCGGCATCCTCATAGCGGTGAGGTTGTTCCTCCATCTCTTGGGACAACTCCCAGAATTGCTTGTCGCCCGAACCGCCGGCATCATCATTGTTGGCCATGTTTTGCTTTAAATAGGAAAACAGTTTGGTCAAAAAGTTGGTTATTGTCAAGGAACAAGATCATGGTCTCATCATTTAGGGTTTGTCGACACCGAGGCATCCTAAAAGCTAAGCTTTTATCATTTAGGGTTTGTCAACGCCGAGGCACCCTAAAAGCCTAAGCCGAGGCACCCTAGGTTGGGCCTAATCACTTGGCACTAATCACTTGGCTCTATTGCCACCTATGGTTTAATGCGGCAAGAATGGCGGGGCATTTGATCCTACTTAACTAAGTACTAAGATACCCCGGTCCATGCATTAGTCGCAAGTACCCCATATGTCCTATTTTTAGCAAAGTCATGCTAAAATTTCAGCATGACCTTTGCTGAAAATAGGACATATGGAGTACCCGAATTTGTCGGAACGGAAGTTAATCAACATTCTAGCAAACTCAAGGGCCTCTCGGGGTACCTGCAAATTCATCACGACACGATGGTCGGAGACAAAACCCAGCAAACTAGCAAGATGATCATCATCTTTGCAAGATAGTAGCTCAAGTTTTTGACAATAGCCTCTGAAGAAAACAACATTGCAACATTCAAGTTCACACGATAAAAAAATCACTCTAGATTAGTGTAGCCACTATCTAACAAAACCAGAATGTTAACAAAATTACACCATGATGATACCAAATTCTTGTAGCAGTACAATGAGTTCACAGGATAAAAAAATCATCCACATTCACCAACCCAAACTGGTGGAGATACAGCAAACCAGAACCTCCCAGGTTTCTGCCATTTTATTTTTCCCACCGTATATGTTTTTTGATTCATGTCATGGTACTTGCTGTCAAACCAAGTATTTTCTTTCTACATAATCTAGGAAGTTTCCTTCTTACTGTCTCACTATCTTACTGTCTCACTACAAAAAACTAGTATGCTTAGTTGAGACTAGTATGCTTAGTTGCATTATGACAGACAAAAACTACAAATATTTGTGTTTTTAGTTCAACAATACAGCGACAGTGTGATAGGCAAGTTTCAGCTGGCAAAGTTTCATGATTCAGACAACAGAGCAGCTAAGCATAGCAAGTGGATAGTTTAGTCACTATACTAGTACTCTTTAGAAAGCATGAGACATATATTACCTGGAGGAGACTTCGTCGGAGAGTTGCCTGTGCATTGACAATACAACGAGATCAGCAAAGGATAGTAAGATATATACTGAAATTATCATAACAAAATGGCAGCTACTGCCATGGTCAAAGAATAGATTATGATAGCTGGACAAGTACAGGTCAAACTAGATAATTTTCAGAACCGGTTTAATCACCACAGGATAAAACAATGCATCCAAGACTGGGCTTAGACTAATATCCTCATAGCATAATCTGACATCAAGCAAATATTATAAGAACAGTGAAAATGTATGTTCACTACAAATGAATATGGACCAAGTGTTCTCATTAACTACTTAAAGAATTAGTTCCATATTGTTGCATGATAATTGTAGAGAGAAAAGATACATGGTTCTACTTCTGGGATTGGTTACATCTCTTATTGTTCACATTCTTGTCAAAGGATTTTAACCATTAATTATCAGAAGAACTAATGCACATTTAAACACCCTGAATCCGGAAGAAGTAATACAACACTACATAGTACCTCTGTAGTTTCCATGCCAAACTTTGGGCGAAATCAAACCATTAGAAAGCATGATCATGAGAACAACATCAGTTTGAAAGATATTGTAACCCCTCCTGGTAACAAATATTCATCTACTCATTTGTAGATACCTAGGAGTAACAAGACTATCAAACTAACAGATCCATTAATCAATTCTGGACTTCTTACATGTTACATCTATCATTAGTGGCCAGAAAGAATAGTAATTAATGTTTCATATTGTTGCATGAATCCAAACTCACTGGAAAATTCACTAATTGAGCCTAGCTACTTAAAGAAAGAATCTCTAGGCGGATGCTTAGTTGAGACTAGTATCCTCTAAAATGCATCTAAATGCAAGCTCAGAGATTTGAACATTTGGAAAACCCTAGCTACTTAATTCTCCAACCCCCTTTCCTTGTACAAATTTCTCCAACCCCCAACCCTATAACACATCAGAAGGAAATAAAGAGGGGGAAGAGGGGGAAGCGGCTCGGGTGCTCACTTGGGAGGTCGAGGGCGACTCGGGGCAGCCGGAGCTAGTCGAGGCGGCGCAAATTCGGCGTCGAGCAGTGGCGCTCCTCCTGGGCAGGCCGCACGGTCGAGTGCGTCGAGCGGTGGCGGTCCTCCTGGGCGTCTGAGCTCGTCCGGGTCCTCGTAGTCCAAGAGGAAGACGGTGGCGGTCCTCCTGGGCAGGCCACGTGGTGTTGGACGGCGAGCACGTCGAGGGCGCAGGCGGGGCCGCGGGGGGAGGGGGCGCTTGGGCGGGAGGACGTCGAGGGAGGCGGCGAGGGAGGTGGCGCTTGGCTCAGGGACGGCGAGGGAGGCGGCGAGGGAGGCGGCGCTCGGCTCGGGGACGGCAAAGGAGGCGAGGGGGGCGGCGAGGGGGACGACGAACACGGGGGGCAGCGGGTGAGATCAATGAGGCAGGGGAGAGATTAGAGAGATTGGGGATTTAGTGTGGGGGGAAGCTTTCTAATGGCGCACCACCCCCTCGTGCGCCATAAGTACGACTATTCTAATGGCGCACCACCCCTCGGTGCGCCATTAGAATTTTGTTTTAATCTAGCCCATTAGAATATGTTCAAATTTGTTACTTGAAAATATCATTGGCGGCGGTTGTGGAGCGGGGGAGGGTGCAGGGGGTGCCTGTTGGCGGCGGTGGAGCGGGGGAGGGTGCGGGGAGCCGGGTGCTCGTCGGCGGTGGTGGAGCAGGGGAGGGTTGCGGTGGGTCGTCGGCGGCGGTGGAGCTAGTGGGGGAGGGTGCGGGGTCGAGATGGAGGGGGATCGAGATCAAGATGGAGGGGGAATCGAGATCGAGATGGAGGGGGATCGAGATCAAGTGTCCTCATGATTTCAAAAAGTGCCCATGAAATTTAAAAATATTCATGATATCAAAAAGTGCCCATGAAATACAATCGAGAAATGAAGTCTACGATTTAAATACAATCGATCTTAGCTAGCTATCTGTTCACAATCTTCTTGCCCTTCTTTTTCGCAAATGGAGTTCTTCTGTGGAACGGACGTCCTTTAGGTAGGGTGGTCCTGCTTCTTCTTGTGGTGTGTGCTGCTACTTCATCGTCGTCGTCATGTTCGATCTTCGGGTCGCCGTACTTGTCGAAGTCTTGCTCATTGGCTACTCCATCCATTCCGATGATCTTCCTTTCGCCTCTCCTCACGACAACACGACTGGGCTTTAGCGGGTCGGTAATGAAGAAGCATTGGTCCACTTGGGAAGCCAGTACCGATGGCTCATTTTTCGCGGTGACGTTTGCGCCCGCGGTCTTGGATTTGGCTTCGGGTATAACCATGGTGGTGAAATATCGGTCTTCTTTTAGGACGCTCTTGGCCCATCTGACACGGAACATCGGCACCTTCTCTCCAGCGTAGCTCAGCTCCCAGATCTCCTCGATCCTTCTGTAGTATCTGTCCTTGTCCTTACCCGTGTAGGATTCCATCGTTACCCCAGAGTTCTGATAAACATCGCTCTTCATGTCCTTGTCCTCGGTGTAGAATGTGTAGCCGTTGATATCGTACGCCTCATAGGTCATCAGGTTGTGCTCGGCGCCCTGTGACAAGGCGAATATGAGTTGTTCTTCCGCGGAAGAATCTTCATGTAAAGGGTACGACAGAAGCTTCTGCTTGAACCAACGCGTGAAACATGAATTGTGCTCTTTGAGTATATCTCCGCCCGTCCTCTGTTGACCTCGGTCATTGTACGTCTTCTCAATAAAGGTTTTGTGCTCTACCACCCAAGGATCGACCACGTCTATGTGTTGTAGCGCGACTAGGTTTGCTCTTTCAAAGTCGGCGAGTCGACCCTCGAAGTCGACATGCATTTCGTAGCGACCCTCACGGTGACCCCATCCAGCGAGCCTGCTGAAGTGCCTGTTGACGGGCAGACCAACGGGGTTCTCGATGCCTAGATAATTCGTGCAGTAGGAGATGCACTCTTCGGTCAGAAAGCCCCTGGCTATACTTCCCTCTGGACGTGACATGTTCCGAATGTATTCTTTGATGACACCATTCATCCTTTCGAACGGCATCATGATGTGCAGGAACGTCGGCCTGAGTTGGATGATATCCTCCATGATATGGACCAGTAGATGCACCATAACGTCGAAGAATGCGGGCGGGAAGTACATCTCAAGCTCGCATAGTATCACCACGATCTCTTCCTGTAGCCTTCTGAGTTGCCTCACGCCAATCGAATTCCGAGAGATGACGTTGAAAAAGTTGCATAGGCCAAATAGCGTTTCACGGACGTGCACGTCCATGATCCCACGGATTGCAACTGGAAGTATCTCCGTCATCAGCACGTGACAGTCGTGAGACTTCATCCCGCTAAACTTCTGCTTCGCTGGGTCTAGGTATCTGCTTATCTTCCCCGCGTAACCGTAAGGAAGTTTTACTCCTAGGAGGCAGGTGAAAAATTGCTCGATCTCTTCCTGACTTAGAGTGAAGCACGCGGGAGGGTAGTCATTTCCGGTCTTCTTGGCATTTTTGCCTTTGCGACGACTTTCTGTGTCCTGCTTTGCCTCATCATCATCATCATCATCATCATCATTAGCGTGAAGCTCCTGCCTGATGCCCATTGATTTCAAGTCTGCCCTTTCTTTCGGCCCATCTTTGGTCCTCTCTGGCATGTTGAGCAGGGTACCAAGCAGACTCTCGCACACGTTCTTTGTGATATGCATGACATCAAGGCTGTGAGGCACACGGTGGATCTTCCAGTACGGCAAGTCCCAGAAAACAGACCTCGTTTTCCATACCTTCAGCAGCGGCTCTGGCGCCTTTCGCTTCTTTCCCGGCTCTGGCTCCTTTTGCTTCTTTCCCGGCAGTGGGCAGTCTTTCCAATTTTTCAACAGCTCATCTATTTCCTCGCCGCTCCTCGTACACGGGCGCTTTCGGGGTTCGGTTTCACCATCGAATAGATCCTTGCGTTTCCTCCATGGGTCATCATCGCGAAGCCACCTTCGATGTCCCGTGAACACGGTTTTCGAAGACCCGAGATCTCTATCTAGCTGGCGATACGTTGTGTCATACATGCACCTTACACATCCAGAAAATCCGTGAACTACCTGCCCAGCGAGATATCCGTAACCAAGATAGTCGTGCACCGTCGTGAGCAGTGTGGCTCTCATAGGGAAATATTCTTTCTCTGCGGCATCCCACGTATTGGCTGGCGTTTTCCACAGCTTGTCTAGCTCCTCCTTCAGCAGCCCCAGATATAGATTGATGTCGTTCCCTGGTTGTTTCGGCCCTTCAATTAGCATACTCATGTGAATGTACTTCCTCTTCATGCACAACTAGGGGGGAAGGTTGTACATCCACACAAACATAGGCCAGGTGCTATGTGTGCTTCTCTGGCTGCCAAACGGATTGACTCCATCGGTACTCGCGCCCAGCACGATGTTCCTTGGATCCTTCCCAAATTCTGGGTATTCGAAGTTCAACGCTTGCCACTGGCTTGCATCCTTAGGGTGACTCACCATCTTGTCTTTTTTATTTATCTCCGGATCATTTCCGTCATCTTCCCGCTTCTTCTCCTCCCTATCCGCGTGCCAACGCAGGAGCTTTGCTACCTTAGGGTCCGCGAAATACCGCTGCAGACGAGGAGTGATCGGAAAGTACCACACCGATTTTCGAGGAGCTTTCTTCCTCTTCTTGTATCGAGTGACGCCGCACACCGGACATATGGTAGACTCCGCGTGCTCGTCCCGATAAATGATGCAATTGTTCATGCACACATGGTATTTCACGTGCGGTAAATCCAAAGGACACACGATTTTCTTCGCCTCCTCGAAACTGGTCGGGCACTTGTTCCCCTTGGGAAGACATTCGTGCCAGAATGACATGTTCTCGTCGAAGCATGCGTCGGTCATTTTGTGTTTTACCTTCATCTCCAGAGCCATGAACGTTACTTTCAGGCGGGTATCCTCGGGCCTGCATCCTTCATACAATGGAGTAACCGCGTCTATCTCTAGTTGATCCAGCTTGGCTTTCTCTCGGGCGGCAGCTCTTGCGTTATCCGTCTGCTTGCGAAGCAGCTCTTGAATATGAGGGTCCTGCACCCAACCTCCATCGTCGTCTGTTCCGGCATCTTCATCTTCATGATCATGCCCTTCATCTTGATCTTCCTCATCATCATGTACGACATCTTCTACATGATGATTGTGTACATCATCACCATCGTGATCATGTCCTGGAGATTCTTCGTCTTCTCGCCCGCCCTCGCCGCGGTGGTTGTCTTGTTGCCCTTCCTCATTTCTTGCCCGGCCCCCATGGACGACTTCATAGTCATCTTCATCACCTTGCCACCGATAGCCATCCATGAAACCACGCAAGAGCAGGTGGTCCCGCACCTGCCCGGAATCCGGGTCCGCAATAAGGCTCTTCAGCTTGCATCTTTGACACGGACATCTTATCTCCGTCTCGTTCTTTTGAAGCATCTCGGCCTTTGCGGAGCTCAAAAACCTATTCACGATGCCTTCGGTCATCGTGCGGACCATGGTCGCCTGCGGGGTAGAGAAAAACGATATTTTAGAACCAAGAAAAAATTTGGCATGACCTTCCCTAAAAGTAGGACCAAAAAGAATGCATAGTGCCAAAATTCTCGCCGAAACGGAAATGAATCAACATTCCGGCAAAATATTGGCAACTATCGCATTTCAAATACCGGTACATGCAAACACAAACATATATGCAACACCACAAACACAAGCAACACCACAAACATACATAGATCTAGCTAGGCCACAAAAAGTGCATGTGCACGTTGTTGGAGCAAGCTAGGGAGAAAAAAAGCAGATCTACATCATGAAGATAGCTTTCCCCTTACTTACCTATAAAAAAAGGTGATTTCACCACTCAATTTTGATGAATCTATGGTGGAAATGAGGTGAGGAGGAGGAGGCAGCCGAGACAAGCTTGGAGGAGGAGGTGGAGAGAATGAAGTGGGGAAAGTGAGTGGGTAGGTGGGCTGTCCAAAATATCTTGTTCGTCCCAGGTTACTAATGGCGCACCACCACAAAATGCGCCATTAGTAACCCTGGTTACTAATGGCGCACTGGCAGGTGGTGCGCCATTAGTACTTTTTTCAGAAAAGTAAAAAAAACATATGTATACTAATGGCGCACTGTGGAAAAGTGCACCATTACTAGTTTAAACTAGTAATGGCGCACTTTAGCATAGTGCGCCATTAGTAGGTTTGCAAAAAAGTAAAAGAAAATATATACTAATGGCGCACTGTCTTGGTCGTGCGACATTACTCGTTCTAACTAGTAATGGCGCACTTTGCCATCCCTGCGCCATTAGTTTGTATGGAAAAATGGGAAAAAAATAATAGTAGTGGCACATCGTGAGCACGGTGCGCCATTAGTGTCTTCCACACTAATGGCGCACGAGCAACCGGTGCGCCATTAGTATATAGTAGTGGCGCACTACTTACCTGGTGCGCCATTAAAATCAGTCCTATCTATAGCCCTTTTCCTAGTAGTGGTTATCTCGTCTGATCTTATACCGCAATGCACCGCATACCGGGCATGCGTTCAAATCCTCGTACTCACCATGGTATAGGATGCAGTCACTAGGGCATGCATGTATCTTCTGCACCTCCAATCCTAGAGGGTATACAACCTTTTTTTGCTGCATACATACTGTCGGGCAATTCGTTATCCTTTGGAAGCTTCTTCTTCAGTATTTTCAGTAGCTTCTCAAATCCTTTATCAGGCACACCATTCTCTATGTTCCACTGCAGCAATTCCAGTACGGTACTGAGCTTTGTGTTGCCATCTTCGCAATTGGGGTACAAACCTTTTTTGTGGTCCTCTAACATGCGATCGAACTTGAGCTTCTCCTTTTGACTTTCACACTGTATCCTTGCATCAACATTGACCCGTCGGAGATCATCATTGAGCACATCGTCTGGTTCCTCTTGATCTTCAACCGCTTCCCCCGTTGCAGCATCACCGTATTCAGGGGGCACATAGTTGTCATCGTCCTCTTCTTCTTTGTTGTCTTCCATCATAACCCCTATTTCTCCGTGCTTGGTCCAAACATTATAGTGTGGCATGAAAGCCTTATAAAGCAGGTGGGTGTGAATGGTTTTCGAGTCAGAGTAATACTTCGTATTCCCACATATAGGGCATGGACAACACATAAAACCATTCTGCTTGTTTGCCTCAGCCACTTCGAGAAAATTATGCACGCCCTTAATGTACTCGGAGGTGTGTCTGTCACCGTATATCCATTGCCGGTTCATCTATGTGCATTATATATAATTAAGTGTGTCAAAAACCATTACAAAACATCACGAATAGATAATTAAGTGACCGAATTAATAGAAGCTCATCATCACATTAAAAGCAAAGTACATACATAGTTCTCATCTAACAACATATAGCTCTTCAGAGCATCTAATTAATTAAACCATACATTGAAACTATGTAAAACATTTCAATGCGAAAACAAATATGATCATAATCGCAACCAAGGTAACAATTGATCCAACGGCATAATGATACCAAGCCTCGGTATGAATGGCATATTTTCTAATCTTTCTAATCTTCAAGCGCATTGCATCCATCTTGATCTTGTGATCATCGACGACATCCGCAACATGCAACTCCAATATCATCTTCTCCTCCTCAGCTTTTTATTTTTTCCTTCAAGAAATTGTTTGCTTCTTCAACTAAATTTAACCTCTCGACAATAGGGTCGGTTGGAATTTCCGGTTCACATACCTCCTAGATAAATAAAATCTATGTCACGATGGTCGGCATAATTGTCATAAACAATAAATGAACCAAATAGTTATAAAGATAACATATACCACATCCGAATCATAGACGGGACGAGGGCCGACGGGGGCGGATACCAAAACCATCGCACTATATAATAAGAAGCAATAATAAAAGTAAGAAAATTATACAAGTATCTATCTAAACATACAAGTAAGAATTTTTTTCCTTTTAGAAAGAAGATAAGAACAAGAGGCTCACAACGGGTGGGCGACGAGATCGGCGCGGGCGATCGATACCAGTGAAGACGGGGACGGGACGTGATGGACCGCTAAACCTAGACAAATATTGAGGAAAATGAAGCTTGGAGGTCAAGCTTGGAGAAGAGAAAGCTTAAGTAGTGTGGCTCGGGCATTCCATCGAACACCTTGTGTGCATAGGAGGTGAGCTAGAGCACCACAAAGCCCTCTCCGCTAGCCGGCTAGAAAAAACAGAGCAGTGTGCTCTGCTCTTATGCGAGGGGATATATATAGGCACATCATTGGTCCCGGTTCATGGCTTGAACTGGTACTAAGGACTAGCCTTTGGTCCCGGTTCAAGCCACCAATCGGGACCAATGGTGGTGGGCCAGGAGCGAGGCCATTGGTCCCGGTTCGTCCTACCAATCGGGACCAAAGGGGCCAGACGAACCGAGACGAATGCCCCCACGAGGTCCGACAGCCCCCCCTGGCCTTACGAACCGGGACCATTGGGCCCATGGGTCCTGGTTCATGACGGAACCGGGACTAATGGGCTTATCTGGCCAGAACGAAAGCCCTGTTTTCTACTAGTGGACATCCAACTCATCCTGACCAGATCCGCCTCTCCACGGCCTGTCGACACGATCGTTGGATTTCGTCCAGCTCGAGTGAGCCCGTGATGACCCACAAGTATAGGGGATCTATCATAGTCCTTTCGATAAGTAAGAGTGTCGAACCCAACGAGGAGCAGAAGGAAATGACAAGCGGTTTTCAGTAACGTATTCTCTGCAAGCACTGAAATTGTAGGTAATAGATAGTTTCGTGATAAGATAATTTGTAACGGGTAACAAGCAATGAAAGTAAATAAAGTGCAGCAAGGTGTCCCAATCCTTTTTGTAGCAAAGGACAAGCCTGGACAATTTCTTATAATGAGAAAAGTGCTCCCAGGGACACATGGGAATTATCGTCAAGCTAGTTTTCATCACGCTCATGTGATTCACATTCGGTACTTTCATAATTTGATATGTGGGTGTACCGGTGCTTGGGTACTGCCCTTTCTTGGACAAGCATCCCACTTAAGATTAACCCCCTATTGCAAGCATCCGCAACTACAAAAGAAGTATTAAGGTAAACCTAACCATAGCATGAAACTAGTGGATCCAAATCAGCCCCTTAAGAAGCAACACATAAACTAGGGTTTAAGCTTCTGTCACTCTAGCAACCCATCATCTACTTATTACTTCCCAATGCCTTGCTCTAGGCCCAAATAATGGTGAAGTGTCATGTAGTCGACATTCACATAACACCACTAGAGGAGAGACAACATACAACTCATCAAAATATCGAATGAATACCAAATTCACATGACTACTAATAGCAAGGCTTCACCCATGTCCTCAGGAACAAACGTAACTACTCACTAAGAATATTCATGTTCATGATCAAAGGAGTATTAATATGCATTAAGGATCTAAACATATGATCTTCCACCAAGTAAACCAATCAGCATCAACTACAAGGAGTAATCAACACTACTAGCAACCCACGGGTACCAATTTGTGGTTTTGATACAAGATTGGATACAAGAAATGAAATAGGGTTTTGAGAGGAGAGGATGCCGGTGAAGATGTTGATGGAGATTGAACCCCTCGCAATGAGAGGATCGTTGGTGATGGCGATGGTGATGATTTCCCCCTCCCGGAGGGAAGTTTCCCCGGCAGAACAGCTCCACTGGATCCCTAGATTGGTTCCGCCAAGGTTCCGCCTCGTGGCGGCGGATTTTCGTCCTGTAAGCTTGCTTATGATTTTTTTCCAGGGTAAAAGCCTTCATATAGCAGAAGATAGGCACCGGAGGGCCACCAGGGGGCCCAGTAGGGGGGGGGCGCCCCCACCCTCCTGGCCAGGGTGTGGGCCCCCTCTGGTATTTTCTTCTCTCAATAATTCTTATTAATTCCAAAAATGACTTCCATGGAGTTTCAGGATTTTTGGAGCTGTGCAGAATAGGTTTCCAATATTTGCTCCTTTTCCAGCCAGAATTCCAGCTGCCGACATTCTCCCTCTTCATGATAAACCTTGTAAAATAACAGAGAATAGCCAAAAGTATTGAGACATAATGTGTAATAACAACCCATAATAACAACCCGTAATGCAAAATGGACGTATCAACTCCCCCAAGCTTAGACCTCGCTTGTCCTCAAGCGGAAGCTGCAATCAAAAAATATGTCCACATGTTTAGAGATATAGGTGTCGATAAATATAGAATACGGACATGAGGGCATCAAGATCATTCTTATAACAACAACATATAAGGATTTTGTCATATGATTTCTCATGCTCAAGTAACACTATATTCTCAATGTCAAGTATGGTTTAGAAACTTCATTGAGAACTAACAAACTATAATCTCAGTCATTGAAGCAATTGCAATTTATCATAACATTAGAAAGAGTCGAGAATAGAGCTTTTCAGCAAGTCCACATACTCAACTATCATATAGTCTTCTAAAATTGCTAACACTCACGCAATACTTATGGTTATGGAGTTTTAATCGGACACTGAGAAAGATAGGGGCTTATTATTCCGCCTCCCAACGTATTCACCTTTGGGTGATGTCAACAATAATAGTTCATGCTAACTTACATCCGATTGGATATATATATCAGGATCTTTCCAACACGAGGTGCTTGCCAAAGGATAAAATGAAAAAGGGAAAGGTGAAGATCACCTTGACTCTTGCATAAAGTAAAATACATAAACTAAAAGATAGGCCCTTCGCAGAGGGAAGCAGAGGTTGTCATGTGCTTTTAGTGTTGGATGCACAAAATCTTAATGCAAAAGAACGTCACTTTATATTGCCACTTGTGATATGGACCTTTATTATGAAGTCCGTCGCTTTTATTACTTCCATATCACATGATGGTATAAAGCTTATTTTCTCCGCACTAATAAGTCATACATATTTAAAGAGCAATTTTTATTGCTTGCAACATGGCAACTTACTTGAAGGATCTTACTCAATCCATAGGTAGGTATGGTGGACTCTCATGGCAAAACTGGGTTTAAGGATATTTGGAAGCACAAGTAGTATCTCTACTTGGTGCTAGGAATTTTGGCTAGCATGAGGGGGAAAAGCAAGCTCAACATGTTTGAAAGATCCATGACAATATACTTTAACTGAGATGTAAGGAAACGTAACCCATTACGTTGTCTTCCTTGTCCAACATCAACTCTTTATCACGTCATACTTAATGAGTGCTCACAATAATAAAAGATGTCCAAGATAGTATATTTATATGTTAAAACCTCTCTTTCTTCATTACCTCCTATTTATTGCAACGATGACCAAAACTATGTTTGTCAACTCTCAACAACTTTTATGCCTCATACTTTTTATATGTGAAGTCATTACTATCCATAAGATCAATATGAACTCTTTTATTCCTTTTTATTCTTTCTATTTTCTCAAGATCATAGCAAGATGGAAAAGCCCTTGACTCAACACTAATCTTTATTATATAGCTCACGGACTCGATTACATAAAGAGATCACAAAGCAAAACTCAAGACTACTTCATACCAAAACTTTATTCTAATAGATCAAGATATTACTAAAAGGATTGAACTAAGTAAAATGGCAAAGATAGGAGTGTGATGGTGATATGATACCGGGGCACCTCCCCCAAGCTTGGCAGTTGCCAAGGGGAGTGCCCATACCCATGTGATTATGTCCTCGGAGGTGATGTAGGTGGTGATGATGATGGTGGATAATCGCACATCGAGCGTAAAAGCTCCTCCAACTTGCGGATAATGCCCTTGATTCCAGCGATATGATCCTTCAACCAAATATTTTCCTGTGTGAGATACTTGTTTTGTATGCGAGCTAACTCAATGATCTTGAAAGCTTCAATCTCAGTTGGGGTAAAGAGGTTAGGTAAAGGTTGAAGGATGTTTTCTTCTTCCGCCGCCGGAGCTTGATCCTCCATGGCCTTCTTGATCCCTTCATCCTTGTTTATCTCCTCCGGTTCTTCTCTTTTTAGCTCTATCTTCAACAGCCAAGCATCCATGCCTTCATTGTCAGAGGAGGGTGATGTCATGATGCTCTAGATCTGTAATAGAAATAGCTCGAAATGAAAACAGAAGATTTTTGCGTGATACGGTGGTCAAAACCTTCGGGAGATTATATAATGAATTTTTACCGACAAAAAGAAGTAATGTGTAAGAAAACGGAGTCCTGGAGGCACACGAGGTGCCCACGAGACAGGGGGCGCACCCAGTAAGGGTGGGCGTGCCCTCCACCCTCGTGGAGGCCTCGTGTCCTTCCCGGATTACCTCTTGCTTCCCAAAATTATTAAATATTCCAAGACAAAGAAAAATTGCCATTAGAATCATTTTGGAGTCGGTTTGCTTACCGCACCACGTACCTATTCCTTTTTGGAGCCTGAAACGTTCTAGAAAGTGTCCCTTATGTATTCCTCCGGAGTTACGGTTTCAATAATATTAGTTTCAACATTGATAGGATTACCTGAGATATAATGTTTTATTCTTTGACCATTCACCACCTTCGGATTTGTGCGTTTAAAGTTGTTGATTTTTATGGCACCGGAACAATAGACTTCCTCGATAACGTAAGGACCTTCCCACTTAGAGAGAGGTTTTCCTGCAAAAAATCTGAAACGAGAGTTGAATAGCAACACATAATCACCTACGTTAAACTCACGCTTTTGTATCCTTTTGTCATGCCATCTTTTAACTTTTTCTTTGAACAGCTTGGCATTCTCATAGGCTTGGGTTCTCCATTCATCACGTGAGCTAATGTCAAATAAACTCTTCTCACCGGCAAGTTTGAAGTCATAGTTGAGCTCTTTAATAGCCCAATATGCTTTATCTTCAAGTTCTAGAGGTAAGTGACATGCTTTTCCATAAACCATCTTATACAGAGACATACCCATAGGATTCTTATATGCAGTTCTATAGGCCCATAATGCATCATCAAGTTTCTTGGACCAATTCTTTCTAGATCTATTGACAGTCTTTTGCAAAACTAATTTGAGCTCTCTATTGCTCAACTCTACTTGACCACTAGACTGTGGGTGATAAGGAGATGCAATTCTATGATTAACATCATACTTAGCAAGCATTTTACGAAAAGCACCATGAATAAAATGTGAACCACCATCAGTCATGAGGTATCTAGGGACTCCAAACCTCGAAAAAATAACTTCTTTAAGCATCTTAATAGAGGTGTTATGATCAGCACTACTAGTTGGAATAGCTTCTACCCACTTAGTAACGTAATCAACAGCAACTAAAATATGTTTATATCCATTAGAGCCAGGAAAAGGTCCCATATAATCAAAGCCCCAAACATCAAATGGTTCAAGAACAAGAGAATAATTCATAGACATTTCTTGACGTCTACTAATGTTACCAATTCTTTGACATTCATCACAAGACAAGACAAACTTACGAGCATCTTTGAAGAGAGTAGGCCAATAAAAACCGGATTGTAATACCTTATGTGCCGTTCTATCTCCAGCATGGTGTCCTCCATATGGTTCGGAGTGACACTTGCATAGGATCTGTTCCTATTTATGCTCAGGTACACAACGTCTAATAACACCATCTACTCCTTTATAAAGGTGCGGGTCATCCCAGAAGTAATGTCTTACATCATAAAAGAACTTTTTCTTTTGCTGGTATGTGAAACTAGGTGGTATAAATTTAGCAACAACATAATTAGCATAATCAGCATACCATGGAGCAGTACGAGAAGCATTAATGACTGCTAATTGTTCATCAGGAAAGCTATCATCAATAGGTAGTGGGTCATCAAGAACATTCTCTAACCTAGAAAAGTTGTCTGCAACGGGGTTCTCAGCTCCCTTTCTATCAATAATATGTGAATCAAATTCTTGGAGCAAGAGAACCCATCTAATAAGTCTAGGCTTAGCATCTTTCTTTTCCATAAGATATTTAATAGCAGCATGATCAGTGTGAATAGTAACTTTAGAATCAACAATATAAGGTCTGAACTTATCACATGCAAATACAACTGCTAAGAACTATTTTTCAGTAGTAGCATAATTTTTCTGGGCAGTATCAAGTGTTTTACTAGCATACTAGATAACATTTAATTTCTTATCTACTCTTTGCCCTAGAACAACACCTACAGCATAATCACTAGCATCACACATAATTTCAAAGGGTAATTCCAATCAGGTGGCTGAACAATAGGTGCATTATCAAAGCTTTCTTAAGTATTTCAAATGCTTCTACACAATCATCATCAAAGACAAAAGGAATATATTTTTGCAATAAATTAGTCAGAGGCCTAGAGATTTTAGAAAAGTCCTTAATGAACCTCCTATAAAAACCGGCATGACCAAGGAAACTTCTTATAACTTTAATGTCCTTGGGACATGGCATCTTTTCAATAACATCAACTTTAGCTTTATCAACTTCAATACCTGTTTCAGAAATTTTATGCCCCAAGACAATGCCTTCATTAACCATAAAGTGGCACTTTTGCCAATTCAAGACAAGACTAGTGTCTTCACATCTCTGCAAAACTCGATCAAGGTTGCTCAAGCAATCATCAAAAGAGGATCCATAAACGGAGAAATCATCCATGAATACCTCACAAATCTTTTCACAAAAGTCAGAGAATATAGCCATCATGCATCTTTGAAAGGTAGTAGGTGCATTACATAAACCAAAAGGCATACATCTATAAGCGAAAGTACCGGAAGGGCAAGTAAAAGTAGTTTTTGGTTGATCCTCCGCTGACACAGGTATTTGAGAGAAACCGGAATAACCATCCAGAAAGCAAAAATGTGTATGTTTGGATAGTCTTTCTAGCATTTGATCAATAAAAGGTAAAGGGTAATGATCTTTCTTAGTAGATTTATTTAATTTATGGAAATCAATTACCATCCTATAACCTGTAATAATTATTTGCGGGATCAATTCATCTTTATCATTAGGAACAACAGTAATACCTCCCTTCTTAGGGGCGCAATGGACAGGGCTTACCCAATCACTATCAGCAAAGGGATAAAATATACCTGCCTCAAGGAGCTTTAGTATCTCCTTTCTTACCACTTCTTTCATCTTAGGATTTAACCATCGTTGAGGATATCTAATTGGTTTGGCATCTTTCTCCACTTTTATTTTGTGTTGGCATAGAGTGGGACTAATGCCCTTAAGATCATCCAGAGTATATCCACTAGCAGCACGGTGCTTCTTTAGAGTTTTCAATAATCTTTCCTCTTCCTGCTCTGAAAGGTTAGCACTAATAATAACAGGATATATCTTCTTTTCATCAAGATAAGCATATTTAAGATTATCAGGTAATGGTTTGAGTTCAAACACGGGATCACCCTTGGGTGGAGGGGGATCCCCTAGGATTTCAACAGGCAAGTTGTGTTTCAGAATAGGACCCTGTTGAAGGAATACTTCATCTATTTCCCTTCTCTCATTCATAAACATATCATTTTCATGGTCTAGCAAATATTGTTCTAACGGATCAGTAGGAGGCACGACAATAGAAGCAAGACCAATAATTTCATCCTTACTAGGCAGTTCTATCACGGGGTTGTCTACGAAACTTAGCAAAATTAAACTCATGAAACACCATCCTTTTTGCAATCAATCCTAGCATTAACAGTATTCAAGAAGGGTCTACCAAATATAATGGGACAAAAGTCATCTTGTGGGGAACCAAGAACAAGAAAATCAGCAGGGTATTTAAATTTCCCACACAAGACTTCAACATCTCTAACAATCCCAACTGGTGAAATAGTATCTCTATTGGCAAGCTTAATAGTAACATCAATATCTTCCAACTCAGCGGGTGCGATATCATGCATAATTTCTTTATATAAGGAAATAGGTATTGCACTAGCACTAGCACCCATATCACATAAGCCATGATAACAATGATATCCTATTTTAACAGAAATAACATGCATGCCTACAACCGGTCTATGTGTCTTAGCATCTGGTCTAGCAATATTAGCAGTTTCACCATAGAAGTAAATAACATGCCCATCTCTATTATCATCCAAGAGATCTTTAACCACATCAATACTAGGTTCAACTTTAATTTTCTCAGGAGGTGTATATGTTCTAGTATTACTCTTACGAACCACAGTTGAAGCTTTAGCATCATCCTTTATTCTAACAGGAAAAGGTGGTTTCTCAACATAAGTAGTAGGAACAATAGGATCATTATAAGTGATAGTATTTTCTTCAACTATAACAGGTGCAACTACTTTTACTTGAATAGGAGGATTATATTTAAACCACTAATCCTTAGGGAGATCAACGTCAGTAGCAAAAGATTCACAGAAAGAAGCTACTATCTCAGAGTCAAGTCCATATTTAGCGCTAAATCCACGAAAAGCATCGGTATCCATAAAAGATTTAACACAATCAAACTTAGGTGTCATACCTGACTCCTTACCATCGTCAGAACCCCAATATTCAGAGTTGCCTTTAATTCTTTCCAATAAATCCCACTTGAATTCAGTAGTCTTCAGCATATAAGAACCAGCACAGGAAGTAGCAAGCATGGTGCGATCATTGAGAGAAAGACGAGCATACATTCTTTGAATAATCATCTCTCTTGAGAGCTCATGATTGGGACATGAATATAACATTGACTTAAGCCTCCCCCAAGCTTTAGCGATGCTTTCTCCTTCGCGAGGCCAAAAGTTATATATATATAATTACGATCACGATGAACAAGATGCATAGGATAGAACTTCTGGTGAAATTCCAGCTTCAATCGTTTATAGTTCCAAGATTCCGTATCATCACATAGCCTATACCAAGTCAATGCATCTCCCTTCAAAGATGAAGGGAAGACCTTCATCTTAACAAAATCATCGGGAATACCTGCAAGCTTAAATAATACACAAACTTCATCCACAAAGATAAGGTGTAAATCGGGATGCAATGTTCTATCTCCTGCATAGGGATTAGCTAGCAGTTTCTCTATCATACCCAAAGGAATCTCAAAGTAAACATTTTCAGTAGGTTCAGTAGGTTGACGAGCAACTCTTTTCTCTACAGGTCGGGGCGAAGATGCCCCAAACAAGCCCCTCAAAGGATTAGTTTCCATAGTAACAAGTGACAGAAAATTTCAGCACACTATATAAATGTTTCCTTACCAAGTTCCACTCACCATAGGCGCTTCACTACCTGGCAATGGTGCCAGAAAAGAGTCTTGATGACCCACAAGTATAGGGGATCTATCATAGTCCTTTTGATAAGTAAGAGTGTCGAACCCAACGAGGAGCAGAAGGAAATGACAAGCGGTTTTCAGTAAGGTATTCTCTGCAAGCACTAAAATTGAAGGTAATAGATAGTCTCATGATAAGATAATTTGTAACGGGTAACAAGCAATGAAAGTAAATAAATTGCAGCAAGGTGTCCCAATCCTTTTTGTAGCAAAGGACAAGCCTGGACAATTTCTTATAATGAGAAAAGCGCTCCCGAGGACACATGAGAATTATCATCAAGCTAGTTTTCATCACGCTCATATGATTCACGTTCGGTACTTTGATAATTTGATATGTGGGTGGACAGGTGCTAGGGTACTGCCCTTTCTTGGACAAGCATCCCACTTAAGATTAACCCCTATTGCAAGCATCCGCAACTACAAAAGAATTATTAAGGTAAACCTAACCATAGCATGAAACTAGTGGATCCAAATCAGCCCCTTACGAAGCAACACATAAACTAGGGTTTAAGCTTCTGTCACTCTAGCAACCCATCATCTACTTATTACTTCCCAATGCCTTCCTCTAGGCCCAAATAATGGTGAAGTGTCATGTAGTCGACGTTCACATAACACCACTAGAGGAGAGACAACATACATCTCATCAAAATATCGAACGAATACCAAATTCACATGACTACTAATAGCAAGACTTCACCCATGTCCTCAGGAACAAACGTAACTACTCACAAAGCATATTCATGTTCATGATCAGAGGAGTATTAATATGCATTAAGGATCTGAACATATGATCTTCCACCAAGTAAACCAATTAGCATCAACTACAAGGAGTAATCAACACTACTAGCAACCCACAGGTACCTATTTCTGGTTTTGATACAAGATTGGATACAAGAGATGAACTAGGGTTTTGAGAGAAGAGGATGTTGGTGAAGATGTTGATGGAGATTGACCCCCTCCCGATGAGAGGATCGTTGGTGATGACGATGGTGATGATTTCCCCCTCCCGGAGGGAATTTTCCCCAGAAGAACAGCTCCACCGGAGCCCTAGATTGGTTCCGCCAAGGTTCCGCCTCGTGGCGGTGGAGTTTCGTCCCGTAAGCTTGCTTATGATTTTTTGTCCAGGGTAAAAGCCTTCATACAGCAAAAGATGGGCACCGGAGGGCCACCAGGGGGCCCAGGAGACAGGGGTGCGCCCAGTAGGGGGGATCCCCCCACCGTCCTGGCTAGGGTGTGGGCCTCCTCTGGTATTTTCTTCGCTCAATAATTCTTATTAATTTCAAAAATGATTTGCGTGGAGTTTCAGGATTTTTTGAGCTGTGCAGAATAGGTTTCCAATATTTGCTCCTTTTCCAGCAAGAATTCCAGCTGCCGGCATTCTCCCTCTTCATGATAAACCTTGCAAAATAAGAGACAATAGCCATAAGTATTGAGACATAATGTGTAATAACAGCCCATAATGCAATAAATTTTGATATAAAAGCATGATGCAAAATGGACGTATCAGCCCGCAGCTCCCGATCGAGCCCAACGAACCACACATTAAAAGAAATATGTCAACTTGTGACCACCACTATTGGTCACTGAATGGTCGCTGTTTTCCATTTATGACCTTTTTGTGACAAGAAAACAGAAGGTCAAAAGCTGGCGGTCGTAAACTGAAATTAACGACCTTCTTCGGGATAAGGTCATAGACGTTTACGACCAAAAAAAAGGTCATGGAACCCATGACCTATTGTTTTGGTCACTGGTTTTCTGCCCAGGCCACGTCGGATCCGACGTGGCAATCTGACGTGGCAAAATTACGACCAATTGAAAAGGTCATTGATAAGATTCAGCCCGGTCCAATTCGACGTTCTACATGGGCCGAGCCCAACAATTCTGCCCATTTAATATATTTTTTCTCTTTAACTTGGGTTACATACATGGGCTTGACCCAATAATTCGGCCTTTTTATTTCTGGGTCATGGCCTTTTAACATTGTTTGGGCTATTATATTTTGGAGGAGGACCACCAATCAGATGAGTCCCACTTGTCATACTGCAACACATTTGACCCACATGACAGAAATTTCAAAATTGCTCAGATTATCTTCATAAGTTGGTCCCATGAGTCAGGTATACATTACACTGATTTTTCAAATCACATAATCGTTATTTCAAATAGAACATAACAAATTTAGTTCATCAAAGAACACTAAATTAGTCTACTATAATCTGTACATAGTCTATTACAATATGTACAGTCTATTACACATAGACAAAACATACAACTATTTTCTACACGGCCTTGAACTTCAAATATACTTCCTACTTCACTTCCAAACTAGAGCTCCTGTAAATGAGAGGGAACACCATTTTCGGGTATGTTCGTAGAGTCCTTCACTTCCAGACTAGAGCTCCTGTAAATGAGAGGGAACACCATTTTCGGGTATGTTCGTAGAGTCCGAACGAAGGCACCTAACAATAAACCAAAAGAGTTAGAAACAAACTAAAAACAAATATACAAGGCAGCTAGGGACTAAATCATGAAGCATATGTACATGTAACAGTAACAACCACAATGAACAGCTAGTTGAGATCAAAATTGACAGAATACAACCACATGTCACCTCTATCTATTTTGTGTGTACAAGTACAAAAAAATCTATACCAATAATTATCTTGGACAAACTAAATTGCCACTGTTATCTAGATAGATCAATCTGAAGAAACTACTATTCTACTACCATCCATTAACTAATATGACCTAATAATTCTAGGCAACACATGCAATCAAACATCACTAGGTCAGGTAGTAACTGTTGATGTTGCAGAGTGTGGCAGCAAAGTTTAGTTCTCCATCGATGTCACAACCAATACTGATTGAGCGAGCTATTATGGACCTGCAAAAACAATTAAAGAGAGCAAATAATAAGGTACCCTCTTCAATTAATTGCAGCTTTTGAAGGCAACTATAGTTGTTTAGAACAACTTTAAGCCATTTAAGTATGAATAATAAGAACAACATCTCTTGGGAAGAATGTAGACAACTTTATCAGAACAAATGAGAAATGACTCTTTAACGCAATATCAAAACTACTCAAAGGTGAGAACTAAGAACATGCCATTTATCTTCCAAATGACAAAGATCATCACTCCAATCATCACATACACAATCAGGTACACAATAATGAGACTGAACGGGTGTTGTTTTTTAGACTGCACGATCAACAACAACAACAATAAGTGTATAATATGTTTAGGTACACAAGCATGTGTAGCAAGTATTAAAAGTATGATCTATTTGTTGGAAGCCACCATTGATCTCGTTCTCACAGCCATACTTACAAGCACACATGAAGTTTTAATTAATTAAATGAGCAGGCAACAAAGGCAATTGAAAATCTAGGGACAGGAGGTAGTGAGAGCAATGCAAGATATACACTACTAGAGGGATCATCAAGTTGTAGGGGATGGAGGTGTCTCACTTGGTTTCAAAATAAGATGCACACAAAGACAACCACATAAATATAGTAGTGTAGAGGAAAACAGGGACATCTCTTTGCCCCCATCATCGAGCGAACGGAACAACATCACTCAGGTACTTCCACTTCTCACCATTGGCCTTGCCAATCTGTGATTCAACCAACCAAACCAGATCAGGGCATAGAATTCACAAGGAAACTCAGCATTACATAGTATAAATAAATGAAGTTTGTCATGGTTGAAAGGAACATGTGTATATTTCTTGTCATGGCACCGTAAAGGTTGCAGATTAGGTAGGCAGCAAGGTTGGTCAAGTAAAAGCAACCGGAACCGCATGACCTACACATCACAAAAATTAAGTCTGAATCATCTACACATAGATAGCAGACAGCCAAGGCAACAATAGCTAGTAATACTCTAGTAGTACTGAAGCAATTGAATTGAATCTCCAAGACATGTGGATCTGCCTGCCAGATAGCAGCAATTCACATCTGACAGATCAGTTCATCCTGACCTCATATTAATCAAAGACACTTATGAGGGTAGGACACAGTGCCAACTTTTCAGTGCAAAATCTCATAAAAATAACCTACATGCCAGTTTTTACTACTACATGCCAAGTTGTGTGCATCAATCGATGAAGAGGCCGGGGCATGCCTCCTTTTTTTAATGAAAAAGAGTGACATTCTCACACAACTTTCGGCAGCAGCCTTATGATGGTCCAAGAATGTTACAGTGGAAAAGATAAACAGCTATAAATATCCTAGTATTGCCAAGAAAAAAATATAGTGCAAAGCTTCATAGTTCCACAATATTCAAAATGATTGAAGGCCACAATGTGTTACAAACATTGAGAATGCCCTGCTACTATGCATAAAATTAGAAAGAATCACATCCACACGGTTCACATCAAACAATGTAAATAATGCAACACAAAGGGAAACGGTCAGAGATGAATCTTTACAGACCTCTGAACTTTCGGGGCTATATCAGCAACAAAACCAGGAGGCCCTACGAAGTCAAGAAGGTAAACATCTTCAATTTCATCAAACGGAATACCATCGCTCCTGCAAAAGGAAACCCAGAATATCAAGGTTATAATAGGAGAAACACAATATCATCGTTTTTCTTTTAAGGTACAAGATCGTCATTTTGGGTCTGCGCTGCCAAGGCTTGTATAACATTACAACAAAAACACTAATGAGTTCTGGGTGAACAAATTCTTGCAAAAATACATAAGATTTATGCCTTTCTTGTGTATAAGATTTGCATAGACGGATGGTAACTGAATTTCCTGAGCAAGTGAAAGTTCATAACTGAAGATATAACTTCACGAGTGCTACAAATGGTGCTAATTAATCACACCTAACCACCTAGTAAGGCAAGTTTCGCTGTACAAGAATCAACAATCCTCAACAGGGGAATTTTAACGTACTCGTATCGTATTCAGACCGCCAAAAACATGTGTAGCAGCTTCCTACCGATCCACAAGGGAGCACACCAGAATGAGATGTTCGTCAAAGGTGAAAAGAAAGAACAGTCACTCACGGAGTCACGAGAAATGCTACTCTAAAAATTCCCAAGAACAAGAAGAAGCCGAGCAGGTGCGTCCAGATGCTGATGGTCTTGTTGTGCCAGGAGAAGACACTGATGAAGGCGTGCAGCAGCAGTGCCCTTGGCGTTGAACTTGAACCCCAGCGCAGAGCAGGTGCATCCAGATCCTGCTCCCCAACCTGCATAGAAATAAAAACCGTTCATCAGAGCAGAGCAGCACGCGACTTGCTTGACGAATTGCATGAGTGGGAAGGAGGGCGGACCTCAGTAACATGAAGGCACGAAGGAGCAGCGGCCAATGATGGTGTATCCCTCGACGGATCTGCATCCACAAGGCGAGGTGAGAGAGGGGGACCTATGGATCGATCGGATTAGAGGGAAAAAACAAGCGGGGACGAGGGGCACCTACCCGGGCTGGTCCACCACCGCGGGACCGAGGCACACCGCCAGGACGGCAACGGCCTTGTCGGGGGAGGAGGGAGAGTTGGGGAGGCGTCCGGGCAACTTGGAGCGGTAGAGTCCAGCAGCAATCATCGAAGACGTGGTGGAGGTCGTCGGAGGTGCTGCGGAGCTCGTCGGCGGCGGCCCTCGTGAGGGGCAGGGCGCGGCGGCCGCTGCCGAGGGGCGCGGGGAGGGCGGGCTTGCTGGAGCTCGGGGTGAGTAGCCGCGGATGCGGAGGCAGACGAGGCCGCGCGACGAGGCGCGCATCCAGCTCAACGACGGCGCGAATCCAGAAGGCCCGTTGTGGCCGTGACAGATCTGGTCGCGGACTGACCCCACCAGCTCAATCTGGCGCCACGGGAGAGAGGGAGAGGTACGGCAGAATCTTGTTTGTGGTCGAAGAGCAGCGCGGAGAACGCGGAGGCGAGGGCGGAGGCGGCAGTGGCGACGAGGTGGTCACGGAGTGGGTGGTCGGCGGGGAAGGAGAGGAGCGAGGCTATGAGGAGGGGAGGTGGCGTGCGGGCGCGAACTGCAGGAGCAGGTGGTCGTCGACGAAGGCGGGAGGAGTGGCTTGAGATGGAAGGGGAGGTCGCGGCGGGATCGACCGCCGTAGGTGGCAGTGGCGATGGCGGTCCAATCGAGGCAGAGGGGTCCGACGGGAGGGGTTAGGGTTTGGGTGCGGGTCATGAGGGGGGAGTGGTGTGCTGGGGAGAGGGGGAGAGGGGGGAGGAGTGGTGTGCGGTGGGTGGGTGGTGTGCGGGGGAGAGGGTGGTATTCGGCCACTGACAGGTGGGCCCACGAGGAATTAGGCCCACATGTCAGTGCCCTCAACAACATGTGGTGTACGTGAGGGGGGCAGCTTCTGGGTGGGTGAGGGTGGGGGAGAGGGTGAGGGGTGTGGGCCGTTGGATCTGGTAGTATCCGACGGTCTCTAATGCTTGATCCGCGTGACATGCCCACAGGCCAATCAGAACAAAGTGCAGGCTTATGACCATCTAAAATGGTCATAATTGATTAACTATAGGCGCTACCAACGCAGCACCACGGCGCCCGGCGAAACTCCATTGCAGCGTGAGCTCCAACGCAGCACCATGACGCCCAGTGTTAAGTTTCCTTCTCTTTTTATGACAATGTTTGTTAAGTTTCCAAATAATTAGTAGTGTTATTCCTTGAATAACGAAAAATCAAATTTTCATTTTTCGAGTGCCCCAAATGAGGTTTTTTGTGAAGAACCTACCAAATAATTGTTGCAAAATTGGACCGGATCATTTTTCTAAAATACTAGGCCATATTTAATCCACAATTGACCAAATGGTTGGGTGTATTGATCCACCTCTTGTGAAAAAGACAAATTTTCGCCGATTCAGTTGGAAGCGGGTCAAATTTGAACTACGGCTGCCTCATAGTTTGCTCTTTATATTTTCCAAAAATCATTTCTAGGTACATAAGTATCTATTTAATCAAAGAAACACCAAAAAAATTCCAGGATTCAACCACTAGCTAGGAACGGTCATTCCCGCTGTTTTGGCCGCATTTTGAAACGGGCATAACAAATTAAAAAAAATGGAAAACCTTCTCATTGTGTCATTATATGTGACCAAGTTACCAGGAAAAATAATAAACTTGTAATACGGTAATTCTTTTTAAAAAGCGTTCTCAGAAACGAGCTATCATGTGTGGAGGTCAATGGCTTTCAAGTCAAATGATCAATCTTATGGCCACATTCATGGCACAATTTGTTAAAATGATCTCATATTGTGCACAAGGGTGCATATTGGAATGGCAAACAATGTTCCCTAAGGAAATTTTCATTTTCTTTGGACGAAAAAAATCATTTTCCATTTTTGGAGTTCCCCAAATGAGGTTTTTTTGTGAAGAACCTACCAAATAATGGTTGCAAAATTGGACCAAATCATTTTTCTAAAATACTAGGACATATTTCATGCACAATTGACCAAATGGTTGGGTGTAAAAAGTTCGGATCCACCTCTGGTGAAAAAGACAAATTTTCGCCGTTTCAGCTAGAAGCGGGTCAAATTTGAACTGCGCCTGCCTCATAGTTTGCTATTTATTTTTTTCAAAAATTATTTCTAGGTACAAAAGTATCTATTTAATCAGAGAAACACAAAAAAATTCCAAGATTCAACCACTAGCTAGGAACGGTCATTCCCACCGTTTTGACCGCATTTTGAAACAGACATAAAAAATTCAAAAAAATCAAAAAATTGGAAAACCTTCACATTGTGTCATTATATGTGACCAAGTTATCAAGAAAAATAATAAACTTGTAATACGGCAATTCTTTCCAAAAAGTGTTCTCAGAAATGAGCTATTATGTGTGAAGATTAATGGCTTTCAAGTCAAATGATCAATCTTATGGCCACATTCATGGCATAGTTTATTCAAATGATCTTATATTGTGCACAAGGGTGCATATTGGAATGGCAAACAACGTCGCCTAAGGGAGTTTTCATTTTCTTTGGACGAAAAATCAATTTTCCATTTTCCGAGTGCCCAAAATGAGTTTTTTTGTGAAGGACCTACCATATATTTGTTGCAAATTTGGACCAATTAAATTTTATAAAACACTAGGACATATTTAATGCACAATTGACAAAATGGTTGGGTTTCAAACGTTTTTACCCACCTCTGGTGAAAAAGACAAATTTCCGCCGTTTCAGCTAGAAGCAGGTCAAATTTGAACTGCAGCTGCCTCATAGTTTGCGCTTTATTTTTTCCAAAAATCATTTCTAGATACATAAGTATCTATTTAATCATGCATACATGGTTTTTTGGCGATATGTCGAGGTTTGCACGGTGGCCGAGGGCCCCAACTCCAGAACGCGTAAACTCGCATGCCCGCCGCGTGGTCACCGCGTGACCGTGGCATTGCCATGCGTTCTGGGCGGCCTAGGCATGTCTAGTGGGTTAGGCACTCCCAGGTAGGTGCTAGGAAGAAAATTACAACATAAGATTCTCACGAGGAGACCGATCTATGCTCAAACATGAATTAGCAGCCAAGTATTTGATTAGCGGTACGGGAAATGCACATGGCTAATGAGCGTGAGTTTTGGCTGAGGATGATCAGTTGCTAAGGAGACTGTCTTCACAAATTTTCAGCTCAAAAGGAGGAGCCCAGGTGGTACTTGCTTTGCAAAGTACCACACTGGACATAAATACGAATGTTGAAGCTCGGCTCAAAATAATGAATGGATTGAGCTGAAATTTGGTGGAGGATGGTTATTTGGGCATAGGAAAGCACTGTAGAAAATGGATACCATATGGACATGCCAAAGTGGTACTTCCTTCACAATGCTCTTCTTTGGACAGAAACTTTGGAAACTTAGTGAGAGAAATTGGCTAAATGAAACGAGCTCAAATTTGGTGTAGGTAAGTTGCATAGGCATATAGAATATGTGGCAAAAATTCAACTCATTAGGATATGCATAGCTAGTACTTCTTTCACAAAGGTTCTAGGTGGACAAAAACTTTGGAAATTTGCCGAGGAAGATTTGCTGGGCAAATGGTGCTGAATTTTGTTATGAGGCAATGATTTGGATAGGAAAGAGTGCCCAAAAATTTTGAGGGGAACCAAGAATATATAAATAGCACTTCCTTCACAATGCTCTTCTCTGGATAGAAACTTCAGAAAATTAGTGAGAGAAATTGGCTAAATGAACTGAGCTCAAATTTGGTGTAGGTAAGTTACATAGGCATATAGAATATGTGGCAAAAATTCAACTCATTAGGATATGCATAGCTAGTACTTCTTTCACAAAGATTTTAGGTGGACCAAAACTTTGGAAATTTGCCGAGGAAGATTTACTGGGAAAATGGAGCTGAATTTTGTCATGAGGCAATGATTTGGATAGGAAATAGTGCCCAAATTTTTTGAAGACAATCAAGAATATATAAATAGCACTTCCTTCACAAAGTGTTGTTCTGAACAGAATAGAAAAATGAATATTGTTGAATTATTGTTGAACTAGGCAAGGAAGGTTTTTTTTATTTGATTGAAGATATGACCCAAAGAATTTAGGAGATTTTTTTTGGAGTTTTGGAATGCCAGAAATATAGGTTGCTTCACAACCTAGGGCAAAAATTGACACATGGACATGACACATAGGCAAAACTGATGAGGTGGCGCCTAGTCATAGCAACCCACCATAATTTACAAGGTTATATGACCATCTATATTGGTCATGATCAGCTAAAAATAAGGCAGCGGACCAGTGCTATCTGCCTTATGACCATTTCATATAAGGAAATTACGACCTTTCTGACCAAAATGGTCGTTATTGTTCAGTGTTTGGAGCCCCCCGAACAACTTTTGACCAATTGGTCTGAAATGGTCATAGATGTATGACCAATTCTTCCAGGGTCTCTGACAGAAGGTCACTAGTTGACATATTTCTTGTAGTGACATCTCTAGAGATTTATATCATACCCACACCAAATGTATATCATAAACACATCTCTAGAGATTTAATTACATATGTGATACATGAATTTATTTCAAGCAACATTTTTGTTCCAATTTGCTAAATATTGAATTTGTTGGCTATCTTGACTAGGACATCACATAGCTCCTTGGGCTTGGAGCTCATGATGGCGTGGTCAGCTCCTGCAATCTCCTCGACTTCCGTTCCAGGGCTCAGAACCACCATCCAGCGTTGCATCTCCTCAGTGCTGGAAACATCTGCCTTGGCAACCACGTATAGCTTCTTCACCGACCCATAGTTGCGTTCGGTGAGCAGCCCTGCGTCCTTCATCACTGGATCATCCACGAACTGGTTTCCAGGCCTCACCAACATTTGTGCCAGGGCCAAATCCTGCAACAACATTGTTGAATTGAATCGCATTATGTGCCAATGCAATACTCGGTTGTTCTGAAGTTGGTAAGGAGGTAAGTATATTATAAGAGATCAAGAGGATATTAAGCTGTGCTATGCACCTCAGGTGGACTTTGCTGGTAACCCTTGTGAGCTAAGAAGTCTGGGCCCACTATGATTGCAACACCTACACCCTGGTTATTGTTGATTGCCAGCATCTTGCAGTCCATGAACAGTCCTTCCAATGATGCTCTTCTCATGAACTAATCACATCCCATCACAAGTTAAGATAAAAAGTAGCATTAATATTGGAATTATCAAAGTCAGAGACCACGGTTTATAACGTACTCCTTCCAACAACAAAAAGCATATATATATATATATATATATATATATATATATATATATATATATATATATATATATATATATATATATATATATATATATATATATATATATATATATATATATGGAAAATGCATCGTACTACCGGGTGTAGCTACACCCATTTCTCATATACTACTATGTGGTAGTATATATATCATTTTATCATTTTTAGTATGTTCATATACTATATCTAAGATACTCCAAAGCGAGTTATATGAAAAAATTGCATGTGAGCCCATGTTTTTATCATATTTGTGAAAATACGTACATATTTGTACGTAAAAAGAAGTATGCTAAAAATATACTACATACTACCTAAAAAATAGTATATATACTACCTAAATATTCTTACATACTACGTACTACGCATACATATACTGTGGTATGGTAGATACTACCTAAAACATACAAAATAAAAATGGGTGTAACTACACCCGGTAGTAGGAAAAATTTGTCCTATATATATATATATATATATATATATAACTTTCATCCAAACATTTATAAATTTCCTACGAGTAGTAGAGTACTGTTTTGAATATTAGTATCAGATAATAGAAAATCATGCATAGCTATTCATTTCGGAAGATATATTCATCATGTTGTAATTTTATCAAGTACTATACAGTTACATAATGTAACTACAACAACTACTTGTCGAAGTTACATATTCAAATATATAAAATACTGAGCTCCCTTGCATCGGAATTTATTGAAGTAGCCTCTATATAATGTTTTTTTGCGGGTAGCCTCTATATAATGTGATGCAGCCTCTATCAAGCTTTTAAATCTAGGCCGATATGACCGATCTATAGGCCGATATATCATTTTTGGGGCTCCATCGGTATAAACATAACATATCATTTTGCAAATATCATTTTCCAACATATCATCCGATATGGACCGAAATATCGATCGATATGGCCGATAACTTGCCCGATATGTCCAGCGATATATAATGATACGTAGATGACAACAATTCTTTATTGGATAGCAGTGAAACAAGATTGTGCAATTACAACTTCATTGTATATTATCAAAGTCATTCACAATGTTTCATACAAATGCATATATATCATACTTTTTAATCATAGAGTAAGGATTTTTTGAATCTTTCCGTAGTAATTTCTTAATCAGCAAACTCACAAACTAGGAATATAAAAGTGCTATGTTAAAATATTGACATCATATATTTTCTTTTACTAAAAATAAATAGTTTGAACAAGAATAATGAAAAAAAAACTAGACATATGTTCGCCGAGATATATACATATCGTCCGATATATCACTCGATATCCGACATCCGATATGTCAAAGACAAACCGATACGGACCTGATATCCGATATTTTGAAGCTTGGCCTCTATACAATGTTTTCTTTTGAGGGAGCCTCTATACAATGTTAGATATTGTATAGATGTTCCATCAATTAATTCGGATTGGAGGAAGTATATTATATGACTGAGACGAGATGTGATGTGATAAGTCTTCTCTATTTTTTTTCGCATATACACGGCAGCGAAATACAGAGCGAAAGTTTTAGTCAACGGAGAATAAGAAACCCTTGAACAATTGACATACCTCCTCGGTTGTGACGCCCATGTGCTTGCCAACGCACGGCATCGCGGCTGCCACGAACACGGCCGTGGCGACCTTGCCGGGGAACCTCTCCATCGTTAGCGCGATGCTGAGGCCGCCGTGGCTGTGCCCGACCAGGACCAGCCTCTCGCTGCCACCCTCGGGAGCTGCGGCCACCACGTCGAGCAGCGGCCGAGAGTACTCTTCGAACGAGTGCACCTCGTCGATGCGCGCTGGGTGGGCGCCGGACGCGGCGAGGTCGACCGCCGTGACGCGGTGCCCCGCGGCCTCGAGCGCCACGATCACCTTGTACCAGCACCACGCCCCGTGGCAGAGGCCGTGAACCAGGACGAAATGGTTCCTCACGCTGTTGCTGTTGCTGCTCTGAGTGCTCTCCATTTCTTGTGTAAAATTTGTTTGGTTTTGTGTTGGATGTTGGTTGCCGCGCGCATGGCCTGATATTTATAACGCAAATTGGTCTTTGTCGATAGCCTGTCACTATCAGCTGACATAATTTATCTGGTGTGGTTCATTTGACGCGTAGAGTCTCTACCAGCTTCTGGTGAGGTTTTTGGACGTTCGCACGACGGGACTCAAGGAAACAATCATACATCCAGGATCGAGTAGTAAATTGCATCAGATCCAGCTGACCTGCAAGATAGCTAGCAGACGAGCGACGGGCGTTTGATTGATGGTGACGCAAGGCAGAGACAAACACTTAAAATTCCAGGTTCACAAACGAGGAGGCATGTTGAGATCTATTTCTACACGCCGGTGCAAAAGATTTTCAGCCCTTTATCAATAAAGAAACGGAGAAGCTAATTTCAGGAGGCTATGTGTAAGCTGAAGTAACTACTCAGTCTCAAGTTAAGCCAAGATGTGGGAACTAATATCTCCCGAGTGTCAACAAAGATAGCTTGTATGTTTTGAGATGCCATTTTTTTTTGCCACCACATCCTCCATTCTATTTGAGGAGTTGATAAGTGCAGTCCAAACATATTTAAGTCCGCTCCAGTTATGCCGAACCTTTTTTGTTTGTGAAATTCAATTATACTCATGCAGATGCATGTGCAGATGAACTGAAGCAATTTCTTGGACACAGTAGGTTCATGTCCTCAATGATTATGTACGTACTCTTTTTTGCTGTCCCCCATTGGCCAAACATTCTCCTTATTGCAAGCATAATCCTGTGAGCAGGGAAAAAAATATTCCATTTGACTTTAGAAAAACATAAACATTTGCTCCCTCCATCTTAAAATAAGTGTCTCAAGCTTAGTATAATTTTATATTATAATAGTACAAAGTTGAGACACTTATTTTGGGACGGGGGAGTATAACACTAAATCGTTATTGTTTGATCCATTTTAAAATATTTATTTATTGAAGATGCTATTCTCTTTAATGTACGCCAATTTTGTGTACAGTTGGTAAAAAAAATGCCCAACAGCTAAATATGGACATATACAAACCGTATATTTTTACCAATGGTAAATAACCAATCTTTCTTTAATATTTTGGGCCTGCCCTTCGTGCTTCCCCCATGCGTCCCTCAGTTGGCCTGCCAAAGTGCCAATGGCGGCGATGTTGTTCTGGCACCATGCACGGCCGCAAACACGTGCGAGCGATACTGCTTCTAGTTTTTTTTTCTCGAAAATACGATTTGTGTATCTTTTCAATGAAAGAGAGAAAAAGTACACGATAATCAGCCCATGCAGGACATACACATCAGATTGGGGTGCACTTTCCCTAAAAAAAGAAGAAGATTGGTGTGCACTTGGGGGGGGGGGGGGGGGGGGGGGGGGGGTAATGCTATCCAGGACACAGGCCCCAGCCCGTGCCCAAAGAAGAGCCTCTCATCCCGGATAATCTGAACCAGCCCGAAATCCACCATGTCGTGAGAATGACCAATGTGGAAAGGCCTTTGTGCTGTTAAGTGCGGAACATATTGAAGGCCGAGGCCCACTACGTGAGGAAGTCTATTCAGCGCGTTCGGCGCCGGGGAAGCGAACCGGCGCCTACTGGCAGCATCAAGTGGGCCGGCCCACAGACGGAGCGAGCAGTAAACGGTCGCGTGAATAAACAAAGCAAAAATGTGGTAGAAACACGACTCGAACTCACGCAGCTAGGCAGCAGGACTTTTCAGCTAACCACTACAGCATTGGATGACTTGTGATTCAAATCAAACGCGAACTTTATAAGAACATAAGAGCCCCGCCATTTATTGCACAAAATAATACAGTTTACTCTATAGCTTGTATTTTCGAATTTCTTAAATATTGTACGTTTTACTTTATAGCTTGAACAAAAGTTCATTGAATTTGAAAATAAGTTCTTCAAATTTAAAAAAAGTTCATCGAATTTGGAAAAAATTCATGGATTTTAAAAAGAGTTCTTCCCGTTTATGAAAAAAAGTTCAACGCATTTGAAAAAAGGTTCACAAACTTGAAAAAAAGTTCACAACTTTGAGAAAAAGTTCATCGGATTTGAGAAAAGTTCATTGAATTTAGAAAAAATTCATCAATTTTGAAAAGAGTTCATCCCGTTTTTGACAAAAAGTTCATTGCATTTGAAAAAGGTTCACAAATTTGAAAAAAAGGTCATTGAATTTGAAAAATAGGTTCACGAATTAAAAAAACGCGCACTGAATAAAACAAAGAAAGATGAGACAAAAAGAAAAAAGAAAAAGAATAAAAAAAGAAACCAAACTGAAGAAAGAGTAAAAAGCAAAGAAAGAACTAACTAGTTCATTCTGGGCGGATGCCCTGGTTGCTACGGCGTGCAGTTGCAACGAAGAGGTCGCGGGTTCGACTCCCCGTCTCCTCACACTTTTTGCGTTTGCGTTTGAAAACCAGGAAAAAAGAACGGAACGGGCCGGCCCAACTAGAAGCTCCTGCAGGCGCCAGTTGGCGAACCGGCGCATAAGCGCCAAATAAGATTTGCATGGTCAAACAACACAACGAAAGCATGTTGTGCCAAATCTTTTTTTTAACACAGTATAGACGCAAAGCGCTCATATACACACATATACACTCACTCCTATGAACGCAGACACGCACACCCTATCCCTATGAGCACCTCTGAAAGACTGAGCCGGCATATCATCTTGAAATTTATAAAGTCACCGTAGGCACCTCGTCGTCGACGTGAACATCTCCTCCCACTGAATGCGCATCGCCGGAAATCTTGAAATAAATCCAGGAATAAATGCGAACACCAGGACTTGAACCCTCGTGGGCTGGAGATACCACAGTCCCTCTAACCATCCAACTACAGGTTGGGTCGTGCCAAACCTATTATGAGTATAATTTTGCAATAATTTTTACTCATGATTAAACCTAATAATCTCAAATTTTCTGTGAGAATTACTTAATAACTAATGAATGCAAAAGATTGCAAATCTCTTTGTTTATTTTTGTCGCCTGCAGGGATGGACTATTTTCGGTGCAAAGTCAAGCTATACATGGAAGATAATAATCACAATGATCTTTTTTGCAGTAAAGTCACAGTGATCGATCCCAATTAATAGGAGGCACACAGTTTATTCCAGAGGAGAAGATGATGCCTGGTATGACTGTGAGCACTAGTACCGGTGGTTGTACCTGTGACATCGACATCTTCTATGAAGACACCTAAAGTCAATTCGCACCGAAGGTGCACAGAAACCATATTCTGCCCACCGGCAGTACATAATGGCGAGAAAACCCTTCATCGAGAAGAGTCGCTCGTCCAACAAGCCATCCCTTCATGGTCGCCGTCAACATTCCCATCTACAATAGTAGTCGCCATTTCCATAGCCATCTCCATTAGCCACAATACTTGTAATCAGGAATACATAGCAATCGTAAGGCGTGTAAGCATTCCTGTTAAAGTACCACTTTCTACCATGTCTCTTATTTGTGATTCATCTGCGACGTGTGAGTATTCCCCTCACAATAAGGGCTGAGGCGTAGACACACAGCCCTATGTACTTGTGCTAAGTGATTTTTTATTTACTTTGAAAATAACGTTATTCGATGTGTTACACAACAGTTTTTGTCTCCTGTCTCTATCTACTTCTAAGGCCCCGTCGGTACCTGAGACACCGAGGATCGATCAAGGAGAGGTTCAGTGTAGAGAGAAGGAGAAGGCTATGCCAAACTTCGCTAACAATAAGATTAGTACGGTAGTTTTATCTTTTTCTCTGGGGTACGTAAAGTGCAACCATTAAACATTCAATGCGTTAGTCTGGTTAATCTCTTAATAACAAATGTAACCCCATGATACGGTAAGGACCTTGGTTAGACTGTAGAACCTCGATGGCGGCAACAGTTGGTGGGGGGTTATTTGGACGCGTCTCCCACAAACGACGTGTTCAAAACAGATAAGTAACAATGTTAACTAGTCCCATATGTTGAAATATCTAGGTAGGATATCAAGCGCATGCGTACAATTGGAAGGAAAACCTCTAGCCATGGCCTATTTACTTATTATTGTTTCTTCCTATAAACTATGTGATTTGATAACAAGCTCTTGTAGAAATTACCTTCCCAAGACATGAATTATCGTGGTTTGATAACCTAGGTCTACGTTAGGGCGAAACGGAACTATTCACATCTTAAACCAGATCGAAGGTAATCAATCATTTTTCCTGTGCTTGCCGATGAAGATTAATTGTTATCCTCGTAAGGTGACTAGATTCTTTGTTTTATTCTATTTTCAATTTTTAGTCTATTTTCGTCCTGAGTTTATTTGTCAAATGTTTATAAGAACTTCATTTTTTTTATTATGGCTACCAAAAAGTTTTGGGAGTTTGCAACTCCCAATGAAGATTTTATGTGTGCACCAACAGAAATGTTGCTTAGAACCATGGTCCAGCCGCACCTATGCTCAGCGCCACACATCTCACGAGCTTCTAAGTGGATCTATGCATGGCGGGTTTAATAGAGCATGGCGGGAATGATCAAGAGATGGGTTACAAGGTCTATGCACGCTAATAAACCTACTGAATGCTAGTAAAATAGGGAATAAATTAGTGCACTTGCCTGGGATGTCTCCCATGCACCTGCTCCATTCACAATTGTTTAATGCCTCACTACGCGGGGCAGCTACCAATGAGGATTTCGACATTGAAAATAATTCTGGTACTACTGTCATATATGGGTATAAATATTTCTACCGTGTGCTAGTTCTCTTTATAACATCAGTTATCCTTGGAAAGCCAGAATGGACTATACCACACGGTATATTATTTGGTTCATCTTCTTTCTTATAGAAGTGTGGCTTCTCTTTTGGCGTGCTACGCATTTGAATCTGTTGAGAAAAGGATTATTGCATTGTTTGGTGCCAGAATTGCATGTCTGCATGTCAAGACATGCCAAATTTTAAAGAAAAGTCTGAAGCAGTGCGACATTGATTTATTTTTTATTTATTCTGGAGCTGGAATTATGACTGGGAAAGCATGTCAGTTCACATAAAGTAAAAAAGACATCACCTGCTATACAAAATCCAAATAAACCATAAACCTACAGTGAGAGCATCTGGAAATTTGTGCAATATCGAATAAACCATAAACCATAAAGTAAAAAATACATCACCTGCTATACAAAATCCAAATAAACCATAAACCTACAATGAGAGCATCTGGAAATTTGTGCAATATCGAATAAACCATAAACCATAAAGTAAAAAATACATCACTTGCTATACAAAATCCAAAAAAAAACCATAAACCTACAGCGAGAGCATCTGGAAATGCTTTTTCAGTTCTAGCTTTTTTTCGATTGAGAATAGCCTCAACCTGATCTGCAACCATAATCTGCAACCTTTACGGTACCAATAATTATCTTGGACAAACTAAATTGCCGCTGTTATCCAGATAGATCAATCTGAAGAAACTACTATTCTACTACCACCCATTAACTAATATGACCTAATAATTCTAGGCAACACATGCAATCAAACATCACTAGGTCAGGTAGTACCTGTTGATGTTGCAGAGTGTGGCAGCAAAGTTTAGTTCTCCATCGACGTCACAACCAATACTGATTGAGCGAGCTGTTATGGACCTGCAAAAACAATTAAAGAGAGCAAATAATAAGGTACCCTCTCCAATTAATTGCAGCTTTTGAAGGCAACTATAGTTGTTTAGAAAACATGGTTTCTACAACTTTAAGCCATTTAAGTATGAATAATAAGAACAACATCTCTTGGGAAGAATGTAGACAACTTTATAAGAACAAATGAGAAATGACTCTTTAACGCAATATCAAAACTACTCAAAGGTGAGAACTAAGAACATGCCATTTATCTTTCAAATGACAAAGATCATCATTGCAATCATCACATACACAATCAGGTACACAATAATGAGACTGAACGGGTGTTGTTTTTTAGACTGCACGGTCAACAACAACAACAATAAGTGTATAATATGTTTAGGTACACAAGCATGTGTAGCAAGTATTAAAAGTATGATCTATTTGTTGGAAGCCACCATTGATCTCGTTCTCACAGCCATACTTACAAGCATACATGAAGTTTTAATTAATTAAATGAGCAGGCAACAAAGGCAATTGGAAATATAGGGACAGGAGGTAGTGAGAGCAATGCAAGATATACACTACTAGAGGGATCATCAAGTTGTAGGGGATGAAGGTGTCTCACTTGGTTTCAAAATAAGATGCACACAAAGACAACCACATAAATATAGCAGTGTAGAGGAAAACAGGGACATCTCTTTGCCCCCATCATCGAGCGAACGGAACAACATCACTCAGGTACTTCCACTTCTCACTATTGGCCTTGCCAATCTGTGATTCAACCAACCAAACCAGATCAGGGCATAGAATTCACAAGGAAACTCAGCATTACATAGTATAAATAAATGAAGTTTGTCATGGTTGAAAGGAACATGTGTATATTTCTTGTCATGGCACCGTAAAGGTTGCAGATTAGGTAGGCAACAAGGTTGGTCAAGTAAAAGCAACCGGAACCGCATGACCTACACATCACAAAAATTAAGTCTGAATTCATGTCTTGGAGAAATTACCTTCCCAAGACATGAATTATCATGGTTTGATAACCTAGGTCTACGTTAGGGAGAAACGGAACTATTCACATCTTAAACCAGATCGAAGGTAATCAATCATTTTTCCTGTGCTTGCCGATGAAGATTAATTGTTATCCTCGTAAGGTGACTAGATTCTTTGTTTTATTCTATTTTCAATTTTTAGTCTATTTTCGTCCTGAGTTTATTTGTCAAATGTTCATAAGAACTTCATTTTTTTTATTATGGCTACCAAAAAGTTTTGGGAGTTTGCAACTCCCAATGAAGATTTTATGTGTGCACCAACAGAAATGTTGCTTAGAACCATGGTCCAGCCGCACCTATGCTCAGCGCCACACATCTCACGTTAGCTTCTAAGTGGATCTATGCATGGCGGGTTTAATAGAGCATGTCGGGAATGATCAAGAGATGGGTTACAAGGCCTACGCACGCTAATAAACCTACTGAATGCTAGTAAAATAGGGAATAAATTAGTGCACTTGCCTGGGATGTCTCCCATGCACCTGCTCCATTCACAATTGTTTAATGCCTCACTACGCGGGGCAGCTACCAATGAGGATTTCGACATTGAAAATAATTCTGGTACTACTGTCATATATGGGTATAAATATTTCTACCGTGTGCTAGTTCTCTTTATAACATCAGTTATCCTTGGAAAGCCAGAATGGACTATACCACACGGTATATTATTTGGTTCATCTTCTTTCTTATAGAAGTGTGGCTTCTCTTTTGGCGTGCTACGCATTTGAATCTGTTGAGAAAAGGATTATTGCATTGTTTGGTGCCAGAATTGCATGTCTGCATGTCAAGACATGCCAACATTTAAAGAAAAGTCTGAAGCAGTGCGACATTGATTTATTTTTTATTTATTCTGGAGCTGGAATTATGACTGGGAAAGCATGTCAGTTCACATAAAGTAAAAAAGACATCACCTGCTATACAAAATCCAAATAAACCATAAACCTACAGTGAGAGCATCTGGAAATTTGTGCAATATCGAATAAACCATAAACCATAAAGTAAAAAATACATCACCTGCTATACAAAATCCAAATAAACCATAAACCTACAATGAGAGCATCTGGAAATTTGTGCAATATCGAATAAACCATAAACCATAAAGTAAAAAATACATCACTTGCTATACAAAATCCAAAAAAAAAAACCATAAACCTACAGCGAGAGCATCTGGAAATGCTTTTTCAGTTCTAGCTTTTTTTCGATTGAGAATAGCCTCAACCTGATCTGCAACCATAATCTGCAACCTTTACGGTACCAATAATTATCTTGGACAAACTAAATTGCCGCTGTTATCCAGATAGATCAATCTGAAGAAACTACTATTCTACTACCACCCATTAACTAAGATGACCTAATAATTCTAGGCAACACATGCAATCAAACATCACTAGGTCAGGTAGTACCTGTTGATGTTGCAGAGTGTGGCAGCAAAGTTTAGTTCTCCATCGACATCACAACCAATACTGATTGAGCGAGCTGTTATGGACCTGCAAAAACAATTAAACAGAGCAAATAATAAGGTACCCTCTCCAATTAATTGCAGCTTTTGAAGGCAACTATAGTTGTTTAGAAAACATGGTTTCTACAACTTTAAGCCATTTAAGTATGAATAATAAGAACAACATCTCTTGGGAAGAATGTAGACAACTTTATCAGAACAAATGAGAAATGACTCTTTAACGCAATATCAAAACTACTCAAAGGTGAGAAATAAGAACATGCCATTTATCTTTCAAATGACAAAGATAATCATTGCAATCATCACATACACAATCAGGTACACAATAATGAGACTGAACGGGTGTTGTTTTTTAGACTGCACGGTCAACAACAACAACAATAAGTGTATAATATGTTTAGGTATACAAGCATGTGTAGCAAGTATTAAAAGTATGATCTATTTGTTGGAAGCCACCATTGATCTCGTTCTCACATCCATACTTACAAGCACACATGAAGTTTTAATTAATTAAATGAGTAGGCAACAAAGGCAATTGGAAATCTAGGGACAGGAGGTAGTGAGAGCAATGCAAGATATACACTACTAGAGGGATCATCAAGTTGTAGGGGATGGAGGTGTCTCACTTGGTTTCAAAATAAGATGCACACAAAGACAACCACATAAATATAGTAGTGTAGACGAAAACAGGGACATCTCTTTGCCCCCATCATCGAGCGAACGGAACAACATCACTCAGGTACTTCCACTTCTCACCATTGGCCTTGCCAATCTGTGATTCAACCAACCAAACCAGATCAGGGCATAGAATTCACAAGGAAACTCAGCATTACATAGTATAAACAAATGAAGTTTGTCATGGTTGAAAGGAACATGTGTATATTTCTTGTCATCGCACCGTAAAGGTTGCAGATTAGGTAGGCAGCAAGGTTGGTCAAGTAAAAGCAACCGGAACTGCATGACCTACATATCACAGAAATTAAGTCTGAATTCATGTCTTGGAGAAATTACCTTCCCAAGACATGAATTATCGTGGTTTGATAACCTAGGTCTACGTTAGGGAGAAACGGAACTATTCACATCTTAAACCAGATCGAAGGTAATCAATCATTTTTCCTGTGCTTGCCGATGAAGATTAATTGTTATCCTCGTAAGGTGACTGGATTCTTTGTTTTATTCTATTTTCAATTTTTAGTCTATTTTCGTCCTGAGTTTATTTGTCAAACGTTTATAAGAACTTCATTTTTTATATTATGGCATGGAATCAGCCCGGACACACAATGGCAGGAACATGGAATCAGCCCGGACACACAATGGCAGGAACATGCAGGTAGAAGGCAGTTCAGATTCACTCTTGATCCACTCACAACTCCCTCCAGTCCGGCCATCACAGGTTCCGCCAAAAACACCTCCTTTCATACATCGTACTCATATGCATAGACATATCATCCTACTACAATGAGTAGATTTAAATAACACTTATCGGCCGACGTTTATCGCTGATGCCTCTTTGCCAAAAATGGCAGCCATGCTTCATGTCACGCCCGGTTATGCCAGGGGTTGCACAGTACGGCAATAAAGTCCGACCACCTTTTCGGTTGCTGGGCACCCCGAACTTATAGCACTATATGCATCGGCTCCGAATCATGTCTTGGGTCGTTGGTTGGGTTTGCCCGGCTCCCATGTTTTGGTACCTTACATTCTGTTCTATCGGCTAAGGTAGCGCTAGGAGAACAACTGCGATTGTGTCCCGGTTCTGCCGGACGAGCGCCTCAGTAGAGAACGCCTAAAACCGACTGTCATGATGCAGCGAGAGCTGGTCAGCTGTTCGAGAGGTTGTAAAATCCTTAAAGATTTATTCCGCACAACGCCATTATAACTGCAGAGTGCGACGGACCAGTGTTCCGATCAGGCGCCAATAGAGCCCCTAGTTCGGCCTTCTGAACACTAGGGGCTGCGCCGACCATACTCGAATTCCTATGGCTAAGTGAGAGTAATAAAGCCGTATAAGTCCGATTGCATGGTTCGTGGTGAGAAACACATCCTTAAAAGGACCCAACTATGGGATAAAGAGCGTTCAGATATACCCCGAACACCCCCATATTCTTTTCTGCGTGGGGACAGAAGCCGACGACTGGCCAACTCTCAGGATGTACATACAATAAACAGCCGCATAGGACGAACATATGTTCAAACAAAACATGCAATGTATGATAAAAATGCCATTATCCCATATTACAAAAAGCGGCACGAATGCCCTCAGGGAAATATAATGTCTTTGGCATACTTATCCGCTGCAAGGCAGGCCCCTTTCAGTACACCTTCATAGTACAGCTCGGGCTTGCGGTGCTCCTTACCCTCCGGCGGCCCCTCAATCATCAACTTCTCCACGTCAAGCTTCCCCCAATGCACTTTTGCATGGGCAAACGCCATGCGCGTGCCTTCTATACAGACTGATCACTTGAAAGCATCAAGCCGAGGACAGGCGCCCACAATCCGCTTGACGAGTCCGAAGTAACTGCTTGGAATTGGCTCCGCAGGCCACAGCCGGACAACTAGTCCTTCATGGCTAGTTCGGCCGCCTGGTGCAGTTCGACCAGCTGTTTTAGCTGATCGATAAAAGGCACCGGATAGTTCGACGCCACATACTGCAACCAGAAATCCCTCTCCGTAGACTTCCTCTCCTCGGTTCGGTAGAATTAGGCGGCATCTGATATGCTGCGAGGAAGATCCACAAAAGCCCCTGGAAAAATAAGAATTCAGCTTGCCGCTTAGGATTCTTCCCATTATCATGTACAAAGGGCTAAGAATACAGAAGGCCTTACCAGCCGCAACTTTCCGGGCCTCCTGAATGTCCCGCGCAGCACCTCGGGCTTCTTCCCGAGCACCTTCCAGAGCCTCGAGGGCTTGGGCGAGTTCGGATTCTTTCCCTATTAGACTCTGCTCCAAGCCCTCGCTTTTCTTCACAGCTTCCTGGAGCTCTCGCTCAGCTGCGATGACCCTGACCTCGTGTTTTTCACGAAGTGCATGTTCGGCGGCAGCCTTCTCGTTAGCATCAGACACAACCTTCTTTAGTGCCTCGTATTCGGCACTCGCTCCTAGAGCAAACAATACAAACAATTTTCACTAAGCACAACTATTCATTCGTGCCAACTTCAAGGCAAATGTTTTCAACATACCTTGCTTGTCTTCCAATTGCTTCTTCACACGGCCAAGTTTTTCCTTGGCCCGTGCAAGGCTCTGCTGCAGTTCGGACACTTCCACATTATAAGCGGCCGTCCTCTCTATAGACGCCTGTTTTCACACAAAGGGGTATATGTCATTCACATAGGCTCCTGCGAAACTAGAGGATTTGATCCCCTGCCCGGCTCCGTCTCCTCCACCGGACAATGCATCAGGGGATACTACTCATATTATGACAATTCCTCAAAGGATTCTTAGGAAACATACCTCAAAGGCCTTTATAATGCCAAAGCAGGACTCGTTCAGCCTGCTCTCGGCGGACTGAATCTTCTCAACCACCGCGCCCATGAGGGTCCGATGCTCATCAATGATAGACGCGTTCTTCAACGCTGTCGATAGACCGCCGGGCAGCTCTGCTCGAACAGAGGATGCTGGCGGGGTAGGCAGGCCTCCCACCATCCAAGGTGGTTGTTCGCTCGATTCTCGAAACTTAGAGGTCCCGGGGGCTTTATCCGCCCCCGTGTGTCCGGCTCCAGGGATGTGTCCTCCCTGGTTCTTGTCCTGTCGAGATGACACCTCAGTGTCGCGCCTGGACTTTGGGGAAGGGGCCTGCAGAGGCGTCTCGCTCGCCAAGGCGTCTGAGCCCAGCGAATCCTCTGATGAGGACTGTCCGGCGCGAGACCTCGCCGGGCTGTGCAAAATATGGCAACGGTTAAAGCTAATATATCCAAAAACAATCCCGGACGCATATGCATGTGCGGATTCCGTATACTTACGACTTTTCCAAGGGCTGGGCCCTGGGATCCCACTCCGGGCTGCTGTCGGCAGTCGTAGTGGATGTCTCTGGGAGGGAACCTTTCCCCCTCTTGGGAGATTCGGCCTCCAGGGACGGGGAAGCTGCACGCTTCCTCCCACCTTCAGAGTGAGGCTCTCCCTCCTCTGCTCCCTCCTCTTCGCCTTCTGATGAAGGAGCGTCCCTTGAGTCTTCGAATTTTGCGTCCGAAGCCTTGCGGCGACGGAGGCCACTCCGGGTCTTCTTGACCTTCTTGGAGGCCTCCTTCTTTGGCACCTCATAAGGCGCGGGGACTAGCATCTTCGATAGAAGAGGTCCGGCCGGTTCCTCCGGCAGCGGGGCCGGACAATGTATTCGCTCCACCTTCTTTATCCATCCCTGAGGTCACAATGAAACACGATTAAGATGTCTCCCTCATGACGTGTCAGCTGAAGCATGAATGGACAGAGCATGGATGTAACTTACTGAGCTTGCAGAATGGGATAATTGATACCCGCGGTCCTCGGCGGGGCCCGGCCACGATTTGCCGGACTTGAAGAGCACCTTCCAGATATCCTTGTGGGAGGAATCATAAAGCTCCTGAAGGGTTTGGTGCTCAGTTGGGTCGAACTCTAACAGAGTGCAAGCTCGGCGCTGACAGGGGAGGACCAGGTGAACTAGCATCACCTGCACTACGTCGACAAGCTTGACGTCCCTGTCAACCACACTCTGAACGCGCGTCTGGAGCAGTGATAGCTCATCGGACAAGGACCAGTTCGGGCCCTTCTTGGGCCAGGACGTGAGCCGCAGTGGAGCTCCGGATCTGAACTCTGGGGCTGCCGCCCACTTTTTGTCGTGTGGTTCGGTGATATAAAACCACTGCTGCCACTCCTTAACGGAGTCATTGAAAGCGCCTTTCAGCCAAGCGGCCTTGGGCATCTTGCTTACCATGGCGCCGCCGCACTTGGCGTGTTCGCCACTCACCACCTTGGGTTTCACATTGAAAATCTTCAGCCACAGGCCGAAGTGAGGTGGGATCCGGAGAAAAGCCTCGCACATGACGATGAACGTCGAGATATTGAGGAAGGAGTTGGGGGAAAGATCATGAAAATCTATCTCATAGTAATACATGACTCCGTGAACAAATGGGTGAAGGGGAAACCCGAGCCCGCGGACAAAATGGGGAAGGAACACGACTCTCTCGTGAGGTTCCGGAGTGGGGACAACCTGTCCCGCCGGTGGGAGACGGTGGGCGATCTTTTGGGCCAGATACCCGGCTCCCCGGAGCTTCTTGATGTCTTTCTCCTAGACGGTCGAGGCCATCCATCTGCCTCCTGCTCCGGATCCGGACATCTTTGGAAAACCTCTCTTTGATGAAGAAGAAGTGTGCTTGGGCCTTAGGGCTCGAACAGAGGGGAATGGGCTAACAGAAGGAGAAGGCGTGGGTAAAGAGAAAGAGACCTAACCTCTTTATAGGGACGGTAAATGCTTTTTGCGCCTCCCCACTTGCCTGGTGGAACCCGTCTGCCTCCCACTCGCCGCGATTAGATTACCCATACCCATGTTGATGAGAATCCCGTGATAAGGGGACACGATCTCTGCTTTGACAAGACGTGTCAAAGAAACCGCCTCGCAATATGCACTGTGGCTGGTTGTGGAAGACGGTTCGAATAATGATCCGACCGTAATAACATGTCACGTCGTCTAAAAAGTTGTCAGCAGATTGCATTTGTGAAATATCATTCTCTCTACGACGGTGTGCGAAGATCATCTTGCAGATCCGGACACGGTCTACGTGTTCGATAACCATTTTGGAGTATTCGGAGAAGGAACCCGCCTTGCAATGCCGAAGACAATACTGCGCGCCGGACTCGTCGTCATTAAAGACTGGTTCAGGGGCTACTGGGAGAGTCCTGGATTAGGGGGTATCCAGACTGCCGGACTGTGTACAACGTCCGGAATATTGAAGCGTGAAGATACAAGACTCAAGACTTCGGCCCGTGTCCGGATGGGACTCTCCTTGGCGTGGAAGGCAAGCTTGGCCATCCGGATATTGTGTTTCCTTCCTTGTAACCGACTCCATGTAAACCCTAGCCCTCTCCGGTGTCTATATAAACCGGAGAGGTTGGTCCTTAGACGGCCGATCACAATTACAATCATACCATCATAGGCTAGCTCTTAGGGTTCAGCCTCTACGATCTCGTGGTATATCTACTCTTGTACTACTCATATCTTCAATATTAATCAAGCAGGAAGTAGGGTTTTACCTCCATTGAGAGGGCCCGAACCTGGGTAAACATCTGTGTCCCTTGCTTCCTGTTACCATTAGCCTTGACGCACAGATCGGGACCCCCTACCCGAGATCCGCCGGTTTTGACACCGACACCCCTACCCGAGATCCACCGGTTTTGACACCGACATTGGTAGTGCAGATCATGCCATTCGAGGACGGGAGGATGGACCCCGCCACGGAAGCCGCACACTTAACGGCTATAGAGCCGAACATAGGTTTCACTTCCAATGAGGTCTGTGTCATCGGACCCTCGGACTCGTCTCTGGCCATAGGCTCCAAACCACGTGTATCCGCACCCATCGGATCTAACTGGGCGCCGATCATGGAGTTCGGCTCCGTGGATATATTCCAGCACTCTCCCTTGGGTGATGTGCTAAACTCATTAAGATTTGTCTCCTTGTCAGGAAACTCTTGGCCGAACTATGTCCGGCTTGAGTGGGAAGAAGAGGACAAAGGAATTCGTTACCCACCCACCACCCACTTAATAGCCACTGTCGACGACTTAACCGACCTGCTTGATTTCGACTCCGAAGACATCGATTGTATGGACGACGATGCCGGAGAAGAATAGGAACCACCGCCCACAGGGTGCTGGACAGTCACCTCATCATATGACATATATATGGTGGACACACCCAAAGAAAACAATGGCGACAATCAAAAGGATGCAACAGAGGATAATCCTCTTGAGAAGCAACCAAAGCGCCGACGTCAGCAGCGCCGCTCTAAACCCCGCCATAGAAAAAACAGTGATACCGGAACCAGAGACAATAGCACTCCGGACGACGCCAAAGATGAAAACAATCCCACCCAGCCAAGCTTCGAACAGGTCGGACGGGAGGACGGGCAAGCTACCCCTGATGAACAGGCAATGGATGAAGACTTAGAGGATGAAAATTACATGCCCCTCTCCGAAGACGAGGTGAGCCTCGGCGACGAGGAATTTATCATGCCTGAGGATCCCGTCGAGCAGGAGCGCTTCAAGCACTGGCTTATAGCCACTGCAAAGAGCGTGAAGAAAAAATAGCAGCAGCTTCAAGCTGATCAAGATCTGCTCACTCACAGATGGACTGAGGTCCTGGCGGCCGAAGAATACAGACTCGAGCGCCCAACCAAAAGATACCTGAGGTGTAGGTTGTTACCTGAATTCGAGGACGAGGCACTAGAGCCTATACTACCAGCGCAGGATGCGGCTGACCGACCACCTCGTGGCCGAGACAAAGCGGCATATAAGTCCGAACACCAGCCCGCACCCCTTCGCCGAACAAATAAAAACACGAAGGCCCAGGGCTACTATAGGATCGAAAGTATGTCTAGAGGGGGGGGGGTGATTAGACTACTTGACCAAATAAAAACTTATCCTTTTCCCAATTTAGTCTTTGGCAGATTTTAACTAACTTAGCACAAGTCAAGCAATCTTAATACAATTCAAGCAAGCATGCAAAGGGTATATGAGCAGCGGAAAGTAAGGCATGCAACTTGCAAGAATGTAAAGGGAAGGGTTTGGAGAATTCAAACGCAATTGGAGACACGGATGTTTTTGTCGTGGTTCCGATAGGTGGTGCTATCGTTCATCCACGTTGATGGAGATTTCAACCCACGAAGGGTAACGGTTGCACGAGTCCATGGAGGGCTCCACCCACGAAGGGTCCACGAAGAAGCAACCTTGTCTATCCCACCATGGCCGTCGCCCACGAAGGACTTGCCTCACTAGCGGTAGATCTTCACAAAGTAGGCGATCTCCTTGCCCTTACAAACTCCTTGGTTCAACTCCACAATCTTGTCGGAGGCTCCCAAGTGACACCTAGCCAATCTAGGAGACACCACTCTCCAAGAAGTAACAAATGGTGTGTTGATGATGGACTCCTTGCTCTTGTGCTTCAAATGATAGTCTCCTCAACACTCAACTCTCTCTCACAGGATTTGGATTTGGTGGAAAGAAGATTTGAGTGGAAAGCAACTTGGGGAAGGCTAGAGATCAAGATTCATATGGTAGGAATGGAATATCTTGGCCTCAACACAAGTGTAGGTGGTTCTCTCTCAGAAAATGTATGCTGGAAGTGTAGGCACGTTCTGATGGCTCTCTCCACGAATGAAGAGGAGGTGGAGGGGTATATATAGCCTCCACACAAAATCTAACCATTACACACAACTTACCAAACTCGATGGGACCGAATTGAGAAACTCGGTTGGACCGATTCAGCAAATGTAGTGACCGTTAGGATTTTCGGTGGGACCGACATGCAACTCGGTAGGACTGATATGATTAGGGTTAGGGCATAACGTAATCTCGGTGAGACCGATTACACAAACTCGGTGGGACCGATTTTGGTAATAAGCTAACCAGGGAGTAGGTTAGGTAAACTCGGTGGGACCGGTTCGCTCATTTCGGTGAGACCAAAATGTAACGAAAAGGAAACAGAGAGTTTACATTGCAATCTCGGTGGGACCGATCGCTCATCTCAATGGTACCGAAACGTTACGAAGGGAAACAGAGAGATTACAATCCCATCTCGGTGAGACCGAGGTCCCTATCGGTGAGACCGATTTGCCTAGGGTTTGTGGCAGTGGCTATGACATCTGAACTCGGTGGCACCGGATAGAAAGAATCGGTGAGGCCGAGTTTGACATTTGGTTTAGGTCATATGTGGATGTGAGAAAGTAGTTGAGGGCTTTGGAGCGTATCACTAAGAACTTTGAGCAAGTAAGCCATTAAGCAACACCTCATCCCTCCTTGATAGTATTGGCTTTTCCTATAGACTCAATGTGATCTTGGATCACTAAAATATAAAATGTAGAGTCTTGAGCTTTGAGCTTGAGCCAATCCTTTTGTCCTTAGCATTTTGAGGGATCCACTTTTCTCATCCATGCCATGCCAATCATTGAGCTTTCCTGAAATATTTATCTTGAAATAGCATTAGCTCAATGAGCTATATGTTGTTAGGAATTACCAAAACCACCTAGGGATAGTTGCACTTTCAATCTCCCCCTTTTTGGTAATTGATGAGAACATATAGATCAAAGCTTCGACAAATGATAATAAGAGTGAAAAACATTGTCGCTTTGAGAAGTATGTGATAAGCAAGAGCTCCCCCTAAATTTGTGCATAGTTTAAGATTTGCTTTGGACTGCAAATGCACAAAGAGTTAGGCTCATGGGTTACTCTTCCATGTCACATACATCTTGGTGGAGCGCTCAAAATGATAATAGTTAAATACATGCACTCATCACCAAGCAAAGTGAATGATCATATAGGGATAAAAGGATAATGTCACCCAACAAGCATTAAGGTAGCATATGATCAAACACATGATCATCGAAGTATCTCACAAATGCATAAAGTATCTCAAACAAGAAAATAAAGTTCAACCACCAAAACAAGAGTGTATAAAAAGCAACGCTCTCTCTCGAAGCCTATGATCTATACATTTTTATCCCCCTTTGGCAACAAGTTACCAAAAAGTTCATAGAAAATGAATAGCACTAAATCATCTCTCAGGCTTGATCTTCAGGTGGTGGTGTAGAGATGGCTCCTTGAACGAAGACTTCAGTAGATGTAGATGGAGCTGGAGGAGTAGGTGCTGGAGCTGGTTGCACAGAAGCTGTAGCTGGTGCACATGAAGTGGCTCTGGTGTCTGTAACATGCACTGCAGCTGATCTCTGGCTCCTGGGCACTCTGGCAAAAGAATCAGTAGTAGTCTTGCCCGTCCTCTCCTGCATGTCATCCTGAAGTTGCTCAACAACTGACTGTATCTCAGTTACCTTGACATCCAAGTCATAGAACTTTTGCTCCATGATTCTCTCCAGGCTCTCCTGGTTTTGAGTCAGGGTGGCCAGTCCCTTCTCAATCCTCAGAGTAGAGGCAATCAAGTAGCCAAGGTGATCCTGCTTGCTCTTCAAGTAGTACTGAGATGCCTCATCAATGGTTGGCATCTTGGTAGCCTTTTCAGTTCTAGCCTTCCCCCTCTTTGCTTGTGCTTGCACAGAAGATGGTTCATCTTCATCCATGACCACTGTGTTGTTCTCAAAATCTGGATATATAGGCATGTGATCCTTGTCCAAGAGGTATGTGCCTGTGCCCATCTTGGAGTTGATGAGCTCCTGGATCTGTGGGGCATATCCACAACTTCTCTTCTGATCTGCAGCAGTCCTCTTGATAGTTTCCACTATGAGGCTCATCACCTTGAACTTTTGAGGCACATCAAATATGTGAAGTAGGTTGATGGCATGGCCTCTGATCATCTTGTGATCTCCAGATTTAGGCAAAAGAGTGTGCCTGAGGATCCAGTTGATTGTTGGCACTCCTGACAGAAGGTAATGTACTGATCCAAACTTGTGTGTCTCAATAGCAGCCTCTGGGATCTCTCTGTACATGTGTGCCATGGAGTTATGATCCTTCTTCTTGGCGTAGACATCCAAGTCATCCTCATTTTCCTTAGGTGCATTAATCAACTTTGACCATTCTTCAACTGATGATTGGTACCTTGTACCTTCAGACATCCAGATGATCCTTCCATCTGGGTAGAAGTGAGCTGTGGAGTAGAACTACATAATAAGCTCATCGTTCCACTTTGTGAGCTTCTGCCCTACAAAGTCATCTACTCCACAATCATGGAAACTGTCATAGACGCCTGGATAATACTCTTCATTGGCCCTGATGTATTTCCAGTCCACCCATCTCATGTCACAAAGAATTGGCTTCTTCTCAAGCAGCACTGTCTCATAGAAGTCCTGTTGTTCCTTTGTATGGAACCTGTAGTCCATAGCAGTTCTCCTCCTGACTGCATAGGGATCAGTCATCTTCCACTGCCTGAGACCTACATCCTTCCTCAGCTTCATATCCTCAGCTACAAGATGAACATCATTGTGATCTGGAATTTTGGGCTTCAGCTTTCTCAAGACATGTTCCTCATCATCTTCTTCTTCAACAACAGCTTCAGGCACTCAGGCCTTGTTCTTCTCTGCAGCAGGAATGCTCCTGGTGTTCCTCTTGGGTGCAGATTTGGGCTTTGGAGCCGCTGCTTTCGGAGCTTCTTTGGGCTTTGATGAAGTGCGCCCTGACCTGATGGCATCACCCATAAGCTTTTGAGATTTGGGTGCTGGTGCAACAATCTCTTCCTCTTCTTCCTCTTCCATCATGGAAGGCTTTCCAACAACCCTGGCCATGGTCTTCTTCACCCTTTCCTTCCTCTTCTTCCCTTCTGCAGCCTCTTTGGGTTCAGATTCCAAAGGTACTTGAGTAGAGGTTCTGGCCTTAGACATGGCGATTCTTTTGGCATGTGCTTTGGTCCTCATACCAGGCTTGGTGGCAGCAGCTGTGCCATACTCTTTCTTGAGCACCTTCTTCTTGGAAGTGGCCTCATCCTCAACAGCCACATAGTCTTTGATAACCCACAAGTATAGGGGATCGCAACAGTTTTCGAGGGTAGAGTATTCAACCCAAATTTATTGATTCGACACAAGGGGAGCCAAAGAATATTCTCGAGTATTAGCAGCTGAGTTGTCAATTCAATCACACCTGGAAACTTAGTATCTGCAGCAAAGTGTTTAGTAGCAAAGTAATATGATAGTGGTGGTAACGGTAACAAAAGTAAAGACAGCAAAAGTAATGCTTTTGGTATTTTGTAGTGATGGTAGCAGTAGCAATGGAAAAGTAAATAAGCGAGAACCAGTATATGGAAAGCTCGTAGGCACCGGATTAGTGATGGATAATTATGCCGGATGCAGTTCGTCATGTAACATTCAAAACATAGGGTGACACAGAACTAGCTCCAATTCATCAATGTAATGTAGGCATGTATTCAGAATATAGTCATACGTGCTTATGGAAAAGAACTTGCATGACATCTTTTGTCCTACCCTCCCGTGGAAGCGGGGTCCTATTGGAAACTATGGGATATTAAGGCCTCCTTTTAATAGAGAATCGGAACAAAGCATTAACACATAGTGAATACATGAACTCCTCAAAGTATGGTCATCACCGGGAGTGGTCCCGATTATTGTCACTTCGGGGTTGCCGGATCATAACACATAGTAGGTGACTATAGACTTGCAAGATAGGATCAAGAACACACATATATTCATGAAAACATAATAGGTTTAGATCTAAAATCATGGCACTCGGGCCCTAGTGACAAGCATTAAGCACAGCAAAGTCATAGCAACATCAATCTCAGAACATAGTGGATACTAGGGATCAAACCCTAACAAAACTAACTCGATTACATGATAAATCTCATCCAACCCATCACCGTCCAGCAAGCCTACGATGGAATTACTCACGCACGACGGTGAGCATCATGAAATTGGTGATGGAGGATGGTTGATGATGACGACGGCGAAGAATCCCCCTCTCCAGAGCCCCGAACGGACTCCAGATCAGCCCTCCCGAGAGAGATTAGGGCTTGGCAGTGGCTCCGTATCATAAAACACGATGATTTCTTCTCTCTGATTTTTTTCTCCCCGAAAGCCAATATATAGAGTTGGAGTTGGCGTCGAACGGTGTCCAGGGGGCCCACAAGGTAGGGGGGCGCGCCCAGGAGGGGGCGCACCCCCACCCTCGTGAACAGGGTGTGGGCCCCCTGGCCTTCATCTTTGGCGAGGATTTTTTATTATTTATTCTAAGATATTCCGTGGAGTTTCAGGTCATTCCGAGAACTTTTGTTTTCTGCACATAAAACAACATCATGGCAATTCTGCTGAAAACAACGTCAGTCCGGGTTAGTTCCATTCAAATCATACAAGTTAGTGTTGGAAATATGCCCTAGAGGCAATAATAAAAGCATTATTATTATATTTCCTTGTTCATGATAATTGTCTTTATTCATGCTATAATTGTGTTATCCGGAAATCGTAATACATGTGTGAATAACAGACACCAACATGTCCCTAGTGAGCCTCTAGTTGACTAGCTCGTTGATCAATAGATAGTCATGGTTTCCTGACTATGGACATTGGATGTCATTGATAGCGAGATCACATCATTAGGAGAATGATGTGATGGACAAGACCTAATCCTAAACATAGCACAAGATCGTATAGTTCGTTTGCTAGAGTTTTCCAATGTCAAAGTATATTTTCCTTAGACCATGAGATCGTGTAACTCCCGGATATCGTAGGAGTGCTTTGGGTATACCAAACGTCACAACGTAACTGGGTGACTATAAAGGTAGACTACGGGTATCTCCGAAAGTGTCTGTTGGGTTGACATGGATCAAGACTGGCATTTGTCACTCCGTATGACGGAGAGGTATCACTGGGCCCACTCGGTAATGCATCATCATAATGAGCTCAGAGTGACCAAGTGTCTGGTCACGGGATCATGCATTACGGTACGAGTAAAGTGACTTGTCGGTAACGAGATTGAACGAGGTATTGGGATACCGACGATCGAATCTCGGGCAAGTAACATATCGATTGACAAAGGGAATTGAGTACGGGGTTGATTGAATCCTCGACATCGTGGTTCATCCGATGAGATCATCGTGGAGCATGTGGGAGCCAACATGGGTATCCAGATCCCGCTGTTGGTTATTGACCAGAGAGTCATCTCGGTCATGTCTGCTTGTCTCCCGAACCCGTAGGGTCTACACACTTAAGGTTCGGTGACGCTAGGGTTATGAAGATATGTATATGCAGAAACCCGAATGTTGTTCGGAGTCCCGGATGAGATCCCGGACGTCACGAGGAGTTCCAGAATGGTCCGGAGGTAAAGAATTATATATAGGAAGTGTTGTTTCGGCCATCGGGACAAGTTTCGGGGTTATCGGTATTGTACCGGGACCACCGGAGGGGTCCCGGGGGCCCACCGGGTGGGGCCACCTGTCCCGGGGGGCCACATGGGCTGTAGGGGGTGCGCCTTGTCCTTCATGGGCCAAGGGCACCAGCCCCTATAGGCCCATGCGCCTAGGGTTTCCACCTAGGAGGAGTCCTAGTGGTGGAAGGCACCCCTAGGTGCCTTGGGGGGGAGGGAAACCTCCCCTTGGCCGCCGCCCCCCCTAGTAGATCTCATCTACTAGGGACGGCGCCCCCCCATGGCACCCCTATATATAGTGGGGGGGGGGGAGAGGAGGGAAACATACCAGCCCTTGGCGCCTCCCTCTCCCCCGTTACGTTTCTCCCTCGTAGTATTGGCGAAGCCCTGCTTCTGTGACGCCCTGCATCCACCACCACGCCATCGTGCTGCTGGATCTTCATCAACCTCTCCTCCCCCCTTGCTGGATCAAGAAGGAGGAGATGTCTCCCGTCCCATACGTGTGTTGAACGCGGAGGTGCCGTCCGTTCGGCGCTTGGTCATCGGTGATTTGGATCACGTCGAGTACGACTACATCATCACCGTTCTTTTGAACGCTTCCGTGCGCGATCTACAAAGGTATGTAGATGCATCTAATGACTCGTTGCTAGATGAACTCCTAGATGATCTTGGTGAAACGAGTAGGAATTTTTTTGTTTTCTGCAACGTTCCCCAACAGTGGCATCATGAGCTAGGTCTATGCGTAGTTCTTCTTGCGCGAGTAGAACACAATTTGTTGTGGGCGTAGATTTGTCAACTTTCTTGCCGTTACTAGTCTCTTCTTGCTTCAGCGGTATTGTGGGATGAAGCGGCCCGGACCAACCTTACACGTACGCTTACGTGAGACCGGTTCCACCGACTAACATGCACTAGTTGCATAAGGTGGCTGGCGGGTGTCTATCTCTCCTACTTTAGTTGGAGCGGATTCGATGAACAGGGTCCTTATGAAGGGTAAATAGAAGTTGACAAATCACGTTGTGGCTTTAACGTAGGTAAGAAGACGTTCTTGCTAGAACCCTAATTCAGCCACGTAAAACTTGCAACAACAATTAGAGGACGTCTAACTTGTTTTTTGCAGCAAGTGGTTTGTGATATGATATGGCCAAAGTTGTGATGAATGATGAATGATCTATATGTGATGTATGAGATGTTCATGCTATTGTAATAGGAGTCACGACTTGCATGTCGATGAGTATGACAACCGGCAGGAGCCATAGGAGTTGTCTTTATTCTTTTATATGACCTGCGTGTCATTGAGAAACGCCATGTAAATTACTTTACTTTATTGCTAAACGTGTTAGCCATAGTAGTAGAAGTAATAGTTGGCGAGCAACTTCATGGAGACACGATGATGGAGATCATGATGATGGAGATCATGGTGTCAAGCCGGTGACAAGATGATCATGGAGCCCCAAGATGGAGATCAAAGGAGCTATGTGATATTGGCCATATCATGTCACGTTTATTATTTGATTGCATGTGATGTTTATCATGTTTTGCATCTTGTTTACTTAGAACGACGGTAGTAAATAAGATGATCCCTCATACTAATTTCAAGAAGTGTTCCCCCTAACTGTGCACCGTTGCGACAGTTCGCTGTTTCAAAACACCACGTGATGATCGGGTGTTTTATTCAGACGTTCACATACAACGGGTGTAAGACAGATTTACACATGCAAACACTTAGGTTGACTTGACGAGCCTAGCATGTACAGACATGGCCTCGGAACACAGAAGACTGAAAGGTCGAGCATGAGTCGTATAGAAGATACGATCAACATGAAAATGTTCACCGATGTTGACTAGTCCGTCTCACGTGATGATCGGACACGGTCTAGTTAACTCGGATCATGTAATACTTAGATGACTAGAGGGATGTCTAATCTAAGTGGGAGTTCATTAATTTGATTAGATGAACTTAGTTATCATGAACTTAGTCTAAATATTTTACAATATGTCTTGTAGATCAAATGGCCAACGTAGTCCTCAACTTCAACGCGTTCCTAGAGAAAACCAAGCTGAAAGACGATGGCAGCAACTATACGGACTGGGTCCGAAACCTGAGGATCATCCTCATAGCTGCCAAGAAAGATTATGTCCTAAAAGCACCGCTGGGTGACGCACCTGTTCTCCCTGCAGAACAAGATGTTATGAACGCTTGGCAGGCACGTTCTGATGACTACTCCCTCATTCAGTGCGGCATGCTTTACAGCCTAGAGCCGGGGCTCCAAAAGCGTTTTGAGAGACATGGAGCATATGAGATGTTCGAAGAGCTGAAAATGGTTTTCCAAGCTCATGCCCTGGTCGAGAGATATCAAGTCTCCGACAAGTTCTTCAGCTGTAAGATGGAGGAAAACAGTTCTGTCAGTGAGCACATACTCACTATGTCTGGGTTGCATAACCGCTTGACTCAGCTGGGAGTTAATCTCCCGGATGATGCGGTCATTGACAGAATCCTCCAGTCGCTTCCACCAAGCTACAAGAGCTTTGTGATGAACTTCAATATGCAGGGGATGGAAAAGACCATTCCTGAAGTATTTGCTATGCTGAAATCAGCAGAGGTAGAAGTCAAGAAGGAACATCAAGTGTTGATGGTCAATAAAACCACTAAGTTCAAGAAAGGCAAGGGTAAAAAGAACTTCAAGAAGGACGGCAAGGAGGTTGCCGCGCCCGGCAAGCAAGCTGCCAGGAAGAAGCCAAAGAATGGACCCAAGCCCGAGACTGAGTGCTTTTATTGCAAGGGAAGCGGTCACTGGAAGCGGAACTGCCCTAAGTACTTAGCGGACAAGAAGGCCGGCAAAACAAAAGGTATATGTGATATACATGTAATTGATGTGTACCTTACTAGTGCCCGTAGTAGCTCCTGGGTATTTGATACCGGTGCAGTTGCTCACATTTGTAACTCAAAGCAGGGGCTGCGGAATAAGCGGAAACTGGCAAAGGACGAGGTGACGATGCGCGTCGGGAATGGTTCCAAGGTCAATGTGATCGCCGTCGGCACGCTACCTCTGCATCTCCCTTCGGGATTAGTTTTAAACCTTAATAATTGTTATTTAGTGCCAGCTTTGAGCATGAACATTGTATCAGGATCTCGTTTAATTCGAGATGGCTACTCATTTAAATCCGAGAATAATGGTTGTTCTATTTATATGAGAGATATGTTTTATGGTCATGCTCCTATGGTGAATGGTTTATTCTTTATGAATCTCGAACGTGATGCTACACATGTTCACAATGTGAGTACCAAAAGAAGTAAGGTTGATAATGATAGTCCCACATACTTGTGGCACTGCCGCCTTGGTCACATAGGTGTCAAACGCATGAAGAAGCTCCATGCTGATGGACTTTTAGAGTCTCTTGATTATGAATCATTTGACACGTGCGAACCATGCCTTATGGGAAAAATGACCAAGACTCCATTCTCAGGAACAATGGAGCGAGCAACCAACTTATTGGAAATCATACATACTGATGTGTGCGGTCCAATGAGTGTTGAGGCTCGCGGTGGCTATCATTATGTTCTCACCCTCACTGATGATTTAAGTAGGTATGGGTATATCTACTTAATGAAACACAAGTCTGAAACCTTTGAAAAGTTCAAGGAATTTCAGAGTGAGGTTGAAAATCAACGTGACAGAAAAATCAAGTTTCTACGATCAGATCGTGGAGGAGAATACTTGAGTCATGAGTTTGGCACACACTTAAGAAAATGTGGAATAGTTTCACAACTCACGCCGCCTGGAACACCTCAGCGTAATGGTGTGTCCGAACGTCGTAATCGCACTCTATTAGATATGGTGCGATCTATGATGTCTCTTACCGATTTACCGCTATCTTTTTGGGGCTATGCTTTAGAGACTGCCGCATTCACTTTAAATAGGGCTCCGTCGAAATCCGTTGAGACGACACCGTATGAATTATGGTTTGGGAAGAAACCTAAGCTGTCGTTTCTAAAAGTTTGGGGATGTGATGCTTATGTCAAGAAACTTCAACCTGAAAAGCTCGAACCCAAGTCGGAAAAATGCGTCTTCATAGGATACCCAAAAGAAACTATTGGGTACACCTTCTACCTCAGATCCGAAGGCAAGATCTTTGTTGCCAAGAATGGGTCCTTTCTAGAGAAAGAGTTTCTCTCGAAAGAAGTAAGTGGGAGGAAAGTATAGCTTGATGAAGTATTACCTCTTGAACCGGAAAATGGCGCAACTCAAGAAAATGTTCCTGAGGTGTCAGCACCGACTAGAGAGGAAGTTAATGATGATGATCAAGATACTTCTGATCAAGCTCCTACTGAGATTCGAAGGTCCACAAGGACACGTTCCGCACCAGAGTGGTACGGCAACCCTGTCTTGGAAATCATGTTGTTAGACAACGATGAACCTTCGAACTATGAAGAAGCGATGGCGGGCCCGGATTCCGACAAATGGCTAGAAGCCATGAAATCCGAGATAGGATCCATGTATGAAAACGAAGTATGGACTTTGACTGACTTGCCCGTTGAACGGCGAGCCATAGAAAATAAATGGATCTTTAAGAGGAAGACAGACGCGGATGGTAATGTGACCATCTATAAAGCTCGGCTTGTCGCTAAGGGTTATCGACAAGTTCAAGGGGTTGACTACGATGAGACTTTCTCACCGGTAGCGAAGCTGAAGTCCGTCCGAATCATGTTAGCAATTGCCGCATTCTACGATTATGAAATATGGCAAATGGACGTCAAAACGGCATTCCTTAATGGTTTCCTTAAGGAATAATTGTATATGATGCAGCCGGAAGGTTTTGTCGATCCTAAGAATGCTGACAAGGTGTGCAAGCTCCAACGCTCGATTTATGGGCTGGTGCAAGCATCTCGGATTTGGAACATTCGCTTTGATGAGATGATCAAAGCGTTTGGGTTTCCACAGACTTATGGAGAAGCCTGTGTTTACAAGAAAGTGAGTGGGAGCTCTGTAGCATTTCTCATACTATATGTAGATGACATACTTTTGATGGGAAATGATATAGAACTCTTGGACAGCATCAAGGCCTATTTGAATAAGAGTTTTTCAATGAAGGACCTTGGAGAAGCTGCTTATATATTAGGCATCAAGATCTATAGAAATAGATCGAGACGCCTCATAGGTCTTTCACAAAGCACATACCTTGATAAGATATTGAAGAAGTTCAATATGGATCAATCCAAGAAGGGCTTCTTGCCTGTGTTACAAGGTATGAAATTGAGCTCAGCTCAATGTCCGACCACGGCAGAAGATATAGAAGAGATGAGCGTCATCCCCTATGCATCAGCCATAGGTTCTATTATGTATGCCATGCTGTGTACCAGACCTGATGTAAACCTTGCCGTAAGTTTGGTAGGAAGGTACCAAAGTAATCCCGGCAAGGAGCACTGGACAGTGGTCAAGAATATCCTGAAGTACCTGAAAAGGACCAAGGAAATGTTTCTCGTTTATGGAGGTGACGAAGAGCTCGTCGTAAAGGGTTACGTCGACGCTAGCTTCGACACAGATCTGGATGACTCTAAGTCACAGACCGGATACGTGTATATTTTGAATGGTGGGGCAGTAAGCTGGTGCAGTTGCAAGCAGAGCGTCGTGGCGGGATCTACATGTGAAGCGGAGTACATGGCGGCCTCGGAGGCAGCACATGAAGCAATATGGGTGAAGGAGTTCATCACCGACCTAGGAGTCATACCCAATGCGTAGGGGCCGATCAAGCTCTTCTGTGACAACACTGGAGCTATTGCACTTGCCAAAGAGCCCAGGTTTCACAAGAAGACAAGGCACATCAAGCGTCGCTTCAACTCCATTCGTGAAAATGTTCAAGATGGAGACATAGAGATTTGTAAAATACATACGGGCCTGAATGTAGCAGATCCGTTGACTAAACCTCTCCCTAGGGCAAAACATGATCAACACCAGAATTCCATGGGTATTCGATTCATCACAATGTAACTAGATTATTGACTCTAGTGCAAGTGGGAGACTGTTGGAAATATGCCCTAGAGGCAATAATAAAAGCATTATTATTATATTTCCTTGTTCATGATAATTGTCTTTATTCATGCTATAATTGTGTTATCCGGAAATCGTAATACATGTGTGAATAACAGACACCAACATGTCCCTAGTGAGCCTCTAGTTGACTAGCTCGTTGATCAATAGATAGTCATGGTTTCCTGACTATGGACATTGGATGTCATTGATAGAGAGATCACATCATTAGGAGAATGATGTGATGGACAAGACCCAATCCTAAACATAGCACAAGATCGTATAGTTCATTTGCTAGAGTTTTCGAATGTCAAAGTATCTTTTCCTTAGACCATGAGATCGTGTAACTCCCGGATATCGTAGGAGTGCTTTGGGTATACTAAACGTCACAACGTAACTGGGTGACTATAAAGGTAGACTATGGGTATCTCCGAAAGTGTCTGTTGGGTTGACATGGATCAAGACTGGGATTTGTCACTCCGTATGACGGAGAGGTATCACTTGGCCCACTCGGTAATGCATCATCATAATGAGCTCAGAGTGACCAAGTGTCTGGTCACGGGATCATGCATTATGGTACGAGTAAAGTGACTTGTCGGTAACGAGATTGAACGAGGTATTGGGATACCGACGATCGAATCTCGGGCAAGTAACATATCGATTGACAAAGGGAATTGAGTACGGGGTTGATTGAATCCTCGACATCGTGGTTCATCCGATGAGATCATCATGGAGCATGTGGGAGCCAACATGGGTATCCAGATCCCGCTGTTGGTTATTGACCAGAGAGTCATCTCGGTCATGTCTGCTTGTCTCCCGAACCCGTAGTGTCTACACACTTAAGGTTCGGTGACGCTAGGGTTATGAAGATATGTATATGCAGAAACCTGAATGTTGTTCGGAGTCCCGGATGAGATCCCGGACATCACGAGGAGTTCCGGAATGGTCCGGAGGTAAAGAATTATATATAGGAAGTGCTGTTTCGGCCATCGGGACAAGTTTCGGGGTTATCGGTATTGTACCGGGACCACCGGAGGGGTCCCGGGGGCCCACCGGGTGGGGCCACCTGTCTCGGGGGGCCACATGGGCTGTAGGGGGTGCGCCTTGGCCTTCATGGGCCAAGGGCACCAGCCCCTATAGGCCCATGCGCCTAGGGTTTCCACCTAGGAGGAGTCCTAGTGGTGGAAGGCACCCCTAGGTGCCTTGGGGGGGAGGGAAACCTCCCCTTGGCCGCCGCCCCCCCTAGTAGATCTCATCTACTAGGGACGGCGCCCCCCCATGGCACCCCTATATATAGTGGGGGGGGGGAGAGGAGGGAAACATACCAGCCCTTGGCGCCTCCCTCTCCCCCGTTACGTTTCTCCCTCGTAGTATTGGCGAAGCCCTGCTTCTGTGACGCCATGCATCCACTACCACGCCGTCGTGCTGCTGGATCTTCATCAACCTCTCCTCCCCCCTTGCTGGATCAAGAAGGAGGAGACGTCTCCCGTCCCGTACGTGTGTTGAACGCGGAGGTGCCGTCTGTTCGGCGCTTGGTCATTGGTGATTTGGATCACGTCGAGTACGACTACATCATCACCGTTCTTTTGAACGCTTCCGTGCGCGATCTACAAAGGTATGTAGATGCATCTAATGACTCGTTGCTAGATGAACTCCTAGATGATCTTGGTGAAACGAGTAGGAAATTTTTTGTTTTCTGCAACGTTCCCCAACAGTTAGAGTCCAAAACAAGGGCAAAAGTGCTTGGAAAAGTAGATACGATGGAGACGTATCAACTCCCCCGAACTTAAACCCTTGCTTGTCCTCAAGCAATTCAGTTGACAAACTGAAAGAGAAAAAGAAAAACTTTTACAAACTCTGTTTACTCTTGTTGTTTTAACTATGTCAAGCCAGCATTCATGTTTTCAGCAAAGGTCATAACTAACCACATATGCAATAAGTCCTAGGTCTCATGTTTACTCATATCAATAACATAATCAGCTAGCAAGCCATAATAATTAATCTCGGATAACAACACTTTCTCAAAGTAATCATAATATGATATAACAAGATGGTATCTCGCTAGCCCTTTCTGAGACCGCAAAACATAAATGCAGAGCACCTTCAAAGATCAAGGACTGACTAGACATTGTAATTCATGGTAAAAGATATCCAATCATAGTCATACACGATATAAATTAACAGTAATGAATGCAAATGATAGCTGTGCTCTCCAGCTAGTGCTTTTAATAAGAGGATGATGACTCAACTTAAAAGTAAATAGATAGGCCCTTCGCAGAGGGAAGCAGGGATTTGTAGAGGAGCCAGAGCTCGGTTTTGAAATAGAGATAAATTATATTTTGAGCGGCATACTTTCATTGTTAACATAACAACTAAGAGATGACGATATCTTCCATGCTAAGCAAATTATAGGCGGTTCCCAAACAGAATGGTATAGTTTATACTCCCCCTCCTCCACAAGCATCAATCCATGGCTTGCTGGAATCAACGAGTGCCTCCAACATTCAACTGGTCCCAGGGGGAGTTTTGTTTGCAATTATTTTGATTTAGTTTGCATAAAGCATGGGACTGGGCATCCCAGTGACCAACCATTTTCTCGTGAGTGAGGAGCGTAGTCCACTCCTCTTGAGAATAACCCGCCTAACACGGAAGATAAGGGCAGCCCTAGTTGATATATGAGCTATTCGAGCATGCAAAATAGGATGTTTATTTGAAGGTTTAGAGTTTGGCACATACAAATTTACTTGGAACGGCAGGTAGATACCATATATAGGAAGGTATGGTGGACTCATATGGAATAACTTTGGGGTTTAAGGGATTGGATGCACAAGCAGTATTCCCACTTAGTACAAGTGAAGGCTAGCAAAAGACTGGGAAGCGACCGACTAGAGAGCGACAACAGTCATGAACATGCATTAAAATTAATAAACATTGAATACAAGCATGAGTAGGATATAATCCACCATGAACATAAATATCGTGAAGGCTATGTTGATTTGTTTCAACTACATGCGTGAACATGTGCCAACTCAAGTCACTTAAATCATTCAAAGGAGGATACCACCCCATCATACCACATCACAACCATTTTAATAGCATGTTGGCACGCAAGGTAAACCATTATAACTCATAGCTAATCAAGCATGGCACAAGCAACTATGATCTCTAATTGTCATTGCAAACATGTTTATTCATAATAAGCTGAATCAAGAACGATGAACTCATCATATTTACAAAAACAAAAGAGGTCAAGTTCATACCAGCTTTTCCCATCTAAGTCAGTCCATCATATATGTCATCATAATTGCCTTTCACTTGCACGACCGAATGATGTAAATAATAATAAGAGTGCACGTGCATTGGACTAAGCTGGAATCTGTGAGCATTCAATAAATAGGAGAAGACAAGGCAATATGGGCTCTTGGTTAAATCAACAATGATGCATATAAGAGCCACTTCAACAATTTAATCATGGTCTTCTCCTACTGACTCCCAAAGAAAAGAAAGGAAATTAAAAACTATTTACACGGGAAAGCTCCCAACAAGCAAAAGAAGAACGAGATATATTTTTGGGTTTTCTTTTTAATTATTACAATGAAGAAATAAACTACTACTAATTTTTTTTGGTTTTTTTCTTAAGGTTTATTAAACACACAAGAAGAAAGTAGGAAAAAGGAAATAAACTAGCATGGCTATTACAGTGAAAGAGTATGAGCACCGACATCTAGCAATGAGTGTGTGTGAACATAAATGTAATGTCGGTGAGAAATACGTACTCCCCCAAGCTTAGGCTTTTGGCCTAAGTTGGTCTATTGCCAGGGATAGCCTGGCGGATACCCGTAGGTGTAGCTGGGGTCATACTGCGATGCAGCGGCTATCGCCTCCTGAGCTGCAGCGTGGCGTCAAGCCGCCTCCGCTCTCCTCTGGTACTCATCTGCCTCCTCTCCGGTAATAATATATCTTCCTTTTGTCTGAGAATCAAAGAAGGCAGGAGCAGGAAGAGTAATATGGACAACATGCCGTTTGTTAAAGATTAGTCGATACTGGAGAGGTGCTTCAGTCCTCTCAACAAACTGGTGGGAAACCATAGGATCAAAATCTAAATAAGTAGGGGGTAACTCCATATCACCCTCACGAATGTCTATCTCAAGAAAATTAGCTAAGCGGGTTGCATAAATTCCTCCAAAGAAATCCCCGTTATGTCTATTATGATGCAACCTATGAGCTACAATGGCTCCCATATGATAAGATTGGTCTCCTAATACAACACTTCTGAGAATGCTGAGATAAGGGGCACACATGTGACATGCTTCATCCTTAGCATTTATGCATCTACCTATGAGGAGAGCAAAATAATGTATAGCAGGAAAGTGAATGCTCCCTATAGTGGCTTGTGTTATATCTCTAGATTCCCCCACAGTTATTCTAGCAAGAAAGTCTCTAAATTTAGATTTAGGGGGATCCCTGACACTACCCCAAGATGGAAGTTTGCAAGCAAAAGTGAAATCCTCTAAGTCCATGGTATAAGATTTGTCATAAAGGTCAAACATGACTGAAGGAGAATTACGCGAAGATGAAAACTCAAACCTCCTCACAAATGAACTTGTGAGATCATGATAGTGGGGGCATTTGTCAGCCTCAAAGTCCTCAAGACCGGCATTACACAAATATGCGTTAAATTCTTCTTTGATTCCCGCTTGATCCATAAAATTTTCCGAAGGCCATTCATAGGGCCTCACAAGAGCGTCTCTAGGTGGTTCCTCGTCAGCATCACGCATTGCAAGCCTGGGACCTTGCTTCCTTGAAGAACCACCTTGGAACATCTTCCTAAACATATTGTTTTCTCTGAAAAATTTCTGAAATATTTAGTAACTTCAGAAAAAAGTGAACCAACTTTAATAAAATTGATAGCAACTACTCCTACAAGTTCCTAGAGCCTATATCAAGCATTAGAACTACTTGGAACCATATAAATTTGACATGCAAGCTCAAGAACATGGTCACCTATGCAGCACAAATTTGCAATGAATAAAGCACTAGAACGAAAACTAATTGGACCAATGGAGGAGTCACATACCAAGGAACAATCTCCCCAAGCAGTTTTGTGAGAGGTGCTTTGAGCAAGGAGATCGAAAATCACATCAAAAGTGGCTGGAACTCGTGCTTGAGTTGGTTTTTCGGGTTTGTATGAGGCAGAGGAAGAAGATGGGTGCAGGGATAAGTGGAGGAGGGCCACGGTGGGCCCACGAGGCAGGGGAGCGCGCCCACGGGGGAGGGCGCACCCTCCACCATCGTGGCCAGGTGGCAGCTCCCCCCGTGGTAATTTTTGCACTAAAAATCCTCAAATATTCCCGAAAAAATCATATTAAATTGGCATGGCATTCTGAGGACTTTTATTTTCGGGGTATTTTTATATTGCACGAATAAGTTAGGAGACAGACAGAAAAATACTATTTTACTTTATTTCTACTAACTAACAGAAAATATAAAGACGGCACAGAAGGTTGTGCTTCTAGTTTCATCCATCTCATGCTCATCAAAAGGAATCCACTAACAAGGTTGATCAAGTTTTGTTAACAAACTCATTCCGACTGACATGGAACCGGATAAATTTCGAATAACACTATGTTACCTCAACGGGGATATGAACATCCCCAATAATAAGAATATCATATTTCTTCTTGACAGTAGGTAGAGGAAATTCAAAACCTCCAAATATAATCGATGGAATTTTTCCAATAGAATTGATACTATAAACTTGAGGTTGTTTCCTCAGAAAGTGTACCATGTGCTCATTACCATTAACATGAAAAGTGACATTGCCTTTGTTGCAATCAATAACAGCCCCTGCAGTATTAAGGAAAGGTCTTCCAAGAATAATAGACATACTATCATCCTCGGGAATATCAAGAATAGCAAAGTCTGTTAAAATAGTAACGTTTGCAACTAGAACAGGCACATCCTCACAGATACCGACATGTATAGCAGTTGATTTATCAGCCATTTGCAAGGATATTTCAGTAGGTGTCAACTTATTCAAGTCAAGTCTACGATATAAAGAGAGAGGCATAACACTAACACCGGCTCCAAGATCACATAAAGCAGTTTTAACATAATTTCTCTTAATGGAGCATGGTATAGTAGGTATTCCTGGATCTCCAAGTTTCTTTGGTATTCCACCCTTAAAAGTATAATTAGCGAGCATGGTGGAAATTTCAGCTTCCGGTATCTTTCTTTTATTTGTAACAATATCTTTCATATACTTAGCATAAGGATTTGTTTTGAGCACATCAGTTAATCACATACGCAAAAAGATAGGTCTAATCATTTTAGCAAAGCGCTCAAAATCCTCATCATCCTTTTTCTTGGATGGTTTCAGAGGAAAAGTCATGGGTTTCTAAACCCATGGTTCCCTTTCTTTACAATTTTTCCTAGCAACAAAGTCTCTTTTATCATAACGCTGATTCTTTGATTGTGGGTTATCAAGATCAACAGCAGGTTCAACTTCTACATGATTATCATTACTAGGTTGAGCATCATCATGAACATCATCATTAACATTATCACTAGGTTCATGTTCATTACCAGATTGTGTTTCAGCAACAGACATAGAGATATCATTTGGATTCTCAGGTGGTTCAGCAATAGGTTCACTAGAAGTTTGCAAAGTCCTATCATTTTTCTTTTTCATCTTTTTAGAGGAACTAGGTACATCAATATTATTTCTCTGAGAATCTTGCTCGATTCTCTTAGGGTGGCCTTCAGGATACAAAGGTTCCTGAGTCATTCTACCAGTTCTAGTAGCCACTCTAACAACATAATCATTTTTCTTACTATTCATTTCATCAAGCACTTCTTTCTAAGCTTTAAGTACTTGTTCTACTTGAGTGGTAACCATAGAAGCATCTTTGCCAACAAGTTTAAGTTCACCTCTAATATTAGCCATATAATCACCCAAGTGTTTAATCATATCGGAATCATATTTCAACTGTCTATCAAAATAGGCATTAAAACTATCTTGTTTGACAATAAAATTATCAAACTCATCCAAGCATTGTCTAGCAGACTTATAGTGAGTAATATCACCTTCATCAAATCTATAGATAGAATATACCTTTACTACCTATGTCGGGATATCGGGATCAGGAGATTCTTCAGTGAATAGAGAATTGAGATCATATACTTCTTCAACAGGCGGTAGATTAAGACAATGTATTTCTTCAATAGGAGGTAAATTCTTAACATCTTCAGCTTTAATACCTTTTCTTTCATAGTTTTCTTTGCCTCTTGCATATCTTCAGGACTGAGAAATAGAACACCTCTCTTCTTTGGAGTTGGTTTGGGAATAAGCTCAGTAATTGGCTCAGGAGCTGGCTCGGGAGTTGGCTCAGGAGGTGCCCAATTATTTTCATTTGTCAACATATTATTCAATAGAATTTCAGCTCCATCCGGTGTTCTTTCCCTGAAAAGAGAACCAGCACAACTATCCAGGTAATCTCTAGAAGCATCGGTTAGTCCATTAAAAAGATATCAAGTATTTCAGGTTTCTTAAGAGGATGATCAGGTAGAGCATTAAGTAACTTGAGAAGCCTCCCCCAAGCTTGTTGGGAGACTCTCTTCTTCGATTTGCACGAAGTTGTATATTTCCCTCAAAGCAGCTTGTTTCTTATGAGCAGGGACATATTTAGCAGAGAAGTAATAAATCATATCATGGGGACTACACACAAAACCAGGATCAAGAGAATTAAACCATATCTTAGCATCACCCTTTAATGAAAACGGAAATATTTTGAGTATATAAAGCTAGCGCAATCTCTCATCATTAGTAAGTAGGGCAGCTATATCATTTAACTTAGTAAGATGTGCCACAATAGTTTCAGATTCATAGCCATAAAAAGGATCAGATTCGACCAAAGTAATTATATCTGGATCAACAGAAAATTCATAATCCTTATCGGGAACACAAATAGGTGAAGTAGCAAAAGCAGGGTCAGGTTTCATTCTGTCTCTAAGAGATTCTTTACTCTATTTAACTAGCAACCTCTTAAGTTCATATCTATCTTTACAAGCAAAAATAGCTGCAGAAGATTCCATATCAAAAAGATAACCCTCAGGAATATCAGGCATATCTTCATCATCACTCTCATCAATATTATTAGTTTCAATAATTTCTCTCTCTCTAGACATAGAAAATTGTTCATCAAGAAATTCACCAAGGGGCATAGTAGTATCAAGCATAGAAGTAGTTTCATCATAAGTATCATGCATAGCAAAAGTGGCATCATCAATAACATGCGACATATCGGAACGAATAGCAGAAGCAGGTTTAGGTGTCACTAGCTTACTCATAACATAAGGTGAATCAAGTGTAGAGCTAGATGGCAGTTCCTTACCTCCCCTTGTAGTTGAGGGATAAATTTTTGTCTTAGCGTCTTTCAAGTTCTTCATAGTGTCCAGCAGATATAAATCCCAAGTGACTCAAAGAATAGAGATATGCTCCCCGGCAACGCCGCCAGAAAAAGGTCTTGATAACCCACAAGTATAGGGGATCGCAACAGTTTTCGAGGGTAGAGTATTCAACCCAAATTTATTGATTCGACACAAGGGGAGCCAAAGAATATTCTCGAGTATTAGCAGCTGAGTTGTCAATTCAACCACACCTGGAAACTTAGTATCTACAGCAAAGTGTTTAGTAGCAAAGTAATATGATAGTGGTGGCAACGGTAACAAAAGTAAAGACAACAAAAGTAATGTTTTTGGTATTTTGTAGTGATGGTAGCAGTAGCAACGAAAAAGTAAATAAGCGAGAACCAGTATATGGAAAGCTCGTAGGCACCGGATTAGTGATGGACAATTATGCCGGATGTGGTTCGTCACGTAACAGTCAAAACATAGGGTGACACAGAACTAGCTCCAATTCATCAATGTAATGTAGGCATGTATTCCGAATATAGTCATACGTGCTTATGGAAAAGAACTTGCATGACATCTTTTGTCCTACCCTCCCGTGGGAGCGGGGTCCTATTGGAAACTAAGGGATATTAAGGCCTCCTTCTAATAGAGAACCAAAACAAAGCATTAACACATAGTGAATACATGAACTCCTCAAACTATGGTCATCACCGGGAGTGGTCCCAATTATTGTCACTTCGGGGTTGCCGGATCATAACACACAGTAGGTGACTATAGACTTGCAAGAGAGGATCAAGAACACACATATATTCATGAAAACATAATAGGTTCAGATCTGAAATCATGGCACTCTTGCCCTAGTGACAAGCATTAAGCATAGCAAAGTCATAGCAACATAAATCTCAGAACATAGTGGATACTAGGGATCAAACCCTAACAAAACTAACTCGATTACATGATAAATCTCATCCAACCCATCACCGTCCAGCAAGCCTACGATGGAATTACTCACGCACGGCGGTGAGCATCATGAAATTGGTGATGGAGGATGGTTGATGATGACGACGTCGATGAATCCCCCTCTCCGGAGCCCCGAACGGACTCCAGATCAGCCCTCCCGAGAGAGATTAGGGCTTGGCGGCGGCTCCGTATCGTAAAATACGATGATTTCTTCTCTCTGATTTTTTTCTCCCCGAAAGCAAATATATAGAGTTGGAGTTGGCGTCGGAGGGTGGCCAGGGGGCCCACGAGGTAGGGGGGCGCGCCCAGGAGGGGGGAGGGGCGCCCCCACCCTCGTGAACAGGGTGTGGCCCCCCTGGTCTTCAACTTTGGTGAGGATTTTTTATTATTTATTCTAAGATATTCCGTGGAGTTTCAGGTCATTCCGAGAACTTTTGTTTTCTACACATAAAACAACATCATGGCAATTCTGCTGAAAACAACGTCAGTCCGGGTTAGTTCCATTCAAAACATACAAGTTAGAGACCAAAACAAGGGCAAAAGTGTTTGGAAAAGTAGATATGACAGAGACGTATCAGTCTTCATCCTCAGTGTCTGAGGTTATCTTCTTTCTTGCTGTGGTGGTTGCTTTGGGTAAGTTGTTGGGTGTGCTCCTGCTACCATCATCATAGCTGCTAGAGGGACTAGTGGCCTCACTCACCTAAACCTGCTCCTCTGACTTGTTCTGACTGTCACTCTGATCAGACATATTGCAAACACTGACAACAAACCCCGTGAATAGATATAGATGAGGTAGAATAGATGAGCATCACAAAATACAGAGGTTTTTGCAAAAGAATGAGTCAAAAACTTAGTTTTAGTTTCCAAAGAAAGCATTTCGGATGTACCGATTTGTAAACTCGGTGATACCAAAGCAGCTTTTGGAACCTAAACTAGTGACTCGGTCAGACCGAGTCACAGTTCGGTGGCACCGAGACTGCTAGGGTTTCACAAAGTCGTGAACTCGGTCACACCAATTTGCAATTCTCGGTCAGACCGAGAATCACATGTGCAATGGCCTTAGCCGAATTGGTGGTACCGAGTTCTACAACTCGGTTGGTCCGAGATGTTTTCGGCGGAAACCTAACCCTAAATTTTCAATTCATCTCTAATCTATAGAGTGTTTTCGGTGGATAAGATGATCTCAATCGTGGAAAGATTAATGATAACACAATGTTCTAGAGATTTGGAGTTCGGAGTAGCACAAAGATCAAGTGCATACCCTAGTTTGGCGATGGACTTGCTACGGCGGCAACGACGGAGTCGAATTCTGTTGACGGCGGCGGAGACCAGCGGCGGGAGGCAGTTGGCGACGAGGAGGATGATCCGGAGACCCAGGGGAGGCAGAGCAGGCTGAGCGCGGGCGAAAGAGTTTGGAGAAATTTCCAAAATTTGGCCCGTGGATATATATAGCCTGACCCTGTCGGTGTGACCGAGTGGAATAACTCGGTGGCACCGAGATGCATAACTGCAAGCAGTTACTACAACTCGGTGTGACCGAAAAGTTCAAATCGGTTGCAGCGAGATTGAAAACCTAGATCGACTTAGTGATCTCGGTATGACCGAAAATGGGGAAATCGGTCAGACCGAAACGCACAAAGAAGTTTTGGAAGTTTAAGTCTATGACGAATCGGGGATTCCGAGTGCTCCTCACACATAGTGGTTCGAATCTGACTTGATCAAATTTTGTGATGTAGCATGAATAGAGTTTGAGACAAGAAAATCATAGATAGCTAGAGAAGATTCTTAGGCATTCTTGTCCATCCACTTGGCAAAAGAAAAGAGACCATTCAATCAAAACAACAAGTGGATGTCCTCGAATGAGTAAAATATGCAACCAACATGCTCACACAATAAAATGGCAAATGAAATATGTGGCAAAGCATGCACAACCAATTCTAGCATCTATCAAGCAATTGGCGATGACTAGGTCATCTATGCATGAGTATATTGACTTAGGAGTCAAATGAGAACATTTGATCATAGGTCATACTCATCGTTTAAGCTCAAGTGGGGTTACCACTTTTACATAATGCATTGATGTGTTCGCACCATTAGAGTTGCTTTGACTCAATTCATAGAGTAAAGCTCCCCCTAGATGTGAGATTCCCCCTTAAGAGGGATGAACTAACCTTGGGTTTTGTCGATGATGACTTCATGTAGATGTTGAAGATGTGGATGCTCAAAGTTGATGTAGATCATTTGGAGCAATCCTTTGGAGTGAGTTGCAGTTTCAATACCTACACGGGTTAGTCCCACAAGGAACAAACAAGGATATCCATAGACATAGAGTGATGCACACACAAGATGATGTCTATGAAAGCATTAGGTTACCTTGTCCCTTGTCTTACCAACAAGAGGATTTGTGACTCCTTGAACTAGTGCAAGATGTGGAAGTTGATTGCACTTGTTATTGCTAAAATGATATGAGTGAAATATGTTGGCAGAGTCACCCTTAAGAACTCTCTAGTTCTTCTTCTTCGGGATCCACAACATCTTGATGGGAATCCTTGGAGTTGTAGTTGTACTTGATGAAGTAGAACTTGATGTAGTCTTGGGAACCCACTTGACCAAGGCCTTAGGAGCTTCTTCAAATGCATCAATCTCCTCTTGAAGCTTGTTCTTGCCTTTTTGCTTGTGGTCTTGTGGTGGAAGATCATCTTGGGCTTGTGTCCCTTTGAAGGAAGTAGGATCATAATTCTCTTGTTGAGGAACAAACTTCGTCTTGGGGTAATGATCTTCTTCCCACTCAACTCCATTGGCATTGAACTTTCGTTCAAAACCAACACCTTGGTTCTTCCGGTGCCTTCCTTGCTTGCGTACAATTTCCTCGAATTGCTTACTCCCGGCAAGGCTCTTGTAAACACCTTTCTCTATAATTCCCTTCAATAAGCTATTTTCTTGCTCAAGTGTAACTTGGCTAAGAGAATCATTAGTGGAATTAAGAGAACTACTAGAAGCAACATCATTGGATTTAGCATGATTATTGTTACTACTAGAGGAAGAATCTTTCTTGTTCTTGTTACTAGACTTGACTTGAGGCATGTAAGTAGATAAGAGTAAATGCTTGGCAATGTAAGAAGAACTTTTCTTATGAAGATCATCATTGGTTGCCTTTAAGAACTCATGCTCTTGCTCAAGGTTGAGATTTTCAAAGCGTAACTTCTCATGAGTCCTTAAAAGTTCTCCATGATCTTCTAAGATAGTTTCATGAACTAACTTAAGAGTGTTTAATTCTTTAGTTAGAATCTCAATCTTCTCCTTATCATTGTCATTCGTTTTATCTTGATTAGCATGATTAATTGACATTTCATCATAGTATTCATCACTAGAGTTGTCAACAAGTAAATCATCATCTACTAACAGGTCATCTTCATCACTATTGAAATCAACATACTCGGGGTGTGTTACCTTTGGGCCTTTAGCCATGAAGCATCTTCCAAGTCCTTCATTTGGTGAATCAAATATGTCGTAGGAGTTGGTTGACACAAGTGCTAGACCGGCAACACCTTCATCTTGAGTGTATTCGGAGTCGGAGTGATAGCTTCTCTCGGAGTGATTGTCGGAGTCGGAGTCGGATACCCATTCACCAACATGAGCTTGATGTCTTCGTTTTGTGTAGCTCCTTGATGACTTGTCCTTCCTTTCCGAATCCTTGCTTCTCCGGGATGTTCTTCGTTCATAACGATCATCTCTACTCCTCCTCTCTCTTGGTGGTGATTCTTCTCTTCTACTTCTTCTCTTAGGTGATTCTTCTCTTCTTTTGTAGGGTGTCGTACACTCATTGGAATAGTGTCTGGGTCTTCCACAATTGTAGCAATTACGCTCTCGACTAGAAGATCTTTTGTCATTGTAGGACCTTGACTTGGAGCTTCTTTCTTTGCTTCTACTCTTATAGAATTTGCTGAAGTTCTTCACCATTAGGCTCAATTCTTCATTGAAGGTTTGTTTCTCACTTGATGGTGTGGGAGCTTCACATGAGGCTTTGTAAGCACCACTTGACTTGTTGTGGAGCTCGTCCTTATCCTTGAGTGACATCTCATGAGCAACAATTCTTCCAATGACTTCCGTTGGCTTGAGATCTTTGTAATTGGGCATCATTTGGATCAATGTGCACACGGTATCATATTTTCCGTCCAAAGCTCTTAGGATCTTCTGGATGATGAACTTGTCGGTCATCTCTTCACTTCCTAAGCCGACAATCTCATTTGTGATAAGAGCGAGCCTAGAGTACATTTCAGCGACACCTTCACCATCCTTCATTTTGAATTTGTCAAGATGACTTTGAAGCACATCCAACTTGGATTCCTTGATGGAGTCGGTACCTTCATGCATATCAACCAAAGTATCCCAAATTTCCTTTGCATTCTCAAGATGGCTGATTTTTTTGAATTCTTCGGGCCACAATCCGTTGAAGAGGATATCACAAGCTTGAGCATTGTATTGCAGCATCTTCAACTCTTCCGCGCTAGCTTTAGGTTCGGTTATCTCCCATCAAAGAATTCACCTTGCAAGCCAATACACACAATAGCGCAAACGGCGGGGTTATGTCCAAGAATATGCATTTTCATCTTATGCGTCCAACTAGCAAAATTAGTACCATCAAAGTAAGGACCTCTACGGTGATAATTTCCCTCGCTAGATGCCATACTCTCCTAGGTTGTGAAACCAAGGCTATGACCACCAAAAGCTATGGAAATCAAAGAAAATGGAGACCAAAGCTCTGATACCAATTGTAGGATCGAAAGTATGTCTAGAGGTGGGGGGGGGGGCGATTAGACTACTTGACCAAATAAAAACTTATCCTTTTCCCAATTTTAGTCTTTGGCAGATTTTAACTAACTTAGCACAAGTCAAGCAATCTTAATACAATTCAAGCAAGCATGCAAAGAGTATATGAGCAGCGAAAAGTAAGGCATGCAACTTGCAAGAATGTAAAGGGAAGGGTTTGGAGAATTCAAACGCAATTGGAGACACGGATGTTTTTGTCGTGGTTCTGATAGGTGGTGCTATCGTACATCCACGTTGATGGAGACTTCAACCCACAAAGGGTAATGGTTGTGCGAGTCCACGGAGGGCTCCACCCACGAAGGGTCCACGAAGAAGCAACCTTGTCTATCCCACCATGGCCGTCGCCCACGAAGGACTTGCCTCACCAGAGGTAGATCTTCACGAAGTAGGCGATCTCCTTGCCCTTACAAACTCCTTGGTTCAACTCCACAATCTTCTCGGAGGCTCCCAAGTGACACCTAGCCAATCTAGGAGACACCACTCTCCAAGAAGTAAGAATTCGTGTGTTGATGATGAACTCCTTGCTCTTGTGCTTCAAATGATAGTCTCCCCAACATCCAACTCTCTCTCACAGGAATTGGATTTGGTGGAAAGAAGATTTGCGTGGAAAGCAATGATATGTCCATTTTGCATCATGCATTTATATCAATATTTATTGCATTATGGATTGTTATTACACATTATATCTCAATACTTATGGCTATTCTCTCTTATTTTACAAGGTTTACCATGAAGAGGGGGAATGCCGGCAGCTGGAATTCTGGATGGAAAAGGAGCAAACATTGGAAACCTATTCTGCACTGCTCCAAAAATCCTGAAACTCCACGAAACATGTTTTTGGAATTTATAAGAATTATTGAGCGAAAGAAATACACCAGAGGGCCCACACCCTGTCCAGGAGAGTGGAGGGCGCCCCCCTACTGGGTGCGCCCCCTATTTCCTGGGCCCCCTGGTGGGCCTCCGGTGTCCATCTTCTGCTATATTAGAGCTTTTACCCTGGAAAAAATCGTGGGCAAGCTTACGGGACGAAACTCCGCCGCCACGAGGCGGAACCTTGGCGGAACCAATCTAGGGCTCTGGCGGAGCTGTTCTGCCGGGGACACTTCCCTCCGGGAGGGGGAAATCATCACCAACGTCATCACCAACGTCATCACCAACGATCCTCTCATCGGGAGGGGGTTAATCTCCATCAACATCTTCACCAGTACCATCTCCTCTCAAAACCCTAGTTCATCTCTTGTATCCAATCTTGTATCAAAACCACAAATTGGTACCTGTGGGTTGCTAGTAGTGTTGATTACTCCTTGTAGTTGATGCTAATTGGTTTACTTGGTGGAAGATCATATGTTCAGATCCTTTATGCATATTATTACCCCTCTGATTATGAACATGAATATGCTTTGTGAGTAGTTATGTTTGTTCCTGAGGACATGGGTGAAGTCTCGCTATTAGTAGTCATGTGAATTTGGTATTCGTTCGATATTTCGATGAGATGTTTGTTGTCTTTTCCTCTAGTGGTGTTATGTGAACGTCGACTACATGATACTTCTCCATTATTTGGGCCTAGAGGAAGGCATGAGGAAGTAATAAGTAGATGATGGGTTGCTAGAGTGACAGAAGCTTAAACCCTAGTTTATGCGTTGCTTCATTAGGGGCTGATATGGATCCATATGTTTAATGTTGTGGTTAGGTTTACCTTAATACTTCTTTTGTAGTTGCAGACGCTTGCAATAGAGGTTTCATAAGTGGGATGCTTGTCCAAGTAAGGGAAGCACCCAAGCACCGGTCCACCCACATATCAAATTATCAAAGTACCGAACGCGAATCATATGAACGTGATGAAAATTAGCTTGACGATAATTCCCATGTGTCCTCGGGAGCTCCTTTCTCATTATTAGAAATTGTCCAGGCTTATCCTTTGCTACATAAAGGATTGGGCCACCTTGCTGCACTTTATTTCTTTATTTACTTGTTACTCATTACTATTTATCTTATCACAAAACTATCTATCACCTACAATTTCAGTGCTTGTAGAGAAAACCTTACCGAAAACTGCTTATCATTTCCTTCTGCTCCTCGTTGCGTTCGACACTCTTACTTATCGAAAGGACTACGATAGATCCCCTACACTTGTGGGTCATCAAGACACTTTTCTGGCGCTGTTGCCGGGGAGTGTACTGCTTTTGGTGAGTGGAACTTGGAAAGGAAACAATTATATAGTGTGCTGAAATTTTCTGTTACTTGTCACTATGGAAACTAATCCTTTGAGGGGCTTGTTAGGGGTATCTTCACCCCGACCAGAAGAGCAAAGAGTTGCTCCTCAACCTACTGAACTTTATGAAAATATTTACTCTTAGATTCCTTCGGGTATGATAGAAAAACTTCTAGCTAATCCATTTACAGGAGATGGAACATTGCATCCCCATTTACACCCTGGATGAAGTTTGTGGATTATTTAAGCTTGCAGGTATTCCCGATGATGTTGTCAAATGGAAGGCTTTCCTTTATCTTTTAAGGGAGATGCATTGACATGGTATAGGCTATGTGATGATACAAGATCTTGGAATTATAAATGATTGAAGCTGGAATTTCACCAGAAGTTCTATCCTATGCACCTTGTTCATCGTGATCGTAATTACATATATAATTTCTAGCCTCGCGAAGGAGAAAGCATCGCTCAAGCTTGGGGGAGGCTTAAGTCAATGTTATATTCATGCCCCAATCATGAGCTCTCTCGGGAAATGATTATTCAGAACTTTTATGATCGGCTTTCTCTTGATAATCGCAACCTACTCGATACTTCCTGTGCTGGTTCTTCTATGCTGAAGACTATTGATTTCAAATGGGACTTATTGGAAAGAATTAAACGCAACTCTGAAGATTGGGGTTCCGACGATGGTAAGGAGTTAGGTATGACAACTAAGTTCGATTGTGTTAAATCTTTTATGGATACCGATGCTTTTTGTGGATTTAGCGCTAAGTATGGACTTGACTCTGAGATAGTAGCTTCTTTCTGTGAATCTTTTGCTACTCACGTTGATCTCCCTAAAGAGAAGTGGATTAAATATAATCCTCCTGTTGAAGTGAAAGTAGTTGCACCTATTACAGTTGAAGAAAAGACTGTCACTTATAGTGATCCTATTGTTCCTACTACTTATGTTGAGAAACCTCCTTTTCCTGTTAGGATAAAGGATCATGCTAAAGCTATGACTGTTGTTCGGAAGAGTAATACTAGGACTTATACACCTCCTGAGCAAATTAATGTTGAACCTAGTATTGCTATGGTTAAATATCTCTTGGATGATGATTTAGATGGGCATGTTATTTATTTCTGTGGTGAGACTGCTAATATTGCTAGACCAAATACTAAGACATGTAGACCTGTCGTAGGCATGCCTGTTATTTCTGTTAAAATAGGATATCATTGTTATCATGGCTTATGTGATATGGGTGCTAGTGCTAGTGCAATACCTTATACCTTATGTCAAGAAATTATGCATGACATTGCACCCATTGAATTAGAAGACATTGATGTTACTATTAAGCTTGCTAACAGGGATACCATTAAACCCTTTGGGATTGTTAGAGATGTTGAAGTTTTGTGTGTGAAGGTTAAATACCCTGCTGATTTTCTTGTTCTAGGCTCCCCACAAGATGACTTTTGTCCCATTATTTTTGGTAGACCCTTTTTGAATACAACTATTGCTAAGATTGATTGTGAAAAAAATTCTGTCACCGTTGGCATAGATGGTATGTCTCATGAGTTTAATTTTGCTAAGTTTCGTAGACAACCTCGTGATAGGGAACCACCTAGTAAGGATGAGACTATTGGTCTTGCTTCCATTGCTGTGCCTCCTACTGATCCGTTAGAACAATATTTTCTAGACCATGAAAACGATATGTTTATGAAGGAAAGAAGGGAAATAGATGAAGTGTTCCTTAAACAGGAACCTATGCTGAAACATAACCTTCCCCTTGAAATTCTTGGGGATCCCCCTCCACCCAAGGGTGATCCCGTGTTTGAACTCAAACCATTACCTGATAATCTTAAGTATGCTTATCTTGATGAGAAGAAAATATATCCTGTTATTATTAGTGGTAACCTTTCAAAGCAAGAAGAAGAAAGATTATTGAAAACTCTAAAGAAGCACCGAGCAGCTATTGGATATACTCTGGATGATCTTAAGGGCGTTAGTCCCACGTTATGCCAACACAAAATTAAATTGGAGGACGATGCCAAACCAGTTAGAGATCCTCAACGATGACTAAATCCCAAGATGAAGGAAGTGGTAAGAAAGGAGATACTAAAGCTCCTTGAGGCAGGTATTATTTATCCCGTTGCTGATAGTGAATGGGTAAGCCCTGTCCATTGTGTTCCTAAAAAGGGAGGTATTACCGTTGTTCCTAATGATAAAGATGAATTGATACTGCAAGGAATTATTACAGGTTATAGGATGGTAATTGATTTTTGTAAGTTAAATAAAGCTACTAAGAAAGATCATTACCCTTTACCTTTTATTGATCAAATGCTAGAAAGACTATCCAAACACACTCATTTCTGCTTTCTAGATGGTTATTCTGGCTTCTCTCAGATACCTGTGTCAGCGAAGGATCAATCTAAAACTACTTTCACTTGCCCTTTTGGTACTTTTGCTTATAGACATATGCCTTTTGGTTTATATAATGCACCTGCTACCTTTCAAAGATGCATGATGGCTATATTCTCTGATTTTTGTGAAAAGATTTGTGAGGTATTCATGGATGATTTCTCTGTTTATGGATCCTCTTTTGATGATTGTTTAAGCAACCTTGATCAAGTTTTGCAGAGATGCAACGACACTAGTCTCGTCCTGAATTGGGAAAAGTGTTACTTTATGGTTAATGAAGGCATTGTCTTGGGGCACAAGATCTCCGAGAGAGGTATTGAAGTTGACAAAGCCAAGGTTGATGCTATTGAAAAGATGCCATGTCCCAAGGACATAAAAGGTATAAGAAGTTTCCTTGGTCATGCCGGGTTTTATAGGAGGTTCATTAAGGACTTTTCTAAAACCTCTAGGCCTCTGACTAATTTATTGCAAAAAGATATTCCTTTCGTCTTTGATGATGATTGTGTAGAAGCATTTGAAATACATAAGAAAGCTTTGATCACTGCACCTATTGTTCAGCCACCTAATTGGAATTTACCTTTTGAAATTATGTGTGATGCTAGTGATTATGCTGTAGGTGTTGTTCTAGGGCAAAGAGTCGATAAGAAACTGAATGTTATCCAGTATGCTAGTAAGACTCTTGATACTGCCCAGAGAAATTATGCTACTACTGAAAAATAGTTCTTAGCAGTTGTGTTTGCATGTGATAAGTTTAGACCTTATATTGTTGATTCCAAAGTTACTATTCACATTGATCATGCTGCTATTAAATATCTTATGGAAAAGAAAGATGCTAAGCCTAGACTCATTAGATGGGTTCTCCTGCTCCAAGAATTTGATTTACACATTATTGATAGAAAGGGAGCTGAGAACCCCATTGCAGATAACTTGTCTAGGTTAGAGAATGTTCTTGATGACCCACTGCCTATTGATGATAGCTTTCCTGATGAACAATTAGCGGTCATTAATGCTTCTCGTACTGCTCCCTTGTATGCTGGTTATGCTAAGTACATTGTTACTAAATTTATACCTCCTAGTTTCACATACCAGCAAAATAAAAAGTTCTTTTATGATTTAAGACATTACTTCCGGGATGACCCACACCTTTATAAAGAAGGAGTAGATGATGTTTTTAGACGTTGTGTGCCTGAGCATGAACAGGAACAGATCCTATGCAAGTGTCACACTGAATCCTATGGAGGACACCACGCTGGAGACAGAACTGCACACAAGGTACTACAATCCGGTGTTTATTGGCCTACTCTCTTCAAAGATGCTCGTAGGTTTGTCTTATCTTGTGATGAATGTCAAAGAATAGGTAACATTAGTAGACGTCAAGAAATGCCTATGAATCATTCTCTTGTTATTGAATCGTTTGATGTTTGGGGCTTTGATTATATGGGACCTTTTCCTGCCTCTAATGGTTATACACATATTTTAGTTGCTGTTGATTACGTTACTAAGTGGGTAGAAGCTATTGCAACTAGTAGTGCTGATCATAACACTTCTATTAAAATGCTTAAAGAAGTTATTTTTCTGAGGTTTGGAGTCCCTAGATATCTTATGACAGATGGTGGTTCACATTTTATTCATGGTGCTTTCCGTAATATGCTTGCTAAGTATGATGTCAATCATAGAATCACATCTCCTTATCATCCGTAGTCTAGTGGTCAAGTAGAGTTGAGCAATAGAGAGCTCAAATTAATTTTGCAAAAGACTGTGAATAGATCTAGAAAGAATTGGTCCAAAAAACTTGATGATGCATTATGGGCCTATAGAACTGCATACAAAAATCCTATGGGTATGTCTCCATATAAGATGGTTTATGGAAAAGCATGTCATTTACCTCTTGAACTTGAACATAAGGCATATTGGGCTATTAAAGAGCTCAACTATGACTTCAAACTTGCCGGTGAGAAGAGGTTGTTTGATATTAGCTCACTAGATGAATGGAGAACTCAAGCCTACGAGAATGCCAAGCTATTCAAAGAAAAAGTCAAACGCTGGCATGATAAGAGGATACAAAAGCGTGAGTTTAACGTAGGAGATTATGTGTTATTATTCAACTCTCGTTTAAGATGTTTTGCAGGAAAACTCCTCTCAAAATGGGAAGGTCCTTACGTTATTGAGGAGGTATATCATTCTGGTGCCATAAAATAAACAACTTCGAAGGCACAAGTCCGAGGGTGGTAAACGGTCAAAGAATTAAACATTATATTTCAGGTAATCCTATCAATGTTGAAACTAATATTATTGAAACTGTAACCCCGGAAGAATACATAAGGGACACTTTCCAGAATGTTCTAGACTCTGAAAAGGAATAGGTATGTGGTACGGTAAGTAAACCGACTCCGAAACAACTCCAATGGCAATTTTTATCAGTTTTGGAATATTTAAGAATTTTAGGAAGAAAGAAGTAGTCCGAAAGGGACACGAGGCCCCCACGAGAGTGGGGCGCGCCCCCCTCTACTGGGCGCGCCCCCCTGTCTCGTGGGCATCTCGTGTGCCTCCCAGACTCTGTTTTCTTGCACGTTACGTATTTTGGTCGGTAAAAATTCATTATATATACTCCCAAAGGTTTTGACCACTGTATCACGCAAATATCCTCTGTTTTTGTTTCGAGCTGTTCCTGTTGCAGAATAAAGCAAGATATCTTCTCAGGAGTCAGTCGGGGAGAGTCGGGTGTCTCACCCAACACCGGGTCCAGGAGCAAATAGCCTTTCTCATCACTTTGGACCATCAACGGAGGATGAGATGGAGGCTAATTTGAAAAGGATATATGCCATGGAGAAAGATCAAGAAGTTACCTCTCGTCTCCAAGCAGAATTTATGATGGGGGAGCTGCCTAGCCTGGCAACTCTAGCTTCGGTCATCACTTCCAACTTTAGATTTATCTCTTATGAAAATATGAAAAAGAGCTTTACTTGTTCTCCAGAAGCTATGCAACATCCTTGGGTAAAGGGAGCTTTGGCCGTTACAGGCAAGCTCCGTAAAGAAATTATGGACCTCAAACAACAAGTCAACAAGCTTGAGGAGGAGAACCATATCCTGAAGGGAATCAACACCAAGAAAATCATAACACCAACCATGAAGAAGGAGAAATAATCACATGGGTATGGGCACTCCCCTTGGGAACTTCCAAGCTTGGGGGAGGTGCCCCAGTATCGTATCACCATCACACTCCTATCTTTACCATTTTATTTAGTTCGATCCTTTTAGTAGTATCTTGATCTAGTAGATTGAAGTTTTGATATCAAGTAGTTTTGAGTTTTGCATTGTGATCTCTTTTTGTATTCGAGTCCGTGAGCTATCTATAATAAAGATTAGTGTTGAGTCAAGGGCTTTGCTATGTTGCTATGATCTTGAGAAAGTAGAAAGAACAAAAGGGTTCATATTGATCTTATGGATAGTGATGACTTCACACATAGAAAGTATGAGGCATAAAAATTGTTGAGAGTTCATAAACTTAGCCTTGGTCATCGTTGCAATTAATAGGAAGTGATAAGGAAAGAGGGGTTCACATATAAATATATTATTTTGGACACCTTTTATAATTGGGAGCACTCATTAAGAATGACATGCTAAAAGAGTTGACGTTGGACAAGGAAGACAATGTAATGGTTTATGTTTTCCGACATCTCAGTTAAAGTACATTGTCATTGACCTTCCAAACATGTTGAGCTTGCCTTTCCCTCTCATGCTAGCCAAATTCCTTGTGCCAAGTAGAAATACTACTTGTGCTTCCAAACATCCTTAAACCCAGTTTTGCCATGAGAGTCCACCTTACCTACCTATGGATTGAGTAAGATCCTTCAAGTAAGTTGTCATGTTGCAATCAATAAAAATTGCTATCTAAATATGTATGACTTATTAGTGCAGAGAAAATAAGCTTTGTACGATCTTGTTGTGGAAGTAATAAAAGCGACGAACTGCATAATAAAGGTCCGCATACAAGGGGAAATATAAACTGACATTCTTTTGCATTAAGATTTTGTGCGTCAACCCTAAACGCACATGACAACCTCTGCTTCCCTCTGTGAAGGGCCTATCTTTTACTTTATGTTTTTACTTTATGCTTGAGTCAAGGTGATCCACACCTTTCCCTTTTTCATTTTATCCTTTGGCAAGCTCCTCATGTTTGAAAGATCATGATATATTATATCCAATTGGATGTAAGTTAGCATGGGCTATTATTGTTGACATCACCTAAAGGTGAAAACTTTGGGAGGCAATTCAATAAGCCCCTATCTTTCTCAGTGTCCGGCTGAAACTCCATAACCACAAGTACTGAGTGAGTGTTAGCAATTGTAGAAGACCACAAGATAGTTGAGTATGTGAACTTGCTGAAAAGCTCTATTGCTGACTCTTTCTGATGTTATGATAAATTGCAATTGCTTCAATGACTGAGATTATAGTTTGTTAGTTCTCAATGAAGTTTTTGAACCATGCTTGACATTGTGAATTGATTGTTACTTGAGCATAAGAAAGTATATGATAAAATCTATATATGTTGCTTTTATAAGAATGATCATGCTGCCCTCATGTCCGTATTTTATTTGTATCGACACCTCTATCTCTAAACATGTGGACATATTTTTTGATTTCGGCTTCCGCTTGAGGACAAGCGAGGTCTAAGCTTGGGGGAGTTGATACGTCCATTTTGCATTATGCTTTTATATCAATATTTATTGCATTATGGACTGTTATTACACATTATATCTCAATACTTATGGCTATTCTCTCTTATTTTACAAGGTTTACCATGAAGAGGGGGAATGCCGGCAGCTGGAATTCTGGCTGGAAAAGGAGGAAACATTGGAAACCTATTCTACACTGCTCCAAAAATCCTGAAACTCCATGAAACATGTTTTTGGAATTTATAAGAATTATTGAGGGAAAGAAATACACCAGGGGGCCCACACCCTCTCCAGGAGAGTGGAGGGCGCCCCCCTACCGGGCGCGCCCCTATCTCCTAGGCCCCCTGGTGGGCCTCCGGTGTCCATCTTCTGCTATATTAGAGCTTTTACCCTAGAAAAAATCGTGGGCAAGCTTACGGGATGAAACTCTGCCGCCACGAGGCGGAACCTTGGCGGAACCAATCTAGGGCTCTAGCAGAGCTGTTCTCCCGGGGACAGTTCCCTTCGGGAGGGGAAAATCATCACCAACGTCATCACCAACGATCCTCTCATTGGGAGGGGGTTAATCTCCATCAACATCTTCACGAGCACAATCTCCTCTCAAAACCCTAGTTCATCTCTTGTATCCAATCTTGTATCAAAACCACAAATTGGTACCTGTGGGTTGCTAGTAGTGTTGATTACTCCTTGTAGTTGATGCTAATTGGTTTACTTGGTGGAAGATCATATGTTCAGATCCTTCATGCATATTATTACCCCTATGATTATGAACATGAATATGCTTTGTGAGTAGTTACGTTTGTTCCTGAGGACATGGGTGAAGTCACGCTATTAGTAGTCATGTGAATTTGGTATTTGTTTGATATTTTGATGAGATGTATGTTGTTTTTTCCTCTAGTGGTGTTATGTGAATGTCGACTACATGACACTTCACCATTATTTGGGCCTAGAGGAAGGCATGGGGAAGTAATAAGTAGATGATGGGTTGCTAGAGTGACAGAAGCTTAAACCCTAGTTTATGCGTTGCTTCGTTAAGGGCTGATATGGATCCATATGTTTAATGTTGTAGTTAGGTTTACCTTAATACTTCTTTTGTAGTTGCGGACGCTTGCAATAGAGGTTAATTATAAGTGGGATGCTTGTACAAGTAAGGGAAGTACCCAAGCACCGGTCCACCCACATATCAAATTATCAAAGTACCGAACGCAAATCATATGAACGTGATGAAAATTAGCTTGAAGATAATTCCCATGTGTCCTCGGGATCTCCTTTCTCATTATTAGAAATTGTCCAGGCTTATCCTTTGCTACATAAAGGATTGGGAGACCTTGCTGCACTTTATTTACTTTATTTACTTGTTACTCGTTACTATTTATCTTATCACAAAACTATCTATCACCTACAATTTCAGTGCTTGCAGAGAAAGCCTTACCGAAAACCGCTTATCATTTCCTTCTGCTCCTTGTTGGGTTCGACACTCTTACTTATCGAAAGGACTATGATAGATCCCCTACACTTGTGGGTCATCAAGCAACTTGGGGAAGGCTAGAGATAAAGATTCATACGGTAGGAATGGAATATCTTGGCCTCAACACAAGTGTAGGTGGTTCTCTCTCAGAAAATGTACACTGGAAGTGTAGGCACGTTCTGATGGCTCTCTCCATGAATGAAGAGGAGGTGGAGGGGTATATATAGCCTCCACACAAAATCTAACCGTTACACACAACTTACCAAACTCGGTGGGACCAAATTGAGAAACTCGGTCAGACCGATTCAACAAATCTAGTGATCGTTAGGATTTTCGGTGGGACCGACATGCAACTCGGTAGGACGGATATGATTAGGGTTAGGGCATAACATAATCTTGGTGAGACCTATTACACAAACTCGGTGGGACCGATTTTGGTAATAAGCTAACCAGAGAGTTGGTCAGGTAAACTCGGTGGGACCGGTTCGCTCATTTTAGTGAGACTGAAATGTAACGAAAAGGAAACAGAGAGTTTACATTGCAATCTCGGTGGGACCGATCTCTCATCTCGTTGGTACCAAAACGTTACGAAGGGAAACAGATAGATTACAATCCCTTCTCGGTGAGACCGAGATCCCTTCTCGGTGTGACCGAGATCCCTATCGGTGAGACTGACTTGCCTAGGGTTTGTGGTAGTGGCTATGACATCTGAACTCGGTGGCGCCGGATAGAAAGAATCGATAAGGCCGAGTTTGAAATTTGGTTTAGTTCATATGTGGATATGAGAAAGTAGTTGAGGGCTTTGGAGCATATCACTAAGCACTTTCAGCAAGTAAGCCATTAAGAAACACCTCATCCCTCCTTGATAGTATTGGCTTTTCCTATAGACTCAGTGTGATCTTGGATCACAAAAATATAAAATGTAGAGTCTTGAGCTTTGAGCTTGAGCCAATCCTTTTGTCCTTAGCATTTTGAGGGATCTACTTTTCTCATCCATGCCATGACAATCATTGAGCTTTCCTGAAATATTTATCTTGAAATAGCATTAGCTCAATGAGCTATATGTTGTTAGGAATTACCAAAACCACCTAGGGATAGTTGCACTTTCAGCTACACGCATGACCTGCGAGACGAATTGGAAAACAAAGCAGGACAGTCAAGATCGACCTATGGATCGCGGGGGTGCGCCCCAACGTGCGACGATGACCGCCACACTGGATATACTAAATACAAATTCGTCCGAGCTGAATACAGCAGACCAGACTCATCCAAATTGCATTGCGATGTAGCCTGGCATAGAGGCGCCACACACCCCCTATTGCTTCACTGACGAAGTAGTGGAGCATGAATTCCCAGAAGTGTTTAAACCCATAAACATTGAACCATATGATGGTACAACAGACCCCACGGTATGGATCGAAGATTTCCTTCTCCACATTCACATGGCCCGCGGCGATGATCTACATGCCATCAAGTACCTCCCACTAAACTCAAGGGACCAGCTCGGCATTGGCTGAATAGTCTGCTGGCAAACTCCATTGGCAGTTGGGAGAACCTGGAAGACGCATTCCTCGACAACTTCTAGGGCAATTATGTGCGACCACCGGACGCTAATGACTTAAGTCACATAGCCCAACAGCCCGGAGAGTTAGCCAGGAAATTCTGGACTCGGTTCTTAACTAAAAAGAACCAAATCTTCGATTTTCCGTATGCCGGAGCCCTAGCGGCCTTTAAGCATAACATCCATGACGAGTGGCTTGCCAGACACCTTGGTTAAGAGAAGCCGAAATCCATGGCAGCCCTCACGACACTCATCACCTGCTTCTATGCGGGCAAGGACAGCTGGCTAGCTTGTAGCAACATTGCCTCAAGCAAGCCTGGGATTTCTGAACCAAGAGATAACAACGGCAAGCCCCGACGCAGCAAACACAAGCGTCAAAATAATGGCAACAACGTCGAAGACACGACCATCAATGCCGAATTCAGCGGCTCTAATACCGGTCAAAGGAAGAAACAATTCAAAAGAAATAGTTCGGGCACGTCCAGTCTGGACCGTATACTCGACCGTCCATGTCAAATTCACGGCACCCCAGGAACACCAGCTAATCATACCAACAGAGAATGCTGGGTCTTCAAACAAGCCGGCAAGTCAGGTGCCGAAAACAAGGAGAAGGGGTCGCAAAGCGATGACGACGATGAGGAGCCCCGGCCACCGAACACAGGGGGAGGGGAGGCGAGTTTCCCCCACAAATTAAAATGGTGAATATGATAAACGCCACCCATATTCCCAAGTGGGAGGGGAGGCGCACACTTAGGGATGTCGATGCAACGGAGCTAGTCGCCCAAAAATATAACCTATGGTCGTCCGGCCTGATCACCTTTGACCGCAAGGATCGTCTGGCCAATATCTGTGAGGGCGGCTCAGCCGCACTAGTCCTTGACCCAATAATTGACGGATTCCACCTCACACCAGTCCTTATGGACGGAGGCAGCAGTCTGAACCTGCTTTATCAGGATACAGTGCACAAGATGGGTATTGATCCTTCAAAGATCAAACCCACTAAAACCACCTTTAAAGGTGTTATACCAGGCGTGGAGGCCCGCTGTACAGGCTCCGTCACTCTGGAGGTAGTCTTTGGACCCCTGGAAAATTACCGTAATGAAGAGTTAATCTTTGATATCGTTCCTTTTCACAGCAGCTATCATGTACTGCTCAGACGAACCGCGTTCGATCAATTCAACATGGTGCCACATTACGATTATCTTAAGATCAAGATGCTCGGTCCACGTGGCATCATAACAGTTAATGGCAAAGCCGAACGCTCCCTCCGTACTGAAGAACACACCGTCGCCTTAACAGTAGAAGTACAGAGCGACATTTTTCAATCGAACCTTCATTCGACAGCCAGGTTCCCGGACACCGTCAAAAGAGTCCGAACTACTCCGCGGCAGGATAGCCCAGATCGTCAAGAGCTCAATTAACCACTCCGAGGTAGGCAGAGGCAAAGCTAGGTTAGGCCACACAATGCGGGTTAACCGCTCCATGGCACACAAACATTTTTTGGCATTTTCTTTGCAGGTCCACTTTTGTGTAGGCCATCATTGGCGACATGGCGACCAGACCCATGAGGGGACGAACATACCAAGGAGGGAAACAGCTCGAACGTGCAAGGGAATCCTTAGATATTCCCCTTGACGATCATCGATTATTACCCGGATTCTCACACAGCCTCCCCCCCGGTCTTAGCAGGTTCCGAAGTCATATTTCTTTTTGTCACACTACTTGTACTCGTACACCTCGATGTATTATTCGATTACAACATGTGGCTTTATATGACGCTTACTTGATGTTCTTTCTTATTGATATTTTTTGTCAAATGGCATTGGTACACTATGGTACGCCTTAATATGCCTGGGGCCTCGTTGTACCCATAATACGACAATAAAGTTCGAATACCTTCACGGTCGTTCGGCACCCTAAACTTATAGCATTATATTCATTGGCTCTGAATCATGTCTTGGGTAAATAGTTGGGTTGCCCGGCTCCTGTGCTTGCTACCCTACGTTCCGCCATATCGGCTAGGGTAGTAAAGGGAGAACTACTGTGATTGTGTCCCGGTTCTTCCGGACGAACGCCTCAGTAGAGAAAGCCCAAAACTGACTGTCATGATACAGCGAGAGCTGGTCAGCTGTTCGAGAGGTTACGAAATCTTTAAGGATTTCTTCCGCATTATGCGATAACTAATGCAGCGTGTGATGGATCGGCTTTTTCTTCCGATCAGGTGCTTATAGAGCCCCTAGTGCGGTCTTCCGAACACTAGGTGTCATGGAATTAACACGTCAGACGTCCGAGCGAGAGGACTTAGTCATGGAGCCATCGCAACGAGATTAGCAAAAAGGGGTTAAACTGGACAAAGGACACGGGGAGTTTATACTGGTTCGGCCCCTTGCGGTGAAGGTAAAAGCCTACGATCCAGTTGTTGTGGGATTGATTTCTCTTGATGAGCAGGGAGCGAATCCGCTTTACCTATCTCTCGAGTTGTTGTTTTCCTGTCCCTGAACCGCCGTCGGTTCGTCCTTTTATATACATAGGTTGACGCCCGGCGGTTTACAGAATACCGAGGCTGGCTCATACACGTGTCCGACTCGGTTTCTACCTTTCCTAACTTACAACACAAGTTTACACATCTCATGCCGGTTTACAATTATGGGCTCAAACCGCCCTTGGGCCCTGGGCCTCTAAGCTTCAATGGTAGAGCACCATATTCCTTGTCTTCATGGGCTTCAATACAGATGAGCGTAAACCGGCCCCTTCTGGGCAGTTTACACTCAATAGTTATATCCCCAACATTAGGCCCCAGATTGATTTGAACCTGTTCATGTCAATCTTCAATACTTAGAAAAAATCCTTGAACATCCTCCTATGATCCTTGTAAACCGCCATGATGTCTCCTCCATATGAGCTTGGTAAACCGCCATGACGTCATCTCCTAAGATTGCCGCAAATCGTCATGACGTCATCTCTGCATAAACCTGTAAATGTTTTCCTTATTAATTAATTCTCGAAGACCGAGGCGACAGCTGTATCAAATATCCGATTTTTGGCTCCTCGATTTTTCCGCCTGTCATCTATCCCTTCGCCCTTATAAATAAGACCGGGGGTCCTTTCCATTCTCCCCCTTGCCTCCTCATCTCTTCTTATTCATGACGACCCCGAAGAACTCGAGCTCTGCCACTGCCCTTGACTTTCAAGCTCTGCATCGCCACTGGCCGCTTCATCAACCTGATCGTACCAAAGAACCGCAGCACTTCTCTGCCGCTCCTGTGAAGCCGGTAAGCCTTCCTTATTCAACCCTAGATCTGCATTAGGGTTTCATACCTTCGACGGTGTTCATCCATGTTCGTCGTTGTTCATTTGCTTTCCCTTACTATCCCATCGAATCTAGATAAACGTGACATCTTACCTTTGCGGCCGAAGCTGTAGTTTTATTTAGCCTTGCCATAGTATCCCCTCTTTCATGAACAGATCCCATCTGAACCCTTGCTATGCTGCTGTTGCCATTTTAGATCTTTGGTATTTTTCCTTTTCCTGAAATGCGCTAGATCCATAATGATAACCTTGGCTTGCGAAACCTGTTTGCGTAACACTTAGCAATTTTCAGATCTATTTTCTTCCATACCACTTTAGGCGGTTTAACCTTTAGAAAATAATAATCCGCCAGGTACCATTAGCCCTCACGTGAACCGCCATCTTTACTTAAACATCAGTATCCGGTTTAACATGCACACATGCTCTGACTAAATCCCCCGGTTTGACACCGGTTTATGCATATCAACCTTGAACCATAAACCAACATTTGAACTTCCTTTACAGTTTGTCATCAAAAAATAGCCAAACAGTTCTCCTCTTGCAATTGGGTTCCCTCCCGGATTACAAAAGAGCAACTTACCGGGTATGTTGTGACTCGTGCTTTAGCAAAGAAAGAGATCATCCATTGGAGAGTACCTGGGACTGAAAATCCTCCTGAACCTCAAGATGGAGAATTAGTTGTGTTTATGCAGCATCTGGACCGAGGGTTTAGCCCTCCCGGATCAAAAAATTTCTGTGATGTGCTTGCCAATTTCCAACTCTACCGTAAAGACATTGGACCGAACTCTGTGTCCAACATTTGCAATTTCCAAGTGTTCTGTGAAGTTTACCTGCAAGAAGAACCGACTGTTGAACTTTTCAGAGACTTCTTCCACTTGAACCGCCGTACCGAATTTACCGACGGCCCCAATACTGAACTTGGCGGGGTGTCGATTCAAAAAAGGAAAGAAGTCAATTTTCCTCATGCTAAACATCACAGCCACCCCAAGGATTGGAATCAGACATGGTTCTATCGTACGTCTCCGTCGTATCTATAATTTTTGACTGTTCCATGCCAATATTCTTCAACTTTCATACACTTTTGGCAACTATTTATACTATTTTTGGGACTAACATATTGATCCAGTGCCCAGTGCCAGATCATGTCTGTTGCATGTTTTTTGTTTCGCAGAAACCCAATATCAAACGGAGTTCAAACGGGATAAAAACGGACGGAGATTTTTTTTGGAATACTTATGATTTTTGGGAAGTAAAATCAACGCGAAACAGTGTCTGGGGTGGCCACGAGACAGGGGGCCGCGCCCCAGGGAGGCAGGCGCGCCCTAGGCTCTCGTGGGCCACCCGTAAGGCGGTTGACGCTCTTCTTTTGGCGCAAGAAAGCTAATTTTATGAGAAAGATCTGGGCGAAAGATTCACCCCAATCGGAGTTAAGGATCTCCGGATATTTAAGAAATGGTGAAAGGGTAGAATCTGAGAACGCAGAAAGAGAGAGAGGCAGAGAGATAGATCCAATCTCGGAGGGGCTCTCGCCCCTCCCAAGCCATGGGAGCCAAGGACCAGAGGGGAAACCCTTCTCCCATCTAGGGAGGAGGTCAAGGAAGAATAAGAAGAAGGGGGGCTCTCTCCCCCTTGCTTCGGGTGGCGCCGGAGAGCTGCCGGGGGCCATCATCATCACCGCGATCTTCACCAACACCTCCGCCATCTTCACCAACATCTCCATCACCTTCCCCCATCTCTATGCAGCGGTGTAACACCTCTCTTACCCGCTGTAATCTCTACTTAAACATGGTGCTCAATGCTATATATTATTTCCCAATGATGTATGGCTATCTTATGATGTTTGAGTAGATCGGTTTTGTCCTATGGGTTAATTGATGATCGTGATTGGTTTGAGTTGCATGTTTTATTATTGGTGCTGTCCTATGGTGCTCTCCGTGTCGCGCAAGCGTGAGGGATCCCCGCTGTAGGGTTTGCAATATGTTTATGATTTGCTTATGGTGGGTGGCGTGAGTGAACAGAAGAACAGACCCGAGTAAGTAGGTTGTTTCGTATGGCAGAAAGGGGACTTGATGCTTTAATGCTATGGTTGGGTTTTACCTTAATGAATCTTTATTAGTTGCGGATGCTTGCTAGAGTTCCAATCATAAGTGCATAGAATTCCAAGTAAGGGATGATATGTTAGCTTATGCCTCTCCCTCAAATAGAATTGCAATAGTGATTACCGGTCTAGTAACATAGTCAATTGCTTTGGGACAATTTCACAACTCCTACCACCACTTTTCCACACTCGCTATATTTACTTTATTGCATCTTTTTCTAAACATCCCCTAGCTTTTATTTACGTGTTCTTTATTATTCTTGCAAACCTACCCTATCACACCTACAAAGTACCTCTAGTTTCATACTTGTTCTAGGTAAAGCGAACGTCAAGCGTGCGTAGAGTTGTATCAGTGCCGATAGGACTTGAGATAGTATTTGTTCTACCTTTAGCTCCTTGTTGGGTTCGACACTCTTACTTATCAAAAGAGGCTACAACTATCCCGTATACCTACGGGTTATCAAGACCTTTTTCTGGCGCCGTTGCCGGGGAGTCATAGCTTGGGGTGAATATTCTCGTGTGTGCTTGTTTGCTTTATCACTAAGTAATTTTTATTTGCTGTTCTTAGTTGTTCTATATCTTTAGTTATGGATATGGAACACGAAATACCAAAAAATTAGTTGTACCTACGGAACCAATGGTTGAAGAACCACTCAAAATCTATCACACTCCTGAAGCTTTTTACTTGGATCATCTTCGATACCTTTGTGCTCGTGCTGAAACCCCCACTAGTTTAGTTGAGGGCAAATCTTTAGATGAGCATGCTTGTTTTGTGCGACACCGTATATCTGAAAAAGGGAAACTATTATGGGATCAAATTCAACGTTTGCAATGCTATGCTTGGAATTTACGTGAAATATATGAGTTTACTTGTTGTTCTGAAGACCCTAAGAAACACCTACCCTATCAATGCTTGTTTAGTGATAATGGAATCGTATATTCGTATGCTAAGGGTGTTTACAATTACTATGATGTTCAACAAATTGAAGAATTTGTTGCTTTTAAGGCTGCCTATGATATTGAAGCTTTGTTTGAAAAGTATGAGGCTTTTGATGATGATGGTTATAGGCCGAAAAATCTTGCTATACTTGGATATTGCTATGAAAATTATGAATACAATTACTATATTAATGCTTTTATGAAGAAAGTCAACGCTGTCCAAGAAGAGACTAATATTTTGCAGGAAGCTATGGAAGAAGAAATTGATGAAACAATGAGCTCATTGGATGAAAAAGATGATGAGGAGAGCGAACAACAAAAGGAGGAAGAGCGGATTAGCTAGCCATGCCCACCTTCTAATGAGAGTAACCCTCCAACTCATACATTATTTAATTCCCCTCCGTGCTTACCGAAGGATGATTGCTATGATCTCTTGAATTTGTTTGAAATATCCCGTTTTGATGATGCTTGCTATGCTTGTGGCCAAGATGCCAATATGAATTATGCTTATGGAGATGAACTTTCTATAGTTCCTTATGTTAAACATGAAATTGTTGCTATTGCACCCACGCATGATAATCCTATTATCTTTTTGAATTCTCCAAACTACACTATATCGGAGAAGTTTGTGCTTACTAAGGATTATATTGATGGGTTGCGTTTTACTACTTTACATGATGATTTTGATGAATGTAATATGCATGTGTTTGCTGCTCCTACTTGCAATTATTATGAGAGAGGAACTATGTCTCCACCTCTCTATGTTTCCAACACGATGAAATTGCAAGAAACTGCTTATACTATGCATTGGCCTTTACTTGGTGTGCATGAATTGTTCATTTATGACATGCCGATGCATAGGAAGAGAGTTAGACTTCGTTGTTGCATGACATATGTTACTTTGTGCTCACTACTAAATTACAAATCAATGTTAATTAAAATTGGCTTTGATATACCTTGGGATTCGGGTGGATCCATTACTTGAGCACTAAATGCCTAGCTTAATGTCTTTAAAGAAAGCGCTGCCAGGGAGACAACCAGGAAGTTTTAGAGAGTCATTTATTTATGTTGAGTGCTTTCATATAGTTTAAAAACACAAAAATAAAGAGGGAAACCAAAAACTTTTCAAAAAGGAAAGTGAAAGTGAGAAAGACAAGCATTGTTGAAGTGGGAGCTAGCCTTGAACTTTGTTCATGCTCACGGAAACTTTGTGAATCTTGATTACAGAAACTTTTCAACAAAAATAATTATCCCCTTGTACATTTCCATTGTATTATAAAAATAATGTGCCAAGCACTACTGGAATCAGCTAATTTGCCATCTGCCAGTTCTTTGCCGTCCGCTAGCAGACGGCAAAGAAGCTCTTTGCCATCAGCTTCCAAAAAGCAGACGGCAAAGAACTGGCTGATGGCAAAGACCAAATTTGCCATCAGTCAGTTCTTTGCCATCCGCTAGCGGACGCCTAAGATTCTTTGTCGTCGGCTAGCGGACGGCAAAGAGGGAGGGGCCCCACTGACGAGCTGCAAAAAAAAAACATAACGGTCCCCCTCTTTGCCGTCGGCTAGCTCATGGCAAAGAGGGAGGGCCCCACGTAATGTTAACGGCCGCGCCCCACACCCCCCCTCTCTCTCTTTCTCTCCCACCTCTCTCCACCGCCCCATCGCACCACCCCGCCGCCGTCCCAGCGCCCGTCGCCCCACCACCCCGCCGCCGCCCCAGCGCCCCCAGCCCCGTCGCCCCACCACCCCGCCGCTGCCCCCGCGCCCCCCTGCCCAGTCGCCCCCGCCACCCCCGTCGCCCTGCCGTCTGGGCGCCGCCACGCCCCGGCGCCCCGGCACCTCCGCGCCCCACCGACCCGGCCAGGCCCAGCGCCGCCGCCCCAGGCCGCCCCGCCCCCCTGCTCCGCCGCCCCGCCCCGGTCCTCCGCCGCCCCTGGCCGCACCCCCCCTCCACCCAGGTGAGTCTCTGCTTCCTTTTTTTTCCTTTTTTCTGTTTTTTTAGTTTTAGGTTTATGTTTAGTTTAGATTTAGTTTTAGTTTTATGATTAGTTTTAGGTTTATAGTTATAGTTTTAGTTTAGTTTTTAGGTTTAGGTTTAGTTTAGTTTTAGGAAAGAAGAAGAAGAGAAAAAGAGGAGAGGAGAAGAAGAGGAAGAGGAGGAGGAGGAGAAGAAGAAAGAAGAAGAGGAAGAAGAAGAAGAAAAAAGAGGAGAGGAGGAGAAGAAGAAGAGGAAAAAGGAAAGGAGGAAGAAGAAGAAGAAGAAGAAGAAGAAGGAAAAAAGGAAGAAAAGGAAGAAGAGGAAGAAGAAGAAAAGGAAAAAAAACCGACCCGACACGGTACCTAGACCCCGACCCGGCACCCCGACACGACACCCCGACCCCGACACCCCGACCCCGACCCCCAGAGCCTGACCCGACACCCCGACCCCGAGCCTGACCTGACACCCTGACCCCGACACCACACCCCGACCCCGAAACAACACCCCGACACCGACACGGCACTACCCCGACATCGACACGACACCTCGACCCCCCGACCCCGAAACAGCACCCCTACCCCGACACGGCACCCCAACACTGACAGGACACCCCGACCACCGACACCTCCCGAAAAGGTGTTCTTTGGCCTTCCAGAGGCTGACGGGGTCATATATTTGTGAATTATTAGTTAGCTCATATATTTTTCGATTTTGTTATGAAAAACATCATATATAATTGTGTTGATCGTGTAGTTTTAAATGTGCAATTGTTTCATCGCTACGAGGTTCGGTGTTCGATGACCTCGCCGTGCGTTTGACGAGCTCTGCCCCTTCGTTCGTGGGTGAGCACAAATGACAAGTCCTCCTCCCCCATTAATTATTTGATCTATTCCGATGAAACTTGATAGCTAGCTATATATGTGTCTTGAATCATCAGTATGCGTAACCAATATGTGTCTTCCGTTCGAAAGCGTCATAGTTATAAATATGCATGCATTTGCATATTTATAACCTTGATTCTTTCGAATTGTCCAATGCTATCCATGGATAGCCCGAGTATGTGTAGATTGGGTTCGTTTTCCCATATGCTTTGCTCCGGATCCGACGCATATATTTCGTCAGTGCCTCCCCTGTTGTTCTCCGGGTACACATCCTCTCTGTTTATTGCAGACACGTGTATCAGGAGAACAGCGGGGAGGTGCTGCCGAAATTTTGCGCCGGATCCGGAGCATAGCATGGGAAAATGAACTCAATCTACACATACACGGGTGGGATTAGGACCTATCATTACCTATTATAGTGTAGGTTGCATGGACGTAATAAAATTGACAAAATAGATAAACTGATGAATATATACTTGGTGAATTACATATATAATTGTTGTGTGTCCAGTAGCTCTCAAAGTCAAGATGAGTGACCGTGCGTGGATGTATACCGATCACACTGGTCAGAACAAATGGAGCGCTGAATGGTTCACAAAAACCAAGGGGTTTGTGCAAGCCGCATTTGCAAATGGGCAAAAGAAAACCTGGTGCCCCTGTTTCCAGTGAGGCAATTGGGAAAAGAAGACAGAGGCTAAAATGGGCAAACACCTGCAGAAGAGTGGTTTTACGCCCGATTATACGGTGTGGACATTTCATGGTGAGTCTGCCCAACGTGACCGAGCTGAGGTGGATCATCGTCGCACCGACGAGCATGGTACCGGGATGGAAAACATGGTGCAAGGCTATGATGATGCTCGGGATTCGGACGAGGAGATGGAGGAATCTGCAAAGGCTTTCAATGAAATGTTGGAGTCTTCAAAACGTCCGCTCCACGAGCACACTGAGCTTTGTCAATTGGATGCCATCTCACAAGTAATGGCTCTGAAGGCTCAGTTCAACTTGGGCAGAGAATGCTATGACGCAATTATGACAGTATTTGGACGCTTTCTACCCAAAGGCCATGTAATGCCTGCAAACCTGTACCAGTCGGACAAAATCCTCCGTGCACTGAAGATGCCCTATGAGAAGATACATGCCTGTGAGAAAGGATGTGCCTTATTTAGGCTTGACTATGCGGACTTGAACTATTGTCCCATTTGCAAGTCTTCCAGGTATATTGTGGTAGACAACGGTATGGGTGAGAAGACACAGACCAAAATCCCCGTTAGTGTTCTTCGGTATATGCCAATCATACCAAGACTTCAACGTCTTTTCATGGTCGAAGAGACGGCCAGACAGATGACATGGCACAAAACAGGCAAACGAACCGAACTAGATGCAGATGGGAATCTGATGATGGTACACACATCGGATGGTGTTGCGTGGAAAAAGTTTGGTGAATTACATGCTGACAAAGCGGCAGATCCGAGGCATCCTCGAGTCGGCATCAACACAGATGGGTTCAGTGTGTTTGGTATGACGGCAGCCCAATATAGTGGTTGGCCCGTATTTGTCTTTCCACTCAATCTCCCCCCCAGACAGATTATGCAAAGAAAGAACATTTTCCTGACGTTGATAATTCCAGGACCCAACTATCCGGGCAAAAATATGAATGTGTACATGCAGCCGCTTAAGGACGAATTGCAAGAAGCCTGGGATAATGGGTTCAAGACATACGACGCCTTTAGCAAACGCAACTTCATAATGCGTGTCTGGTACATGTACTCGACGCATGACTTGCCGGCGTATGCGCTATTCGTTGGCCGGTGTGTGCATGGAAGGTTCCCGTGCCCCACATGCAAGGGAGCTCTTGAGTTTCGTTGGCTTCAGGCCGGTCGCAAGTTTTCTTGCTTCGACATGCATAGACAGTTCCTGGATCCTCGCCATAAGTTCAGGAAAGACAAGAAGAACTTCATCAGGGGTAGAGTTGTCAAAAACTCTGCACCACCTGCATTGACAGGACAACAGACCCTGGATCAGTTAAACACTCTCGAGCCAGATCCACAACGTCCAGGGTACTTCAAGGGGCATAATACTAAGCACGCGTGGACTCACAAAACATGCTTATGGGATCTGCCTTACTTCAAAGACCTCCTTTGCCCACACAACATCGACGTGATGCACACTGAGAAGAATATCGCCGAGGCACTTTTTGGTACATTGTTCGGCATAGATGGGAAGTCAAAGGATAATACTAAGGCTAGAGTCGATCTGGAGGCGCTATGTGATAGGCCGTTACAAAACATGAAAGAACCGAAAGGAAAGCAGAACTGGACAAAGCCAAAGGCATGGTTCAATCTTGGAAGGCCAGCTATGAGGGAAATTCTATTGTGGGTGCAACAGCAGTTGACGTTCCCCGATGGGTATGCAGCGAATCTAAAGAGGGGAGCAAATCTTGATAAACTGAAGATATTTGGTCTCAAGAGTCATGATTGGCACATATGGATTGAGCGGGTAATGCCGGTGATGTTGCGTGGCTTCATCCCTGAGGATGAATGGCTAGTACTGGAAGAACTCAGCTATTTCTTCCGTGTTCTTTGTGCGAAAGAACTATCGCCTGGCGTGCTAGAAGAAATGGAAGAGTTGGCGCCGGAGTTGATCTGCAAGTTAGAGAAGATCTTTCCATCGGGCTTCTTTAATCCAATGCAGCATTCCATTTTGCATCTCCCGACCGAGGCAAGATTGGGGGCCCCGTGCAAAATCGTTGGTGCTACCCAACTGAGAGGATGCAGAAGATGCTTCGAGAAAAATGTAAAAATAAACGTAGAATTGAAGCATCGATGGCTGAGGCATTCATCACAGAGGAGGCGGCAAACTTCGTAACAGCGCACTACGAAGCCAAAAATCGTCATTTGCATAATCCAAAGCCTCGGTACAATGCTGACGAGCCTAAAAAGGGTGGATCCAACCTCAGCCTATTCAAAGGGAATCTCGCACCAGCTAGTGTTTCACATCCAGTATCTTTGGATAACGAAGAATGGCGGACCATTTCGTTGTATATCTTCAACAACCTGATAGAAGTGCGGCCGTACATCGAGTAAGTTCTCGGTACATTGTTTCGCAACTTCTATTTCCTTTGAACTACTCTTATTCCTGGATATTTCATACAGTCGATATGTCACCATATTCTCGTATGGAGCGGAGATCCAAAAGGATTCCGTCGAAGAGTATGAGCTTGTCGCAAAGCAAGGAGGTGGCTATCCCAGTTTCATCTCTTGGTTCAAACAAACGGTAATTTCTATTAGACAATTTCATTACATTCTCTAATTTGTGCATAATGCAGCAATCCCCTTTCATATTAAACTTGTAGGCTAATTCAGAGTCTATGGATGCCGAATTGAGACAAGTCGCTAATGGCTTTGACTATAAGGTCCGTTCATTTGACAAGTACGACATCAACGGGTATCGCTTTCGTACCTATGGCAAAGAGCTATCTATGGCCGACCGTCTACAAATTGTTGTGTATCTGCTATCGGCGAAGGAGGTACCGAGTATTATGGGAGAGTTGAAGCAATTTATGAACTTCTGTTCTATGGTGAAAACCCACCGAATGTCATAGTCTTCAAATGTTATTGTTTTCAGCCGAAGGAGACTAGAAGGACTCATGAACATATAGGGCTAGTTGAAATGAACCAAAGCACTCATTTAGATGTTCCTGATGTCTATATTATGGCTCAACAGGTGACCCAAGTATTCTATCTACCGTGGGCCTGCCAAACTAATCCAAATCTGAAAGGTTGGGATGTCGTTTATGAAGTGCCGCCACGTGCTAGACTTTCTCCCCCAAAGGAAGAGGATTATGAACCTCACATTAATCCAGACACATATGAAGGAGAATTCTTCCAAGAGACACGTCTTTCCAAAAAGTGTTTCAAGAACCGCTATACTTCACCCCAAAACATTGAAGTAGACAGCAACAATGAATCCGACATCACCCCAGAGGAGGAACAAGAAGAGCCGGAACAAGAAGAGGTTACTGCTGCGGATGACCTGTCAATGCTTGACCGATTACGTCAAGGTGGCCTTGCACATGTTGATGCCAATGAACCCTATGAGCCCATCATTGATTATAGTGATGATGATGATTATGCATTTATTGATGATACTGATCGAGATTATTAGTAGTGTCAGGTATTCAATTTTTTTATGTTGTACTTGATGATGATACACTTAAGTGATATACATATTATTATTCATGTCGGTACTTTTTTTTTATGTTGTACTAATTTCGTTTATTCTTTGTCATGGCAGGTGTTGAAAGATGGTGGGCGCTGGTCGGGAGCGCGCCGAGGCCCCTTCTTCGTCGGCGCGTAGTGTGAGGTCTTCCATTCCACACGCACCTCTCCGCCGAGCGTTGCTGGACAGTATGGCGACACCACCGGGCCCTTCTTCGTCGACCGCGGTGCCCAGCAGGGGACGAGGGAAGAAGAAGGGCTGAGGTGGAGCACGTGGTCGCGGGAGAGGAGGTAGGGTGGCTCTTACGGCGCCTTCCTCGCCACCGCCCCCAGCTGTTTCACCCAAGCACGTGACTGCTAGGGTGGACTCGGCTGAGGAGGAGGCTGCACGGACTCCGGTCCACGAGCCTCCGGTCCACGGGTCTTCGGCCCACGAGCCTCGGGTCGACGGGCCTTCGGCCCACGAGACCCCGGAGGAGCACACGTCTGGATGGGGTACCTGGTCGGGTCAGCCTGAGGATGGCGGGGAGCCGAATGGCCATGCTGATGATGGCGGGGAGCCGACTGATGAGGAGGGGGAGGAGGGGGGCAATGTCTACCAGCGTGGTGCTACACGGCTCCCGTCCGTGCCGGCGACCCGCAAGCAGAGGTGGTTGATTTTCCCTGATGGGGAGTGGTCAGTGCATTTAATCTTTTTGTACCTTCTGCATTCACGTTTCTTCAAATAACTAATGTGTTGGCCTTGTCATGCTGCAGGGGTTGGGACCACCATGAAAGTGTCCGCCGGCCAAACTCAGTCCTTGGAGTTCTGATTCAGCAAAACTTCCCGGGGTTTGTCACGTTGCCTGGTGAGGGTCGGCTTCCAGAGGTTGGATTGACTTGGGAGCACTACTTGGCTGCCCCGGCCCCGCCGGGTGAGATTATCGACGGTGTGTTGTGCAAGACGAGGGCAGACGTCGTGATCAGAAAGTTCTGGGTAATTGCTCCTTTACGCAATTTAAAATCTTCAACTAGCTAGTTATTAATTGTACTAATCAATATTGTCTCATTTGATTGCAGACATTCTACAAGTGTGAGGAGGGATACGAGGAGGAGACGGATCATGTTATCCACAAGGAGTGCAAGCGCCTACTTCAGAACTTACGGCATGAGGTTCGGGTGCAGGCTGTTCGAGACTACTACGCCGGGAGTGGTATCAAGAAGCCCAAGCAGGAGTGCCGCGATAAGTTCTTGAGTAAGGAGAAGTACATGAAGGTAATTCTTAAGGCCTTAGCGCTCAAGTTTCTATTTGCTAACTTAGGCCCCTCCGAGATGGTGTGCGGATCGGATGGATTGTTGGGAGGTGTTGGTTAATGCGTGGTGCTCAGAAGAATGGCTGGCCACCCACAAAGAGGCCAAGGACAAACGTGCCCAAATGGAAGGTGTGCCACACCACCAAGGCAGCTCCAACTTATTTCAGTACGGGCGGAACTAGGTATGTGGTTTGCTTCATGATTCATGCAATTAATTCATCATGCTAGCTTTAGCCCTTTAATTACTAATTTACTTTGTTTCTCTCTTTCAGGCACGCTACAATAAGGCGGATAAGGTGCCAGAGGTGTACGACCTGTATGCCATGGCCCACACTGGCCCTTACAAGAAAGTCAAGGCATTCTCTGCGTCTGACCTCAATGATCCAAAGAACTTCACCAACATCTCCGCCCACGAGAAGCTCGTGCAATATAGAGATCAGGGGAAGGCGAGGAAAGGGGAGGACTTTAACCCGAGCCAGGGTCCCATTGATACAGAGCTGCTGATGATATCTGGTGGCGGGAGGTCCCATGGCTCCATAGCCATGGGAGATGGACTTATCCGTTGTCCTAGCACTCTCCCGGAGATCAAGGCGCGCCAGTCGAGCTCCGCTCCTGAGATAAGGCCTCGTGAACGGCCAGTCCAACTCGCCATCAAGGTTAGTTATACGTACTCAGCTATCTTTCTCCATTACATTGTGTGCTCTTCCATCAATGATTACAAATGGTCACGTGAGTGGTGTTGCAGGCTGCTATACAGAGTGAGAGAGATAGAACGGAGAAACTTTTGGCGGAGGCGGCGGAGAGGCAGCGGGAGTTGGAGGAGAAGACAACAAAGATGTTGGAGGAGGAGAGGGCACGGAATGACATGCAGGCAAGGGCCATGTACGAGCTCCTTGTGGTAAGTTTCTTCTGCAGATTACTTGCTAGTCTTAACATTTGAGTCTCATTACTAACTAGTATGACTCTGTTGTGAAAACCAAATGTGCAATCTGTGTGCGAGAAGTCCGGTCAGACCGCTCCGCCGATGCCAGTGATTGCTCCTGGGAGCACGGTGAGTTTAATTTGAATGGACATTACTTGCTTGTCTTAACATTTGAGTGTCATAATGCTAACGAGACATTGGAAATGATCTTTGGTGCAGCTTAACTCCAGAAACGCATCGCACGATCCTTCTCCAGCTACCGGCGCGAGCCAGCCCACTCCTTCTCCAGCTACCGGCGCGAGCCAGCCCACTCCTACACCTCCGTGATCACGGTAAGTTTCTCTAGGGTTTTGCTTAACAAATGCATAAAGACCTAGACTTAGCTTTATTTCCTCCAATATTCTTACCATAATGACCTAGAGTTAGCTTCTTTTCCTCCAAAATGACTTCATAAGCTTACTGACCTCATAAACCATCCATTCTACCTAAGTTAGCTCTAAAATGACTCATTTTACCTTAGTTAGCTTACAAGTGATCCAATTTATCCAAGTTAGCTCGAAAATGACCCATTTTAGTTAGATTAGCTCCTAAATGATCCATTTTACCTACATTAGCTTTAAAATGACCCATTCCACCTAGGTTAGCTCCAAAATGACCCATTTCACCTAGGTTAGCTCCAAAATGACCCATTTCACCAAAGTTAGCTAAAAAACGATCCATTTGACCTTAGTTAGCTCAAAAACGTGGCATTTCACCTAGGTTAGCTCATAAACAACCCATTTGACCTAGGTTAGCTCATAAATGACCCATTTCACCTAGGTTAGCTCATAAACAACCTATTTCACCTAGGTTAGCTCATAAACGACCCATTTCACCTAGGTTTGCTCATAAACGACCCATTTCACCTAGGTTTGCTCATAAACGACCCATTTCACCTAACTTAGCTCCAAAATGATCCATTTCACCTAGGATAGCTCATAAACTACCCATTTCACCTAGGTTAGCTCATATACGATACATCTCACCTAAGTTAGCTAATATATGGCATATACTTCTTCTTCTTCTATTCTTTTTCTTCTAGTCTAATTCCTCTTCTAGTCTTCTTTTTCTAACTTTCTTATTTGTCATTTTGCAGGTTTCATTCACTTCACGGAAGCTAGCTTCCTATGATGGATTGCTTGCTTTTTCCTATTTTTTCCTTTGATGCACTTGTATTCTGCTGGCTTGCTATGAAGAAACTTTGCATATTGTAATATGTATGGATCGATGGAACTATGTGATGGATATATATGTGATGTGAAATTTTTGATGGATATATATGTGATAGATATATATGTGATGTGATGGAACTATGTGATGGATGTGATGGATATATATGTGTTGTGATAATTTTTGTTGTGATAATTGTTGGATATAAGAAAAACAGAAAAAAAGAGGCAGTGCAGGCTCTTTGCCGTCCACGGCAGACGGCAAAGATACCTTTGCCTTTGGTGGCAGACGGCAAAGGGGGCACGTGTCGCCCACCTGTGCTTCCTGGGGTGGACCATTTGGCCAATTTGCCGACAGTGGCGGATAGCAAAGCATCGCTGACGACAAAGACTTCGCCTTTGCCGTCCGCCAGGCGGACGACAAACAAAACGGGCGCTGAGGTATCGCTGATGTCACCTGGCGGACGGCAAAGAGGCGCACTAATTTGCCGTCCGCTGGTGGACGGCAAAGGCCGCCGTTAGCCGCCTAACAGAGTGACAATGGAGGACGTGCCACATTTTGCCGTCCCCCCTCTTTGCCGTCAGCCGCTGTAGGCAAAGGGCTCTTTGTCGTCCGCCTTGGAAAGCGGACGACAAAGGACCTGTTTGCCGACCCTATCTTTGCCGTCAGTGTTTGCCGTCCACGGCGGACGGCAAAGTGCTTTGCCGTCAGCCGTCCCTGCCTTTGCCGTCCGCCATGGCAGATGGCAAAGTACTGGATTCCTGTAGTGAAGGTTTGCCTTTAGGATGTTTACATTGCTTGTTGGTTTGTACGGTGCAGGACAAAAACTTTGGCTGTAGTACGCGATTTTACCCTTTTAACTGGAATGTCAATTGGTTCTGATTCCTTTTGCACTGTCTTGATATACAACTTTTTTATTTTTCCTAATTTTGGTAGAATTATTGTTGTAACAGAAGTATGGTGGATGTTCAGATTGCTACAGACTATTCTATTTTTGACAGATTCTGTTTTTTATGCATAGTTTGCTTGTTTTGATGAATCTATCAATTTATATCAGTGGATTAATCCATGAAAAAGTTATGTTACAGTACACAAAATGCAAAAACAAAATATGATTTGGTTTGAAACAGTACTTAGAGTGGTGATTTGCTTTATTATACTAACAGATCTTACCGAGTTTTCTGTTGAAGTTTTGTGTGGATGAAGTGTCTAAGCGAGGATATCTTGATATGAGGAAAAGGAAGAGAGGCAAGAGCTCAAGCTTGGGGATGCCCGAGGCACCCCAAGTAAATATTCAAGGATACTCAAGCGTCTAAGCTTGGGGATGCCCCAGAAGGCATCCCCTCTTTCTTCAACAAGTATCGGTATGTTTTCGAATTCGTTTCGTTCATGCATTATGTGCAAGTCTTGGAGCATCTTTTGCATTTAGTTTTCATTTTTCCTTTATGCACCATGCTGGTATGAGATAGTCCTTGGTTGATTTATAGAATGCTCATTGCACCTCACTTAAATCTTTTGAGTATGGCTTTATAGAATGCTTCATGTGCTTCACTTATATCATTTGAAGTTTGGATTGCTTGTTTCTCTTCATATAGACAACCGCCATTTGTAGAATGCTCTTTTGCTTCACTTATAATTGTTAGAGCGTGGGCATATCTTTTGTAGAAAGAATTAAACTCTCTTGCTTCACTTATATCTATTTAGAGAGATGATAGGAATTGGTCAATCACATGGTTAGTCATAAAATCCTACTTAAACTTGTAGATCGCTGAATACGATATGTTTGATTCCTTGCAATAGTTTTGCGATATAAAGGTGGTGATATTAGAGTCATGCTAGTGGGTGCTTGTGGATTAGTAGAAATACTTGTGTTGAGGTTTGTGATTCTCGTAGCATGCACGCATGGTGAACCGCTTTGTGATGAAGTTGGAGCACAATTTTATTTATTGATTGTCTTCCTTATGAGTGGCGGTCGGGGACGAGCGATGGTCTTTTCCTACCAATCTATCCCCCTAGGAGCATGCGCGTAGTACTTTGTTTTCAATGGCTTGTAGATTTTTGCAATAAGTATATGAGTTCTTTATGACTAATGTTGAGTCCATGGATTATACGCACTCTCACCCTTCCATCATTGCTAGCCTCTTCGGTACCATGCATTGCCCTTTCTCACCTCGAGAGTTGGTGCAAACTTCATCGGTGCATCCAAACCCCGTGATATGATACACTCTGTCACACATAAGCCTCCTTATATCTTCCTCAAAACAGCCACCATACCTACCTATCATGGCATTTCCATAGCCATTCCGAGATATATTGCCATGCAACTTCCATCATCATCATATACATGACTTGAGCATTCATTGTCATATTGCTTTGCATGATCGTAAGATAGCTAGCATGATGTTTTCATGGCTTGTCCGTTTTTTGATATCATTGCTATGCTAGATCATTGCACATCCCGGTACACCGCCGGAAGCATTCATATGGAGTCATATCTTTGTTCCATCGAGTTGTAATATTGAGTTGTAAGTAAATAAAAGTGTGATGATCATCATTATTAGAGCATTGCCCCAGTGAGGAAAGCATGAAGGAGACTATGATTCCCCCACAAGTCGGGATGAGACTTCGGACTTTATGAAAAATAAAAGATGCCAAAGAAGCCCAAATAAAAAAAAGGCCAAAGAAGCCCACCAAAAAGAAAAAAAAAAGGAAAATAAAAAATGAGAGAAAAAGAGAGAAGGGGCAATGCTACTATCCTATTACCACACTTGTGCTTCAGAGTAGCACCATGTTCTTCATAGAGAGAGTCTCCTATGCTTTCACTTTCATATACTAGTGGGAATTTTCATTATAGAACTTGGCTTGTATATTTCGATGATGGGCTTCCTCAAATGCCCGAGGTCTTCATGAGAAAGCAAGTTGGATGCACACCCACTTAGTTTTCAATTTGATCTTTCATACACTTATAGCTCTAGTACATCCGTTGCATGGCAATCCCTACTCACTCACATTGATATCTATTGATGGGCATCTTCATAGCCCTTGATACGCCTAGTTGATGTGAGACTTTCTCCATTTTTGTCTTCTCGTCATAACCTCCACCATCATATTCTATTCAACCTATAGTGTTATGTCCATGGATCACGCTCATGTAATGCGTGAAAGTTGAAAAAGTTTGAGATTACTAAACTATGAAACAATTGCTTGGCTTGTCATCGGGGTTGTGCATGATTAAATACTTTGTGTGATGAAGATAGAGCAACAGCCAGACTATATGATTTTGTAGGGATAACTTTCTTTGGCCATGTTGTTTTGAAAAGACATGATTGCTTTATTGGTACGCTCGAAGTATTATTGTTTTTATGTCAAATGATAGACTATTGCTTTGAATCACACGTGTCTTAATATTCAAGCCAAGATTAGACATATAATCAAGATTATGCTAGGTAGCATTCCACATAAAAAATTATCTTTTTTATCATTTACCTACTCGAGGACGAGCAGGAATTAAGCTTGGGGATGCTGATACGTCTCCATTGTATCTATAATTTTTGACTGTTCCATGCCAATATTCTTCAACTTTCATATACTTTTGGCAACTTTTTATACTATTTTTGGGATTAACATGTTGATCTAGTGCCCAGTGCCAGTTCCTGTCTGTCTGTTGCATGTTTTTTGTTTTGCAGAAACCCAATATCAAACGGAGTCCAAACGAGATAAAAACGGACAGAGATTTTTTTTGGCATATTTATTATTTTTGGGAAGTAAAATCAACACTAAACAGTGTCCAGGGTGGCCACGAGACAGGGGGCTGCGCCCCAGGGAGGCAGGCGCGCCCTGGGCTCTCATGGGCCACCCGTAAGGCAGTTGACGCTCTTCTTTTGGCGGAAGAAAGCTAATTTTATGAGAAAGATCTGGGCGCAAGATTCACCCAAATCGGAGTTACGGATCTACGGATATTTAAGAAACGGTGAAAGGGTAGAATCTGAGAACGCAGAAACAGAGAGAGACAGAGAGATAGATCCAATCATGGAGGGGCTCTCGCCCCTCCCAAGCCATGGGAGCCAAGGACTAGAGGGGAAACCCTTCTCCCATCTAGGGAGGAGGTCAAGGAAGAAGAAGAAGAAGGGGGGCTCTCTCCCTCTTGCTTCCGGTGGCGCCAGAGCGCTGCCGGGGGCCATCATCATCACCGCGATCTTCACCAACACCTCCGCCATCTTCACCAACATCTCCATCACCTTCCCCCATCTCTATGCAGCGGTGTAACCCCTCTCTTACCCGCTGTGATCTCTACTTAAACATGGTGCTCAACGCTATATATTATTTCCCAATGATGTATGGCTATCTTATGATGTTTGAGTAGATCCGTTTTGTCCTATGGGTTAATTGATGATCGTGATTGGTTTGAGTTGCATGTTTTATTATTGGTGCTATCCTATGGTGCTCTCCGTGTCGTGCAAGCGTGAGGGATCCCCGTTGTAGGGTTTGCAATATGTTTATGATTTGCTTATGGTGGGTGGCGTGAGTGAACAGAAGAACAAACCCGAGTAAGTAGGTTGTTGCGTATGGGATAAAGGGGACTTGATGCTTTAATGCTATTGTTGGGTTTTACCTTAATGAATCTTTATTAGTTGTGGATGCTTGCTAGAGTTCCAATCATAAGTGCATAGAATTCCAAGTAAGGGATGATCTGTTAGCTTATGCCTCTCCCTCAAATAGAATTGCAATTTGTGATTACTGGTCTAGTAACATAGTCAATTGCTTAGGGACAATTTCACAACTCCTACCACCACTTTTCCACACTCGCTATATTTACTTTATTGCATCTTTTTCAAAACAGCCCCTAGCTTTTATTTACGTGTTCTTTATTATTCTTGCAAACCTACCCTATCACACCTACAAAGTACCTCTAGTTTCATACTTGTTAGGTAAAGCGAACATCAAGCGTGCATAGAGTCGTATCAGTGGCCGATAGGACTTGAGATAGTATTTGTTCTACCTATAGCTCCTTGTTGGGTTCGACACTGTTACTTATTGAAAGAGGCTACAACTATCCCGTATACCTGCGGGTTATCATTCTACTGTTGGAACAGTGCTCCTGCTGATGAAAATCCTCTACCGGGTTATCGTGCTTACCGGCTTAGCAATGAACATCCACTGCCTTAACGGCTTACTGCCGAAGAACGATCAACATATGAACCACAACTTTCTAAGCTCCGGGATCTTATGGGAAACGGTTTAACCGGTATTGACCTTGTCCGTTGCTGGGTTTCATGGGGTATCTTGCCCTTAAGCCGCCGCACCAGATTAATGTACGAATATTCTGGGGATATTAAGGATCCTCAACGGCACACTGAAATACAGATGACTGATGATGAGATCACAGAGTCTGTCAAAAAGATGCTAGATGAACCGATATCTGAGTGCAACAAGACTGGGTTGCGTCCCTTTTACGCATCCAACAAACCGCCAGCTATAAGAATTTATCTTTCTGCTTTTTAATCCGTCTCCCTTTTGACACTTTCTGATAGTCTTCTGTTTATCCTTACAGGACGAAGATCCGTTCTGGAAGAGGAAAACTCACGACAAGCCGGCAAAACCACAAGACAAACCGGCGAGAGCACCTCATGCTAAGAGCAAGGCCACAAAGAGGCCAGCAAAGAAGAAAACCGCCGAGTCCTCTGATCCGCCCGAAGATGTTGATGACTCTGAACCAGAGGTAGAACTTGACTCCCTTGGTTCATTTTTCATGCATCTTATTGACAATGATCATTATCAGGATGATGCGGAAGCCAGCCGTGCTGACCATGTAGAGGTAATCTCCCTTTCCTCCAATTCAGATCTTGTGCCAGTACGAAAACTCCGTCGTGCAGTCCAGAAAGTGAAACGTTCACATCCTCTCACTCATTTCGATCCACACTTTTCTTTGAAGACACAACACCCTGAAGCTCATCACACAACCCGGCATAGTGGCCAACAAGTCACCTCCACCGGTTTACCAGACACACTGGTTCAGAAGTGTCGTGCAGAGGTCTCTTGTACTAACAAAACTTATCCCTTGGCGGGTTATTTTCGATACCCTCTGAATCTGTCTGATTCGAATTATCAGGGAACTTCCAATTCATCTTCTGGCGACTCATCAACCACACAGATGCCTCCCCTCAAAACCGTCCCTGGGTAAGTATAGTAATTCTAGCTTTGCTTTCTTACGTCGGTTTACCATATTAACCTCTGTTTGTTATTTGCAGCGCCAAACCCCGACTCAGCAAAAAAGCCAAATTGAGTGCTCCCACTGAGGAGAATCTGTCTTTTGAACCGGAGAGGACCTCAGAAGCTGCTGATGGAGATACTGATATTGCGTTGGATGATCTTGTGCCACAAGGTCAGGACACTTATGTTGATCCGCCGGAGGTTAACCCGGCTAGCCCTCATGCTGATCCGCCAAGCCCAGCCAAGGATGAAGACGATATAACAAGCCCAGCCAGGAATACTGACAATCCTCCAAGCCCAGCAAAAGGTGGTGATGATGATGTTGTTATTACTGGTACTGGTCATACCGTTCCTGGCAACCCTGTCGCTTTGTCCAAGCACAGTGCCAAAACAGAATTTGCTTCTATGGAGAAAGGCAAATGGAAGACTGATTTTTCAAGCTGTGCTCATCACAATGCTCAGGAACTCCACTCTGGATATCTAAACCTCCTTTACACAAGTCGTGATGATGAGGCCGGTTTAGTCAACTTGATGAAGGAGCGCTATGAGGTAACTTCCATTCAAACATTTTATAAATTTCCTTTGTGCTTTATATCAACTCCATTGTAGCCCCCAAGGGCCGATTTATCTCTTCAATATGAACCGTGACTTTTGATAAAAAGACTTCAACTGTGTAGCCCTCAAGGGCCGGTTTATCTGTTCAAGATGAACCCGGACTTTACTATTGCATAGGCAATCCGCATTAAACTCCTTCACCTTCGGTTTATCTGATCAATTAAGAATTAGCCCCCAAGTGCCAAGATTAATACTTGTATTGAGCCTTGGGACTTAAAATGTCAGTTAAGAAGAAGAAATGCGCATTAGCACCCAAGTGCCAAGTATATAACTTGTTATATACTTGGGACTTTTTGAGAAAATATCTGTCTTTTGCAGGCTGGCCTGAGCAACAAAGATTGCCAAATCGCCGATCTTCAAGAAAACATCAAATCCCAGCAAGGAGAAACTTCCAAGGCCAAGGATGAATTGAAGGGCGCTTTAACTGCCATGGAGCAATTAAAGGATGGCTTCGAGAGCGAGCGGGCAGAGTGGGAAACTGAGAAGGCTGCTCTGGTAAAACGGGCTGAAGATGCTGAGGCAGCTCTTAAACCGGTGGCAGAAGAGCTAACTGGTTTAAAGCGTCAAGTCAATGCTATGACCTCTGCTATATTTGGTGAGTACTCTTTTCAAGAGCCTTTCATAATCATCTTTGAAACTGCTGGTTTAACAGTAAATTTTTAAACCGTTTCAGGTAGTCGTGTTGCTCATCGGGGCTCAGACATGCGTAAAAAATAGAAAGCAGCCTATACTTTGATAGAACAACTGTATACCGGTGCTCAACGAGTCATCTACGCAGCCTCCTACAATAAACCGCCGCCAACCTTGATCAAGGATACATTGGCTAAATTATCTATGACACCTGCGCAGATAGAGGAGGTAAAGCGATCTGCTGCAAGGGCTGGCGCTCTATCAGCACTGACTCAAGCCAAAGCTTGGATAGCTGATCTTGATCTGGAAGACATCGGGAAAGGCTATCCTAGCCAACAAGAAGACGGGTCAGAATTTGATAGTGAAGCCCTCAAAGCCCTGACAAAGGAGATGCGCCCGCTTGCAAGCAAATTAGCCGAAGAAGTTGACTTGTCTGTCCACCAGTCCAACTATGATGCAGACAACAAACGGGTTGATGCATCGGTGAAAGAAGCACAGAATCTTATCCCGTCAATCCGTAAGCACACTTATGCCCCTGACGTTGAACCGTGCAATCTTATAAGCGACGAAGTTGTATTCCAAGATTTAACCGGGATTGATTGGGCCACCATTGACTTTCAGCCACTGGGTGGGGAGGAGGAGGTTGAACCGACGCGAGATGATCCATCAAGTTCAAGTCAACCTGGTGACGAATCATAATCCACCAGCCTGCTTTATCTCCGCAGATTGCGTTCTGGGCAACAAACAACTATTCTTTTGGGCATCAAATCGCCTTGTAATAGGCTAGTTGAAATACTTTGACCTTCTGCCATCGTGCACTGCTACATGATAGTGTGTAATCCGTCATGATTGTTGCTATGCTTGCTTATGTGCCTTAGTACTTTCATGAAATCCTGCCTTCTGCAGTTGAGAAACTTAAATGTGCGGGTTATGATACCCAATACAGAACCAGAGTTTTTATAACCAAGGCTGTAAAGCAATGAAATATGAAATATATCATACCTGTGATATTGAATCATATTGTTGGTTTACCAATTTGCATAGTGAGGGTGAGAACCCAAATCTTGAATGTTGATAACTCCCACCACGTTGTGCGGGTGCATAATAAACCATGTCGGGTTATGATAAACACCAGATGATCATCCTAGCGATTTATAGTCAATGCCAGACCGGGCTAAGAAAACTCTGGTTTATAATTGAGTTTGTACTAACAACTGATAGTTGAAAGCTTGTGCCGGGTTAAGAAACACCATACTAATGAAATGACTTATAAACATGCTGGGTCAATGGACGTCGGTTTACCTTAAACCCTTATCAAAGGAGAGAAAACTTCGCAAAAACAAAATCAAATAAAAAATTTGTAGTCGAGGCTTTTCAAGGGCTGCCAGGCCCAAATTCGAGGCTTTTCATGGGCTACCAGGCCGCTGAGTTAAACCATTTGACAAAGCCTTTTAAGATGGGCCTCCAATTAACCAATCGTCGTTTTAACTTTGACAAGTTCAGGCTCTGTATAAGATTGACTTGTCAAACGTTCGGCGGGTCATACCAGGATTACCTGGACAGGAGTGGCTTACATGATGAAGCCAGGTTAACCCGGGGTTTTAGGTGAATACACCAGGCTTCCAAGCCGTGGCTTGACAGCCTATTACAAGGGTCCTTTCAAACTCTTTGTTGCTTTGCACAAAGAGCCCCCAAGTAATGTTGTGAGTTGTGCTCAATGGGTGCCTATGTTTGAGTTATGCTTTAGAAACAATACTCTCTTTGGCCCCTTGGGTGTGAATCTCTCAAACTTTGTTGTGGCATGATAGCCGGTTTAATGGGCAGAGGACGTTGCTTTATAAGCAGAAGCCCCCTTGTAACCAAGAAATATTGGAAGAACGGCAGAGGCCCTGCTTGTAGCAAGGATGTCGGTTTATTATATTGATCATAATATATACATTGTCAAAATATGTACATAATGGGAGCCTATGGCTCAGGTGTAGTAAGGCCGTAGATGAGCGATATTCCACGGCCGACGGGTCTCCTCCTCCGATTTGCTTGAGTCTTTGTGCTCTCGAACATCGATGAGGTAGTATGATCCATTGTGCAGATTCTTGCTGACCACAAAGGGCCCTTCCCAAGGTGGGGATAACTTGTGCCTATTGGTCTGATCCTGGATGAGCCGGAGCACTAAGTCGCCTTCTTGAAAGGTTCTTGTTTTAACCCGGCGGCTGCGATAACGCCACAGGTCTTGCTGATAAAACACCGAACGAGCCAACGCCATGTCCCGTTTTTCATCTAACAGGTCCAGTGCTTCTTGACGTGCTTGCTCATTGTCCGCTTCAACATAATTGGCAACCCGGGGCGAGTCAGGACGAATATCGCTTGAGAGTACCGCCTCTGCCCCGTAAACCATGAAGAAAGGTGTATAACTCGTAGATCGATTTGGGGTGGTGTTGATACTCCATAGAATGGAAGGCAACTCCTCCAACCAACAACCCGGCGCCCGTTTCAAAGGGACCATAAGCCGAGGCTTGATACCCTTTAAAATTTCCTGATTAGCTGTCTCCGCTTGACCATTAGATTGGGGGTCGGCTACTGAGGACACATCAAGCCGAATGTGCTCACGCTGACATAACTCTTCCATAGCTCCCTTGGAGAGATTCGTGCCATTATCTGTTATAATACTGTGTGGGAAACCAAACCGCAAGATCACCTTTTTCATGAACTGAACCGCCGTGGCTACATCACACTTGCTTACTGGCTCTGCCTCCACCCACTTGGTGAATTTATCAACCGCCACCAGGAAGTGAGTTTTCTTATCCTTGGATCTCTTAAAAGGCCCAACCATATCCAGCCCCCAAGTTGCAAACGGTCAGGTAATTGGAATCATCCTCAACTCCTGAGCCGGAACATGAGCTCGACGTGCAAACTTCTGACAGCCATCACACCTTCGGACCAGATCTTCCACATCAGCATGAGCTGTTAACCAATAAAAACTGTGCCGGAAAGCCTTAGCCACCAAGGATTTTGAACCGGCATGATGACCACAGTCTCCTACATGGATCTCACGTAGAATCTCACAGCCTTCTTCAGGACAAACACAACGCTGGAACACACCTGAGACAGTGCAATGGTGTAACTCGCCATTGTGAATAACCATGGATTTGGATCGCCGGATTATCTACCTGGCCAAAACTGCATCTTCTGGCAAGTCGCCCCGGTTCATATATGCCAAATATGGAACTGCCCAATCCGGAATAATATGTAAAGCAGCCACCAATTGTGCCTTCGGATCAGGAATAGAGAGGTCCTCCTGTGTAGGCAACTGAACTAACGGGTTGTGCAAATCATCTAGAAAGGTATTGGGTGGCACCGGTTTTCGTTGAGATTCCAGCCGGCTTAAAGCATCTGCTGCCTCATTTTTGCACCATTCAATGTGCGCAACTTGATAACCCTTGAAGTGACCAGCGACAATATCCACCTCTCGTCGGTAAGCCGCCATGAGTGGATCCTTGGAATCCCAAGTACCTGAAACTTGCTGGGCCACCAGATCGGAGTGCCCAAAGCATCGTACCCTGCTTAAGTTCATTTCCTTAGCCACTCGAAGACCATGGAGTAAGACCTTGTACTCAGCTGCATTTTTAGTACAAGGAAACATTAGGCAAAGAAAATAATGAATTTTATCACCTCGAGGTGAAGTAAGGACAACTCCAGCCCGCGAGCCCTCCAATTGCCTGGACCCATCGAAGTGGATAGTCCAGTATGTGCTGTCCGGTTTGTCTTCCGGTGCCTGCAACTCTGTCCAATCAATGATGAAATCCACAAGGGCCTGGGACTTGATAGCTGTTCAAGGCATATATCTCAAACCTTGTGGTCCAAGCTCAAGAGCCCATTTAGCAACCCGACCAGTTGCCTCCCTGTTCTGGATTATATCCCCCAAAGGAGCGGAACTGACCAATGTGATGGGATGGCCCTGAAAGTAATGTTTAAGCTTCCAACTTGCCATGAAAACCCCGTACACCAACTTCTGCCAATGCGGATATCGTTGCTTTGACTCAATGAGCACTGCCTTGATATAATAAACCAGCCTTTGAACCGGGTATTCCTTCCCAGCCTCCTTGCGCTCCACCACAATAGCTACGCTGACAGCCCGGGCATTAGCAGCCACGTATAACAACAGTGGCTCCTTATCAACTGGAGCAGCGAGAACCGGCAGTTCAGCCAACTGCTTCATTCAGTCCTCGAACGCTGCATTAGCAGCATCACTCCATACAAAATTGTCTGTCTTCTTCAACATTTGATACAGAGGGATCACCTTCTCTCCCAACCTGCTGATAAACCGGCTTAGAGCCGCAATATGACCCGCCAGCCGTTGAACATCATTGATACATGCCGGTTTAGCCAGAGACGTAATAGCCTTGATCTTTTCCGGATTAGCCTCAATGCCCCTGTTAGACACTAGAAAACCCAAGAGCTTACCTGCCGGAACACCGAAAGCGCACTTGTCCGGATTGAGCACCATCTTGTAGACCAAAAGATTGTCAAAGGTCTCCTTCAAGTCATCTATCAGTGTCTCCTTCTTCCTGCATTTTACCACAATATCGTCCACATAAGCATGAGCATTGCGCCAAATCTGAGTATGAAGACAATTCTGCACACATCGCTGATAAGTTGCCTGGGCACTCTTGAGCCCGAAGGGCATAGATACATAACAAAAGGCTCTAAAGGGAGTGATGAAGGTTGTCTTCTCTTGGTCCTTAACTGCCATTTTGATCTGATGATAACCAGAATCAGCATCCAAGAAACTCAAACGTTCAGAACCCGCCGTAGCATCAATGATCTGATCAATAAGAGGGAGAGCAAAAGGATCAGCCGGACAAGCCTTGTTCAAGTCCGTGTAATCCACACACATTATCCAAGTGCAATTTTTCTTAAGCACTAGCACCGGATTAGCCAGCCACTCTGGATGAAAAACTTCAATTATAAACCCTGGTGCTAAGAGCCGGGCTACCTCCTCACCAATAGCCTTGCGCCTTTCTTCATTGAAACGGCGGAGAAACAGCCTGACCGGTTTAAACTTAGGATTAATATTGAGATTGTGCTCAGCGAGTTCCCTCCGTACACCTGGCATGTCAGAAAGTTTCCATGCAAAGATGTCCCGGTTCTCACGGATGAACTCGATGAGTGCACTTTCCTATTTCTGATCTAGAGTAGTACTGATACTAAACTGCTTGGATGAATCGCCAGGAACAAAATCAACCAATTTAGTCTCATTAGCCGGTTTGAACTTCAGGGTCGGGTCAAGCTCTGTGGTGGGCTTCTTCAGAGGACTCATATCTGCCGGATGAACATTATCCTTGTAGAACTTCAACTCTTCCACTGTGCAAACCGACTCAGCATAGGCCACATCACCCTCTTCACAGTCCAAAGCAATCTTACGACTCCCGTGCATTGTGATGGTCCCCATATGACCCGACATTTTGAGCTGCAAATAAACATAACAGGGCCTTGCCATGAACTTTGCATAGGCTGGTCATCCAAACAGGGCGTGATATGGGCTTTGGATTTTCACCACCTCAAAGGTCAAGGTTTCTGACCTGGAATCATGCTCATCACCAAACACAACCTCCAAAGCTATCTTGCCAATCGGATACGCTGATTTACCTGGTACCACATCGTGAAAAATAGTGTTTAACGGTTTAAGATTCTTATCCGTCAATCCCATGCGACGGAAAGTTTCATAATACTGAATGTTGATGCTGCTCCCTCCATCCATGAGTAGGTGAACTTATAACCCTCCACCTGAGGTGCCACCACTAAAGCCAGATGACCCAGATTATCAACCCAGGGCGGATGATCTTCTCTGCTCCACATGATGGGCTGCTCAGACCAACATAAGTAACGGGGTACTGCCAGCTCAATAGTGTTGACTGCCCTCTTGTGAATCTTCTGATCGTGCTTGCACAAGGTAGTGGTAAAAACATGATACGGCCCGCCATTCAACTGCTTTGGGTGACTCTGATAACCTGATTGCTATTGATTCCCCTGATTGTTCTGCTGGTTTTGACCACCTTAGTTGTTCGGGTTACCCTGATTACCCTGAAATCCTGAGTTTGAACCGCCTCCACCGTAACCCGGGCCGTGAGACCCTAGACCTGAACCGCCAGATGGACCTTGATCATACCGGAAGAGATCAGAGTTTTTGAATTCCCTCATCATGAAACAATCCTTCCAGAGGTGCGTGGCTGGAACCTCCTTCATCTCGTGCTTTGGGCAGGGCTGGTTTAACAGGCGCTCCAGATTCATGCCTCCACCGTGCTGGGGCGGTTTACCCTTACCACGCTGCGCATTGCCCTGCACATTGGTGTTAGCCACAAAATCCGAATTGTCTGCTTTACGCTTACCATTGTTCCCATGTCTTGCCTGGTTATGCTGTCCTTTTGTGCCGGCATTCTTATTCCCCTTCTCCGGCTTCTCATTGTCAGAATCGGGATCCTTGGTATTATCAGAATCGGCATACTTAACCAGAGCTGCCATGAGCGTACACATATCATTGCAATGACGCTTGAGCCGTCGCAACTTCATCTTTAGCGACTTAAACCGGCAATTGCCCTCCAATGTTACGATTGCCGTATCAGCATTTATGCGGTCCGACAAATGCAGGATTTCTAAAACCCGGCGCACCTAATGCGTTGTTGATTCGTTCTCTCCTGGAACACGAGTAGCCAGATCCACAATCGACATGGGTTGCTTGCATTTATCCTTGAAGTTTGCTATAAACCGGCCCTTCAACTCGTCCCAAGAACTGATCGACTTGACGGGCAAACTCTTTAACCAGGTGCGAGCCATTCCATCTAACATCATGGTGAAATATTTCGTGCACGTCGCTTCATCCACATCCAACATCTCCATTGCCATCTCATAACTTTCAATCCACGCTTCGGGGGGTAAATCGGCGGTATAATTAGGCACCTTACGCGGACCTTTGAAATCCTTAGGTAGCCGCACATTACGTAGAGCTGGCATAAGACACGGCACTCCCCAAGAGCTAAAAGCCAGTCCCCGTTCAACTGATGCCGCTGGTTGAACCGGAGCGGTTTGATGATTCTGGTACTGTGCTGCCAACTGTGCTGCTAACTCTGCCTCCCGTCGTGCTCTGCCATTGTTTACCACATCCTGAGCGTTCAAACCCCCACGCGCCGGATTAGGCCCTCGAGGGGCGTCACGGTGCCGTGCACTGCTTGACACAGCTGGTTCGTCAATGTGCCGGGTATAACTCTTGCTTGGCCGAGGGGTTGAATGTATTCTGTCTCGGCTGTAGGAATAAGCCTGCTGCTGCACAACAGCGGTTTGAAGAAGATCCTAGGCCCATCGCCTTTCAACCACCGCCAGCGAGTCACCCTCCATCGGAATAGCTGCCAAACGAGATGCCACAGCAATCATGTTATCCAAAGGGCTAGAAAAATGACCCGGCGGCATTGATACATATTGCGGCATCTGTCCTTCGAGGCGGGTCCGTTATTCGTGGCTGACCCGGCACTGTCCCGGGTTCCTCGGTTCGGTTCACTTCTACCGGATTACCTGGCCCGACTCCTGGTGTATTGAAGAGATTCATTCCTTCGTAAACCAGCGGCAGACGAGACCGGTGCTTCCTTCTCATTACTTCGTTTGACGCGTTCTGATCCAACATGAGCCGGTAATTCTGCTCCTGGATCTGCTGTGACTGGGCATCTAAAGTGGCCCGCTCTTCAGTCATCCTGGCTTCCTCAGCCGCCAAGTCCTCCTTGACCTAAGTTATCTGATCCTTCAGCTTTGTAACCTCCACGTTATGCTGATCCTGAGTCTCCGGGGTGACTGTCGTGGTTAACAGAGTTGTCCAAGCATCCAACATACCGGAAAGAACTTGAGCCGGCCGGCGTGCAGGGCCTCCTGCCCCGGCTGCCGATCCGGAAATCATTGTTGCTGCATATGAAGACTGCAAGGTGGGCTGCGTACCGGCCATGAAGATCGCAACACGGTTCGGCGGTTCAAAGGGGTCCGGAATACTGTCGCCATCGGAACAACCCCCAATCCGGCCATCTTGCAATTGGTACAGCGACTCGGTTTCGCCAGTGGATGACTCGCCATCTGAGTAGACGGCCATCTCACCGTCGGACACCGGTTCAAATTCCTCACCCTGGATGAATCCTACGAATGCATGCTTCATGGAAGGTTGAACCCTGGCAGGACTTGCACGCTGAGCCGTCTCGACGAGGTCGGTGGAGATGTCCGGTTCAGGGCCCGGTTCGCCGATCTTGCTGATGAAAACGTGAATTCCGCCAAAGGGGACCCGGTACCCATACTCAATTGAGCTAGCCTTGGGGCCCCAGCCTGCATCGTCGATGTAGAGCTTGCCGCGACGACTCTTGGTCATCCGGCCAACCGCGTATCCCTTGAGTCCTTCAAAGCTGCCCTTTAAGAACTCGAAACCATCGTACGATAGCCCCACGATCGGCGCAAACTGTCGAGGAATTAACACGTTAGATGTCCTAGTGAGATGATTTAGTCGTGGAGCCATCGCAACGAGATTAGCAAAAAGGGGTTAAACCGAACAAAGGACACGGGGAGTTTATACTGGTTCGGCCCCTTGCGGTCAAGGTAAAAGCCTACGATCCAGTTGTTGTGGGATTGATTTCTCTCGATGAGCAGGGAGCGAATCCGCTTTACCTATCTCTTGAGTTGTTATTTTCCTATCCCTGAACCGCCGCCGGGTCGTCCCTTTATATACACAGGTTGACGCCCGGCGGTTTACAGAAAACCGAGGCCGGCTCATACACGTGTCCGGCTCGGTTTCGACCTTTCCTAACTTACAGCACAAGTTTACACATCTCATGCCGGTTTACAATTATGGGATCAAACTGCCCTTGAGCCCTGGACCTCTAAGCTTCAATGGTAGAGCGCCATATTCCTTGTGTTCATGGGCTTCAATACGGATGAGCGTAAACCGGACCCTTCTGGGCGGTTTACACTCAGTAGTTATATCCCCAACACCAGGGCTGCACCTACCTTTCTTTTGTCAAACTCCTATGGCTAAGTGAGGGTGATAAAGCCTTATAGTCCGATTGCCTGGTTTGTTACTCTGAACACCACCTTCAAGGACCCAAAACTGGGGTAAAAAGTGCTCAGGTTTATCCCGAACACCAAGTTCTTCCTACATGGGGGCAGAAGCCGACGACTGGCCAACTCTCAGGATTAATATATAAAACGGCCGCACAGGAGGTACAATTTTCAAATAACAGGCACTATATCATATAAATGACCTTGTTCAACACTACATATGATAATATTAATGTATTCATGGGAATATAATATCCTTGGCACATTGCTCCTCTACAAGGCGGGATCCTTTCAGGACATTGTCATAATATAACTCGGGCTTGTGGTGCTCCTTCCCCGCAGGCGATCCTTCGGTCATCAGCTTTTCGGCATCCATCTTCACCCAGTGCACTTTTGTGTGGGCGAAGGCCATTCAGGCACCTTCCATGCAGACCGACCGCTTGATGACTTCAAGTCGAGGGCAGGCACTTATAAGCAGCTTCACGAGCCCGAAGTAGCTGCTGGGAATCGCCTCGGCGGGCCATAGCCGGATAATTAAATCCTTCATGGCTAGTTCGGCCGCCCTATGCAGCTCGATCAGCTGTTTCAGTTGATCGGCAAAGGGCACTGGATGCTCTGGCCAGAAGAGCTTCTCCATAGAGGCCCTTTCTTTGGCTCGGTAGAATTGTGCGGCATCAGATACGCTGCGCGGCAGTTCCGCAAACACCCCTGGAGAAATCTGAATTCGGATTAGTAACATGATCTTCTTCCTTTAAATATTTGCTTTACATAGAAAAAGCCTTACCCGTCGGGATCTTTCTGGCCTCTTGGATTTCCTGCAGGGCGCCTAGGGCTTTGCCCTGGGCATCGTGTGCGGCTTGTCGAGCCTTGGTGAGTTCGGATTCTTTCTCTGTTAAACTCTGCTCCAAGGTCTCACATTTCTTCGCGGCCTCTTGGAGCTCTTGCTGAACTTCAATAACCCTGGCCTCATGCTTTTCACGAAGGGCCTGCTCTATGGTTGCCTTCTTCTTGGCCTCGGCCATTGCTTTCTTAAGAGCCTCGACTTCGGCCGTCGCTCCTAGGGCACATCATGAAATTTTTTCGTTATACTAAATTATTCATTCGTGCTGAATGCGAACAAGGTTTTTGCATACCTTGGTTATCTTTCAACTGCTTCTTCACTTGGCCAGGTTCTTCTTCGGCCCGCTCTAGACTCTGCTTCAGTCCAAAGACTTCTGCAGTCTGAAAGGTGGCAGTCACTACAGACGCCTGCTTAGAAAAAACAAAAGAGGGAGAGGTACCACAAGGTAAGTCTCCTGAGAACATATATTTGATCCTCTATCCGGTTTTTTCTTTTGAACACCGAATAGTGTATCAGGGGCTACTATCTATACTATGACACTCTCTGAAACCTCACAACATACCTCAAATCCCGTTATAAGGCTGATGCAGGCTTCAGTCAGCCCGCTTTTGGCAGACTGAATCTTCTCAATCACCGCACCCATAAGGGCACGGTGTTCTTCAACGATGGAGGCGCTCTTCAGCGCTGCTGATAAGATATCCGGCACCTCTGGTTGGGAAGAGGTTGCCGGCGGAACAGGCGCACCCCCTTCTGTAGAGGGAGGTTGCCCGCCTGAAGCCGGAGCCGTGTTGGTCTCCGGAACTGTGTTTGGCTGGGGGCCAAATTCAAGATAACCCCCTCCGTAGGTGTCCATGGGAGCCTTATCCCCCGTGTGTCTGACCGCCGAGGTTTGACCCTCTAGCGTTGCCTTGATGGTCTCCCCACCCCCTCCTCGGGCTGGGTCCCTTTGGGACGATACCCTGGTGTAATTCACGTGTTTTGGGAGGGGATTGTCGGGGGTGCCCCGCTGTCCATAGCATCCAAACCAAGTGAATCCTTCGATGAGGATTGTTCGGCGCGGGACCTCACTGGACTGCAAAAAAGGTGTGACTCAATGCGATTAAACGTTATACGATAGTGAGTCTGGATGCACAAACGTGTCCGGGTTTTATATACACACGATTTCACCAGGGGCTGGACACTAGGATCCCACTCCGGGCTGTTGTCGGTGGCGGTGGCGGATTCCTCCAGAAAGGGAGTTTTTCCCTTCTTAGGCGACTCAGCCGCCAAGTGTGTGGAGGCCATCTTTTTCTTTCCCCCTTGCTGGGGGGGTCGACTTTCCTCCTCTTCCTCTTCCTCTTTGGGGGGAGAGTGGACCTCGGATTCTTCGGATATTATGTCCAAAGTGCCTTGGCGATGAAGGCTGCCCCTGGTCTCTGTGGCCTCTTTCTCGGCTTTCTTCTTCGGTGCCTTGTAAGGCGTCGGGACTAGCATCTTCGTCAAAAGTGGGCCGGCTTGTTCTTCTGGCAGCGGGGCCGGCCAGTAGATCCGCCATGCCTTCTTTGTCCAGCCCTAGGAGAGTTGTGGGAAAATACATTAAGCGTTTCCCTTCACTACAAGAAATATGTCAACTTGTGACCTTGACTATTGGTCACTGAAAGGTCATTGTTTTTCATTTGCGACATTTTTGTGACCAAAAATAGAAGGTCAAAAGCAGACGGTCGTAAACTGAAATTAACATAGAAGGTCGTAGACGTTTACGACCAAAACAGAAGGTCGTTGAACCCATGACCTTTTGTTTTGGTCACTAGCTGTCTGCCCAGGCCACGTCGGATCCGACATGGCAATCTGACATTGCAAAACTACGACCAATTCAAAAGGTCACTGACAAGATTCAGCCTGGTCCATTTCGATGCTTTAGATGGGCCAAGCCCATTAATTCATCCTTTTTATATTATTTTTTTCTCTCAATTCTTGTGGGCTACTTGGGCCAAGCCTTGTGTTTCAGCTTCTTTATTTTTGGGCCTTGGCCTTCTTACAATCAATTGATTTTCTATTTTCAGTCATCATATTTTGGAGCTAGTCCCACTAGTCAGATGGGTCCCACAAGTCATAATGTCATACATGAGTCCCACATGTCAGAAATTTCAAAATTGCTCAGATTATATTCATAAGTGGGTCCCACTGGTGAAGTTTACATATCCTATCAACATACATAACCACTATTTCAAACAGCCACTATTTCAAACAGGACAGAACAAATATAGTTCGTCAAATAACACTACATTAGCCTTTTACACTACATTAGCCTTTTACAATCTACTACAGAGCCAAAAGAACTCTTTGCAAAGTACGGCTTCACTACTTCGCACTTGGCTTCACGGCTTCACACTCAAAAAAATTAGTGCTCTAGCTCCAGTAAAAGAGCGAACATAAAGGAAAAAAATTAGGCCTTGAGCTCCTGAAAAAGAGTGAACATAAAGGAAAAAAGTAAGAAAACTATACAGGAAAACAAGTAGAGTGTATTGAGCATATATATGTTGTCCATATCTGTTGTCCCTGGAAGGCGAACACATACAACAGCAAGAACAACAGGCAAAATTATACAGGAATAGAGCATGGAAGCGGATTAACTATTTGGAACCAAAAACTGAATCATTGCAGATCAAATTACATAGGAACAAAATGTAGAAGCAGATCATATGGAAGCAAAACCAAATCATTACGGAGCACATAATAAAACATGAATAGAAAGAAGCAACTAGGTAACAATGAACATGTTCATCTTCAATTGGTGTCTCATTCTAAATATTCATGCACATTAGGTTGTGGGCATTTCAGGCACAAAACTTAAACCAATCTAATTCAGATGCATATATCACATTTTGTTGGTTATATTACTCTTCACATACTAGACGGCGAGAACCTGAATATGCACTACTCAGCCATTCCATACTTTCAAGATATAGTTCACTACTCAGCCATTCAAACACATGCATCAATACTTCTTATAAAAAGGCACTATGCATAGATAAAATTCATTTCCATAGTAATAGGCACTGTGCATGATTCAGAAGGGAAGTTCCTAGAATAAAATAGTTACACATAGCAAGATCTCAAAAGCATTGCCACTGGACCTCAATTGATCTCACATTCTGAAACAGATCGGATAGTTATCTAAAGCATTGCCACTGGATCTCTGTAATTCTAAAGAAATTGAGAGTGGAGCAAATCTCTAGACAGTAATGCCCCACAGAAATGAAACTTTGTAATGCTCAAGTTTCAGCTATTAGGGATTACAGAATTTTAGATGTGACAAATTCTTCTAGTTGCACTTATCACAGATAGAAGAGTTTATAGTGAAGAATCCTTTTCAAATAATGACACAGCCTGGAACATGTCAATTTCGAGGTGCAGGTTGTATACAATCAGACATCTCAGGTTGTATACTACTCATGATAATTCTACTCATCCACAGAGTCAAGGGATGCAACTTGCCAATAGCATTTGAGGTGTAGAAGCTAATCCACAATGGCAATAGAAATAACATTCAGAGCATCGTCATCAATTTCACAAGAGCAAGCATGATATTGCATCCCATGAGGCGTGGAGGAGGACCTCTTACCATGACCATACCAGCACCTCATCTTCACCTTGTGATCCTCACTGTTTCTGCCAAGACACAGTTGCATGAACAACATTCAGCACATTGTCTACACAAAGAAGAGACAAATCGTATGCTTATCCAAGCGAGTTGAAGGTAGTACCCAGCACTGGAGTGATTACATTATCCGTCAGCTTTTCCGCGAACAACCTCACTGCCTTCTCAAATGCACTTACACGGGTAGTGCAAGGTGCCCTGTTGAGGCCAGCAGCACCAATCCGCAACCTGATAGCGGATCACATGGTTTTGTCAATCATTCTAATCCACCAATCAAAAAAATTGCATATGAAACTATAGTAACCGATATATAAATCCAAAGGTTTTAGACTCACAGTACCAGCTTTGCAGTTTACATGCCCACTAGCAAGGTTATTACTTTTACTCTTCCAGACAACACCAACATTTAACATCGGATTTGTTGGGGAACGTTGTAGAAAATAAAAAATTTCCTACGGTTTCACCAAGATCCATCTATGAGTTCATCTAAGCAACGAGTGATAGGATTGCATCTACATACCTTTGTAGATCGCGAGTGGAAGCGTTCAAGAGAACGGGGATGATGGAGTCGTACTCGCTGTGATCCAAATCATCGATGACCAAGTGCCGAACGGACAGCACCTCCGCGTTCAACACACGTACGGAGCGGATGACGTCTCCTCCTTCTTGATCCAGCAAGGGGAAAGGAGAGGTTGATGAAGATCCAGCAGGACGACAGCGTGGAGGTGGATGCAGCAGGACTCCGGCAGGTCTTCGCCAAGCAACTTCGGGAGGAGGAAGAGGTGTAGCAGGGGAGGAAGGCGCCAAGACTCAGGGGTGCGGCTGCCCTCCCTCCCCCCTCCTTTATATAGGCCCCCAGGGGGGGCGCCGGCCCAGGAGATGGGAATCTCCCAAGGGGGCGGCGGCCAGGGGGGGTGGAGTACCCCCCAAGGCAAGTGGTGCGCCCCCCCCCCCCACCCTAGGGTTTCCAACCCTAGGCGCAGGAGGGGCCCAAGGGGGGGGGGCGCACCAGCCCACTAGGGGCTGGTTCCCCTCCCACTTCAGCCCACAGGGCCCTCCGGGATAGGTGGCCCCACCAGGTGGACCCCCGGGACCCTTCCGGTGGTCCCGGTACAATACCGGGTGACCCCGAAACTTTCCCGATGGCTGAAACAGCAGTTCCTATATATAATTCTTTACCTCCGGACCATTCCGGAACTCATCGTGACATCCAGGATCTCATCCGGGACTCCGAACAACTTTCGGTTTGCTGCATACTTATATTCATACAACCCTAGCGTCACCGAGCCTTAAGTGTGTAGACCCTACGGGTTCGGGAGACACGCATACATGACCGAGACGGCTCTCCGGTCAATAACCAACATCGGGATCTAGATACCCATGTTGGCTCCCACATGCTCCTCGATGATCTCATCAGATGAACCACGATGTCGAGGATTCAATCAACCCCGTATACAATTCCCTTTGTCAGACGGTATGTTACTTGCCCGAGATTCGATCGTCGGTATCCCAATACCTCGTTCAATCTCGTTGCCGGCAAGTCACTTTACTCGTACCGTAATGCATGGTCCCGTGACCAGACACTTGGTCACTTTGAGCTCATTATGATGATGCACTACCGAGTGGGCCCAGCGTTACCTCTCCGTAATACGGAGTGACAAATCCCAGTCTCGATCCGTGTCAACCGAACAGACACTTTCGGAGATACCTGTAGTGCACCTTTATAGTCACCCAGTTACGTTGTGACGTTTGGTACACCCAAAGCACTCTTACGGTATCCGGGAGTTACATCATCTCATGGTCTAAGGAAAAGATACTTGACATTGGAAAAGCTCTAGCAAAACGAACTATACGATCTTGTGCTATGCTTAGGATTAGGTCTTGTCCATCACATCATTCTCCTAATGATGTGATCCCGTTACCAACGACATCTAATGTCAATAGTCAGGAAACCATGACTATCTGTTGATCAACAAGCTAGTCACCTAGAGGCTTACTAGGGACATATTATGGTCTATGTATTCACACGTGTATTACGATTTCCGGATAATACAATTATAGCATGAATAAAGACAATTATCATGAACAAGGAAATATAATAATAATCCTTTTATTATTGCCTCTAGGGCATATTTCCGACAGTCTCCCACTTGCACTAGAGTCAATAATCTAGTTACATTGTGATGAATCGAACACCCATAGAGTTCTGGTGTTGATCATGTTTTGCTCGCGAAAGAGGTTTGGCCAACAGATCTGCGATATTCAGATCCGTATGTACTTTGCAAATATCTATGTCTCCATCTTGAACATTTTCACGGATGGAGTTGAAATGACGCTTGATGTGCCTGGTCTTCTTGTGAAACCTGGGCTCCATGGCAAGGGCAATAGCTCCAGTGTTGTCACAGAAGAGTTTGATTGGCCCCGACACATTGGGTATGACTCCTAGGTCGGTGATGAACTCCTTCACCCAAATTGCTTCATGCGCTGCCTCCGAGGCTGCCATGTACTCCGCTTCACATGTAGATCCCGCCACGACGCTCTGCTTGCAGCTGCACCAGCTTACTGCTCCACCATTCAACATATACACGTATCCGGTTTGTGACTTAGAGTCATCTAGATCTGTGTCGAAGCTAGCGTCGACGTAACCCTTTACGGCAAGCTCTTCGTCACCTCCATAAACGAGAAACATGTCCTTTGTCCTTTTCAGGTACTTCAGGATATTCTTGACCGCTGTCCAGTGTTCCTTGCCGGGATTACTTTGGTACCTTCCTACCAAACTTACGGCAAGGTTTACATCAGGTCTGGTACACAGCATGGCATACATAATAGATCCTATGGCTGAAGCATAGGGGATGACGCTCATCTCTTCTTTATCTTTTGCCATGGTCGGGCATTGAGCCGAGCTCAATCTCACACCTTGCAATATAGGCAAGAACCCTTTCTTGGACTGATCCATTTTGAACTTCTTCAAAATCTTATCAAGGTATGTGCTTTGTGAAAGACCTATGAGGCGTCTCAATCTATCCCTATAGATCTTGATGCCTAATATATAAGCAGCTTCTCCAAGGTCCTTCATTGAAAAACACTTGTTCAAGTAGGCCTTAATGCTGTCCAAAAGTTCTATATCATTTCCCATCAAGAGTATGTCATCTACATATAATATGAGAAATGCTACAGAGCTCCCACTCACTTTCTTGTAAACGCAGGCTTCTCCATAAGTCTGCATAAACCCAAACGCTTTGATCATCTCATAAATGGATTGCTAGAGCTTGCATACTTTGTTAGCGTTCTTAGGATCGACAAAACCCTCCGGCTGCATCATATACAGCTCTTCCTTAAGATGTCCGTTAAGGAATGCCGTTTTGACGTCCATCTGCCATATCTCATAATCATAATATGCGGCAATTGCTAACATGATTCGGACGGACATTAGCTTCGCTACGGGAGAGAATGTCTCATCGTAGTCAACCCCTTGAACTTGTCGATAACCCTTAGCGGCAAGTCGAGCTTTATAGATGGTAATATTACCATCCGCGTCCGTCTTCTTCTTAAAGATCCATTTGTTTTCTGTCGCTCTCCGATCATCGGGCAAGTCTGTCAAAGTCCATACTTTGTTTTCATACATGGATTCTATCTCGGATTGCATGGCTTCAAGCCATTTGTTGGAATCTGGGCCCGCCATCGCTTCTTCATAGTTTGAAGGTTCACCGTTGTCTAACAACATGATTTCTAGGACAGGGTTGCCATACCACTCTGGTGTGGAACGTGTCCTTGTGGACCTACGAGGTTCAGTAGCAACTTGATCCGAAGTACCTTGATCATCATCATTAATTTCCTCTCCAGTTGGTGTAGGCACCACAGGAACATTTTCCTGAGCTGCACTACTTTCCGGTTCAAGAGGTAGTACTTCATCGAGTTCTACTTTCCTCCCACTTACTTTTTTCGAGAGAAACTCTTTTTCCACAAAGGATCCGTTCTTGGCAACAAAGATCTTGCCCTCGGATCTTAAGTAGAAGGTATACCCAATGGTTTCCTTAGGGTATCCTATGAAGACACATTTTTCTGACTTGGGTTCGAGCTTTTCAGGTTGAAGTTTCTTGACATAAGCATCGCATCCCCAAACTTTTAGAAACGACAGCTTAGGTTTCTTCCCAAACCATAATTCATATGGTGTCGTCTCAACGGATTTAGACGGAGTACTATTTAAAGTGAATGTAGCTGTCTCTAGAGCGTATCCCCAAAATGATAGCGGTAAATCGGTAAGAGACATCATAGATCGCACCATATCCAATAGAGTGCGATTACGACGTTCGGACACACCGTTACGCTGAGGTGTTCCAGGTGGCGTTAGTTGTGAAACGATTCCACATTTCCTTAAGTGTTTACCAAATTCGTGACTTAAGTATTCTCCTCCACGATCTGATCGTAGGAACTTTATCTTTCGATCACATTGATTCTCTACCTCATTCTAAAATTCCTTTAACCTTTCAAAGGTCTCAGACTTGTGTTTCATCAAGTAGACATACCCATATCTGCTCAAGTCATCAGTGAGAGTGAGAACATAATGATATCCTCGGCGAGCCTCAACTCTCATTGGACCGCACACATCGGTATGTATGATTTCCAATAAGTTGGTTGCTCGCTCCATTGTTCCGGAGAACGGAGTCTTGGTCATTTTGCCCATGAGGCATGGTTCGCATGTGTCAAATGATTCATAATCTAGAGACTCTAAAAATCCATCAGCATGGAGCTTCTTCATGCGCTTGACACCAATGTGACCAAGGCGGCAGTGCCACAAGTATGTGGGACTATCGTTATCAACTTTACATCTTTTGGTATTCACACTATGAATATGTGTAACATTATGTTCGAGATTCATTAAGAATAAACCATTGACCATCGGTGCATGACCATAAAACATATCTGTCATATAAATAGAACAACCATTATTCTCGGATTTAAATGAGTAGCCATCTCATATCAAACGAGACCCAGATACAATGTTCATGCTCAAACTTGGCACTAAATAACAATTATTGAGGTTTAAAACTAATCCTGTAGGTAAATGTAGAGGTAGCGTGCCGACGGCGATCACATCGACCTTGGAACCATTCCCGACGTGCATCGTCACCTCGTCCTTCGCCAGTCTCCGCTTATTCCGCAGCTCCTGCTGTGAGTTACAAATATGAGCAACAGCACCGGTATCAAATACCTAGGAGTTACTACGAGTACTGGTAAGGTACACATCAATGACATGTATATCAAATATACCTTTAGTGTTACCGGCCTTCTTGTCCGCTAAGTATTTGGGGCAGTTCCGCTTCCAGTGACCCTTCCCTTTGCAATAAAAGCACTTAGTCTCAGGCTTGGGTCCATTCTTTGACTTCTTCCCGGCAACTGGCTTACCGGGCGCGGCAACATCTTTGCCGTCCTTCTTGAAGTTCTTCTTACCCTTGCCCTTCTTGAACTTAGTGGTCTTGTTGACCATCAACACTTGATGTTCTTTCTTGATTTCAACCTCTGCTGACTTCAGCATTGAAAATACTTCAGGAATGGTCTTTACCATCCCCTGCATATTGTAGTTCATCACAAAGCTCTTGTAGCTCGGTGGGAGCGACTGAAGGATTCTGTCAATGACCGCCTCGTTCGGGAGGTTGATCTCCAGCTGGGACAGGCGGTTGTGCAACCCAGACATTTTGAGTATGTGCTCACTGACAGAACTGTTTCCTTCCATCTTACAACTATAGAACTTGTCGGAGACTTCATATCTCTCGACCCGGGGATGAGCTTGAAAAACCATTTTCAGCTCCTCGAACATCTCATATGCTCCGTGTTGCTCAAAACGCTTTTGGAGCCCCGGTTCTAAGCTGTAAAGCATGCCGCACTGAACGAGGGAGTAATCATCAGCACGTAACTGCCAAGCGTTCATAACGTCTTGGTTCTCTGGGATGGGTGCTTCACCTAGCGGTCCTTCTAGGACATATGCTTTCTTGGCTGCTATGAGGATGATCCTCAGGTTCGGGACCCAGTCCGAATAGTTGCTGCCATCATCTTTCAGCTTGGTTTTCTATAGGAACGCGTTGAAGTTCATGTTGACATGAGCGTTGGCCATTTGATCTACAAGACTTATTTTGCAAAGATTTTAGACTAAGTTCATGATAATTAAGTTCATCTAATCAAATTATTTAATGAACTCCCACTCAGATTGACATCCCTCTAGTCATCTAAGTGTTACACGATCCGAGTCGACTAGGCCGTGTCCGATCATCACGTGAGACGGACTAGTCAATATCGGTGAACATCTCCATGTTGATCGTATCTTCCATACGACTCATGTTCGACCTTTCGATCTCTTGTGTTCCGAGGCCATGTCTGTACATGCTAGGCTCGTAAAGTTAACCCTAAGTGTTTTGCATGTGTAAAACTGTCTTACACCCGTTGTATGTGAACGTAAGGATCTATCACACCAGATCATCACGTGGTGCTTCAAAACGACGAACTTTAGCAATGATGCACAGTTAGGGGGAACACTTTCTTGAAATTATTATAAGGGATCATCTTATTTACTACCACTGTTCTAAGTAAACAAGATACATAAAACATAATAAACATCACATGCAATTATATAAAGTAGTGACATGATATGGCCAATATCATATAGCTCCTTCGATCTCCATCTTCGGGGCTCCATGATCATCTTCGTCACCGGCATGACACCATGATCTCCATCATCATGATCTCCATGAAGTTGCTCGCCAACTATTACTTCTACTACTATAGCTAACGGTTTAGCAATAAAGTAAAGTAATTACATGGCGTTAAATCATTGACACGCAGGTCATACAATAATTAAGACAACTCCTATGGCTCCTGCCGGTTGTCATACTCATCGACATGCAAGTTGTGATTCCTATTACAAGAACATGATCTCATACATCACAATATATCATTCATCATTCATCACAATTTCTGGCCATATCACATCACATGATAATTGCTGCAAAAACAAGTTAGATGTCCTCTAATTGTTGTTGCATCTTTTACGTGGCTGCAATTGGGTTCTAGCAAGAACCTTTTCTTACCTACGAATAACCACAACGTGATTTTGTCAACTTCTATTTACCCTTCATAAGGACCCTTTTCATCGAATCCGCTCCAACTAAAGTAGGAGAGACAGACACCCGCTAGCCACCTTATGCAACTAGTGCTTGTTAGTCGGTGGAACCTGTCTCACGTAAGCGTATGTGTAAGGTCGGTCCGGGCTGCTTCATACCACAATACCGCTGAAGCAAGAAAAGATTAGTAGTGGCAAGAAAGTTGACAAGATCTACGCCGACAACAGATTTGTGTTCTACTCGTGCAATAGAGAACTACGCATAGACCTAGCTCATGATGCCACTGTTGGGGAACGTTGCAAGAAATAAAAATTTTCCTACGGTTTCACCAAGATCCATCTATGAGTTCATCTAAGCAACGAGTGATAGGAGTGCATCTACATACCTTTGTAGATCGCGAGCGAAAGCATTCAAGGGAACGGGGATGATGGAGTCATACTCGCCGTGATCCAAATCACCGATGACCAAGTGCCGAACGGACAGCACCTCCGTGTTCAACACACGTACGGAGCGGATGAAGTCTCCTCCTTCTTGATCCAGCAAGGGGAAAGGAGAGGTTGATGAAGATCCAGCAGCACAACGGCGTGGAGGTGGATGCAGCAGGACTCCGGCAGGGCTTCGCCAAGCAACTGCGGGAGGAGGAAGAGGTGTAGCAGGGGAGGGAGGCGCCAAGACTCAAGGGTGCGGCTGCCCTCCCTCCCCCCTCCTTTATATAGGCCCCCAGGGCGGGCGCCGGCCCTGGAGATGGGAATCTCCCAAGGGGGCGGCGGCCAGGGGGGTGGAGTACCCCCCCAAGGCAAGTGGTGCGCCCCCCACCCTAGGGTTTCCAACCCTAGGCGTAGGGGGGCCCAAGGGGGGCACACCAGCCCACTAGGGGCTGGTTCCCCTCCCACTTCAGCCCACGAGGCCCTCCGGGATAGGTGGCCCCACCCGGTGGACCCCCGGGACCCTTCCGGTGGTCCCGGTACAATACCGAGTGACCCGGAAACTTTCCCGATGGCCGAAACAGCACTTCCTATATATAATTCTTTACCTCCAGACCATTCCGGAACTCCTCGTGACGTCCAGGATCTCATCCGGGACTCCGAACAACTTTCGGTTTGCTGCATACTTATATTCATAAAACCCTAGCATCACCGAACCTTAAGTGTGTAGACCCTACGGGTTTGGGAGACACACAGACATGACCGAGACGGCTCTCCGGTCAATAACCAACAGCGGGATCTGGATACCCATGTTGGCTCCCACATGCTCCTCGATGATCTCATCGGATGAACCACGATGTCGAGGATTCAGTCAACCCCGTATACAAATCCCTTTGTCAGACGGTATGTTACTTGCCCGAGATTCGGTCGTCGGTATCCCAATACCTCGTTCAATCTCGTTGCCGGCAAGTCACTTTACTCGTACCGTAATGCATTATCTCGTGACCAGACACTTGGTCACTTTGAGCTCATTATGATGATGCACTACCGAGTGGGCCCAGTGATACCTCTCCGTAATACAGAGTGACAAATCCCAGTCTCGATCCGTGTCAACCCAATAGACACTTTAGGAGATACCTGTAGTGCACCTTTATAGTCTCCCAGTTACGTTGTGACGTTTGGTACACCCAAAGCACTCTTACGGTATCCGGGAGTTACACGATCTCATGGTCTAAGGAAAAGATACTTGACATTGGAAAAGCTCTAGCAAAACAAACTACACGATCTTGTGCTATGCTTAGGATTGGGTCTTGTCCATCACATCATTCTCCTAATGATGTGATCCCGTTATCAACGACATCTAATGTCCATAGTCAGGAAACCATGACTATATGTTGATCAACGAGCTACTCAACTAGAGGCTTACTAGGGACATATTATGGTCTATGTATTCACACGTGTATTACGATTTCCGGATAATACAATTATAGCATGAATAAAGACAATTATCATGAACAAGGAAATATAATAATAATACTTATATTATTGCCTCTAGGGCATATTTCCAACAGGATTCACATCATAAGTAATTAACATGAATGTACCACAAACTTCAAAAGGAAAATATATGAGACTTTCACAGTACAACACTACATTGTTATGCTCCTGTTATCTACTAGTAGTACTGTACTGTGATCCTCAAACTTCACAGTACAGCTCTGTCAAACAGTTTGATTTACCTGAACATTTTCTAATCTCCAGACATATTACAGAGCACTCTAATTTCCATAGCGAACTTATAAGACTAGCTCGTTTAGGTAGCGTAGCTTCAGGTCTATGGTTGGCTAAACAAAGATGGCTACTAGCACAGATTGACAGGAATCAAAAACACTATCGGTGAACACAAACTTGCATGGCAGAGATACAAATAAATGAGTCACAAGGAACATAATAATGGTTCACACAATCACTAATTTTCAGACATAAAATGCAAGGTTCAGATAAGCACCAACCAGGTGGATGATTTAGGACGACCAACGGACAAATGATCCAACTCTACGAACATAGTATGGCACAGAATACGGCACTGACATATTACTACACACGACCAGTATTAGTAGTTCGCGACACATGATAAGTGTTCAGCAGCAAAAGCAGACATAGATGCCCGGCAGAGCCATTCCCACAGGCAAAGCAAGCACCTTAATACCTCTCGCCACGGATCCTCCTAGCCAGCTGAATGTCCTTGGGCATGATGGTCACGCGCTTGGCATGGATGGCGCACAGGTTGGTGTCCTCGAAGAGACCCACCAGGTAGGCCTCTGCAGCCTCCTGAAGGGCCAACACCGCATGGCTCTCGAAGCGGAGGTCAGTCTGCACAGACAGAACTAGGTGGTGCTTTTAGTTTACTTGATTCATCCCACTATAAGAGTTGAGATAACAGGAGTGAGGGAGTCCTAGATTAGGGGGTGTCCGGATAGCCGAACTATCATCATCGGCCGGACTCCAAGACTATGAAGATACAAGATTGAAGACATCGTCCCGTGTCCGGATGGGACTTTCCTTGGCGTGGAAGGCAAGCTTGGCGATACGGATATGTAGATCTCCTACCATTGTAACTGACTCTATGTAACCCTAGCCCTCTCCTGTGTCTATATAAACCGGATGGCTTTAGTCCGTAGGACAACAACCATTACAACAATCATACCATAGGCTAGCTTCTAGGGTTTGGCCTCCTTGATCTCGTGGTAGATCTACTCTTGTAATACCCACATCATCAATATCAATCAAGCAGGACGTAGGGTTTTACCTCCATCAAGAGGGCCCGAACCTGGGTAAAACATTGTGTCCCTTGTCTCCTGTTACCATCCGCCTAGATGCACAGTTCGGGACCCCCTACCCGAGATCCGCCGGTTTTGACACCGACATTGGTGCTTTCATTGAGAATTTCTCTGTGCTGTCATCGATAGGCTCGATGGCTCCTTCGATCGTCAACAACGACGTGGTCCAGGGTGAGACTTTTCTCCCCGGACAGATCTTCGTGTTCGGCGGCTTTGCACTGCGGGCCAATTCAGCTGGCCATCTGGAGCAGATCGAAAGCTACGCCCCTGGCCGTCAGGTCAGGTTCGGAAGTCTCAACTTCACGGTTGACATCCGCGGAGACTTGATCTTCAACGGATTCGAGCCATAGCCAGGCGTGCCGCACTGTCATGATGGGCATGATTTAGCTCTGCTGCCGGACAGTGCCCTGGAGGCCGCACAAGAACCCACTCCGACCCTGGACACCGCCTCGGGGGCTGCAACCTCTGTGGCGATAGAGCCGAATACTGACTTTGTCCCTTCAGAAGCTCGTGACTCCAAGGTGCCGGATTCCTTGCTGGACTCCGAACCTCTCGCGCCTCCTCCAATCGAATCCGATTGGGCGCCGATCATGGAGTTCGTGGCCGCAGACATCTTTCAACACTCACCTTTTGGCGACATTCTGAGTTCGCTAAAATATCTCTCGTTATCTGGAGAGCCCTGGCCGGACTGCAGTCAGGACGGTTGGGATGCGGACGACGAAGAAATTCAAGACCCACCCACCACCCACTTAGTAGCCGCTGTCGACGATCTAACCGACATGCTAGATTTCGACTCCGAAGACATCGACGGTATGGACGACGATGCCGGAGACGACCAAGAGCCAGCGCCTATCGGGCACTGGAAGGCCACCTCGTCATATGACATATACATGGTGGACACCCCAAAGGAAGGGAAGGGCGAAGCAACAGCAGAGGAAGACCCCTCCAAGAAACAGCACAAGCGCCGGCGTCAGCGGCGCCGCTCTAAATCCCGCCACAGCAAGAATGGCGATTCCGGCACCGGAGATAATAATACCCCAGACAGTGCCAAAGACAACCCCCTCCAGCAAGATTCAGTGCAGGAGGATGGAGATGCCAGCCTGCACAAGAGGACGACAGACGAAGAGGTAGAGGACGATAGTTACATGCCTCCCTCTGAAGATGAGGCAAGCCTCGACGACGACGAATTTGTCGTGCCTGAGGATCCCCTCGAACAAGAGCGTTTTAAACGCAGGCTTATGGCCACAGCCAACAGCCTCAAGAAAAAGCAGCAGCAGCTTAGAGCTGATCAAGATCTGCTAGCCGACAGATGGACGGAAGTCCTGGCGGCCGAAGAGCATGAGCTCGAACGCCCCTCCAAAAGCTACCCCAAACGCAAGTTGCTCCCCCGAGTAGAGGAGGAGGCATATAAACCTGCGTCACCAGAGCACAATACGGCTGACCAGCCACCTCGTGGCCGCGACAGAGAGGCCTCTAGGCCCTTCACTAGAACTGTACCCCGGCATTGCTCGAACAGCACAAGGCCACAAGGGAACGCTCTGGACTTACGAGAAATATTGGAGGATAAGGCAAGACAAACAAGATCGATCTACGGATCGCGTGGGCGCCCCATGATACGTGACGACAACTGTCGCGCCGGACATAGTAAGTCCGGCCGGGCCGAACACAACAGACAAAGCTCGTTGGAGCTTCGCCGTGATATAGCCCAATACAGAGGCGCCGCACACCCACTATGCTTCACAGACGAAGTAATGGATCATCAAATCCCCGAAGGGTTTAAACCCGTGAATATCGAATCCTATGACGGCACGACAGACCCCGCGGTTTGGATCGAAGACCATCTTCTTCATATCCACATGGCCCGCGGTGACGATCTTCACGCCATCAAATACCTCCCACTCAAGCTTAAAGGACCAGCTCGGCATTGGGTCAACAGCTTGCCTGCAGAACTAATCGGATGTTGGGAGGACCTGGAAGCCGCATTCCTTGATAACTTCCAGGGCACGTATGTGCGACCACCAGATGCTGACGACCTAAGCCACATAATTCATCAGCCAGACGAATCGGCCAGACAATTCTGGACACGGTTCTTAACTTAGAAAAACCAAATCGTCGACTGTCCGGACACGGAGGCCCTCGCGGCCTTCAAACATAACATCCGTGATGAGTGGCTTGCCCGGCACCTGGGCCAGGAAAAGCCGAAATCCATGGCAGCCCTCACATCACTCATGACCCGCTTCTGCGCGGGAGAGGACAGCTGGCTAGCTCGCACCAACAACCTCAGCAAAAATTCCGGCAGTCCGGATACAAAGGATCGCAATGGCAGGTCACGTCGCAACAAGAATAAACGCCGCATTAACGGCGACAACAATGAGGATACGGCAGTGAACGCCAGATTTAGAGGCTCCAAACCCGGTCAACGGAAGAAGCCATTCAAAAGAACTACTACGAGTCCGTCCAATTTGGACCGAATACTCGATCGCTCGTGCCAGATACACGACACCCCCGAAAAACCAGCCAACCACACCAACAGGGACTATTGGGTATTCAAGCAGGCAGTCAAGTTAATCGCCGAAAACAATGACAAGGGGCTGCATAGTGATGACGAAGAAGAGACCCGACCGCCGAACAGTAGAGGACAGAAGGGCTTTCCCCCACAAGTGCAGACGGTGAATATGATATACGCAACCCACATACCCAAGAGGGAGCGGAAGCGTGCACTTAGGGACGTATACGGGATGGAGCCAGTCGCCCCGAAGTTCAACCCATGGTCCTCCTGCCCGATCACTTTCGATCGAAGGGACCACCCCACCAGCATCCGCCACGGCGGATTCGCCGCATTGGTTTTAGACCCAATCGTTGATGGATTTCACCTCACCAGAGTCCTGATGGACGGCGGCAGCAGCCTGAACCTGCTTTATCAGGACACAGTGTGCAAAATGGGCATAGACCACTCAAGGATTAAACCAACAAAGACGACCTTCAAAGGCATCATACCAGGTGTAGAGGCCAACTGTACGGGCTCAGTCGCACTGGAAGTGGTCTTCGGATCCCCGGATAACTTCCAAAGCGAGGAGTTAATCTTCGACATAGTCCCATTCCGCAGCGGCTATCATGCCTTGCTCGGACGGACCGCGTTTGCAAAGTTCAACGCGGTGCCACACTACGCATACCTCAAGCTCAAGATTCCAGGCCCTCGAGGAGTCATCACGGTCAACGGGAACACTGAGCGCTCCCTCCGAATGGAGGAACATACAGTGGCTCTCGGAGCAGAAGTACAATGCAGCCTCTTAAGGCAATTCTCTAGTTCGGCCGTTAAGCGATCGGACACGGCCAAGTGCGCCCGAAGTAACCTACAACAAGACCACCTGGCGCGTTCCGAGCACGCGTAGCAATGTGGCCCCAACCCCAGCCCTTGCAAAACCGCACGACTGGTCCTTCACGTACATCATTACGCTCTGGAGATACCATGGGCATAGGGGAAGGGGCACGACCACGACAGGCCCAGAATGCGGCTCAACCACATCAAGGGCTCCCTAGTGTGTCATTTTTTCTCTTTTTTTTCTTACCTACAGGACTCCGTTCACCAGAGGCCTTGTCCGGCAGTAGACCGGCCGAACTCACGATGCAACAGCCAGGGAAGGAAAAAGGCTGCGACGAACATCCAGGTTGTCTCCCTTACGAACATTAAATCCGTCTTATAGACCACTCCGCAGCCTACCCCTGGAGGGATACGTGTTTCCTAGTCCCGCCCCTTGCTTATCGCACTATTTGTATCGTTCTGCATTCATAGCAGTACCTTTTGGATAAAACAATGCAACACATTTTTGCTTATAATTGCATTTCTTTCTTATACATGTGATCATTCACGACATGTTGCATCCGTACACTTTGGTATGGCTTAAAACACCAGGGGATTATGTTCCCCACATCATGGTGTGATAAGTCTGAACACTTTCACAAGTGCGGCACCCCGAACTTATAGCATTATATGCATCAGCTCCGAATCATGTCTTGGGTCAATAGTTGGGTTTGCCCGGCTCCCATGTTTTGGTACCTTATGTTCCGTTATATCGGCTAAGGTAGCACTGGGAGAACCACTGCGATTGCACCCCAGTTGAGCTGGCTTAACGCCTCAGTGGAGAAAGCTAAAACTGACCGTCATGATGAGGCGAGAGCCGGTCGCTGTTCGAGAGGTTTTTTTCGAGTCCCTAAAGACTTATGCCGCTTAGAGCGAGGAGCCGACTTTGTCCGGCCAAGGCGTGGATAGCGCCCCGAATTCGGCCTTCCGAACACTAGGGGCTTGGCCGAAATTTAAAATTATAGAATTCTATGGCTAAGTGAGAGTGTTCAAGCATTATAAGTCCGGTTGCCTAGTTCATCGTGTTGAGCGCCTCCCTAGATGGACCCAAATATGGGAACAAGAGTGCTCAAATTTATCCCGAACACCCCAGTACTCGTGGCCTGGGGACTGAAGCCGACGACTTGCCATCTCTTAGATTTGATAAACAGCCGAACAGAAGGTAATATTTTAAATAAACAAGCGTTGCTTAGCGCATACGAACAAAGTTTTCTGCGCACAGGATAACAAAATATGAGTCTACTCAAATATCACATTATTGGAGCACTCACCCGCAATAGTGCGGGCACCCTTTAGGACACTCTTGTAATACATATCGGGCGTGCGATACTCCTTGTCCGGCGGTGGCGCGTCCGTCACAAGCTTCTCAGCATCCATCTTGCCCCAGTGCACCTTAGCACGGGCAAGGGCCCGACGGGCACCTTCAATATAGGCGGATCACTTGATGACCTCCACCCATGGACACGCATCCACCAACCGCCGAACCAGGCCGAAGTAGCTCCCAGGCACGGCCTCATTGGGCCACAGCCGAACTATGAGGCCCTTCATGGCCTGTTTGGCCACCTTGTGGAGCTCGACCAGCTGCTCCAGCTGGTCGCTAAGGGGCACCGGATGTCCGGCCTCAGCATACTGAGACCTGAAGACCTTCTCTGTCGAGCTCCCCTCCTCGGCCTTGTAGAAAGCGGCAGCATCGGACATGCTGCAGGGCAGATCTGCGAACGCTCCTGGAGAGCTCCGAATTCGGGTAAGTAACAGGTAATTTACATTCACATGCTTGCTTTGCATGAAAAATGCCTTACCCGCCGCTATTTTCTTCAACGCCTCAATCTCCTGAAGGGCCTTGTGGGCTTCGGCCTTAGCGGCTTTGGCACTCTCAAGAGCCGATGCAAGCTCGGACTCTTGAGTCTTCGAGTCACGCTCCAAACTCTCATGTTTTTTCATGAGAGCTTGGAGCTCTTGCTGCACCTCCGCCACCCACGCCTCGTGCTTTTCTCGCTCGGTGCGCTCCGCGGCCGCGTTACGTTTGGCCACGGACACCGCCTCCTTCAGGGTCGCCACCTCATCTGTGGCCCCTGCAATACCCATGATATCCTTGTCATTTTTCTTGCAACCAAATCCTTTTCTGTAAGGTACATTTTTAATAAGGTGCTACTCACCTTATTTGTCCTCGAGATGCTTCTTGGCACGGCCGAGCTCGTTCTCAGACCGCTCGACGTTTTGCTTTAAAGCATTGACCTCTGCAGTCAATGCGGCGGAGGTCAGCAGCGTAGCCTGCAATCCCATATTGACATATTTTTTATGACTCCTGCATATATCTTTTTAGATCCACAGTCCAGCTTTTCTTTCCGAACACCGAACCGAGCATCAGGGGCTACTGTCTATGTGGTACTATTTTACATATATTAACATTCTTACCTCGAAGCCTGATAGAAGGCTGCTGCAGGCTTCGGTCAGCCCGCTTTTGGCGAGCTGGACCTTCTTAATCACCGCACTCATGACAGTGCGGTGTCCTTCCTCGATGGAAGTGCCGTCGAGCGCCTCCAACAAGTTATCCGGCGCCTCCGGTTGGACGGAGGCCGCCGGCGCCACGGTCTTGCCCTTCTTATGAAGGGGCCGCCCACCGGACTCCGGAACCACTACGAGTTCCGGTGTGGAGTCCGGCGCGAAGTCCGGGAGGTCGCCCTGTGCCACCTCCGAGTCCTCCTCCTCCGGGTAGGTCCCTCTCTAGGATCCCATCTCGACGTCGTCAGCGTCGCGGGGAGAGGAGGCGGTTGGAAGTGAAGTGTTGTTCACGTCCGACGAGTCCAAGGACCCGCTCGACGAAGCGGGAAGATCGTCCTTGGGCGGACTACAGGGTTGTATGCGGTGTTAGAAAGACACCAAGTCGCAAAAAGAAAAATCATGAAGTCATTCGGGAGTCCGGATACTTACGATTTCGCCAGGGGCTTGGTCCTTGGGGGCCAATCCTCGTCGTCATCACTAGCGTTGGTGGAACAGTCCGGGGGAAGAGCCTTTCCCTTCTTGGACCCTTGGCCTCCCCAGCTGGGGAGGCCTTCCTTTTCTTCCCTCCCCCCGCTGGGGGAGGGGCCTTTTTCTTCTCCTTCTCGTCCTCGGGGGAGGAGTCCGCCTCAGAGTCATCGGACACCTAAAAACGGGAACTCTTTCGAGTACCCGTGGCCTCCTTCTTGGCCTTCTTCTCCGGCACCACATGGGGTGCCGGAACCAGCAGCCCCGCTAGACGGGCATCTACTGGGTCTTCTGGCAAGGGGGCCGGACAGTTGGTCTGCTCGGCCTTCTTCAGCCAGTCCTGTCAAAGGAAAGGGGAGATTAGATCCTGCATAGGGTCAAATTATGGAAAACAAGTGTCCCGTAAAGGGTGGAATCACTTACCTCATCAGCCTGACGCTGCGAGCGAAATCTACGATCTTTAGTAGCGGATGCGGGAGCCTCGGCGCCCTTAAAAAGCACCTTCCAGGCATCTTCGTACCTAGTGTCGAAGAGCCCGCTCAAGGTTTGGTGCTGTGCCAGATTGAACTCCCACAATTTAAAGGCCCGTTGTTGGCACGGGAGAATCCGGCGGATGAGCATGACTTGGACCACGTTGACAAGCTTGAGCTTCTTGTTCACCAGCTTCTGGATGCAAGCTTGGAGTCCGGTCAGCTCCTCCGAATCACCCCAAGTCAGGCCACTCTCCTTCCAAGAGGTGAGCCGTGTCGGGATTCCAGATCTGAATTCGGGGGCCGCTACCCATTTAGGGTCACGCGGCTCGGTGATGTAGAACCACCCCGATTGCCATCCCTTGATGGTTTCCACGAAGGCGCCCTCGAGCCAGATGACGTTGGGTATCTTGCCCACCATGGCGCCTCTGCACTCTGCCTGATTCCCCTTCACTACCTTCGGCTTGACGTTGAAGGTCTTGAGCCACAAGCCGAAGTGGGGCTGGATGCAGAGGAAGGCCTTACACACGACGATAAACACCGAGATGTTGAGGATGAAATTCGGCGCCAGATCATGGAAATCTAGGCCGTAGTAGAACATGAGCCCCCGGACAAAGGGGTGAAGTGGAAAGCCTAGTCCGTGGAGGAAATGGGGAAGGAAAACCACCCTCTCATGGGGCTTGGGGTGGGGATGAGCTGCCCCTTGTCGGGGAGCCGGTGCTCGATGTTGCTGGACAGGTATCCGGCGCCGCGCAACCTTTCGATGTGCCCCTCCGTAACGGAGGAGGCCATCCACTTGCCTCCCGCTCCGGACATGGCTGGAGAAGGTTGAGGTGAGATTTGCGGGCTTGGGCGCTGGAGCTCAAGTGCGCGGAGATGGATAAGCAAAGGAGGAAGAAGGCGTAGGTAAAAAGGTGGATCCTTATCCCCTATATATGGGCTGGCAAAATTGTGCGTCTCCACCAGCCTGGTAAAACTCGCTTTTCTCCCAAGCGCCGCAATTAATGGCGCGGTTGGGTTACCCACGTCTGTATTGATGAGAATCCCGGAATAAGTGGGACACGATCTCTGCTTCGACAAGACGTGCCAAGGAAACTAAACGCGCTGAGGTGGTATAACAAAAACGATTCAGGTAAAAGCTTGGTAGTGGTGTGATGTCACGCCACCAAATGCGTCAGCAGATTGAACTTGTGTGAATATTATTCTCTCTACGGTGGTATGTGGAATTTATTTTACAGAGCCGGACACTATCCTGGTGTTCACAATCTTCTACAAACTATTCGGAGAAGGAACCCGCCTTGCAATGCCGAAGACAATATGCTCGCCGGACTGGTCGTCATTGAAGCCTGGTTCTGGGGCTACTGAGGGAGTCCTGGATTAGGGGGTGTCCGGATAGCCGAACTATCATCATCGGCTGGACTCCAAGACTATGAAGATACAAGATTGAAAACTTCGTCCTGCGTCCGGATGGGACTTTCCTTGGCGTGGAAGGCAAGCTTGGCGATACAGATATGTAGATCTCCTACCATTGTAACCGACTCTATGTAACCCTAGCCCGCTCCGGTGTCTATATAAACCGGATGGCTTTAGTCCGTAGGACAACAACCATTACAACAATCATACCATAGGCTAGCTTCTAGGGTTTAGCCTCCTTGATCTCGTGGTAGATCTACTCTTGTAATACCCACATCATCAATATCAATCAAGCAGGACGTAGGGTTTTACCTCCATCAAGAGGGCCCGAACCTGGGTAAAACATCGTGTCCCTTGTCTCCTGTCACCATCCGCCTAGATGCACAGTTCGGGACCCCCTACCCGAGATCCGCCGGTTTTGACACCGACAAGGAGCATAACAATGTAGTGTTGTACTGTGAAGTTTGAGGAGCATAACAATGTAGTACTGTACTGTGAAGTTTGAGGAGCATAAAATATATGAGACAATTTACTTGATCCAAAGTTTAAGGAGTGTCTTATCTACTAGTAGTACTGTACTGTGAGACTTTCCTAAAGCAGAGTCTGTTACCAAACAGAGTGAGAACCATCAGAAGAACAGAGATGTTCTTCTATCAAACAGTGGCTTCTAGTTAGCCAATTCAGCACCAATAATATATATGACTGCTGGGTGCATTATGCTAAATAAATTGTTGCCAATCCAAAACCTGTTGTGAGGAAATTGTTGCTATCAAATAGTGCATGTATTCCACATGGCAGGTCACCAGATCAAGGGGCCCTATCAAATAGCCAGATACGACCGTTCCTATCTACAGCACGTGCCTTGCCCATGGGTCTCAGTCCAACAAATTCTGCATGTCACTATATCTAGGCAGCACTCCAATCATTCATAGCTAGCTAATTTTCCTATGGTGCAAATGGAAGAGGGCTCACCTCATCAAAGAACGATGGCAAGGCCAAGCGAAGCTCGTCGGGAAATACAGATGCAAAAAACCTCTTCTAGCCTCGCGAAGCACCTCGTCCAAAGACGGTGACCTACAGCAGAATCGTTCAGGTTACTTCCCCAACAACTAGGACGAACCGGATCTGCACCATTCATAAGACGAAATGAAGTGAAAATACCCTGTTGGTACGAGGTCCATAGGTGCACTCAGAAACCCATAGTGGCCTTGAAGGTATAAGTCCTCCGCCATGACGACAGAGACCATCGGTCTGAGGTGCAAGATCCGCTCGCTGAGAGGACGCACTTACTGGAGAAGCCCCGTGGCCAGGGACTGAAGGCAGGCAGCCATGGCCATGCGCTGTGTAGCACCAATAGAAGGTTTGTCAAGCAGCGCCAAATCAAATCCACAGAGAAGGGGGGTTGAATTGGGGAGTTCCTACCTTGAGACGAAGGGGGTACCAATAGACTCCAGCTCCAGGTAGTCGATGACGGAGCACACGAACGCGTCGTCCACCCGCGCCACCGCGCACTTTATCCGCTCTGCCACGAACCCCAGCGGCTGTGACAGCACGTCCCCCACGCACACCGTCACAAGGTCCCGCACGATGGTGTTGCCGAAGTAGTTGGCCGGTAGCTGCGGGTGCAGGCGCTGCCGGATGTTGTCCCCTGTGGTGGGAGGGACAAGCACGGTGGCCCTATGGAGGAGGGCGCCGACTGAGGCCTCCGGAACTGGCGGAGGAAGAGCAGCGGACGTCCTCTGGGAGGCGAGGAGGAGTGCGGGCGCGGGCGGCGGGGTCGGATCTGAATCAGGGAGGGGTGGGATTGGCGGGATGGCGGCAGCGATGTGGGAGACGAGGGGAGAGGGAGCGCATGAGGGAGAGGGAGCGCTAGGGTTCGTGGGGTGAGAGGGTGAGGGAGTTTTCTTTTTTCTTTTTTTGAGACAAAAAGGGGGAGGGTGGTGAGGGAGAAAGGGCGGCCGTCGGATCCGAGAGCATCCGACGGAGTTTGAGCATGATCCGCGTGACATGTCCAAGGACCAATCAGAACCCAGTATACATTATGACCTTCTAAATTGATCACAATCGACTAAAAATAAGGTGTTGAACCATATTTTTCCAAAAAAAAGGTGTTGAATCATAGAAACAATTTTATCATATGAGAAATTCAAAAAGAAACATTCTCATTGTGTCACCAAATCTGACATAGTTTTTAGGAAAACTAACAAACTTGGAATTGGAATAAGACAAATATCTTTTAAAAATTGATATGAGAAATGAGTTTTTAGGGTGGGGGGGGGGGTCATTTTCTACTTTTTCACATGAATAATTCAAAGAAATGATCTCATATTGTGCACAAGGGTGCATATTGGAATGGCAAACAATGTTGACTAAGGAAGTTTTCATTTTCTTTGAACGAAAAATCCATTTTCCATTTTTTGAGTGCCCAAAAGGAGGTTCTTTTGTGAAGGACCTCCCAAATAATTGTTGCAACATTGGACCAAATCATTTTTCTAAAATACTAGGCCATATTTATTGCACAATTGACCAAATGGTTGGGTGTAAAAAGTTTTGATCCACCACTGGTGAAAAATACAAATTTCCGCTGATTTAGCTGGAAGTGGGTGAAATTTGAACTGCGGCTGCCTCATAGTTTGCTCTTTATTTTTTCCAAAAATCATTTCTAGGTACATAAGTATCTATTTAATCAGAGAAACATCAAAAGTTTTCCAAGATTCAACCACTAGCTAGGAAAGGTCAAGCCTGCTGTTTTGACCGCATTTTCAAACGGGCATAAAAAATTCAAAAAAAATCACAAAATTGGAAAACCTTCGCCTTGTGTCATTATATGCGGCCAAGTTCCCAGGAAAAATAAAAAACTTGTAATACGGCAATAATTTTAAAAAAGTGTTCTCACAAACGAGCTATCATGTGTGCAGATCAATGGCTTTCAAGCCAAATGATTAATCTTATGGCCACATTCATGGCATAGTTTGTTCAAATGATCTCATATTGTGCACAAGGGTGCATATTGGAATGGCAAACAATCTTGCCTAAGCAAGTTTTCATTTTCTTTGGACGAAAAACATTCTCTATTTTTTTTGAGTGCCCAAAAGGAGGTTTTTTTGTGAAGAACCTCCCAAATAATTGTTGCAAAATTGGACCAAATCATTTTTCTAAAATACTAGGCCATATTTAATGCACAATTGACCAAATGGTTGGGTGTAAAAAGTTTTGATCCACCTCTGGTGAAAAAGAAAAATTTCCGCCGATTCAGCTGGAAGCGGGTCAAATTTGAACTGCGGCTGCCTCATAGTTTGCTCTTTATTTTTTTTCCAAAAATCATTTATAGGTACATAAGTATCTATTTAATCAGAGAAACATCAAAAGTTTTCCAAGATTCAACAACTAGCTAGGAATGGTCAATCCAGCCGTTTTAACCGCACTTTGAAACGGGCATAAAAAATTCAAAAAAAATCAAAAAATTGGAAAACCTTCGCATTGTGTCATTATATGCGGCCAAGTTCCCAGGAATAATAACAAACTTGTAATACGACAATAATTTTGAAAAAGTGTTCTCAGAAACGAGCTATCACGTGTGGAGATCAATGTCTTTCAAGCCAAATGATCAATCTTATGGCCAGATTCATGGCATAGTTTGTTAAAATGATCTCATATTGTGCGCAAGGGTGCATCTTGGAATTTCAAACAATGTTGCCTAAGGGATTTTTCATTTTCTTTGCACGGAAAATTCATTTTCCATTTTTCGAGTGCCCAAAATGAGTTTTTTTGTCAAGGACCTACCATATACTTGTTGCAAAATTGGACCTAATCAATTTTATAAAATACTAGGCCATATTTAATGCATAATTGACAAAATTGTTGGGTGTCAAAAGTTTCGATCCACCTCTAGTGAAAAAGACAAATTCCCGTCGATTCAGTTGGAAGCGGGTCAAATTTGAACTGCATCTGCCTCGTAGTTTGCTCTTTATTTTTTCCAAAAATCATTTCTAGGTACATAAGTATCTATTTAATCAGAGAAACACCAAAAAAGTCCAAGATTCAATCACTAGATAGGAATGGTCAAGCCCGCCGTTTTGACCGCATTTTGAAACGGGCATAAAAAATTCAAAAAAAATCAAAAAATTGTAAAACCTTCGCATTGTGTCATTATATGTGACCAAGCTTCCAAGAAAAATAAGAAACTTGTAATATGGTAATTATTTAAAAAAAGTGTTCTCAGAAACGAGCTATCAAGTGTGAAGATTCATGGCTTTCACGCCAAATGATCAATCTTATGGCCACATTCATGGCATAGTTTGTTCAAATGATCTCATATTGTGCACAAGGGTGCATCTTGGAATTCCAAACAATGTTGCCTAAGGGAGTTCTCATTTTCTTTGCACGGAAAATTCATTTTCCATTTTTCGAGTGCCCGAAATGAGTTTTTTTTGTGAAGAACCTACAATATATTTGTTGCAAAATTGGACCTAATCAATTTTATAAAATACTAGGCCATATTTAATGCAAAATTGACAAAAAATTTGGGTGTCAAAAGTTTTGATCCACCTCTGGTGAAAAAGACAAATTCCCGTCGATTCAGTTGGAAGCGGGTCAAATTTGAACTGCAGCTGCCTCGTACTTTGCTCTTTATTTTTTCCAAAAATCATTTCTAGGTAAATAAGTATCTATTTAATCAGAAATACATGGTTTGATGGCGAGACATCGAGGTTTGGATGGTGGCCAAGGGCCCCAACTCTAGAGCGCGTAAACTCGCATGCCCGTCGCGTGGTCACCGCGTGACCGTGGTGTTGCCATGTGTTTTGGGCGGCCTAGGCATGTCTAGTGGGTTGGGCACTCCCTAGGTAGGTGCTAGGAAGAAAATCACAACATAAGATTCTCATGAGGAGACCGATTGATGCTCAAACATGAATAAGGAGCCAAGTGTTTGATTTGCGGTACGGGAAATGCACATGGCTAATGGGCATGAGTTTTGGCTGAGGATGATCAGTTACTAAGAAGACCGTCTTCACAAATTTTCACCTCAAAAGGAGGAGCCTAGGTGGTACTTGCTTTGCAAAGTACCACATTGGACATAAATACGAACGTTGAAGCTGGGCTCAAAATAATGAATGGATTGATCTGGCATTTGGTGGAGGATGGTTATTTGGGCATAGGAAAGCACTGTAGAAAATGGATACCATTTGGACATGCCAAAGTGGTACTTCCTTCACAAAGTGCTGCTCTGAACAGAATAGGAAAATGAATATTTTCAAATTATTTTTGAACTAGGCAAGGAATTTTTTTGACATATTTCATGAACATATGATCCAAGACATTTATGAGATTTTTTTTTGAATTTTTGGAATAACAGAAATATAGGTTGCTTCACAACTTAGGGCAAAAACTGCCACATGCACATGACACAGGCAAAACTGATGAGATGGCGCCTAGTCATCACAACCTACCACAATCTACAAGGCTATGACCATCTATATTGGTCATTAGCAACTAGAAATAAGGCAGCAGACCATCACTTTTTGCTTTATGACCATTTCGTGGAAGGAAATTACGACCTTTCTGACCAAAATGGTCGCAATGGTTTAGGGTTTGGAGCCCCCCGAATAGCTTTTGACCAATTGGTCTGAAATGGTCATAGATCTATGATCAATTCTTCCAGGTTCACTGACATAAGGTCACTAGTTGACATATTTCTTGTAGTGCTTGGATTATGCAGATAAAGCATATGACTTGCCAACATACGAAAACTTACCGAACTCGCGGGTCGGGATAGTTGGTACCCGGTCCTGGGCTGAATCCGGCCACGACTTGCCAGACTTAAAGAGCACCTTCCAGATGTCTTTGTGCGATGAGTCATAGAACCCCAGTAGGGTCTGGTGCTTGGCCAGGTAGAATTCCCATACATTGCAAGCCCTATGTTGACAAGGGAGAATCCGGCGAACTAACATCACCTGGCTATGTTGAAAAGTTTGATATTCTTGTCTTCCATACCCTTGACACGCGCCTGGAGCACCGCCAACTCATCTGGCGAAGACCAGTTCAGGCCCTTCTTGGACCAGGATGTAAGCCGCAACGGAGCTCCGGATCGAAATTCGGGAGCTGCGACCCATTTTGTGCCATGTGGCTCAGTGACATAGAACCACTGTTGTTGCCACCCTTTGACGGAATCATTGAAGGTACCTGATGGCCATGTGACATTGGGCATCTTGCTTACCATGGCTCCTCCGCACTCAGCGTGCCCACCGCTCACCACCTTGGGCTTCACATTGAAAATCTTCAGCCATAATCCAAAGTGTGGAGCGATGCAAAGAAAGGCCTCACACACGACGATGAATGTTGAGATGTTGAGGAAGGAATTGGGGGAAAGATCATGAAAATCGATCCCATAGTAATACATAATGCCGCGAACGAATGGGTGGAGGGGAAACCCTAGCCCATGAAAAAAGTGAGGGAGGAATACAACCCTCTCATGGGGTTCTAGAGTAGGGACAATCTATCCCGCCGTCGGAAGGCGGTAGCCGATCTTCTTGGCCAGATACTCAGCCTCCCGAAGTTTGTTGATATCCTTCTCCTGGATGGTAGAGGCCATCCACTTGCCTCCTGCTCCAGATCCAGACATTCTCGGAGAGCTTTTGTGGGCGGAGAAGGCGAATGCTTGGGCGCTGCAGCTCAAGTGAGAGAGAATAGGCGGAAAAAGAGGAAGGCGTGGGTGAAAAGGGGAATCCTTATCTCCTTATAAAGGCAGCTGGGGTCGTGCGCCTCCCCACTTGACCTAGAAATTCGCTTATTCCCCAAGCGCCGTGCTAATTGCGAGGTTGGGTTACCCACACCCGTATTGATGAGAATCCCATTATAAGGGGACACGATCTCTAATTCGACAAGACGTGCAAATAAGACCGCCTCGCAAGATGTGCAGTAGCAGGTTGAGAAAACGGTTCGAATAATGACCGGGCCACAGCGTGATGTCACACAATGGGAAAGTTGTCAGCAGATTAGACAAGTGGAATATTGTGCTCTCTACGGTGATGTGTGGAATTTGTTTTGTAGAGCCGGACACGATTCTTGTGTTCAAGATCTACATTGGAGTATTCGGAGAAGGAACCCGCCTTGCAATGCCGAAAACAATCTGCGCACCGGACTCATCATCACTGAAGCTTGGTTCAGGGGCTACTGAGGGAGTCCTGGATTAGGGGGTCCTCGGACAGCTAGACTATATGCTTATGCCGGACTATTGGACTATGAAGATACAAGATTGAAGACTCTATCCCGTGTCCGGGTGGGACTCTCCTTTGCGTGGAAGGCAAGCTTGGCAATTCGGATATGTAGATTCCCTTCTCTGTAACCGACTCTGTGTAACCCTAGCCCCCTCCGGTGTCTATATAAACCGGAGGGTTTAGTCCGTAGGACAAGAACAATCATAATCATAGGCTAGCTTCTAGGGTTTAGCCTCTATGATATCGTGGTAGATCAACTCTTGTATTACTCATATCATCAAGATCAATCAAGTAGGAAGTAGGGTATTACCTCCATAGAGAGGGCCCGAACCTGGGTAAACATCGTGTCCGCCGCCTCCTGTTACCATTAACCTTAGACGCATAGTTCGGGACCCCCTACCCGAGATCCGCCGGTTTTGACACCAACAGCGAGGGAGGGGGAGAGCAGGAGGGGGGCCAATGGCAGCGGCCAGGGTTCCCCTCGATCACACACTGAGCGACTAGAGAGGGGGACGAGGAATTTTTTTTCCTGGATCACACTCACAATTCACTACCGGAATAGGGCACTATGACGATTGCCGAAAGTATGCTGACGGCCCAAATCAGCCTAATCCGCCCTATGTCGATAGCCGTGACCAGGTCGTCGGCGTGTCTAGGTCGTCAGGCTAGCCAGACCTATGCCGACGGCCGCCGTAAGCACAGCAGCACCGTCGGCTTAGCTGCACGTATGCCTATAGCAGCCGTCGGCATAGCCGCGGGCCCGGCGATCCCTCTCATGACGGACGACTAACGTCGTTCAATCTATGCCGACGGCTGAGACGGGCGACCATCGGCATAGATTTGCACGCCACGTTATCGATCCAGGGCACACCGACCAACATCTATGCCGACGGCTGAGACAGGCGGCCATTGGCATAGATTTGCACGCCACGTCATCGATCGAGGGCACACCGACCAACATCTATGCCGACTGCCACCGTCGTTATAGACTCCATCGATCTGCGGCGCGCCGGCCAAATACCCCTGTCGCAGCTATGCTGACGGTAGTGTCGTTGGCATAGTTATATTAATTTTTTTTGCATAGTTATGCCCCTACCACTACTTATATGTATTCTTATTTGATTAACTTACATGTACCATGTGTAAATTTAAGCATACATACATTATTTATCTATTCATTGAATTTTTTTCCATAGAATATGTAGTTTGTATTTTTCAAGTATGTTACTAATGTGTCGTCATGTTCTTTTGAATATAGGTCCTCATATTTTATTAAAATCAAAAACAGATATGTGTGGACAGAAGTGTTGTGGCGGTTGCAAACACCTCGCACGCGTCTCCGGAGTGTGACCCCCTCACGTCCGGGGTAAGCCCCCTCCTCATGGACGGCGCCGTCGCTGGCACGTGGAGGGGGGAAACAGCCGCATCAGGTCTATACAAAGGGGACGTTTCTCCCAGTTTTTTCTATGGGCTGACCTACCACAACCGGGTGGTGTGGTGGCATGTCTGAAGAGGCGGCATGTGTCTCCAGGGTGTGGCCCCCCTCACGGACGGCGCCGTCGCCGGCACTTGGAGGGGGGAAACAGTCGCAGGGTCTATACGGAGGGGACGTTGCTCCCAGTTTTTTCTATGGGCTGACCTAGCACAACCGAATGAATTGCTGCACGTCCACCACATGGGAGAGGGTCGAGGGGTGAGGGAGAGTGCATACTATTACGTCCATTTCAATATGGACTACATACAGAGAAAAATGAGTGAATCTACACTCTAAAATATGTCTATATACATCAGAGTGTTTGGAGTATGTACTAGTAGTTCATATTGAAATCTACTAAAGGACATATATTCCAAACAATATGATAATCTCTCTAACCAAGGTAGGGACGAGCAATAAACGAAGGGAGTAGTAAAATTTTCTCCTCGTCCTGCGAGCCACCGTGCGCGTGGGCGAGGGAGCGGGCATAAGGCGTACTCGTAAGAAGCTTCACCTCATCCTACGAGCCACTGCGCACGTGGGCAGGCGATATGGCGTACTAAGCAAGCTTCTCCTCGTTCTGTAAGTTGACGGGACACATCAAAAGTACTCCAGTGTATAGAGCCTTGCCTCTAAGGTAGGCCCTACATGATTTACCTCCTTTTTAACATAACGTGTCAAGTCGCAATTTGTTTGTTCACCCGTGGTAGACGATGCTCCATCAAGTGGACAACCAGTACACGTGTAAAATTACCACATGGGCTGCCTTTTCGTACAGAAATGAGCTCCACCGTGTACCCGCGCGGGTGTGGTTGGGAAAGAAATGGGAATACGTGCGTCGTGCGTGCACCTCTTCTCTTCGTGCACGTCTCCAACCTATGTGAGTGTGTGTGAGAGATATACAAACCTAGACATACGGCATGTGCGTTCCTGTGTGTTTTTTGTTTGGGGGCGGGGGTGTGATTTCGTGAATGTATTTGTGGGAATATGTGTCGATGAAATCTCAAACAAAAATTTGCATGAAATGTGTGTGAAATGGAGGCCTATCCATATCTTATATAGAGGGTCGAGCGATCCACGAGAAAAGAGGGAGGGGTCATAGATATCGATAGAGTCGAAGAGAGGATCAAGTGGTTAGGTGCGAGATCGATGAAGAGAGCCATTGAAATTGTGTGTGTGTGCACGTCAAAGATATAGGGTGACTGACCTACCGGAACGTCAGAGGGCACAGGTCAAGTTTGTGTGTGGCCGGGAGACATGACTAGAGCGCTCGATGTATTGGTGTGTGGGGGGGGTTGGGGGGAGGGGAGGTAGAGGCCTAACTAGAGAGGTAGAACGACTCATATATGTGTTGAGAAGGAGAGACCCAGCTATGTCTTGAGGGAGATCGGTCGACATCCATACATAACTGAAGGACGGGAAATAGGTTGGGACGGAGAGAGAGAGAGAGAGAGAGGAGATAGAGGGAGGGAGAGGGGTAGAGTGTTGGATGGGTGATGGAGTTGCTTCTCGAAGATGGTGGGAGAGGCCTACTAGAAAAACTGAGGGTAGAACTGCAATATTATCAATAAGAGTGGGGATATGTTTCTGTCTGTGCGTGTGTGTGATAGATCTGCTGGGAGGCATGCATGGATGATGAAGGGGAACCATGTGTTTGGTAAGAAAACCTAACTAGATCGGTAGATCAATTGTTGTTTGTCGGAGGAAGGGAGAGATATAACTAATGAGGTAGATCGATCGACGCGTGGGGGAAAACGAGTTATAAGGACCTAGCTAGCTATATGTATAGCGGGAGATCGGCCAGTGTAGATCCATTTGTTAGAGGCAAATAAGGCCCAGCGAGACGGATAGACAAAGAGAATGGAGCTAGGAGGTGGTGCAAGAGGCCGAGCTACTAGCTAGATTGGGGGAGGAGTGTGCGGTTGTGAGATCGGTGAGAAGAGGGGCGAGAGTTTACACGTGTGTGGGACCGTATGAGAGACACGAGGCATGGACACAGAAAGGATGAGATGGAAGGTGCGTGTGTATGTTGTAGGCAGACATCGCTGGAGAGGTTTATCGATCGGTGTGTTTCATAAAGGAGTTGTGGAGACTGTGGGAGAACGACCTAAATAAAAAAATGAATGTGCGCGATGGATAGAATGTTGAGGGAGGGGGAGGGCGATGAGGGCATGTGCATGCACGAGAGAAAGTTAGTGCTATCTACAAAGGTTAGAGGATTTTGTGGGTGTAAGAGACTAACAAAGACATAATTTGATATGAAAGTGGATGTATATATTTGAATAGGAGATCATAGTGTTATAAACATATGCATGCATGAAGATAGCGGTGATATGCGTTCTGTGGTTTTGCACATGTTATACCATAATGTGATAATGCATGGCATTTGCAGCTCACAGCTAAATGTCGAACAATCTAAACCATACTATACATCGAACAATCTCACATTTTATTTGAATTTGTGATAATGTGTGGCGTTTGCAGCTTACAACCAAATATCGAACAATCTAAACAATACTATATATCAAACAATCTCACATTTTATTTGAATTTATGGTAATGTGTAGTGTTTGCAACTCACATCTAAATACTTGTAGGCGTAGGGGGCGGGGCACCATACATTATGTGATAAACACATTATACATATGAGACCTAGTTTAGATTATGAAGATCTAGCTAGAGCTTGAAATGTACTGTGATTTGAAATCAACATAAAGTGGATGCAAAAAATCAAGTTCGAGTTCATATAGTACACATAGTTCATATCTAACTCGAGAGTAATCATGTGGTGTGCTTTGAAGATGATACACAAACAATGGTTTAACTTGATAATAATGATGATTGTAGATCTTATTAAAATAGAGAAACAAATTAAAATGGTTTGACTTCACAACAATCATTATTGTAGATCTTATTCAAATAGAAAAACAAATTCAAATTTAGTTCATATTGAAGCGGTACTATATACGTTTGGAATGCACTAAAACGTTCATTTGAGTAGTAGGTTGCATGCATTATACACGTAGCAAAATATTTTAATTGAACATAACATGAATTCAAAGTTTTGAATGACATTTGTAGTGCGAATTGATTTGTTACAGTACACGGGACTAGACTCTTATGTGATGCGAATTGATTTGTTTTTGTTTTTTCATCGACGGAAGTGCGAATTGATTTGGTACAGTACACGTTAGGCTTGTCTAGAAATTTCAACCCGCGCCTTGTTACCCCGAAATATTTAAGATATATCTTTGTCTCATTGTGCTCCGACAACTTCCTCCATCTCAACCTGCGCCTTGCTATTCCAAAATTACAACGTGCGCGAAAAGTCCCACCTCCTGTGAAATCCCGACACGTGAAATGCCCATGATACCCCTGGAACCGAGAGAATCGCCTCAAAACGGTGGGGGTACTTTTGTAACTTACCCCACATTTCAGACAAGCGCGTCCCTAGCCATGGTTCCCCACTCACATCCCATCCACCCCCCCATTCATACACTAAGGTCGCGAAAACCCATGAAGCCCCACACCCTCCTTCGTCCGCCACCCAGCCGGAACCTCTTCCCCGACGACATCGTCCACATCAAGACCTCAACGTCCCTCATCCACCATACTGGATGAGGATCCGTCGTCGATCTCGTCATCCCGCCGGTTCAGCCACCCCGTCCTCCACCTCCAAGGAGCTGCCCCGATGTTCCCCTCGTCTTTCGTGCCACCTCTATTCCCACACCGTTGTCTTCACCTGCACTACCGGAAGAGCAGCATCATCAACGTTTCCTCGGATGAAGTTGCAGCCTAATCGGCACCACCAAAGAGGTTGTACACTAATCGCCGCATTTTCTTCTTGATTCGATCCCACTGTGTTGCCGGCGCTCGGTCCCAAGCCAACACGGCGCGGCTCCATCCACGGTGGCGTCGCCGGCCACTTCCTCCACGGTGTCGCTCCCTTGGCGGCGACGTCCACATCAGTACGAGCTGCTGCTGCTTTAGCTGTCGCTCGCGCTGCTGCTCTGCTCTTGCTCTCGGTCGCATGCCTGGTATGCTCTTACTATTTCTCTTGCTCTTGCTCGCGCTATTGCTCTCGCTCGTACTCTTGCTTGCGATGCTGCTCCGATTTAGCTACACTTCAGTCGACTGAATCGACTTTTGGGTGAGTCAATTTTCAGGGGGGGTGATGGAGTCCTGGATTAGGGGGTATCCAGACAGCCGGACTGTATACATCGTCCGGACTATTGAAGCGTGAAGATACAAGACTCAAGACTTCGTCCCGTGTCCGGATGGAACTCTCCTTGGCGTGGAAGGAAGGCTTGGCGATCCGGATGTTATATTTCCTTCCTTGTAACCGACTCCATGTAAACCCTAGCCCTCTCTGGTGTCTATATAAACCGGAGAGGTTGGTCCTTAGAAGGCCGATCACAATTACAATCATACCATCATAGGCTAGCTCTTAGGGTTTAGCCTCTACGATCTCGTGGTAGATCTACTCTTGTACTACTCATATCTTCAATATTAATCAAGCAGGAAGTAGGGTTTAACCTCCATCGAGAGGGCCCAAACCTAGGTAAACATTGTGTCCCTTGCTTCGTGTTACCATCAGCCTAAGGCGCACAGATCGGTACCCCCTACCCGAGATCCGCCGGTTTTGACACCGACATTGGTCCTTTCATTGAGAGTTCCTCTGTGTCGTTGCTGCAAAGCTTGATGGCGCCTTCAATCGTCAACAACATGGTCCAGGACGAGACTTTTCTCCCCGGACAGATCTTCGTGTTCGGCGGCTTCGCACTGTGGGCCAATTCGCTTGGCCATCTGGAGCAGATCGACGGCTACGCCCCTGGTCACCAGGTCAAGTTCGGAAACTTGAACTACATGGCCAATATTTGCGGAGACTTGATCTTCGACAGATTCGGGTCCGTTCCAGGAGCACCGGACAGTCGTGATGAGCACGGCCTAGACCTGCTGTCGGACAATGTTTGGGTTATCACCCCCGCAGCGGCCCCGGACCTAAATCCGGAGCAGGCTGTGTCGCCTGAGGATGGAGGGATGGGCCCCGCCCCGCAGGCTACACACTCATCGTCGGTGGAGCCGAACTCAAGTCCCGCCTTTGTGGAAACCTGTGACTCCGGACCCCCGGACTCATATCCGGTTGTTGGTTCCAGTCTGCGCACTCTTGAGCCAGCCAAGCCAGGTTGGGCTCCGATAATGGAGTTTACCGCTGCGGATATCTTCCAGCACTCGCCTTTTGGTGACATGCTAAACTCGTTAAAGTCTCTCTCTTTGTCAGGAGACTCTCGGTCGAACTATGTCCGGCTTGAGTGGGGAGCAAACGATGAAGGAATTCGCTGCCCACCCACCACCACTTCATTGCCATGGTTGATGATTTAACCGACGTGCTTGACTCCAACCCCGAAGGCATCGACGGTATGGACGACGATGCAGGGGAAGATTCAGAATCTCTGGGGCGCTGGACTACTACCTCGTCACATGATATATACATGGTGGATATGCCCAGGGAGGATGACGGCGGCAATCCGGAAGATAAAACCCCCGGGCAAAAGCCAAAACGGAGATGCAGACGCCACTCAAAGTCCAGCAACCGTAAAAATAGTGACAAGAGCGCAAGAAGGATCGACATACTAGTACACTCCGAAGGCAATAACAACCATGAGGACCTAGCGATGGAGCAGGACGAGCCAGGTCACGCAGAACCAAGTTCGGAGCAGACGCCAGATCACAATGATCCAGAGGGACGAGTTCATCAAACCGGCCCAGGACAAGAAGACAGTCCGGACGATGATGCATTCATCATTCCGGAAGAACGCGTGGAACGAGATAACCTCCACTGAAAGCTTACTTCCACCGCAAGAAGTCTAATGAAGCAGAAGTAATGGCTCAAAGCCGCACAGGAAACGTTCAATCGCAGATTGAATAAAGTTCTAGACACTGAAGAAAGATACTGCCACGATCGCCATACAAAGAGCTATCCAAAACGCAAGCTACTGCCAGAATTCGACGACGAGGCCGCTCCACCAAAGAGTAACACGACCAGGAGGCCAGACATACCACTTCATAACCGCAACAAAGCGGCTACCGACGCCGTGCATGATCTACGTGAGCCCCTGGATAAGAAAGCGGGCGCAGCTAGGTCCATCTACGGATCTAAAGGACACACCCCGGCGAGGGACTGTGGTCACCAAAACGATTACGCTAATCAAATACCAGTTCGGAATAAACACCAAACACAACAACAACCAACGGCATGCCCCAGCACGTCCAGATACAGAGGGGCTGCTCGCCCCCTGTGCTTTATCGAAGAAGTACTGGACCATGAATTTCCACAGGGCTTTAAACCTGTGAACATAGAGGCATATGACAGAATGACAGATCCAGGGGTCTGGATCGAGGACTTTATCCTGCATATACATATGGCTTGTGGGGATGACCTCCACGCCATCAAATACCTTCCCCTCAAACTAAAGGGACCAGCTCGACACTCGTTGAGAAGCCTCCCCGAAAATTCAATTGGGAGTTGGGAGGAACTCAAGGACGCTTTCAGGGCCAATTTTCAAGCGACTTATGTCCGGCCTCCGGATGCGGACGACTTAAGCCACATAATCCAACAGCCCGGAGAGTCCGCCTGCAAGCTTTAGAACAGATTCCTCACTGAGAAGAATCGAATTGTTGATTGTCCAGACGCCGAAGCCTTAGCGGCATTAAAACACAGCATCCGCGACGATTGGCTCACCATACACCTAGGCCAAGAAAAGCCAAGGACAATGGCATCCCTAACAAACCTTATGACCCGCTTTTGCGCGGGTGAAGATAGCTGGCTAGCTCGTAAAGGCACCAGCGACCCCAGCACATCCGAAATAAGGGATGGCAACGGGAAGCCACGGCGTAATAAAAATAAATGCCAAAACAAGGAAGAGAACCCGGATAACACAACGGTTAATGCCGGATTCAGGGGCTCTCGACCTGATCAACAAAAGAAGCCATTTAAAGGCAGTAAAGAGGGACCGTCCGGTCTGAATAGTCCTAGACAGACTGTGCCAAATTCATGGCACCCCTGACAAACCTGCGAACCACACGCACAGAGAGTGCTGGGTCTTCAAGCAGGCCGGCAAATTAAATGTCGAACACAAGGGAAGGGAAACACCAAGTGAAGACGAGGATGAACCTCGCCAACCGAACACTGGGGGACAGAAAAAATTCCCGCCAGAGGTTAAAATAATGAACATGACTCGCACATCCATAAGGTTAAAATAATGAACATGACTAGCGGTCGGACTATAAGCGGCCTCCAATATTAAAAAACATGACTGGCCATTAAGACCACAAACACGGTTAGACGAGTCCGGAAGCCCGGATAAAATTGAATCAGGGCACCGTATATGTAATCCCATAGCGGACACCAGGGGCTATAAATATTTAATATAGCCCCACACCTGGCTCAACCTTATTGGCAGGCCAACATCTTACACTTTTATTATCCATCGCATACTGACATTGTACTCTCTTATGAGTTCTCTTTTTTCCACAGACAACGTTCGTGCGATAACCTTCCAGGATACGGCACAATGGAGACAAAGGCGCAGACGTGCAGCAGGGCCCCGATCAACAACTTTCATTTTAGATTAAGCCCCTGTGTAAACCTTTTCTTTGCCTCTTGTTGTTTAACCATCCCATGGCTTACATACCCACAGAGGATATTGCCGTTATTGGCATTTCGCCACGACAGATTAACACACGTACCTGGAAACACAGGGTTTATAATGAATGGGCATTCTTGAGCCCATCGTCTGTTATAAAGTCCGAAAACCTTCGGGAGTGTTCGGTGTCACGAGTTTGGCCTTATATGCATCGGCTCCGAATCATGTCTTTGGTCAAATGTTGGGTTTGCCCGGCTCCTAGGTTTGCCGCCTTACGTTCCGTTATTATTGGCTAAGGTGGCCAAAGGAGAACTACTGCGATTGTGCCCTGGTTATTCCGGACTAGCACCTCGGTAGAGAAAGCCGAAAACTGACTGTCATGATACAGCGAGAGACTGTTCAACCACTCGAAGACTTATCGGAATCTTTAGGATCCCTCCGCATTAACGAAGGACCATTTCCCGGTCATGTACACACGCGCCCGCATTCAGATGCAAGCGAAGGTACCAGGGGCTACATAGTAGCCCCACCATTAAACTCCCATGGCTAAGCAAAAGCGTTACATCCATATAGTCCGGTTGCCTAGTTCGACGTGCGATCACCTCCTTAATGGACCAAGACGTTGGATCAAGTGTGATTATGCATATTTTTGTCAAACACCCCCACATTATATGCGTGGGTGCTGAAGCCAATGACTGCTAACTTTCGGATTACATGTATATATATATATATAGAAAAAAACGGCTGCACAGGGGACACAATAATACTTTCAGGCAAAAAGTATAAATATAGCCTCATAATCAAAATAAACATTGTTTTTACAATGATTCGATTCATCACTCGAACAAGACATTCTTCGAGCACTACGCCTCTATTAGGTGGGCACCTTCTGTGACCTGCGCCAAGCAGTGCTCGGCCAGATATTGGCCCCCCGCCGGATCCTGGGTCGCTATAATGGTGGCCTCCATATCCGTCCAATAGGCTTTTACGCGGGCAAGGGCCATTCGCGCACCCTCTATGCACGCCGACCTTCTCATGGTGTCGATCCGAGGCACGACCCCAAGGAATTGTTGCACCAAACCAAAGTAACTGTCCGGCTTAGGCCCCTTCAGCCAAAGATAGTCTATTACAGACCGCGTTGCAAGCCCATACAGCCTGTGAAGCTCCACTACAGCAGCCATCTTGTCACTTAACGACAGCAGGCGAGTGGGAGCATTGAATTGCGATCAGAAAAGCTTCTCCACTTCCTTATCACCTTGATCCTCGAAGAACTTGGCAGCGTCAATTGTACTCTTCGCCAAATCCACATACGCGTCCACAGGACTCCAGCGTCCATCCAGGGGAGCATCCATTGGATCGAAAAACTTCGTCTGCAGCAAGTAGGAGCCCCCAACCGTGATTTTACCAGCCTGTTGCAGCTCCTCCCGCACACCCCTGAACTTGGTCCATATTTCCTTGGTGGCATTAAGTGCCTTGTTCAGGTCGGCCGAACTATCCTTATTCTCCTTTTTAAGGAGCTCGTACCGGTCAGGGCATTTTTTAACTCCACAGCCATTTCGGCTATTTTTTCCTCGCTTCGGCAACGAGCAGCCTGTTCGGCTCTCAAATCTTCGGCCGCTTTTAGCGCAGCCGCATTGCTAACCCGAGCTTGCTCCTTGGCCTAGGAAAGTTCCACCCTCAGGGCCTCCACAGCAGCAGCACCATCTACGGTCCGAACATATTACATTAATATCATGCCGCCTTCATATTTTCCTATACATAGGAAGGCAGAGCACATACCTTGTGATTTATCCAGCCGCTCGTTCACTAGCGTGATATCGGCATCAATTGATCCAATCTGCCTCGTTAGTTCGGCAACTTCAACGGACTGGTCGGCGGCCGGACCCACAGGTACCTGCACGTATTTATAGTGCACTAATTGATTTATGATCCCCCGTTTGCCGCCTAGGGCGGGCAACTAGTGTCTCAGGGGCTACTATCTATATGGAGCACACCTAGCGTGTGCCTCACAGCCACAAAATAGTGTACTCTTCACTATCTCAAAGCCTCTGAGCAGGCTTGTAAATGCTTCATTCAAACCGCTTGTAGCGGATGAAATTTTCTTGAGCACCGCACTCATTACTGAGCGTTGCTCCTCCGAGAGCGCAGCTCGCTCTAGTAGACCTGTCAGTACGTCCGGCCGGACATTCAACTATGCCGGACCCTTCCCATCGCCCCTCGTGGGAGCTAAACGCTCGGGCTAAGGGCGGCTGACGCATTGGCTTCCGGCTTTGGCAGATCCGGACTCCTTCGTGACGACACCTCGGTGTCGCCCGCCTCATGAGGCGGAGAGGTGGGTGGGGTCTCGCTCTCCATCATCTACGGAGGAAGATCCCCTGAAGACGAACTCTGTTGAGAAGAGCTGCTAGTCGGACCGCAAAAGACAGATCCTGGTTATTGATCTAGGAGAAACACAATACCTTCAAATTAACAATTGACTTACAGCTCGGTGGAGGGCTGGCCCGTTGGCGGGCATGACACGGTGAGGGTGCCCGTCGGGGTAGGGCCCCCTGGGGCTACCTTTTTCCCTGGTTTGGGCGTCTCCGTCTCCAAGTCTTCGGAGGCAGCCCTCTTCTTCCTGCGCGGGAAGGAGGCCTTGGCTTCCCCCTCCCGACTATCCTCCTTAGGGGAGGTAACAATTCCCCCGGTTCAAATGCATAGCGTGTGAAGATCGGTTTCTTTGTTCTTTCCCTTGTCTTTCCTTGAGGGCATTCTGCTGAGTACCCGGTCAAGCATCTTGGCCATGGTGGGACCAGGCAAGCCTTTGGGAAGTGGCGCCGGACACCTGATTCTCTCCGCCTTGCTGAGCCATTCCTGGCCACGGATGATTTTCAAACAAAACAATTATGACAAATACAAAACAAGGTGTCCGGTATCAAGGTTACTTACTTGGGTATCTAGGCAATTACAGCTTAGGCCCGCGTCCTCGATGGTGTCCGGGCACTCTACTTTCGGTCCGAAGAATAATTTACACATCCCTTCGAGCTTCAAGCCGAACAAGTGTTTAACAGTCTGCGGACCCTCTGGATTGAACTCCCACATCCAGAGAGGCCAGCGTTGGCACGGCAACATCCATCACATTAACATCACTTGCATTATGCTGACAAGGTTAATGTCCCTCTCAAGAAGCTCTCGAATGCGGCTCTGCAATACTAGTACATCGCTAGCGGGCTCCCAATTCCATCCTACGTCGGTCCAAGATGCTAGTTGTGACGGAGGGCCCGAGCAGAACTCAGGGGCGGCCACCCACTTTGTGCCTCTGGGAGCCGTGACATAAAACCACCTCCGTTGCCATACATCAGATACTTCTGGGAAAGAACCCTCTGGCCATGGGGCATCGGCGTTCCTGCTTATTATGGCACCTTCGCACTCCACATGTCACCCCTCGATCATCTTCGGCTTCACATTAAAGGTCTTGAGCCATAAGCCGAAGTGTGGAGTGACATGGAGAAAGGCCTCGCATACAATGATGAATGACGAGATATGGAGGATAGCGTCTGGAGCTAGATCATGAGAATCCAACCCATAACAGAACATGAGCCCCCTCACAAAAGGATCGAGGGTGAGGCCCAAGCCACGAAGGAAGTGAGGAACAAACACGACGCTCTCATTAGGCTCTGGTGTAGGGATGACCTGCCCTAGAGCAGGAAGCCTGTGCTGGATGTCGGCGGTCAGGTATCCGACCTCCCTAAGCCTCGCAATGTCCTCCTCTTGGATCAAGGAGGCCACCCACCGGCCTTGAGGGTTGGATCCGGACATATTGGAGGATCTGGGGTGTTTGGGCTTAGGTCTCGGGTGTTAGAACTCGAGGTACAAGAAGGTGCGAGGGAGGTGGAAGAGAGGCATAGGCCTTGACCCCTTTATAAAGGGGGTGAATATCAAGAGTCCGCAGCGTGACTGCTTGAGGCTTATCTAAAAACACATGGAATTATACCAACGGTCATCGTGGGGTCACGCACGCCCTTATTGATAAAAGATCCCTTAATAAGAGGAACATGATCTCTACTTTGGCAGGACGTGCCAGTAAAACCGCCTCGCAACACGAGTCGAGGTGGGGCAAGAAGCGCTAGTTCGCGTTGGACCAGGCCTCGATGCAAGGGCATGACGTACGAAGAATGGCCAGCGAATCAGATATATGCTATGTTCCCTACAATGGTATGTGAAGATCACCTCGCAGATCCGGACACGGTCTAAGTGTTCGATAATTACTTTGGAGTATTCGGAGATGGAACCTGCCTTGCAATGCCGAAGACAAGACTGCGCGCCGGACTCATCGTCATTGAAGCCTGGTTCAGGGGCTACTGAGGGAGTCCTGGATTAGGGGGTATCCGGACAGCCGGACTGTATACATCGTCCGGACTATTGAATCGTGAAGATACAAGACTCAAGACTTTGTCCCGTGTCCGGATGGAACTCTCCTTGGCGTGGAAGGCAAACTTGGCGATCCGGATGTTATATTTCCTTCCTTGTAACCGACTCCATGTAAACCCTATCCCTCTCCGGTGTCTATATAACCGGAGATGTTGGTCCTTAGAAGGCTGATCACAATTACAATCATACCATCATAGGCTAGCTCTTAGGGTTTAGCCTCTACTCTTGTACTACTCTTGTACTACTCAAATATTCAATATTAATCAAGCAGGAAGTAGGGTTTTACCTCCATCGAGAGGGCCCGAATTTGGGTAAACATTGTGTCCCTTGCCTCCTGTTACCATCAGCCTAAGACGCACAGATCGGGACCCCCTACCCGAGATCCGCCGGTTTTGACACCAACAGGGGGGCTCGCCGGAGTTCAGGAAGAACAAGCCACAGCGGGGAGGGGGCTCGCCGGAGAGGTACCCCACTATCTATCTTAGCATTCAGGGTGGGGTGGTGGTCGCCGGCGGTGGTGGGGAGGTGGCATCGGGATCGCCGAAGAAAAAGCTCGGCATGGGGGGGGGGGGGCTAGTGGGATGGCTGGGGTGGCGGTGGACTGGCTGTGGGGAGTGGTTTCGGGGCAGGCTGGGCGGCGCACCGCCGGTCGCGGGCGGCGGGGGGCGGCTGTTTGGCCGGTGGTGGTTGGCGGCTCAAGGGGTGGAGGTTGAAGATGAACTGCAGGCCCTTGATTACGTATCCAACGGCCGGAAAATCGACTGACCAGAGATAAAAAAAGTTAGTCGGCTGACGTGTAGCCTCACCTCTAGTGTGTTCCGTTTCGATAGTAAAATTCAGTTTCGACAGCAAAATTCAGTTTTCACAGTTAAGTTCAGTTTCGACAGTTAAACTCAGTTTCGACAATTAAGTTCAGAGATGAACGGCTTATGTATTTTACATCTAGCACTTTGTGGTTATGTATTTTACGTCATCTATTGGAGATGCTATTAGAATTCCACTAAGGTTAACGTTGTCTCTCCTGTCCTGCTTCAGCCTCGGCATTGTATAACTCACCGGAGCTGCTCCAGCGACGAAACCCTCCATCACTGCGGAGCAGTACCCAGGCTCCATCTCAAGATGCCTAAGATCTTCTTCCCCTCCTCCGACAGCCAAGTCAGCCGGATCATCCTCACCGACCAACCCAATCACGCTGAGATCGACATGGCTTCACCAAAGAGGTTGTACACTTGTTGCATCACCTTTTTACTCTACATGTTATATATATACATACATACATATATATATATACTATATGACAAGCAGTGAGGTACCAGGCAAATTAGATATCTGTGACGGACTCTCTTGAATGCCATCATTATTTATCTCTGCGCATTTGAGCTATGCATTTGTCGATGGGCCTGGGTGTTGAGCTAGTAGGGCAGTGGACTGGGTCCAAAGTAGTAGAAGTAGCACAAAACATTTTTTGAGTGTATGCTTTTCCTTGCTCAAGCCTTCTTACTAGAATCTCCAGTGCTTGAAAGGAAAAGTGAAGGAAAAACATAGGAATTGGAAAGTTTCCTATGGTACTACTATTCTTGCATTTGGTTCAAAGGAATGGAACAAAGGAAAACTGTAGGATTTCTTCCTTTAGTGTCTCTTTGAAAGAAAAACCATAGGAATTTTAATATCCACTTGTCCTCCTTTTCAAATTCCTATTCATGAAGCACAAGACTAAGAGATAGTAGCATGATACCATTATAACCGTACATTTTCTTGTGGTTTGACTTAATCTCACCATGCTTCTTTGCATCCTGTGATCTTCCAATTCTTGTGAACCAAACACCCAGATTGGCAGAAATCCTGTGTTTTTAAATTCTCTGTCTTGCACGTGCATTCCTATCCTATTACTGTGTACTTCATATCCCTGCGTTGTTGGAATCCTCCAATTCAAATGAGCCCTTACAGAATTACTTCTATTACAAATAGTTGTCAAAGAAAACCTTGCGTGGTTTTTCCCGCTCCTGCTGCGCTGTCGTCCACCCTAGCTTAGTTGCTCCAACGACAGAAGGGTCCAGCACAGCAGGGATCCAACCTCTAGACTGTCTTTCACCGCCTTAGATCTTCTTCCCCGCTGGCAGCAGCCATGAAAACTGCATTACCATCATCAATCGAGCAGATGACCTCGAGGACTACACGGGTCCGCAAGAGAGGTCGCACTCTTTCGTGTCTGCTTAAGTTATGCATCGCTTAATATTACATGCTACTTTATCGTCCTGTTCACCAATTAGACTCTGAGTCAGCTCCAAACTAATGGTCAAACTTGAGTATTTAAATGGTTGTGGGGTACATATCAGGGCCGCAATCAATAGTATCTATCTACTATCTGGTTAATCTCTGGTGTCTACTATGAGTTTCATGTTGGGTGGGAAACAAACTGTAAATAAGCCATTATCTGTATTTTTTAAATGAAGCCATTATCTGCCTGCTATCATCGGTTTTGGGTTTATCCACACTTTGCTACCATCACTCTGGATTTCTGCATGCACTCCTCACATAATCTCACTATGTTTTATTCATATGCATGTCAGTTATTGTACACAATGGAACTGAACATGTAGAGGAAAAGAGACGAGCCTTGCGTGGCAATAAAATTTCATGCAGACGTCGCTCCATGGTAGGCGCAAAGGCAGCCCCCCTCCACCCATTTCGGATTGTAATCGAGAGGAAGATATCTGTTCTGAGGGGGATTCAGAAGGAGAAGACCAGTCCTATTTACCCCCTAAGGTCTTCGCTCTAACTTGGCATGCTGATGTTGGCTACATCATGCATATGGTGACTTGCATTGCTTACTTTATACATCAAATATGTCACCTGCTTAGTTTAGACATGCTTTGTGTGAATGCCATCTGTTTAGTTTATTCATCGTTTATGTGAATTATCCAGCGCCATCTTGTTTAGCCAGGCATCATATATGTGAATTTTGCAATGCCATCCTGCTTAGCCAGTCATCTTATATGTGAATTATATCTAGTCATCCCTTTTTTTCATTACGTATTACATTTGTCAACAATGTTAGTACATTCAACTACTCTTTGTGTGCATCAGCCATTTGACACGGTGATGGAAAATTCAGGGGTGAAAACAAGGTCTTTAGAGCAGACTATGCTATCTGATGAAGCGCATATCTCGCTGGTTACGGATAGCTCCTCAGAGGAGGATCAAGAGACAGATGACCAGTCCTATTTACCCCCTGAGGTGTATGCTCTAACTTGGCAGGGTTTTGTTGCTCATATCATACGTATGGTGTCTTGCATTGCTATGTCATTTGATTAGTTTAGACATGCTTTGTGTAAATGCCACCTGTTTAGTGTCTAATTACCATATATGTGAATTATGCATTGCCATCTTGTTGCAAGACATTATATATGTGAATTATGCAATGCTATCTTGTTGCAAAGGCATTATATATGTGAATTATGCAATGCCATGTTGTTTAGCCAATCATCTTGTATGTGAATTATATCATGCTATCATTTTTTTGTATTACGTGTTCCACTTGTCGACAATGTTTGTATATTCGACTACTCTTCCTGTGCATCAGCCATTTGAAGTTGTGATGGAAGTATCTGGAGTGAAAACAAGGTATTCAGAGCAGACAATGCTACCTGCTGAAGCAGACAACTTGATGGTTACAGAGAGCTCCTTAGAGGAGGATTCCGAGACTGATGACCAGTCCTATTTCCCCCCTGAGGTCTATGCCCAAACTTGGCAGGGTTATATTACCCATGTCATGCATGTTGTCTTGCATTGCTTAGTTTTTACATCATATATGGATTGCCATCTGCTTACTTGCTTACTATATAAATCATATATTTGAATTATATCATGCCATCATGTTTACATACTCAGCATCTATCTGAATTATGGCATGGAAACCCATTTAATAAAGACATCATATAGTTATATCATCTCATCATGTTTAGTGTTTACAGTCATCATATTTTGAATTATGTCATTCTATCCGTGAATTATATCCTGCTATCATGTTTCCATAGGCGGCATGTATGTGAATTATGGCATGCCAACCTATTTAATAAACACATTATATAGTTATATCATGTCATCCTATTTACATAGTCATCATATTTTGAACTATGTCTTTCCATCTTTTTTAGTTAGCCATCATAATGTGAAATTGTGTCATGCTATCCTGTTTAGTTAGCCATCATATATGTAAAATTGTGTCATGCTATCCTGTTTGGTTAGACAACATAAATGTAAATTATTTCATGCCCTCTTTTATTCCCCACTATCCATTGCATCTGTCTATCATACAATTTCTGTACTTTCAATTACTTTTCTTCTTTACCAGCCATTTATATTGGAGAGGGTGATGGTAGTATCTAAGGGAGTAACAACACAGTCTTCAGAAAATATAGTGCTACCAGTTGATGTAGATAGAACCACAGTTGTACTTGCCCAAGAACCAGCCCTACCACACATAACCCGGACTCTCGCAGATTGTACCCCTACCCAGTTGGACAGAGAACTAGCTACACCCCTTCTAACCCCAACCCTAGCAGATAGTATCCCAGTTCCAGTTGACACAACACCGTCTCCACCACAGAGCACCCAAACACGAGCAGTTAGTAAGGGAACTGCAGTGCCCAAAGCACGAGGACCACCACTCTGAATCCCAACTCAACGCTTAAAGGAGAAGAAGATTTGTTCTCATGTCAGGTTCTGTAGCTATGGTTCATACTCCTTTGCTCTTGCATCATTGTATTTCCTCATACCAACTATTTTCAAATTTGAAGGATGGAATTGAAACTCCAATGGCGCAACAGGTATGTTTTAAACCTGTTTATTTAACCGGATTGCTATTGTAACTTTTGATCTATGTTGATTTCAGTTTCAATTGAATAAACACTTATGTTCTCATGTCATGCACATTACAAGTGTTGTTATTGCTGTATAGTTTCCCACACTTATATTCTGTCTATTCTGCTTTGTCTTGAACAAATATTATTTGAACTATGTCTCTATCTTGATTTGGCAACAAATACTAGAATGATATAGACCATAAAGTGACCATGGTACATAGATATATATTTGTTTCATGCTGTTATCCTGTCCACTTTACTACTGAACTGATTTAACAAAATGAGTTTCATATACAACATGGTAAACATGTGATGTGTCTGCTGGTTTCTCTTTTAGAATGCAGACAAAATATTGGAGAACAGTACCCCGTCAAGCAATGGTAAAGGAAGTAATGCAGATAAGGTTCAAGATAGTGAGACATCCCTGTTGGTCTCCAAGAAAGCTGATAAATACTATCTTGACGACAGTGAGAGAACCCAAAAGTCTTGTCTTGATGTAGTGTTCGAGTTACTGGCCACTACTTATGGCACAAGCTCTTTGAACTCGCTGCCTGAATCAGTTCATCTTCTTGAGTCTCAACTTCAAGTTGAAAGACATTGATCAGATGTGCTGCGACAGGAAGCGGAAGGAATGAGGAAATCCTTGCAGAATTCAGATGCATACTTTCTGGTGCAATAGCAAGCACTAGAGGATTTAAGCACCAAACAAGGGAAAGTTAATAAGCTTACTAAGCATATTGCCAGCATTATGGGTACCTAGGATATTGTTTCTTGAGATCTTCTTAAGTGGTTTTAGTTCTGAACTTGTTTTGCTACGGCATTTATTTGCATTGGTCGCCAACTTTGACAACCAGTGTATATGATATGCTACTTTGTTCCCTATATTTGCACTAGTGGCGAACTTTCATGCCCAGTGGATGTAATATGTGTAATAGCTGTGATAGCCTAGCATAAGTTGCTTGCTTATTTATTAACTTGTTGTCTTGTTTATTTGTTTGCTTGTAGTCAGTGCAGTTCTTTTTCCGCGGTTTGCTAGTGGCCGCAATAACCTATTTTTAAAACTAGGCCACAATAACCATGGGCTACATATTTACTATAGTGACACTAGGCCTCATATGGGCCATAGAAACAATGGGCCTTCTACGGGCCGTAGAAACAATGAGCCTTCTACGGGGCATAGAAACAATGGGCCTTCTGCGGGCCGTAGACACAATGGGCCTTCTACGGGTCGTATCATCAATGGGTCTTCTACAGGCAATATGATCGGTTTGCCAAACATGGGCCAAAAACAGACGGCATTATGGTCGTAAACGGGCTACAGTTGGAATCGTTCGTTCATGGGACGACCATAATGGGCCGTCGTTAATCGGTCGTATTTGATGATGCTATGAAAACGGTTTAACGTATTAACGGGCTGAATTTGGCCCACAAGCAGAAAATTAGAGTAACGGGCCGTAAGTAAGTGAATGCTGGAAATGAGATAAAGAATAAATGGGCCCTGAGAAGGCCAAAAGATAACATGGGCTGGAAACGGCCCAATGGAATAATGGGCCTTTAAAGGGCCAAGAGTTACAAAGGGCCTCATATGGGCCGAAAGACGTCATGGGCCATACATGGGCCGGAAGTTAAAACGGGCTGGAATCATATTGGACGGCCCAGATGACGCTACTAGGCCTAATCCGGATAGGCCATAATGGGCCCTGGGTTAGCCGGTTGTAAATGGGCTATATGCGAACCGACCGTTAACAGGCTTTCCGTGGGCGGTCCCACCACCTTTTGACCAAGTCAAACGGGCCAGCCTTTTCACAGGAATGGGCCTCTGTTGGGCCGTGCCATGTGTCGACATATCATAGGCTCCTTCGGTTCAATGAGTGGATGACATTTGTCCCAACGGTGAGCCGACACGTGTTCCTCCAGCCAACGATGATTTTACACGTGGAAAATCCCCATTGGTCGTGGCTGTTAACGGGTTATCAGATCCAAAACCGGACCCGATAGCTTAATGGCGAGCCATTACGGTGGATGCCACGTGTCAGTCACCCTTGACGAAAGCACTTCTATGACGCGTGATCTATCGTCATGGAAGTGGACACTTCCATGATGATAATTTTGGTAATGTCATGGAACACTTCTACGACATCACTGGTATGACTATCTTGATTCTGTCATAAAATCGTCATGGATGTACATGCATGACATAAAACGTGACCTACTGTGAAAAACACGTATCATCACGGAAGTGTATTTTTTTGTAGTGTTGCTTCGAAGCATTTCTAGGAGTATGGACTAACAATCTGCCTGAGGGCCATGAATTGCCGAAAACCATGTACGCCACGAAGAAATTCATGAAGGCGCTCTCCATGAATTATGAGAAAATACATGTTTGTCCAAAGAATTGCCTTCTGTTTAGGCACGAGTATGCAAATGACAACTACTATAGGAAGTGTGATTCCTCTCGGTATATTGAGGTGGTCGGTGAGCAGGGTCAGAAGCAGTAGCTAAAAATCCCTGTGAAGGTTCTTAGGTATCTTCATTTCATAGAAAGACTGCAATGCCTTTTCATCACCGAGGAGTCTGCCAAAATCATGAAGTGGCACAATTAAGGAAGGGAAAAGGTACAACCCAAATAAAATTGTACACCGATCAGAAGGTGAAGCATGGAAGTCATTTGATATAGAATACCTTGAGGAAGTAGCCTAGGCTGGGACTGTCAGAATTGCTATATCAAGTGATGGGTTCAATCCATATGGTATGTCGTCTAATCCGTACAGCTGCTGGCCCGTGTTTGTTATTCCGCTCAATCTCCCTCCCGGTGCCATAATGCAACGCAAGACCATGTTCTTGTCGCTTATAATTCCAGGGCCTGAATATCCGGGGAAGAATTTGAGTGTGTTTATGCAGCCGTTGATGGATGATTTGCACCATTCTTGGTACTTCCCGAGGCTGACATACAACCGGCATCTGTTGAAAAATTTCTTGATGAAAGTTTGGCTACAGTATTGCATGCATGACTTTCCCGGCTATGCCCTATTCTGCGGATGGCGTACAAGTGAGAAGATGCCTTGCCCAATGTGCATGTAGGCCTTGCATTTCATTTGGCTGAAGAAGGGTGGCAAGTATGTTGCCTTTGACCTGCATCGACAGTTCCTCCCTTGAGACCATCCTGGTAGGGAAGACAAGAAGAACTTCACAAAAGGCCTAGTCGTCCATGTAGTAAACGAGATTCCAACGTTTTCTAGTGCGGATGTGCTTGCTCAGCTGAAAGCTCTTAAGCCTGCAGGCGAAGCAAAAGGCAAAGCCAAAGCCAAAGCCAAAGCCACAGACGAAGGCGAGGTCGAGGGCGAGGGCAAGGGCAAAGGAAAAGGCAAAGGAAAAAAAGTTTTGAAGGATATGGTGAGACGCACAACTGGACTCACATTACCCCCTTCATGCAGCTTCATTATTTCAAGGACCTCAAACTTCCATACAACATCAACGTGATGCACACGAAAAGAATGTCGCAGAGGCCCCTTTTCTCACCATCCTCAACTTTCCTGATAAGACAAAGGATAATGTTAATGCTCGAGTCGATCAACAGAATATTTGTGATGGACCACGTCTACACATGCAGCCTCCCACAGGCAGTCTAAATCTTGGTTCAAGCCAGATGCTAACTTCGTACTTAAAAAGGATCATAAGATGGAGGCATTCAAGTGGATCAAATACGTCGTGAAGTTCACTAATGGTTATGTGTCGAATATAACTAAGGGGGGGTCAATCTTTCAACGGGCAAAGTGACCGGGCTCAAGAGTCATGACTATCATGTGTGGATTGAGTGGATTATTCCGATGATGGTTCGGGGCTATGTTCCCGAGCGTGTCTGGCGTGTGCTTGCAGAGCTAAGACATTTCTCACACGCTTTGTGCTAAAGAAGTATGTCTCGAGATGATAAAAGAAATGCATAATAAGGCGTCGGAGTTGATATGCAATCTAGAGAAGATCTTCCCGCCAGGCTTCTTTACTCTACTGACACATCTCATTTTGCACCTCGCAAACGAGCTATTGTTGGGGGCCCTGTGCGGAATCGTTGGCAGTACGGTCCTGAGAGACAGAACAAGCATCTGAGATAGAAATGTGGAAACAGCTAAGATTGAAGCTTCCATAGCTGAGGGAGTTTTCCTAGAGAAGGTGGCAGACCTCAGGACAATGTACTATCCGGACCATGTTCCCACGCTTCATAATAAGGTGTCTCAATACAATAGAGAAGAACTTAAGTATAATTCTAGGCTGCCTCTATTCAGTGGGCAAGTTGGCAGGGCTGGATGCCCGACACCTTATATATCATGCCACAAGATGAGTGGGAGGATGTCATGTTCTATATCTTGCACAACATCAAGGAAGTTGAGGATGAGTGGATGAGGTAGTACCTTTACACCATTCTTGTAGTCAATTCATTATGTTCACTTTGCCTCGTTATAATACCGCTTTTCCTTATTTAGTCGATTCGTTGATGAAGAGTGGACGAGAATGTTGCCTCCTACTGAACCAGAGGCACCTGATCTTCTCCGAAAGGGTGCCAATGGAAGGAAAAAATTTGTTGCGTGGTTCATGGAGAAAGTAAATTTTCACACTTCCCTATTACCTAGTTCAACCTACAATTCCAATTAAACTCATGCGCCCTATAATTTCAATTAAACTTGTAGGGAAAAGATCTGAACACATCAATGGATGAAGAATTGAGATGGGTTTCCATGGGTTTTGACAGTCGGGTCATGACATGCGAAAGTATGATGCGAATGGGTATCGCTTCCATACGGAGGAGCACCCGAATAGTCGGCCTGATCCCAAAACTATAAATACCAGAGTCTTTACCAAAGGAGATAATAAAGTAGATTACTACGGAAGGGTAGGAGAAATATACGAGCTTACATTCAAACGTGGTCGTGAACCCCTAAGTCTCACTGTGTCCAATGTCGATGGTTCAACCCCAAAAATGGTCTGAGACAAGTATATTATCTGCCTTACCCATGCCAAAAAGAGTACCTAAAGGGTTGGGAAGTTTTGTTCAAGGTGTCTCCACATGGTAAGCTACCGGACCTGAACGATGATAATTACTACAACATAAAACCCATCACATACGAGGGAGTGTTCTTTCAAGAGCAACATGATGACGTGGTCCAAAACAAGGACGATGATGACTTGGATTATGTTGACCTGAACCCAAACAACGACGGCACACGGGCTGATGGTGAGGCTGTTGTGAATCAAGGAGACATAATTATGCTTGAAATGTTAAATGAAGACGCTAATGATGAGGAAGAGCCTCCACCTCCGTCAGACAATGAAGATAGTATGCGTGATAGCGATGATGAGACCGGTCGACAAATAGATTACAATAATGATGATTCATATGGGTTCAAGAAAATGTAAGTTCTTTTAATGATGATTGAGGTAGATTACAATAGTATGCTTAATGTGCTCTTCTGTTATTAATGTTCTTTTCTATATGCTTAATGTGCTCTTCTATTATTAATGTTTTTTCTGTATGCTTGTTTATTTGATATCCTTACTAATTGTTTATTCTCTTCTCAATGCAGGTTTGCTAATCATGGGCAAGTCCAGCGGCGCTGGTTTCCTCAACAAATTCAAATCACTTACTCAGAGTGGACGAGCCCACAAGGTTCCCCCTGACTACGCAATGATGACACCTCACAGGGAGGTCGAGGGGTCAGGGGAGGAGATTCTAGAGGAGGAGGGGTGGGGGAGAGCCCCTAGATGAGGAGTAGGTGGGGGGGAGGCACCCGGGTCAAAAAAACTCCGATTCGTGTCCGAAATAGGGGGGTCTACTTCAATGCCCTCCTATACTGAGCCACCTTCAAAGTCTAAGGAGGAGAAATATGTTCCTGATGGTGAGGAGGAGGAGGAAGAGGGCAAGGATGAGGAGGAGTGCGAGGAGGAGGGTGAGGAGGAGAGGGCCAGGAGGATGGTGGAGTGGAGGTTGACCCGGAGTTGTGGGGTGACTTGCCGTCGGGTGCTCCAAAGGGGTGGCTGCGTGGTATTGCTGGAGTACCTACACCACCTTCTATCGAGGCGCACAAGTGGCTTATTGACCCTGCAGGAACAAAGTAAGTGCCTCACAATCATATTTTCAACACATGACCACATTTTTTCTGATTGTACACATGCCAAATCTTTGATTCTTTTGCAGGAACTGGATCCTTCACGGAAAGGGTCGTAAACCGAACGGCCTTATCACTACCATGTTGAAGCAGTACTGGCCTGACCTATTCTACCCGCAGCCAGACAGGGACCCGGATCTGTGGGTTTTGGCAACAAGTTGGGCCCACTTCGAGGCTTCTAGCCATGCGGAGTACGGGATGCCCACTAAGGCCGTGATCACCAAATTTTGGGTAAGTCCTCTTCTGAATCACTTGTCTTCAGATTCGTTTATAGTTTATCATGCCTTGTTTGCTTCTGGTTTTATGCATGATTGCAGGAACTCTATAGAGTTCTTGACAAGCACAAGGACAGAGCCGACGTGGTCCTGCTGGCGGCTGCAAAGAAGAAAGCTCCTCAGTTGCAGTATGAGGTGCGCTGGGTTGCCGTCTCGCACTACTACCACACCTACCTTCATCAGAACATGAGCAAAATTAAAGCGCAGAAGCAATGACTTACCTTGAACAGGGAGCAGTTCATGAGGGTAACTATAACTCTCTTTTCATTCCAACATATAAGCAGTCAATTTAATTGTTTCGTGCTCACATGTCATGCTTCCATTTTTTAGGTTATTCCTCCTTGGTGCTATGGAAAGGATGATGGATGGGCGAGTTTGGTGGATAGGTAGCTCGGTGAAGATGCAGGGTTTTCTGCCAAGAGCAGCAAGGCCCGGCTAACCATGGAAAAGGTGGGACACACGGCCAAGGAAACAGGAACCACTTGGGCTTCAAGGCCATGAAGGTATATGTATATGCATGAGGCATTTTAGTTCTTCTTTTTACCGTTATGTTCTTATGTATGGCTAACTTCTGTTTGACGTTGCAGGAGGACAAGTTGAAGAGGCCGCTCTCAGACATGGAGTTGTCGAAGATGGCCCGTGAGCGGAGTGATCGCAAGGCCGGCGAGAGCGAGTACTACGGCAAGACTGAGGAGCACCTGTAGTCTTACACTTGGTAGTTTGAGAGGTTGCATCCGCCTTGTCCGGATGTTCTTGGCGTCGTCCAGTCTCAGATCAATGATACGGTGGTGGTGGCCATCCAGCCGAAGTCCTGACCGCTACCGGTGTTTAGATGGCTTGATCACTCCTTCAATCTCCTACGGACGGCTTCGGGCTACCAACCCGAGCCCGTTAGAAAGTACGGGGCGTTCTCAGCCTCCCTTAGCCTGCCAGCATGATGTAAGTACTTCCCCTTATCTTCTTTCTCTCTAACTTTCTCAGTTTATTTTCAGCACTGCCCACTTAGAAACAACCTAAATTTTGTAGGCATATAAAGCCTTTGTCGAACATAGGAATCTTGAGGTGTGGGAGGACTTTCAACGAGTGAAGGAAAACAATGATTACAATCATCAAATGATGACGGTTAGTTTTGCCCTCTTAAAACCAAGCTAAAATTTGCACTTTCATTCCTTCTATTCTTCTAGTTTTCTTGTTTAACTAACATTCAAGCTATGTTGGCATCTTGGACTAACTGCATGGATCCACCACAAATGGGACCCCCACCACCACCTGCTGGAGAACCCCCACACGTGCCCACGTTCGACGAATGGGTGGCACTAACTACTAACAAACTAGTTCTCGTTCATTCAACACTATCATATCATATTTACCCTTAGAATCTCTTCTCAAACATGTAGGGGATGGGTGGCTCAACTCCTGCTTTGTCGACCCCAGTCACTCTGATCTGGCAAAGTGGTGCTGGTCTTGGCGGTGGCGGTCTTAGCGGTGGTGGTTTTGTAGGTGGTGGTCTTGGCGGTGGTGGTTGAGGTAGTCCTGGATTAAGGGGTCCTCGGACAGCCGGACTATATACTTTTGCCGGACTGATGGACTATGAAGATACAAGATTGAATACTTCATCCCGTGTACGGATGGGACTCTCCTTTGCGTGGAAAGCAAGCTTGGATATTCGGATATGTAGATTTCCTTCTCTGTAACCGACATTGTGTAACCCTAGCCCCCTCCGGTGTCTATATAAACCGGAGGGTTTAGTCCGTAGGACATCAACAACAATCATAATCATAGGCTAGCTTCTAGGGTTTAGCCTCTATGATCTCGTGGTAGATCAACTTTTGTAATACTCATATCATCAAGATCAATCAAGCAGGAAGTAGGGTATTACCTCCATCGAGAGGGCCCGAACCTGGGTAAAACATCGTGTCCCCTGCCTCCTGTTACCATTAGCCAGTTCGAGACCACCTTCCCGAGATCCGCCGGTTTTGACACCGACATTGGTGCTTTCATTGAGAGTTCCACTATGCCATTGCTGTAAGGCTTGATGGCCCTTTCGATTATCTACAACGACGCGGTACAGGAGGAGGTTTTCCTCCCCGGACAGATCTTCGTATTTGGCGGCTTCGTACTACGGGCCAACTATCTTGGCCATCTGGAGCAGATAGATAGCTACGCCCCTGGCCGTCAGGTCAGGTTTGGAAGCTTAAACTATACTGCCTACGTCCGCGGAGACTTGATCTTCGACGGATTCGAGCCCACGACGGGTGCGCCGAACAATCACGACGGACACGACCTTGATCTGTCGCCGGACAGTATTCAGGAGTTCGCACCCGCGTTGGCGCCGGGAATCAATCCGTAGCAGATCGTGCCTTCCGAGGACGGGTGGATGGACCTCGCCACGGAGGCCGCACAATCATCGGTGCCTGAGCCGAACACTAAACCCGCCTCCTGTGAGGTTGGTGTCATCGGACCCCCAGAATCTTCCCCGGTTGCAGGATCCGAACCGCGTGCGTCCGTGCCTATCGAATCAGATTGGGCACCCATCATGGAGTTCACCACCATGGATATTTTTCACCACTCACCCTTGGGTGATGTGCTGAACTCATTAAGGTCTCTGTCCTTGCCAGAAGATTCTTGGCCGAACTATGTCCGGCTCGAGTGGGAACCGGACGGCGAAGAAATTCGTTCCCCACCCACCACCCACTTCATAGCCACTGTCGATGACTTAACCGACACGCTCGATTTCGACTCTGAAAACATCGACGGTATTTACGACGACACAGGAGAAGAACAGGAACCACTGCCCACTAGGCGCTGGACTGCCACCTCGTCATACGATATATACATGGTGGACACACCAAAAGAAGGCGATGGTGACGATACCACGAAGGGTAATCCCCTCGATAAGCCACCAAAGCGGCGCCGTAGACGCCGTTCTAAATCCCGCCATAGTAAAAACAACGAAAACAGCGCAAAAAATAATAATACCCCGGATGATTCCAAAGGAAACGGTGACCCCATGGACCCAGCGATGGAGCAGGATGAGCCAGGGGATGGTGAAAACAGACCGGAGCCAACGTCAGACAACGCCGATCCCGAGGGTAAAATTCAACAACCTGTCTCCGGAGAGGAGAACAGCCCAGACGATGATGCACTCATCATGCCAAAAAAAATCTTGCAACAAGAGAACCTCCATAGAAGGCTTATCGCCACCGTGAAAAGCCTAAAGAAGCAGAAGCAAAGGCTTAAGGCCGCGCAGGATACACTCAACCGCAAGAGGAACAAAGTGCTCGACACTGGAGAAAAATACGACGATGATCGCCACACAAAGAGCTATCCAAAGCGCAAGCTGCTGCCCGAATTCGACGACCAGGCCATAGAGCCCACCCAGCCGAAAACGACCGCCCAGCCAGACCGACCACCCCATGGCCGTGACAAGACGGCTAATGATGCCGCCCACAAGTCAGCACACGATTTATGTGAGCTCCTGGACAGAAAGTCTGGTATGGCCAGATCCATCTACGGATCTAGGAAGCGCGCTCCAGCACAGGATCAGAACTACCAAAATGATCACATCGATCGAATACCAGCTTGGAATCAGAACTGAACACAACAACCGTCGACAGCATGCCACGACACAACCAGATACAGGGGTGCCGCGCACCCCCTGTGCTTCACCGACGAGGTGCTGGATCATGAATTTCCGGAAGGATTCAAACCCGTGAATATAGAGGCATACGACAGAAATACAGACCCTGGGGTCTGGATCGAGGACTTTATCCTTCATATCCATATGTCTTGCGGAGACGATCTCCACGCCATCAAATATCTACCCCTCAAATTAAAGGGACCAGCTCGCCACTGGTTGAAAAGCCTTCCCGAAAACTCAATTGGAAGTTGGGAAGAGCTCGAGGATGCTTTCAGGGCCAATTTTCAAGGGACTTATGTCCGGCCTCCGGACGCTGACGACCTAAGTCATATAATTCAACAGCCCGGAGAGTCATCCCGAAAGCTCTGGAACAGGTTTCTTACTAAGAAAAATCAAATAGTCAACTTCCCGGACGCCGAGGCTTTAGCGGCCTTCAAACACAGTATCCGGGATGAATGGCTTGCCAGACACCTCGGCCAAGAAAAGCCGAGGATGATGGCAGCCTTAACAAGCCTTATGACCCGCTTTTGCGCGGGCGAGGACAGCTGGTTGGCCCGTAGCGGCACGAGCGACCCAAGCACGTCCGAAGTCAGGGATGGCAACGAGAAGCCGCGACGCAACAAAACAAGCGTCGAAACAATAATGACAGCCCAGAGAATACGACAGTCAATGCCGGATTCAGAGGCTCTCGACCTGGTCAATGGAAGAAGCCATTTAAAGGAAGCAGAGATGGACCGTCCAGCCTAAACAAGATTCTAGACAAATTGTGACAGATTCACGGCACCCCCGAAAAGCCTGCAAACCACACCCACAGAGAGTGTTTGGTTTTCAAACAGGCCGGCAAGCTGAACGGGCGAACAAAAGGGGAGGGAGACGCCAAGTGAGGACGAGGATGAGCCTCGCCAGCCGAACACTGGAGGACAGAAAAAATTCTCACCAGAAGTCAAAACAGTAAATATGATTTACGCAACTCACATTTCAAAGAGAGCGCGCAAACGTGCACTCTGAGACGTATACGCTGTTGAGCCCGTTGCCCCCAAATTTAATTCCTGGTCGGCCTACCCAATCACCTTCGATCTTAGGGACCATCCGACTAGTGTCCGGCACGGAAGATCGGCTGCCTTGGTACTCGATCCAATAATTGACGGATACCATCTCACACGAGTCCTCATGGACGGCGGCAGTAGTCTAAACCTGATATATCAGGACACTGTCCGCAAAATGGGGTTAGACCCTTCAAAGATCAGCCTAAGTAACACTACCTTTAAAGGAGTAATACCAGGCGTGGAGGCCCACTGTACGGGCTCTCTAGTACTACAGGTTGTATTTAGTTCCCCCGACAACTTCAGAAGCGAGGAATTAACCTTCGACATTGCTCCATTCCGGATTGGCTATCACACACTACTCAGACGAACGGCCTTCGCTCATTTTAACGCAGTACCGCACTACACCTACCTCAAACTTAAGATGCCCGGTCCATGCGGCATCATCACAGTTGACGGAAACACGGAGCGTTCCTTACGTGCGGAAAAACATGTGGCCTCTAGCAGCCGAACACTGAGCGGTGCCTCCAACCAGGACTAATGGACGGTCGTCAAGACCACAGACACGGTTAGACGAGTCCAGCGCTCCACCTAATGCAACAGCCTAGTTGGGATTTCCCCACAAAAGATGCTAGGGGCTGCCCGCAAAAAGAGCCCGTAGTTCGACTCGACCCTATCAATAAAAATAGCATATTGCATTTTCATGATTCATTCAGATTAATGAACACCTCGCATGAAGTCTTTCACCTGGATTTTTTTCTTTTATAGATGATCATCGTGCTACACCCTTCCAGGATATGGCACAATGGAGATAAAGGTGCAGACGTGCAGCAGGGACCCGCACAAAGGTTTCTTTTTAGATTAAGACCCTGCGTAAACCTTTTTAATAGCTCTTGTTGCTTCTTCCCCTCTGGAAACTTTACACAACCAGGAGGGATACTGGTGTTTTCGGCATTTTTGTCATACCAGACTACTGCTCATACCTGGAAACTCAGGGCTTATTGTTAAGGGCGTTATTCAGCCTAGTACACATTATAAAGTCCGAATACCTTAGGGAGTGTTTGGCGTCGCGAGTTTGGCCTTATATGCATCAGCTCTGAATCATGTATTTGGTCAAATGTTGGGTTTGCCCAGCTCCCGTGTTTTGCTACCTTAGGTTCCGTTCTATCGGCTAAGGCGGCACCGGGAGAACTACTGCGATTGTGCCCCGGTTCACCTGGATTAGCACCTCAGTAAAGAAAGCCAAAAATTGACTGTCATGATACAGCGCGACACTGGTCAACCACTCGATGACCCAGCGGAATCTTCGCGATTCCTCCGCATTAACGAAGGACCGGTTTCCCGGTCACGTACATACGCGCACCATATCCGGCTGAACGCGAAAGTACCAGGGGCTATATAGTAGCCCCATCGTCAAACTCCTATGGGTAAGTGAAAGTGTTAAAGCTATATAGTCCGATTGCCTAGTTCGCTGTGCTATCACCTCCTTAACGGACCAAGACGTTGGATCAAGTATGACTACGCGTTTTCTCGAACACCCTTGCATTATCTGCGTGGGGATTGAAGCCGACGACTGCAAACTTTCAGGATATTTACATACAAAAATGGCTGCACAGGAGGCATTATAATACTTTCGGGCAGAAGTATTAAAAACAGCCTTTATAATCAAAATAGCATTATCTTTACAATCGCGATACATGTCATTCGAACATGGCACTCTTCGAGCACTGAGCCTCTATTAAATGGGCGCCTTTCGAGACTTCTTCGAAATAGTGCTCGGCCGGGTCCTGCCCGTCCGCCGCGCTCCGGGTTGCAATAGCGGTGGCTTCCATCCTAGCCCAGTATGTTTTAACATGGGCAAGAGCCATCCGCGCACCCTCTATGCACGCCGACCTCTTCATAGTGTCAATATGCGACACAACACCAAGGAATTGTTGGACTAATCCAAAATAGTTGTCCGGCCTTGGCCCTTGTGGCCAAAGATGGTCCACGACAGACCTTGTAGCAAGCCCGGACAACCTGTGGAGTTCGGCCCATGCGGCCATCCTTTCATTTAATGTCAGCGGACGCGTTGGGGCACTAAACTGCAACCAGAATAACCTCTCAGCCTTATGGTCCTTCCGATCTTCGTAAAACTCGGATGCATCAGCAGCACTCTTTGCCAGGTCCGCACATGTGTCCGCCGCACTCCACAACTAATCTAGAGGGGCATACTTCGGATCTCCGAATTTCATCCGCAATAGATAGGGCTTTCCAGCCACAATATCTCCGGCTTCATGAAGCTCCTCCCTCATCCCCCTCATTTCAGAGCGGGTTTCCTTGGCTTCCTCTAGGGCCTTCTTCAGGTCAGCTGCTTTTGCTTGATTTTCCTTTTCAAGGAGCTCACGGCGGTTGGCGGCATCTTCTAGCTCGGTAGCCATCTGAGCTATCTTTTCTTCGGTCCGGTGACGAGCAGCTTCTTTGGCTCTTAACTCCTTGACCGCCTTTAGAGCGGCCACATCACTTATCCGGGCTTGCTCTTTGGCTCGAGCAAACTCCACCCGAAGGGTTTCCACGGCAGCAGCTCCATCTGCAGTAACAGCATATTATAGATACTAGCATCATGCTCCTCTTAGAGGATTTGCTGAAAAGCCGAATATACATACCCTAGGCCTCTTCAAGCCGCTTGTTAACAAGCGTGATGTCGGCATCAGCCACGTCTAGCTGCCGCTTTAGTTCAGCAAAATCAGTAGATCGGTCGGCTGCCGAACCCTCAGCCACCTACACATAAAGCAGCGCAATTATTAACAGAGATTATGATCCTCTGTCCGCCACGTTGATGGCAACCAGAGTCTCAGGGGCTACTATCTATATAGAGCACACTTAGCATGTGCGAAAACATCAAAAATACACTTTTTGCGTACCTCAAAGCCTCTCAGTAGACTTGTAAAAGCTTCATTCAAACCGCTTTTCGCGGATGAAATCCTCTCAACTACCGTGCCCATTAGAGCATGATGCATCTTGGAGACGGCCGCTCGCTCCGGCCCATTAGTGTGTCCGGCTGTGTGTCGGACAATCCCGGACTCCTCCTGAAGCTCTCCTTGGGAGCCGGATACTTTAGACTCCGGGCAGCCGAAGTGTCAACTTCTGGCCTTGGTGGATCCGGAGTAATCCTCCATGACGACACTTCGGGGTCGTCCGCCCCATGTGACGGGGAGGCAGGGGGAGGTGACTCGCTCTCCATCATCTTCGGAGGAAGATCCCCCGAGGACAAATTCTGTGAAGAAGGGCTACGAGCCGGACTGCAACGAATATGTTTTGGTCATTATTCTCAGAGACAAAACAGGATGGGAAAATTTTGTTTTTGCCACTCTAGATTTTGCCAATTTTCCTTATGCCACTCTAGATTTTGACATTTCACTTTTGCCACTCTTTGTTTTTGACAATTATCACAATTGCCATTCCCGTGGCAAAAGCAAAATAACAGAGTGGTAATTGTGATAATTATCAAAAGCTAAGAGTGGCAAAAATGAAATAAAATTATTTTGCTTTTGCCACAAAATGGCAATTGTGATAATTGTCAAAAAGAAAGAGTGGCAAAAGTGAAATGTCAAAATCTAGAGTGGCATAAGGAAAATTGGCAAAATCTAGAGTGGCAAAAACAAAATTTTCCCAAACAGGATATGCTTATCGAAGTTCTCTTTCACTTATGGTTCGGTGGAGGACATGCCCCCTTGCGAGGTTTTCTTCCCTTGTTTAGAAGCTTCCGTTTCCAAATCCTCGGAGGCACCCCTTTTCTTACCTTGGGGAGAGGGGATTCTAGATTCCCCTCCCCGATTATCCTCCTTCGCGGAGGCACCTACTCCTCCAATCTGGATGTGTAAAAAATGAGGCCTGCCCGTGCCTTCTCTATTCCTCCCCTCGTCTTCGCCTGATGGCACCTGATACGGCACGCGGTCAAGCATCCTGGTCAACAAAGGATTCGGCGAGCCTTGGGGAAGAGGGGTCGGACACCTAATCCTCTCCGCCTTCTTCAGCCAGTCCTGGCAGAGAACATTTTTTAGAATGATGTTATAATAAATATAAAGGATGGTGTGTTCGGCAGCAGGAGTATTTACCGGGGTATCCGGGAGGTTACAATTGAGACCCACGTCCTCGGTGGTGTCCGGACACTCTATTCATGATCCGAAGAATAACTCGTACATCTCTTTGAGCGTCATGCCAAAGAATTGTTGAACAGTTTGCGGTCCTTCCGGGTTGAACTCCCACATACGGAGAGGACAACGTTGGCAGGGCAGGGACTCGACAAACCAGCATCACTTGCATTACCCTGGCAAGACTGATATCCCTCTTGAGAAGGTCTCGGATGCGGCTCTGTAATGTCGGCATGTCATTTGCCGGCCCCCAGTCCAGCCGTTTATTGACCCATGATGCGAGTTGTGGTGGAGGGCCCAGGCGGAGAGCAGCCGCCCACTTTGTACCTCGGGGAGCGGTGATGTGAAACCACTCCCGCTGCCATAAATCAGAAATCTCCATGAAAGAGGCCTTTGGCCATGGGGCGTCGACGCCTTTGCTTATTATAGCACCCTGCACTCTGCATGACGCCCGTCGATCACCCTCGGCCTCACATTGAAGGTCTTGAGCTATAGGCCGAAGTGGGGGGGTGATGCGGAGGAAGGCTTCACACACGACGATAAATGACGAGATGTGAAGAACGGAATCCGGAGCTAGATCGTGGAAATCTAGCCCGTAATAGAACATGAGCCCTCTTATGAAGGGATCAATGTTAAAACCTAGCCCTCGGAGAAAGTGGGACATAAAGACAACGCTCTCGTTGGGCTCGGGAGTGGGGACGACCTAACTTGGAGCAGGTAGCCTGTGAGGAATCTCGGCAGTGAGATACCTGGCCTCCCTAAGCTTCCGAATGTCCTCCTCTGTGACGGAGGAGGCCATCCACTGACCTTGATTGGATCCGGACATGGTCGAAAGACCGAGGTGCTTTAGCTTGAGCCTTGGGTGTTGGAACTCGAGGTGCGGGAGGGGAAGGATCGAGCGTGGAAAGAAAAGGACAGGCCTTGGCCCCCTTTATAAAGAGGACGAATATCAAGCGTCCCCCGGGTGACCATTTGGGACTTGCCTAAAATCGAGGAGTCATATTAAACAAACACGGTTGGGTTACCCACACAATCCCGTGATAAGGGGGGACATGATCTCTGCTTCGACAAGACGTGTCAAGGAAACCGCCTCGCATTACGTGCGGAGGCTGGTTGTGAAAACGGTTCGAATAATGACCGAGCCATGGTGTGACGTCACGCTATAAAAAGCTGTCAGCAGATTAGATTTGTGGAAAATTATACTCTCTACGGTGGTATGTGGAATTTGTTTTGCAGAGCCGGACACGATCTTTGTGTCCTAAATCTTCTATGGAGTATTCGGAGAAGGAACCCGCCTTGCAATACCGAAGACAATTTGCGCGCCGGACTCATCATCATTGAAGCCTGGTTCAGGGGATACTGAGGGAGTCCTGGATTAAGGGGTCCTCAGACAGCCAGACTATATACTTTGGCCGGACGGTTGGACTATGAAGATACAAGATTGAAGACTTCGTCCCGTGTCCGGATGGGACTCTCATTTGCGTGGAAAGCAAGCTTGGATATTCAAATATGTAGATTTCCTTCTCTGTAACCGACTTTGAGTAACCCTAGCCCCCTCCGGTGTCTATATAAACCGAGGGGTTTAGTCCGTAGGACAACAACAACAATCATAATCATAAGCTAGCTTCTAGGGTTTAGCCTCTATGATCTCGTGGTAGATCAACTCTTGTAATACTCGTATCATCAAGATCAATCAAGCAGGAAGTAGGGTATTACCTCCATCGAGAGGGCCCGAACCTGGGTAAAACATAGTGTCCCCTGCCTCCTATTGCCATTAGCCTTAGACGCACAGTTCGGGACCCCCTACCCGAGATCCGCCGGTTTTGACACCGATAGTGGTCTTGGCGTGGCGGTCTTGGCGGTGGTGGTTTTGGCGGTGGTTGTCTTGCCTGAGGTCAAAGATGATACCCGTGCTTGTGGCCGTCCTGCCATACTTATCATGTTTCTACTTCTTAGTTTCTTTTGATGACGATGATGATGTTCCATGTCTTGCAATACTTATGTTCTTGAAGTTTCGACGATGATGATCTTTAGATGATTATGATGATCTTGAGTATTTTTAGATGATGAACTTGATGATGATGATCTGTCATATTTCTGTGTATATATGCATACTGTCATATTTTGTGCTTTTGAATGCTGTCAAATGGATGAAAAGAGAGAAAACAAAGAAAATAATAATAAAAAAAAGAATAGATCTATGCCGACGGCCTTGCCGTCGGCATAGATATGCCCAGGAGCGCCCAGCTGTCGCTGCGTGGCAGAGATATGCCGATGGCTAGGCCGTCGGCATATCTCTGCTGCCAGGAGCGCCCAACGGCTGCCACGTGGTTGGCTAGCGTCTTTGACGGCGTCGTCCGTTGCCGTCTGGTGAAAATTTGCGCCGACGGTGTTCCTATGCCGTACGGACGCCTTCGGCTTATATGCCTATGCCGACTGCTTTAGCAGGAATGCTATTTATTTAACGGTCGCATGGTCTGTACATGTTCTAGAGACACCAAACTTGGAAGCCACCATACACTAGAAATGTGAAGATCTGGTATAAAATAAATATACTCCCTCCGTTCCTAAATACTTGTCTTTCTAGAGATTTCAACAAGTGACTACATACGGCGCAAAATAAGTGAATCTACACTTTAAAATATGTCTACATACGTCCGTATGTTGAGTCCATTTGAAATGCCTAGAAAGACAAGTATTTGGGAACTGAGGGAGTATCACGTAATACACTAATGCATAAAAAAAATCCTATCTAGAAACGACATGAATCCAGTTTGAACTTCGATTGGCTACTCATGTTAGAGAAGGAATACAGTACCAACTATTACGTTATTTATAAGAAAAGACAAAAGCTTCCAGGCATATTGCTCAATAACAAAATGTGATTAAAACTTTTAAGGCATAATAAGAAAGCAAAAGGAAATTAATATTCGTGTACAAATGACAAAGCACAAAATTTGAATCCAGAAGTCGCAATAAGGATAAATTACTCAAAAGTAGATTAGAATCTACTCCCTCCATTCCAAAATAGATGACTCAACTTTATACTAACTTTAGTACAAAGTTAGTACAAAGATGGGTCATCTATTTTGGAACGGAGGAAGTACTAGATAGATGAAAATCATCACGAATGGTTTCAACTAATCAATGATAGTATCGATGGTTAAGTATTAGGGTACAACAATAATTGGATACAACTGTTACGGTGATTGGCGATTTTAGGAGCCGTCCGTCTATCCTAATCTGACGGTGAGAAAATAGGAGTTACAAGGAGTTACAAAACTAAAATTATAAGAAATTACATCTAACAGTGGGACCATTACAAAACTTTAGTAGGACCAGGTAGTTTTTCCAAGGGTAAATCCGCCATGTAGGCCTCATTTGGTTGGCTTTGATCACGGGGCATCTTTCCACGCCCCTTCCATAGGAGCGATTCCCTGATCTCATGCAAGAAATCCTCTAGAAGCGACAATGCCGACCCGATCCTCCTGAGCTTCTGCCTCCGGCGACCGCCCACGCCTCCGGCCAAGAGCTTCTCCCTCCATCGGTGACGTCATCCCTCCTCTTCTTCCAAGATCCTCTGCCCGGTGATGGCGACGGGCCGACGGCCCAGAGGTCGGTTTCTACATCCGGCAAGATCGACTACCCCTCGTGGCTTCCATCTCCTCATACGAACAGCAACAAGCTAGCGGTCACCTTCCTCGTCCTTCGAGCCAGGTTAGCCCTCTCCTCTTCCTCGTCCACAACCAACACCTCGTTCTCTCCTATATTTGATGCCTCGGTTAGCACTCATGATGTTTCTCCAGATCCACGGACGTGAGCATCTAATCCTCCTTTTCCAGCTAACCGGAATCTTGGAACTCTCCCACCATTGTCAAATTAACTGCGAGCACAACCTCTTCCTTTCGCTTCTCTCTCCTAGATCTGCACAATGTTTTGATTGGTCAATTGGCTCTGGTAATTGATTCTGAAGGTCTGATGCTATATTTTGGATCTTCCCAGGAACATTTTTCTTGTTTACATTCTTATTCCTAGAGCAAAGCATTGCCTAATGTGTCGCAATGTTTCTACTGAAGTTAGATTATCTGCTGCATACATTACAATTTAGCTGTAACTCTGAAGAATGTGGCAAATGCAGTGGATTTGCTGCATTTTAATTACTGGCGAGTCTTGTGAGCTTTGGTTTAGGCAGGCAAATACTGAATGTTTCTCTTTGTTCGATCCTTATGGCAGTACAATTTTTCAGAATTATTTTTTCATCGGAGGTAAGGATGGGGTCCAATGGTCCTACGTTTTGAAAGTGCCTGAGGAGTTTGCAATGCAGTAGAAGTACCTGAGTGTGGCTCTTTTTAGCTACAGTAATTTCAACTGGTTCATGTTCTGTTCTAGACTTCTAGTGTTTTTCCTAGTGACCTGATAGTAGTAGTTTCTGTACTGGGATCGGTGTTTCCAAGTTGAACCTTTGGATCTTAGTCTTTGCAGTAAATGTGCTACCTTACTGTGGTTGCATGGGTGATTTCGGCCATGGCCGTCTTGTGTGACTCGATTTTGGTGATGTATTATCGATTTCATTTCTATGAAATTGGGGGACTGGTTGCGACGGTGTAGGATGCCATGATATGAAATACATCCTCCCCTTATAAATCTAGAAAGCTTCGGTATACACCAAAAAAGGGAGCTACCAGCGGCCCATTTTTGTCTGAAGACCTCAGTATTGTAAAGGTAGTTGTAAAAAAATGGATATATTATTTCATAATGTATTTGTCCACTATATTTGATCTGTTCATGTCTATCTGCAGATTCTTTTATTTTGTTCCGAGGCAACCTGTTCCTTTTCTTTTGGTGTAGTACAAGATGAAGCTAAAAGCTTCAGTGTCATCTTGCCAGAGCTTCGACCTTATCTTCTGAGCTATTGAGAGCTTATGAGTTTTGAGAGCTGCAATGTTATCTTTGGAAAGTTCCTTATGTTTAGCTTTAGAGGAATTCAACTTCATCTTGTAGAGAGATATGACTAGATATTTATTTTCTGAAAGAATTGTATGGTGTCAATGGTTAATGTACTGTGTCCACCCTGAATTAAATACTTTGCAATATGGGCAATGCATTTTCTTGTTGTTAAGGTTGAACGCACAAGAATATGCTAGTTTTCCAATACTTTGTTTCTACAGTATTATACCTGATTATGGCAAGATTAATCGGTTTCCCAATTTGCTGCAACCAATTATTAACCACCGAATCAAATAAATCAAATTCAAATTGAAAACCATATATCCATGGATTACATTAGTAATTACAAGAGTTGTTATGTGAATAAATCATATATTCAAATTCAAATGTTTTGCTGAAAATGACATGGTACTCAGAAATAGGCTACCTCCCTTGTAGCATGCGTGCTAAATGGGTCAATGCCAAAGCTACAACCTATAGGCCACATGGTACGACGGGATCGATACTTGTGGGCCCGAAAGAGTAAGACTATTACTTGTGGGTTTGGACTGCAAAGATTGGTACTTGTGGGCCCGAACGAGTAAGATTCACACCAGTGAGCCCGAATAAGTAAGATCAATAGTAGAGATCTCGGATGAGTAAGACTGGTACTTGTGGGTCCGAACGACGAAGATCGATAGATGAGCCTGAATGAGTAGACCAATGCTTGTGGGTTCGGACTACTCTGATCGGACACTTGTGGCCCAGACGAGTAAGATCGATAGTAGTGAGCCCGAACGAGTAAGATCGTTACTCGTGGTTTCGGATAGCAAAGATCTATATTTGAGGGCCTGAACGAGTAAGATCGATAGTAGTGAGCCTGAACGAGTATATAAGATCAATAGTAGAGAGCTTGGACGAGTAAGACCGGTACTTATTGGTCCGGACGACTAAGATTGATAGTCGTGGGTACAAATTAGTCAGACCAGTACTTGTGGTTTGGACTACTAAGACCGACACTGGTGGGTCCAAACAAGTAAGATTGATAGCAGCGAGCCCAAATGAGTAAGACCATTACTTGTGGGTTTGGGTGGCAAAGATTGATACTTGTGGGCCTGAATGAGTAAGATCTATAGTGGTGAGCGCGAACGAGTAAAATCAATAGAAGAGAGCCTGAATGAGCAAGACTGGTACTTTTGGGTGTGGAAGGCTAAGATTGGTACTTGTTGAACGACTTTTTTTTTTGAGAATCACCGGGGGAGGAGTCCCTCCTATTTGGCAAAACTTCTTCGATTTTTCTTATAGTTTTTTTCTATTAGGCAAAACTTCTTCCATTTTTCTCAGATTGAATATAAGGGTATTGATCATTTTTGAGAATTTAGCTAGCATTAGGCCGTCATGGAAACTTCATTTGTTTACCCTATTACTTGTGGCCGAAATTTTCTTCCACAATGCAAGAGCTCCATCATGGGCCCTTGCAAGCTTACACACCCCCTCACACGATTATTCAAGTTGCACATCATAGACCAGTGACCACAATGGCAGAAAATCCTCATCATATTAGACACTATACAATACAAGCTTAGATATGCATCGTCAAAATAGTACTCCCTCCGTCCGGAAAAACTTGTCATCAAAATGAATAAAAGGGGATGTATCTAGATGTATTTTAGTTCTAGATGCATCCCTTTTTGTCCATTTTGATGACAAGTATTTTGGGACGGAGGGAGTAAGATGCATCCGTGGGCCTGTGCCCCGGCTCAGAGGCACATAACATGGACTTCACTTGGATATCATTTGTACAATACTAAATCAACATGTACAAACTCTCAGCAAATAATTTCTACATGAAAGATAGTCTTGTAGCAACAACAATGAAAAGTCAGAACCTAGTCCGCGGCAAACACTAGGATATCGGCAGCAGAAATCCAAAGCTGAATTGTGCAAACTATATCAAAAAGACGCACAGGAAAATGCAAGCCACAAATACGATGCAGTGAAGCACTAAGTTGCAGAGACATAAATCAAAATTAATCAACAAGGCACTAACACACTGACGGTTCAAGCATAGACTGAAGCAACTCCACGATACACTGGACTACAAAAGTCGACTTCACAAGTCACGTCATGCAAGACGAAAGAACCAACATGCTGTACAGTGAATCAAGTTCAGATTCGCTTCTGTAGACACCGAACAAAATGATCACCTATGTCCTCATTTTCAACTTCATCGTCTTCACCAACAACGCCTACAAGCAAAATAAGTTCAATAAATCAATGGTAGACTAGATTCATCGAAAAAAGATCTGGTAGAGTAAACACAGTAAGTTTAGGGCCTCTTTGATTCGCGGGATTTTGAAAATGTAGGAATAGGAAAAGTATAGGATTGGAGTGGCATGCCAACTTGAATCCTATAGGATTAGCAAGGAGTGTTTGATGCCACATGGAAAAGGACTACGAACAGCTTGCCTTCTCCTACACGAAATCCTGCAGGCAGAGAACACTTCAGTTTTACAGAGAATAGTAAGAGTTTCACTTGCTAGAGCATCATTTCACTTTCAAACAAGCAGTTTCAGAACACTTCAGACGAGGAAAAAAAAATCAGCGGATCGCTTGATTTCATCGAGGAAGATAGAAAAGGTTACAAAATAAAATTGCTGCAAGGAAATAAAAAGAAAGTCAGTTGGTGCTTACAACCTTCACTCAAGCCCAAGAGCAGGCTACTGCATGATATACCAGGTGCAGAACTATTGCAAGTGCACTAAATCAATCATATGTAGTAGTATGTGATGTGCAGGAAGGCATGGTCGATTAAGAGCAGGTGCAAAGGAAATGATAAAATCAGAACTGTGGCATCCTTTGCTCTATCGGGCTGTACAAATGTCTAAAATTTCTCTCATAACTCTGTCATGTATACAAAGATAGAAGAAAAGGTCAAAACTAAATACTTAATCATGCTTAGTTGCAGAAAACTAAATAGTTGCAGAAAATAATACTTGATAACAGAAATGATAAATCAGAACTGTGGCATCCTTTGCTCTATCGGGTTGTACAAATGTCTAAAATTTCTCTCATAACTCTGTCATGTATACAAAGATAGAAGAAAAGGTCAAAACTAAATACTTAATCATGCTTAGTTGCAGAAAATAATACTTGATAACAGGACCATAAGCACAATTATTTCCGAGTAAATAAAGTAAATGTATGAAAGACTCATCATAAGCCTAGATAGGTGACATGGTGATCTGGTCTGCTTTGCTGTTCGGCATGGCATACTATTACTTTTTTGTTCTACTGACTTTTTCTATGCATTAATGCTAATTAAATATGTACACACAGAAGAGAAGAGAGGCCAAAAAAGAAGGGAGGGAAAAAACCATCCAATATGTACTGGTGTTCGGTTACACTGAAATCGTCATATTTCCAATTGAACACGAGTTTTTCTGTATTTTTAGATTTCTCGGATTACGCCCTTCAGAATTCTCAAGGGCTTTTGATTGAGTAGCTGAAATAATGCTACACAGAGAGATTCAACCATAATTCCAACTGAACACGGGTTTTCCAGATAGTATTATTTCTGAAGGACTTAATATGAAGGGCGAGTCAAACAAGCACTGTACATGAAGCCGAAAGCTAACCTTTGGTCCCGCTTTTGCGTGTCTTACAACAGAGGAGCATATATGTATCTACACACCCACCACCCATCTGAATTTCTAGGACCCTAGCACTCTTAACTGAATCATCATTCATAATAATATCTGATCTCATCTCAGTATCTTTTTCTTTTGTCTAATATTCGATATTTTGAAGACGAGATGACACAACTAGGATGCATTTACTGAACTTCATATGCAAGTAAGATAGCGGTAGCGATCAATTTGAACAACAACTGCTCCAATCTGTGAGAAATCCAAATAATATTGTCGCACTGGTCACATTTTTTTTTTGTTACTGTAACAATCACAAGAGGAACCACCAAGATCATATTGACATCATACTGACTGCAGAGCCGGACCGAGCGTCTCCAACTTGTATCCCGCACACGCTGAATTTGAACACCCAAAACTGTTACCCTGGATCTGGGAGGGAGGGAAGGAAGAGATGAGGGAAGCGGCCGAAGTACCTTGGTCCGTTCGTCGACCACTACGACCAAGCCCAATCTGTGATTCACCTCCAAGACCTTGCGCCGGCGTCGTCACCTCCAGGATCTCGCGCCAGCGTCGGCGGTGCAGTCGGGGAGCGGCCACTACAACGAAACCCACCTGGGGGTTCGCGCGTCTTCGCCTCCAGGACCTTGCGCTGGCCGCCGTCTCGGAAATCCTCGCGCCACCGCCGCCTTTCTCGCGAGATGGGGAAGGATAGATGCGTGCGGTTGAACTAGCATTGACAGGGATTCTTTTGAGGACCATAATACCCTTGTTGATTAAACTTAATATTTTTAATTGACATGTAAAATCAACGGTGGAAACAAATCGAAGGAGGAGTTACATAAAATTACAAAAAGTAACTCTCCAATCACCGTAAAAGAGCTCATAATTGGATGGTGCTTATCTAGATAACTAAACAAGCACAAGGAGATCTACTCTGGCTGTCAGGCACATGCAAATGCTATCAAAACTTCATGAAAGGTTCACGCAAGTCGATCCTTGTGTTCAACAGATACATAATTGTGAAGCTGAACTACCCAGGTAAGAGTAGTAGTGCCGATATGCTCATGAGTCTGAGAAGAAAGGAACATATGAAAGATAAGGAGCTCTACAGTTTGGACCAAGATCACATATAAAACGGCGCTCCTTAGAATCCACTGTGTATGACATTAGCTTCGTACATGATTGGCGACTCGTGACCAGGGACGAGTAATAATTTAATACTATAAATATCACACTTTTTTCTGGGTGGACGAAAACATCGTAATTCCACACAAACGATGAGGACTCTATTCCCAGTAGTTGCAAGTGGGTGACATTGTGCTTCAAGGTCCAGTTTTCACCATTAGAACCATCAAGAGCCCATATTGATAGTTCAGAAGTACCCTTATTTGCGAAATGCAATTGCCCTTGTGATAGATAAACATTATGAACATCATCATCAGAATGTGTCATAGGGGCACGGATGACCCTACGGTTTCCCTCCACGCCAACACCTATAACCAAACCAGCATTCGTAGACAGATACAGCATCCCCCTGAAAAGCACGCTTTCTGAAGTGCAGCGTACCGATATTGGACTCTTCCAGCCAACTCGATGTGCCCAAACTGCAGCTTTGGACGAGTAGATCCCCACTGATTTGATGTCTGTGGTAGCACCAGCAATCGTCGGCCTATTCGCACCCACAGAATCGGCAGGCACAAACTCGAACACATGGAAGTGGGAGGAGACGGCTGGGTCGAACCCCAGGCGAGCGATCGAGGCGTTGCTGGAGCAGTTGGTGGCACGCACAACCACCCATCTTTCAGTGACGGGATTGCACACCACGTAGTCTGCTATATTGTTGGGACCAAGGCGTGTCCTGCGTCGGCAAAGGAGCAGGAGGCCATTGCAGCCGTCTAACAACTGCATCTCAAATCTATCGTGTTGGGGCAGCATGAACGAGAGGGAGGTGTCCATGCTAGCGCACCAGTTCCCCGATAGGCTTTGGTAACCTGTATTCTCGTTGCGGATTTGGTAGAAGATGCCGGCGAGGGTCGACTGGGGCAGCTTCTTGCGGTGGTCCGGGTGGGAGACGAGGTCGTGCCACCGCCTGGAGACGCACTTGCAGCAGCATGTGGACCTGTAGGGAACGCGAGAGAAGATCTCGACGAGGAGGTCGTCGGAGAACTCGGACACCGGGCTACTCTCCGTGTCTCTCTTCTTCTTGCAGCTCCCTGTGCCTGGCGCCATCGCCGGCCAACCGGAAGTTTGAGACTTGTCCACCGGTGGCGGTGATGGAAAGCGTGAGGATCAGCCTATTGCTTGCTTGGCACGCGATCTGCGGCGCGAGAGTTTGAGGGTTTCGTTCGTGTTCGCGGCGGCGAGAGACGGATCGAGGTTTTTTTGGAAGGTCCGTATGCCCACCGGTGATGGGTCGACGAGGCCTGTATACGTTGCTTTTGTCAAAAATATCCGGGCCGTATATGAGTCGGAACCTACATATAGGCAGACTACAACTTCAATTCCAATGCGTACGTTTTTTTTTCTCTTTTAAGTCCGCCCAGGACACGCCTAGATGTGCCCCTAATTATTTCACTTCTAAGTGACTCCATCAAACGAAAAGAAAAAGAAAAAAGACAGAATAAAATGTGTTTGCACGAATCTTAGCGTAAAATCAATGACACAGGACTTAGGTGTGCCATACTTAGAGCACATCTAGATGTGCTTTAGCCAAACTGTTTTTTCATATATTTCTCATAGGGCCACGCTACGCATCGGCCGGCGGATAACGAGAAAACATCCGCTGCCTCTCTTGCCGTTGGATGGACGCGGGGATGGCCGTTCGATCTACCCATCCACGAGTGCCACCTCCCTTTTGCAATAAGATTGGTGTTTTAGAACAAGCCCTTCAAGAGGATGCTTGTTACAAAACTTCTGAACCGCTATTTACCTTTTTGAAGCATACTCCGCGTTGCAGAACTTTTTTGCAACTGAGGTTTTGTTGCAGTTTTTTTTTACAACAGAGGTTTCTTGCAAAAAAGTTGTCTTCATTTTTTTGCAACATAGATTATGTTATAGGAGAAACTTCTGCAACATTGGTGTTTTTGCATAAAAATTTAAGGGGATTCATGAGGAGTCTGAGGCACATGTCCCGCGGGACACGTGTCAAATGAGCAAACACGGGTTGTGTTGCCGATTTTATTTCCGTCTTGAGGTTTTTGTAACATAGATGATGTTGCAGAAGGACTTTTTGAAACATGGGTGATGTTGCAGAATCTTTTTTTTACATAAAGGATGATGTAAAGACAACTCGGGGAAGAAACGTGTGGATGCGCTGGGCATAAGGATAGCGTTGTGTTGGGCTCCATTGGTACACGCATCGTGCAGGGGAAGCGGTGGCAAACGAAAAGATCCTCCGGTCCGTTTCAAGTGTTTCCCTTTCTAGTAACGTAGAAGAGTTGAAGATTTGGTCACAACAAGAAAACACCAACCCCTCATCATGAAACAAGAACCCTGAAGGAAATATGCCCTAGAGGCAATAATAAAGTTATTATTTATTTCCTCATATCATGATAAATGTTTATTATTCATGCTAGAATTGTATTAACCGGAAACATGATACATGTGTGAATACATAGAAAAAACTATAGTCACTAGTATGCCTCTACTTGACTAGCTCATTAATCAAAGATGGTTATGTTTCCGAACCATAGACATGTGTTGTCATTTGATTAGTGGGATCACATCATTAGAAGAATGATGTGATTGACATGACCCATCCCGTTAGCCTAGCACTTGATCATTTAGTATACTGCTATTGCTTTCTTCATGACTTATACATGTTCCTGTAACTATGAGAATTATGCAACTCCCGTTTACCGGAGGAACACTTTGGGTACTACCAAACGTCACAACGTAACTGGGTGATTATAAAGGAGTACTACAAGTGTCTCCGAAGGTACATGTTGAGTTGGCGTATTTCGAGATTAGGTTTTGTCACTCCGATTGTCGGAGAGGTATCTTTGGGCCCTCTCGGTAATGCACATCACTATAAGCCTTGCAAGCAATGTAGCTAATGAGTTAGTTACGGAATGATGTATTACGTAACGAGTAAAGAGACTTGCCGGTAATGAGATTGAACTAGGTATTGGATACCGACGATCGAATCTCGGGCAAGTAACATACCGATGACAAAGGGAACAACGTATGTTGTTATGCGGTTTGACCGATAAAGATCTACGTAGAATATATAGGAACCAATATGGGCATCCTGGTCCCGCTATTGGTTATTGACCGAGCATGGTTCTAGGTCATGTCTACATAGTTCCTGAACCCGTAGGGTCCGCACGCTTAACGTTTCGATGACAGTTTTATTATGAGTTTATAAGTTTTGATGTACCGAAGTTTGTTCGGAGTCCCCGATGTGATCACGGACATGACGAGGAGTCTCGAAATGGTTGAGACATAAAGATTGATATATTGGAAGCCTATGTTTGGACATCGGAATGGTTCCGGGTGAAATGGCATTTTACCGGAGTACCGGGAGGTTACCGGACCCCCCCCGGGGGGTTATTGGGCCTACATGGGCCTTGAGGGAGAAGAGGGAAGGGGGCAGGAGGGGGCCGCGCGCCCCTTCCCTTCCTAGTCCGAATAGGACAAGGGAAGGGGGGCGGCGCCCCCCCTTTCCTTCTCCTCTTCCTCCTCTTTCCCTCCTTCTCCTACTCCTACTTGGAAAGAGGGAGTCCTACTCCCGGTGGGAGTAGGACTCCCCCCTTGGCGCACCCTCCTTGGCCGGCGGCCTCCTCCCCCTGGCTCCTTTATATACGGGGGCGGGGGGGCACCCCATAGACACACTAGTTGATCTACGGATCGTTCCGTAGCCGTGTGCGGTGCCCCCCTCCACCATATTCCACCTCGGTCATATCGTCGCGGAGTTTAGGCGAAGCCCTGCGCCGGTAGAACATCATCATCGTCACCACGCCATCATGCTGACGGAACTCATCTCCGGAGCTCGGCTAGATCGGAGGCCGGAGATCGTCATCGAGCTGAACGTGTGCTGAACTCGGAGGCCCCGTACGTTCGGTGCTTGGATCGGTCGGATCGTGAAGACGTACGACTACATCAACCGCGTTGTGCTAACGCTTCTGCTTACGGTCTACGAGGGTACGTGGACAAACACTCTCCCCTCTCGTTGCTATATCATCACCATGATCTTGCGTGTGCGTAGGAATTTTTTTGAAATTAGTACGTTCCCCAACAGTGGCATCCGAGCCTAGGTTTTATGCGTTGATGTTATATGCACGAGTAGAACACAAGTGAGTTGTGGGCGATACAAGTCATACTGCTTACCAGCATGTCATATTTTGGTTCGGCGGTATTGTGAGATGAAGCGGCCCGGACCGACATTACGCGTACGCTTACGCGAGACTGGTTTCACCGTTACGAGCACTCGTGCTTAAAGGTGGCTGGCGGGTGTCTGTCTCTCTCACTTTAGCTGAATCGAGTGTGGCTACGCCCGGTCCTTGCGAAGATTAAAACAGCACCAACTTCACGAACTATCGTTGTGGTTTTTGATGCGTAGGTAAGAACGGTTCTTGCTAAGCCCGTAGCAGCCACGTAAAATTTGCAACAACAAAGTAGAGGACGTCTAACTTGTTTTTGCAGGGCATGTTGTGATGTGATATGGTCAAGACGTGATGCTATATTTTATTGTATGAGATTATCATGTTTTGTAACCGAAGTTATCGGTAACTGGCAGGAGCCATATGGTTGTCGCTTTATTGTATTTATTAAAGAAATGCAAACGCCCTGTAATTGCTTTACTTTATCACTAAGCGGTAGCGATAGTCGTAGAAGCAATAGATGGCGTAACCACAACGATGCTACGATGGAGATCAAGGTGTCGCGCCGGTGACGATGGTGATCATGACGGTGCTTCGAAGATGGAGATCACAAGCACAAGATGATGATGATGGCCATATCATATCACTTATATTGATTGCATGTGATGTTTATCCTTTATGCATCTTATCTTGCTTTGATTGACGGTAGCATTTTAAGATGATCTCTCACTAATTATCAAGAAGTGTTCTCCCTGAGTATGCACCGTTGCGAAAGTTCTTCGTGCTGAGACACCACGTGATGATCGGGTGTGATATGCTCTACGTTCAAATACAACGGGTGCAAAACAGTTGCACACGCGGAATACTCAGGTTATACTTGACGAGCCTAGCATATACAGATATGGCCTCGAAACACGGAGACCGAAAGGTCGAGCGTGAATCATATAGTAGATATGATCAACATAGTGATGTTCACCATTGAAACTACTCCATCTCACGTGATGATCGGACATGGTTTACTTGATTTGGATCGCGTGATCACTTAGATGACTAGAGAGATGTCTGTCTAAGTGGGAGTTCTTAAGTAATATGATTAATTGAACTTAAACTTATCATGAACTTAGTACCTGATAGTATTTTGCTTGTCTATGTTTGTTTGTAGATAGATGGCTCGTGCTGTTGTTCCGTTGAATTTTAATGCGTTCCTTGAGAAAGCAAAGTTGAAAGATGATGGTAGCAATTACACGGACTGGGTCCGTAACCTGAGGATTATCCTCATTGCTGCACAGAAAAGTTACGTCCTGGAAGCACCGCTGGGTGCCAGGCCTGCTGCTGATGCAACTGACGACGTTAAGAACGTCTGGCAGAGCAAAGCTGATGACTACTCGATAGTTCAGTGTGCCATGCTTTACGGCTTAGAACCGGGTCTTCAACGACGTTTTGAACGTCATGGAGCGTATGAGATGTTCCAGGAGTTGAAGTTAATATTTCAAGCAAATGCCCGGATTGAGAGATATGAAGTCTCCAATAAGTTCTATAGCTGCAAGATGGAGGAGAATAGTTCTGTCAGTGAACACATACTCAAAATGTCTGGGTATAATAATCACTTGATTCAACTGGGAGTTAATCTTCCTGATGATAGTGTCATTGACAGAATTCTCCAATCACTGCCACCAAGCTACAAGAGCTTCGTGATGAACTATAATATGCAAGGGATGAACAAGACTATTCCCGAGCTCTTCGCAATGCTGAAAGCTACGGAGGTAGAAATCAAGAAGGAGCATCAAGTGTTGATGGTTAACAAAACCACCAGTTTCAAGAAGAAGGGCAAAGGGAAGAAGAAGGGAAACTTCAAAAAAAACGGCAAGCAAGTTGCTGCTCAAGAGAAGAAACCCAAGTCTGGACCTAAGCCTGAAACTGAGTGCTTCTACTGCAAGCAGACTGGACACTGGAAGCGGAACTGCCCCAAGTATTTGGCGGATAAGAAGGATGGCAAAGTGAACAAAGGTATATGTGATATACATGTTATTGATGTGTACCTTACTAATGCTCGCAGTAGCACCTGGGTATTTGATACTGGTTCTGTTGCTAATATTTGCAACTTGAAACAGGGACTACGGATTAAGCGAAGATTAGCTAAGGACGAGGTGACGATGCGCGTGGGAAATGGTTCCAAAGTCGATGTGATCGCGGTCGGCACGCTACCTCTACATCTACCATCGGGATTAGTATTAGACCTAAATAATTGTTATTTGGTGCCAACGTTGAGCATGAACATTATATATGGATCTTGTTTGATGCGAGACGGTTATTCATTTAAATCAGAGAATAATGGTTGTTCTATTTATATGAGTAATATCTTTTATGGTCATGCACCCTTGAAGAATTGTCTCTTTTTATTGAATCTCGATAGTAGTGATACACATATTCATAGTGTTGAAACCAACGATAGTGCAACTTATTTGTGGCACTGCCGTTTAGGTCGTATCGGTGTAAAGCGCATGAAGAAACTCCATACTGATGGGCTTTTGGAATCACTTGATTATGAATCACTTGGTACTTGCAAACCGTGCCTTATGGGCAAGATGACTAAAACGCCGTTCTCCAGAACTATGGAGAGAGCAACAGATTTGTTGGAAATCATACATACAGATGTATGTGGTCCGATGAATGTTGAGGCTCGTGGCGGATATCGTTATTTTCTCACCTTCACAGATGATTTGAGCAGATATGGGTATATCTACTTAATGAAACACAAGTCTGAAACATTTGTAAAGTTCAAAGAATTTCAGAGTGAAGTGGAAAATCATCATAACAAGAAAATAAAGTTTCTACGATCTGATCGTGGAGGAGAATATTTGAGTTACGAGTTTGGTCTACACTTGAAACAATGCGGGATAGTCTCGCAACTCACGCCACCTGGAACACCACAATGAAATGGTGTGTCCGAACGTTGTAATCGTACTTTACTTGATATGGTGTGATCTATGATGTCTCTTACCGATTTACCGCTATCGTTTTGGAGTTATGCTTTAGAGACGGCCGCATTCACGTTAAATAGGGCACCATCAAATTCCGTTGAAACGACGCCTTATGAACTGTGGTTTGGCAAGAAACCAAAGTTGTCGTTTCTTAAAGTTTGGGGCTGCGATGCTTATGTGAAGAAACTTCAACCAGATAAGCTCGAACCCAAATCGGAGAAATGTGTCTTCATAGGATACCCAAAGGAGACTATTGGGTACACCTTCTATCACAGATCTGAGGGCAAAATTTTCGTTGCTAAAATCGGATCCTTTCTAGAGAAGGAGTTTCTCTCGAAAGAAGTGAGTGGGAGGAAAGTAGAACTTGATGAGATAACTGTATCTACTCCCTTATTGGAAAGTTGTTCATCACAAGAACCGGTTCCTGTGACAACTACACCAATCAGTGAGGAAGCTAATGATATTGATCATGAAACTTCAGATCAAGTTTCTACTGAACCTCGTAGGTCTACCAGAGTAAGATCCGCACCAGAGTGGTACGGTAATCCTATTCTGGAAGTCATGTTACTGGACCATGATGAACCTACGAACTATGAGGAAGCATGATGAGCCCAGATTCCGCAAAATGGCTAGAGGCCATGAAATCTAAGATGGGATCCATGTATGAAAACAAAGTATGGACTTTGGTTGACTTGCCCGATGATCGGCAAGCCATTGAGAATAAATGGATCTTTAAGAAGAAGACTGACGTTGATGGTAATGTAACTGTCTATAAAACTCGACTTGTTGCGAAAGGTTTTCGACAAGTTCAAGGGGTTGACTACGATGAGACTTTCTCACCCGTAGCGATGCTTAAGTCTGTCCGAATCATGTTAGCTATTGCTGCATTTCATGATTATGAAATTTGGCAAATGGATGTCAAAACTGCATTCTTGAATGGATTTCTAGAAGAAGAGTTGTATATGAAGCCAGAAGGTTTTGTTGATCCAAAAGGTGCTAACAGAGTATGCAAGCTCCAGCGATCCATTTATGGACTGGTGCAAGCATCTCGGAGTTGGAATAAATGTTTTGATAGTGTGATCAAAGCATATGGTTTTATACAGACTTTTGGAGAAGCCTTTATTTACAAAAAAGTGAGTGGGAGCTCTGTAGCATTTCTAGTTTTATATGTAGATGACATATTATTAATTGGAAATGATATAGAATTTCTGGATAACATAAAGGGATACTTGAATAAAAGTTTTTCAATGAAAGACCTCGGTGAAGCTGCTTACATATTGGGCATCAAGATCTATAGAGATAGATCAAGACACTCAATGGGACTTTCACAAAGCACATACCTTGACAAAATTTTGAAAAAGTTCAAAATGGATCAGGCAAAGAAAGGATTCTTGCCTGTGCTACAAGGTGTGAAGTTGAGTCAAACTCAATGCCCGACCACAGCAAAAGATAGAGAGAAAATGAAAGATGTTCCCTATGCTTCAGCCATAGGCTCTATCATGTATGCAATGTTGTGTACCAGACCTGACGTATGCTTAGCAATAAGCTTGGCAGGAAGGTACCAAAGTAATCCAGGAGTGGATCACTGGACAGCGGTCAAGAACATCCTGAAATACCTGAAAAGGACTAAGGATATGTTTCTCGTATATGGAGGTGACAAAGAGCTAGTCGTAAATGGTTACGTTGATGCAAGCTTTGACACTGATCCGGACGATTCTAAATCGCAAACCGGATACGTGTTTATATTAAACGGTGGAGCTGTAAGTTGGTGCAGTTCTAAACAAAGCGTCGTGGCGGGATCTACATGTGAAGCGGAGTACATAGGTGCTTCTGAAGCAGCAAATGAAGGAGTCTGGATGAAGGAGTTCATTTCCGATCTAGGTGTCATACCTAGTGCATCGGGACCAATGAAAATCATCTGTGACAATACTGGAGCAATTGCCTTCGCAAAGGAATCCAGATTTCACAAGAGGACCAAGCACATCAAGAGACGCTTCAATTCCATTCGGGACCAAGTCCAAGTGGGAGACATAGAGATTTGCAAGATACATACGGATCTGAATGTGGCAGATCCGTTGACTAAGCCTCTCTCACGAGCAAAACATGATCAGCACCAAGACTCCATGGGTGTTAGAATCATTACTATGTAATCTAGATTATTGACTCTAGTGCAAGTGGGAGACTGAAGGAAATATGCCCTAGAGGCAATAATAAAGTTATTATTTATTTCCTCATATCATGATAAATGTTTATTATTCATGCTAGAATTGTATTAACCGGAAACATGATACATGTGTGAATACATAGACAAAACTATAGTCACTAGTATGCCTCTACTTGACTAGCTCATTAATCAAAGATGGTTATGTTTCCTAACCATAGACATGTGTTGTCATTTGATTAGTGGGATCACATCATTAGAAGAATGATGTGATTGACATGACCCATCCCGTTAGCCTAGCACTTGATCGTTTAGTATACTGTTATTCCTTTCTTCATGACTTATACATGTTCCTGTAACTATGAGAAATATGCAACTCCCGTTTACCGGAGGAACACTTTGGATACTACCAAACGTCACAACGTAACTGGGTGATTATAAAGGAGTACTACAGGTGTCTCCGAAGGTACATGTTGAGTTGGCGTATTTCGATATTAGGTTTTGTCACTCCGATTGTCGGAGAGGTATCTCTGGGCCCTCTCGGTAATGCACATCACTATAAGCCTTGCAAGCAATGTAGCTAATGAGTTAGTTACGGAATGATGTATTACATAACGAGTAAAGAGACTTGCCGGTAACGAGATTGAACTAGGTATTGGATACCGACAATCGAATCTCGGGCAAGTAACATACCGATGACAAAGGGAACAACGTATGTTGTTATGCGGTTTGACCGATAAAGATCTTCGTAGAATATGTAGGAACCAATATGGGCATCCAGGTCCCGCTATTGGTTATTGACCGAGAATGGTTCTAGGTCATGTCTACATAGTTCTCGAACCCGTAGGATCCGCACGCTTAACGTTTTGATGACAATTTTATTATGAGTTTATAAGTTTTGATGTACCGAAGTTTGTTCGGAGTCTCGGATGTGATGACGGACATGACGAGGAGTCTCGAAATGGTCGAGACATAAAGATTGATATATTGGAAGCCTATGTTTGGACATCGGAATGGTTCCGGGTGAAATCGGCATTTTACCGGAGTACCGGGAGGTTACCGGAACCCCCCCGGGGGGTTATTGGGCCTACATGGGCCTCGAGGGAGAAGAGGGAAGGAGGCAGGAGGGGGCCGCGCGCCCCTTCCCTTCCTAGTCCGAATAGGACAAGGGAAGGGGGGTGGCGCCCCCCCCCCCCCCCCTTTCCTTCTCCTCTTCCTCCTCTTTCCCCCCTTCTCCTACTCCTACTTGGAAAGAGGGAGTCCTACTGCCGGTGGGAGTAGGACTCCCCCGTTGGCGCACCCTCCTTGGCCGGCGGCCTCCTCCCCCCTGGCTCCTTTATATACGGGGGCGGGGGGGCACCCCATAGACACACAAGTTGATCTACGGATCGTTCCTTAGCCGTGTGCGGTGCCCCCCTCCACCATATTCCACCTCGGTCATATCGTCGCGGAGTTTAGGCGAAGCCCTGCGCCGGTAGAACATCATCATCGTCACCACGCCGTCGTGCTGACGGAACTCATCTCCGGAGCTCGGCTGGATCGGAGGCCGGAGATCGTCATCGAGCTGAACATGTACTGAACTCGGAGGCCCCGTACGTTCGGTGCTTGGATCGGTCGGATCGTGGAGACGTACGACTACATCAACCGCGTTGTGCTAACGCTTCCGCTTACGGTCTACGAGGGTACGTGGACAAACACTCTCCCCTCTCGTTGCTATATCATCACCATGATCTTGCGTGTGCGTAGGAAATTTTTTAAAATTACTACGTTCCCCAACAAACCCACCAAGCATCAACCCCTCAAACAAAAATAAAAAGAAAAGCAAGAAACCACCAGAAATAGGATCTTGAAAAAGGATCTTCTTCTCGAATGCAGTGTCGTCTCCCCTTCAACACAAACCACCAGAATATATTACCAAATCGACACAAAGATCATATGATGCTCGAATTGTCCTCCATTATCCAATCTGAACATTCCCTGGATAGACTATCAGAATCCCATGCTGGAGCAAACAATAGAAAGTTTCTATGTTGGTAAATTTACAAGGTATGTTAGACAATAAATTCCCAAAAACAACACGATGCAGTTACAGGTACCCAAGCCTCAACTAACTGAACTGCTGACGGTGCTATACCTGCAAGGGCTGCTAATATATGTGTGAAATAACTGTCCACGTAAACTCGGGATACATGCAAAAAGATCTGAGAAAGCATATGCGTCGGCACCTTTCTATCACAGCCATCCGTTGCCCTTGGGATCGTCAGTGTCGCAACATGGAAAAGGCCTGGGTGCTCAAAATTAATCTTGTTTGTGTTTGCAGTTCTCGGCCTGTGATGAACTTACCAAGACACAAGCTTCTGCGCTACCCCACCGCTGAACATGTGTTGTGCGACAGTGACACACGAACAAATGCACGGGTTGCACTGTTCCTGGCCCGCCAAGGCATCTGTCTCATAGAAATGTAGAAGCCGGCCGTATGTGTGTTGCCTTTGCCTTCTCTCTCTCGGAAATTTACAAGCAGTATGTGTGGACTGCAGAGTCCATAGGTGACTGAGAGAGCACGAGCTGTCAAGGGTGAGAAGATTGAAGGACTGGGGCTTGAGGGGATCTGGAGAAGATGAGAGGTTGAGGGCAGAGGGCGTAGGCCTAGATAGCCGTCACAATCCACCCCAACGATCCATTAGATAAGAGTGACCGATGCTGACCGACTTCCCGGAACCAAGGAGCGGAAGATCGAATCAAACCCATAGATCAGTGGAGAAAGGGGCGAACGGCCATTTATGTGAATAGAAGCCTCTGACCATCGAAAGCGACCCGAGTCGACTGCAACCGATAGCCTGCTAAACACGTCTAGAATTGATGATGCTTAACCCTGTCTTCGGGAATCTTGAGACTATGGGCCTAAGCCAAATTCCACGATAACGGGTCTTGACACACATGCTTAAAAAATCTGCGTTCAATATAAATAAGGGCATTCAAGCACCAAGAAAAACAATTACAACTTGACAAATGTCTACTTGACACATCTATATTGTTTAGAAGCATTACTCTGTTAAGACTTCTACTGTGCATCTGCCAGTGACTCTGAGAAGAAAGGAACATATGAAAGATAAGGAATCCTGCAATACCATCCAAGATCTGTCATAAAATGCTGCTCCCTAGAATCTACATTGTATGACAGAACTTTTGTCAATGATTGGCCCCCGATGTGCAATTGTGCACATAGTACTATAATGGCATTGTCTTCCGGGTGGATGATAACATCGTAATCATGCATTGATGGATACTCTTTTTCGAACAGTTGCAAGTGGCTGACCTTGTTCTTCAATGTCCAATTTCCTGTACTAGAATCATCAAGAGCCCAGATTGATACTTCAGAATCACCATGTTTTGCCAAATACAATCGCCCCTGTGATAGAGAAATATCATAAGCCCCACAACCATCGCGTAGTGCAGGTGTACGAATGACCTTACATTTTCCCTCCATGTCGACTGCTATAACCAAATCATTATAAGAAGATAAATACATCACTCCGCCAAGAAATACGCTGGATGAAAAGATGCATATATCAACTTGATGGTTCCCAGTACTTTCATGTGTCCAAACTCCAGCTTTGGAAGAGTAGACCCCCACCACTTTAATGTATCTACGACGGTCAGCTCCATCCAAGACAAATGCTGGTACGAACTCAAAAACATGGAAGTGGGATGAGACGGCCGGATCGAACCCCAAGCGAATGGCCCAAAGCTTGCTGGACCAGTTGGTGGCAGGCACGACCACCCATTTTTCAGTGGCCGGATTGCACACCACGTAATCCATCATCTTGCCATCAGTGCTCCTCCAGCAGCGACAGAGAAGGAGACCATTGCAGCTGTCCATAATATCTAGTCTCTCGTTTTTGGGCAGGAACGAGAGGGAGGCGTTGATACGAGGGCACCAGTTCCCTGAGACGACTCTGCCCAGCAAAACTATCACGAAGGGACGCAGCCCCGTGTCGCCCCCCCGCGGGCGACCCGGGCGCCCAACCCTAGCCGCCGCCGACCCAACCCCCACCTCCTTCCTCTCCTCCCGCCGCCGCCAGCGGGCGCCGCCGGGCAAAGCCCGCGCGGTGCCGGCGGCGGCGGGATCTCGCCTGCCTTCGCCTGGAGTAGGGGCCGCGGGGGGCTCCTTCCTCGGGCGCGGCGGCGGAACTCGGCGGCCGGCGCGTCGGGTGGCGCGCGCTGGTGGGATCTGAGGCGGCGGCCTCGCTGGTGCGGACCACACTACTCCGACGGCAGGGAGTGCTCGTCAGTGAGGTAGGCCGGATCCCCTCGGCTGCGCGGGCAGCGAGGTCCCGTTGGGCGCTGGTCATGGCACGGGGAGGCCCCGGGTTCCCCTTGTCAGATCGGAGGCGATCTGGTCCGCTCGTGATGCATGACCTCCGGCCGGCCTGGCTCATGTTGTGGCTGGTTCGGAGGTGGCGGCAAGGTGCTTGGCCGGGGGAAACCTTTGGCCGCCGGTGGCGGTCACGGCGTCGATGGCGTCCCGGACGCCATTCCCTCCTTGGTGGCGGCGCCGAGGCTATACCTCCCCTGCCTCCCCCCTTCCCCTACGCCCGGGTGAAAACCCTAGCCCCGGTGGCTAAGCGGCGGCGGCGCCACAGCGTCGTCACCTTCTTGAAGGCGCCGACTTGGGCCTGGGGATGCTGGGTGTGCATGGCGAGTTGTCTGGTTCCTGGTGGCGGCCCGTCTGATCTACCGTGTTGCAGCTCCGTGGCTGCGGTGCTTATCTTCCGGCCGTGTCTCCGATGGCGACCTCGCCCTTCCTCACCTTGTACTTGCCGTGGTGGAGCGGTACTTCATGTCACTCATTGATGGCGGCGGAGATCGGCGGCATGGTGCCGTGGAGGCTCGGCGTCCGATGCGCGGAGATGGACTCGCGCAGGAGGAGGTAGCTGTCTGGCGTCATGGTGACGTCGATGGCTGATGTGGCCTTCACAAGGTAGAAGACTCAATATCATCTGAAGACGGACCTGTGGAAGATGGCGGCGACGACGCAAGAGTGCGTCTGACCGGATTGTGCCCCAGACCCGGTATGTGGCTCGGCTGGGGCTTCCGGCTTTTGATGTTAGGTTTAGGTGAGTGGTTTGGGTAGGGGCCCAGCTAGCATCCCTTCATCATATGGATAAGAGTAGCGGCATATGTTGCCAAGATGGTGAATTCAGGTATATTGTTTGTAATACTTTGTAAGGTCCTCGAGAATAATTAATAAAGTGGCCGTATGCATCTCCCAGATGCAGAGGCCGGGGGTCATCCTCCTTTTCTAAAAACCAGTTCCCTGAGACACTTTGGTAGCGGCGAGAGCGAGAGACCTGATAGCTACTCCCTCCGTTCCAAAATAGATGACTCAATTTTGTACTAACTTTAATACAAAATTAGATCATCTATTTTAGAACGGAGGGAGTAGTTATGTCGTATGTTTCAAAGAAGAAGCCGGCGAGGGTCGACTGGGGCAGCTTCTTGCGGTGGTCGGGGTGGGAGACAAGGTCGCGCCATCGCCTAGACACGCACTTGCAGCAGCAGGTGGACTTGTACGGCAAGAGGGACATGATCTCAACGAGGAGGTCGTCGGAGAGCTCGGACACCGGGCCCTTCTCCGTGTCCCTCTTCTTCTTGGAGCTCCCTGGCACCATCGCCGGCCAGCCTGCACTTTGGGATGGAGGACGTACGGAAGACTGGAGACCCGCGCCCACCGGTGAGCGTCAGATCCTATCACGTTCTTGCTTGGCGGCTAAGGGTCTTGTCCGCGGCGGCAAGAAACGGAGGTGGAACTAGAAAGACGAGGTCGTATGCCTTTCTGTTTTTAGGGTTATAGGTCATATGCCTCGATGAGGCCTCCTGTATCTGGGGTTTTATCTTTAAATCTGGGCCGTATATGGGTCCAAACGTACAAGTAGACGGACTTCTATTTCAATTCGTACGTCGTTTATGGATTTGTAGACGCAGATTGACAGATTGTGTCACAGCAAGAAACCACCAGCCCCTCACAAAAACAAAAGCAGAAAAAATGGGCAATTTCTATTTTATTTAATTTTATTTTCGAAAAAACTTTCAATCTATTTATCAAACAGCATGACAGTACAAAGAACATGAGAAGTAACAAAAAATTCATCCAAGTCCGTAGACCACCTAGCGACGACTACAATCACTGAAACGAGCCGAAGATGTGCCGCCGTCATCGCCCCTCCCTTGTCGGAGTTAGGCGAACCTTGTTGTAGTAAATAGTCAAAAAGTCATCGTCCTAAGGTCTCAAAGGACCAGTGCATCAGAACAGCAACCACCGCTGATGTAGAGAAGCGTAGATCAGAAGGATCCAACCCATAGACACAGAAACGCAGACAAAGAAAGACCGGATCCAAGGAGATCCTCCTAAGACAAATGCCAACCGACTCTCGCGAGATCCGCCGGAGACGCATCTCCACACGCCCTCCAATGATTGTTGACGCACCATCAGAATGGGGACTGGACGGGGAGAACTTTATTCCATCTTCAGAAAACCATCGCCGTCTCGTCTTTCTAAGCAACACAAAGATGATATGCACTGGTTTTCACTTTCAGCGGGATTTCGATGAAATTCACTGAATTTCATTAGTTTGAAAAACTCTAAAATATTTACCTTGCAGCCAAAATATTTCGGCAATTTCAGTAGTACACAAAATTTAAATATTTTTCAAAATATATTTTAAAATTTTCAAAAATCCAATTGAATTCAAGTGAATATTTCGGCCATTTGGCCAAAATGCAATCCAAAATCACTGAATTTTGGTGATTTTAGTTGGTGCTGAAATTGTTCTGAAACTGAAATAGAAAACCATCTGCTCGTGCCAACCACAATCTATCTGGATGTGTGCAGGAAAATCTGTCCTCCATTGTCTAAACTTCCTCCCGGATAGATCTCAGACAGAAACCAGAAGCCCAGGATGGAGCGTACGATAGGAAGTTTCTATGTTGATAGATCTACTAGTTTTGTCCAGTGCACGATGGAGCACATAATAAACTAGAAAATACCCCGCGTGTTGTTGCAAAAATTTGAGGATAAAGAGTTTCATGAAATAGTGAGAAAAACCTAAGTACATTATACATGTTAAGCAAACAATGTTAGAGAAATGGGTTATATGCATTCACAAATGTAACGCTTATAAATGACTAACCTTTAAATCTAGTTTAATGGAAAAATCTCCGCTTTGTGGATGAACCTGGAAAGGACCAGATTGTACTTCCACATGGGTGGCCAATATCCGTTGTCCTCATGGTTACCCGTGAACATAAAGTTTCGATTAAGAAGCATTGAAAATCATCTACAGTTAACCGGCAAACAATTAAGAAAATATCTCTGATGCGATCAACACTAGCTCAGCTAGTGAACTTATACAGTTGGGATATTCTAGTGAGTGAGGCTTATCTAAATGGCTTAAAATAAATAACTAATATTTGATCAACTGAAACAGCAAGGTAGACATACTAACATAGGCATTGGATTGACTACATATTGTTTCCAAATAAAGAACTCAGTTCATGAAGCTTCAGATTAAAGTATTACAACGTTTTCAACCTAGCCTGATGCTAAATTGAGGTTATATAAAGAAAAATCAAGCCTACAAATCTGAAGGTTCCCCAAGTGGATAATCCAGCTCAAGGTTGCCTGCAAAATCTGAAATAGAATGATAAGTTTGCAAATTGAATGGTACAAATACACAACAGCGGAAGCCCTCTCATGCCAAAAATAGCTTCTGAGAACAACTGACCCTACGTTCCGTATCATCAATTCGTTCTAACACTACAACAAATATTAAAGGAATGCTATGAAATTGTACACATGAGAGTAATGAAGATAAATTATCGCTAGTCACCTGAAATCTTTCTCGGGCTCCCACTCTTCTTATGGTTCCTCTGTACCTAGCGACAGGCTATTTAGGCTGAACATATGTTTCAATAATCTACACGATTGGATAGAATATTGTAATGATGAAACTTCTTGACATCACACATATAACACGCGATTGTAGAATATTATAGCCATGTCTACTTACTATTATCCACGGGAAGCATGAAAGGTTCGATGGTTTCGGCACCACCGGCGACGACGTGGCCCGTCGGCGGGAGCTCTCCGCTTTCCTCGGCCAGACATCCAAAGTAATAATGGAGGAAGAAACAGAACACCAGGCTGTTAATCGAAGAAAAATAAAAGAATCTTGTGAGGAATTCATCAAGGAGTAATCAAACTGGAATAACGCTGACCCATGGAGGCAGCGGCGGCAGCAATAGGCGACCTGGATGGAACACGGTTGACCTACATCGCGGGCAGCGGCGGCGAGAATAGGCAACCTGGAGGAAGGTGCCTTGAGGGAAGCTTCTACCCTGTGAACTACCGACAAATGGGATAGGAAGTAATGGAGGAGACATTGGTGGGAGTAGAGGAAGAGGAACCGGCAGCAGTTTCTATTGGGACTCACTGCAGGGAAGATGAGAGAACGCTACGCGACATAGTGCGAGTGGCGGCGAGCGAAAGACCCTTCGTGATCGCAGCAATAATGAGATGGGAAAACGCAGGCTACATCTGTCAGGGAGTAGAGACAGAAATTAGCGGCAAAATCTTTCACGGAGGGCGGTGTGGTTCAGCTGTTACTATTGAAGGTGAGACCGAAACAGCTACACTTTCAATTGTGCGGACGTGCGATGCATGGCCCCATGTTGGGGAAGATGTGGGATGAATGGCTGCATTGTAGGAGAGTTAGGCAACCGGTGATAATGATGTGGCTACGATGCTGAGGTGGGTAGGCTGCATGTCAAGATATATACTCCCTCCGTTCCCAAATAATTGTCTTTCTAGCCATCTCAAATGGACTACAACATACGGATGTATGTAGACATGTTTTAGAGTGTAGATTCACTAATTTTGCTTCGTATGTAGTCATTTGTTGAAATCTCTAGAAAGACAATTATTTAGGAACGGAGGGAGTATATGATAGTGGGGGTGAATCTCGTAGATATATAGGATTCCCAGCAGCAACAGGATGCAGTTGCAATTCTAATTATGAGTATCAGTTCTTCAACAAACTGAACTCGCAACTCATCTATTGGAAATTGCAGCCAGGCGAATACATTTGTCCAGTGATGGCGACACAAAGATAATCAAACTAAATGGCAAAAATCACATGAGGTTTCAGTTGAATTGAAACATCAGTTCATATATTAGAAAGACATGCAAATAGATCATGTTAAACTACTACTATCACATTAATATACCACATTTTTAGAAGGCACGAAAATACAACACACAATTCTATCTCAATGGCATGTGATCCTTGGATACTCTATAAATGCAACCGCAATCGGCCATTCCAGGTCCACGGAAACAGAAAGATCTCAAGTTCTTGGCTAGGACTACAGATTTAAGAACAAGAAAATAACATTTCATGTATTGCCGGAGACCCAAGTTTGTACATAGATAAATTATTCACAAGCAGAGACATAAGAAGAGACATGAATCTAGATATTAGAATATTTATAGTTCAAACTAAACAATCAAGTAACCCTAGCAAGGTTGCAAGATCTTAAGTTCTATGTTAGAGCTAGAGTTTAGGAACGAGAAACCAGCAAATGAGCGGGTGATCAAGCCGATCGCGGGCGAGGTCGGGGACGCCGCTCGGTGGAGGCGGGGTGGCGGCGGAGTCCGAGATGAAGCCGACACTTACGGACGGCGTTGGACGTCTTGCGGACGAGCACTGGCACCCGAGCTGCCAAAGCAGTGCCAGCGCCCAGGCAGCGAGGCCCGAGCGACCAATGTAGTAGCGGCGCCCGAGCTGAGGCAGCCGACGAGCTTGACGCAGTCGGACCGACGCAGCCGTGCAGACACAGCGGAGGCGGGTGGCGTGGATTGACGGGCGTGCCAGCGCGCGAATTGTTGCTATGATGGGCCGTCGCATGGCGTGAGGCCACCAAGTAGGGGCGATGCAGGTGTCCCAGTCGGAGAGGGCGATGATGGCCGGCGTAGATCGACAAGCAGGCCGGCGTCAAGATGGCAATGGGGCTCCGAAACCCGCATCCCCGCGGGTTTTTACCCTTTTAGGGGACGGGGATGGGCGTCTTTTCATCCCCATGGGGCTGTTGTTGGGCACATTATACAACCCGACACGTTTCGTGGGTTTGCACCCGTTTCGGTAGTCCCCGAACCCGAAACCCGTCAAACCCGGCAAAATACATTTTTTACCAAGCACTGATCCGGCTTGGAGGCTTGGAGATGTGAAAGATGCCATGAAGATTTGAAGGTGTCCTTTTGGAGGCTTGGAGATGTGAAAGATGCCATGATGATTCCAACTTTAAATTAATTTGTGAACTATCAATTCTATTTCAGAACTTTTGTATTGGACCATTTTGTCTTGTTCGTGCTCGTGATTTGTGAACCAAGAATTCCATTTTAGAACTTATGTAATATCACATCTTGTTGAACCATGTATGACTGAAATCTGATCATCTTTGTAGCTGAAAACTGATCGTCTTTGTTGCTGAAATGTGGTATCATGCTGCTGAAATACACTCTATATAGTTGTTGAACCATCTACTATTGTTTTTTATTGAAATTTGCTCGAGTTATGCTGCTGAAATGTGCTTGTTTTGCTGTTGAAATGTTATTCTTTGTCGCCACTATGTTTGTTTAAATATTTTAATTTTCTCGTGGGTTCCCCGTGGGTTCCCCGAAACCCGATGGGTTTAGGGAACGGGCGGAAAACTAGCCCCGCGCACGGTGATGGGCACGGGACGGGTTTACGATTTTCTCGTGGGGATGGGTTTGAGAAGGTAAGAGCCTGTCGATCGCGCCATTGTCGAAGTAGAGGCACACAAGGGTCGATGGCCGGCAGCGGGTGATGAAAACCGATCAAGCATAGATTAGAAAACAAAAAGGAAATGCCGATCAAAACGACCGGCGAGAGAGCGAAAAAACCCGGAGCAAGGGCTCGGGAAAAAGACTATCTAGGGCAGCCGGTCAACACGACGGGCGGACGAACCCTAGGTACGGGCGGCGCGGCCGCCGACGGCGGTCATGGAGGCCGACCACCCCGGGGGCGGCGCGCGGGTGCGGAAGCGGCGGCGGCTAGGGTTTAGGATCGATGTAAGGCTGGTACCATGTTAGAAGTGATAGAGGAGATTGTCAAAATAGTTCATTGTATTGCTTGAGCCTCGTGGGCATATATATAGGAGTACAATGATCAACTTGGAGTACAAAACAAGCCAAAACAAATCCTAATCTATCTCATCTTTCCTAATATAAGCAATATACTCAACATAAGCAAAGAAACGCTTTGCTCAAGACCTCTAGAGCAACCCATATAATCATCCTGGACCGCACTCCCAAGGATGTGAATTCTGCCTTCTACAAGATGCATCCCCACCTGTCGCGCATTCTGGAGAAGGACAGTGCCCGGCGCTTCCTTCGTTTGTATGTGGTGCACCCGAACCCGAGATGCATTGCTTGGGGCTTCTTCATCATCCCAGAAGTCCTCAACCGGATGATTATTCATGATGCCCTGCGATGTGCAAAGGTTGTCCTGGAGGGCAAGGCTCCTGAGCTAGGAGGTTTCCACGCCAATCCAAACGGTACGAATAAGTATGGCTACTTTCCTCTCCATGAAGCCGCGGAAAGGTTCTCCGTTGACATGATCAAGTTGCTCCTCCACCATGGCGCATTGACCAATCTACGCATGGCTGGCGACTCGGTCATAGAGGACCTACTCCCGCTCCATGTTGGTGTTACGGTCAAGGACACTTGCTTGCACAAGTATCTGAAGGACAATCTAACCAAGAAAGATGCCAACTATGTATACATGATTATTTATCTCTTGTGCCTACCTGGAATGAAAATTTTCTTGGATACGACTAGACTACTTGCTGAACACATGGACAATCTAGACGAGGAAATCTGGAATATTCCTGCGGATGGGTTGGGTTGGCGTGGGTTGATGGGTTTTCTGCTATCATTGATCGCCTTGTCGAACAGATTGATACCATGCATGAAATTGGGGATGGGTCACGACGGAAAGGAAAAGTTGAATTTGGAAGCCCAGGGTGAACATTTCTACAATACATTATTGCTTTTTCAAATAATTTTCCGAGCTGGTAAAGCTCTCGATTCGTACATTCAGACACATAAGGAGGTGCCTAAAACAAAGGTTCTTCAACGCATTTCACAGATTCTCAATGACCATGGTTTTTCTCCTAGCGGAGGAGTCATCCTCATTGGAGACCTCTCCCCTTACGAATGGTGGCCAGTGCCCAATGGTGAGAAGATAGTTGAAACTAAGGCAGATGCAGAAACGCCTAATGCAGATAAAAAGTCTGCCAGAAACAGACTCTGCAGAAGTTGGGAGCTTGAATGCACATGGAATAGTTACTTCCCATATTGGAAATCAGTGTTAGCATTGCGGTCTCCCATAAAAGCGTATCCAGTCCATGCACAAACTGATAAATTGCGTCCGCTTAAATTTGATTGAATACAGAACTCCGTGAGTAAGTTTGGCAAACTATCTACTACTTCGCTCCAAAAAGGTAATGCCTGTTTGCTGGCAAGAGAAATTCGACAAGTTACAAATATGCTCGATCCAGAAGGCTATTTGGTACTGTTACATTGACGATGTTGAAATCTTACATTCTTAAGAAGTTGATCCCCACTAATACCAATTCTCTCAACATGCACACTATCCACATCATCATGATGCCACATCAGATTTCTCAAAACATGCAGCCTCCACCTCAGCAAAAGAAAAAATCAACGAGTCGTTCGGTATCTGAGTGGGATCAATTGATTTCTGCATACGCTCTATAGTGCACATCCATTCCTCTTCGTCTTCTAAAACTGATGGGATGGTCTATTATTAAGAGTCGTGTCCTCATCCCCCCACCTCGCGTCCTCCTTCCTCATCTCTTCTCAGATCTCGCGTTCAACTCGTGAGCGGGCATGGATTTGATCGATCCCCGGCGCCCCCCCCCCCCCCCCCCCCCCCCCCTACATGGGTGGATCGGCGGCAACTGCAGGCTGGAGGCGATTGCGTTCTCTGCGGCTCCATGGTGGCTTCTGATTCGATTGATCCCCTGTCATCTTCCTTGGGCGGATTTGGCGGCAACTGCGGGCTGGGGGTCATCCTCTTCTTCTCTGCCTGGTTCACGCTCGCGGGCTCGCGCTCCTCAACATAGCTGGTGCGGCCAGCTCCCAACAGGTACCACATGACCAACCTGTAGCCGACCTACGTCCCCATTCCTGCTCACAACGACAGTTAGGAGTTTGTTCCTGTACCACGAGGGGTGGAAGAATATCGCTCAGTGGCATGCCTGTGCTTTTCACCCCCCCTGCAATAGCAGAAGCTACAAGCAAGTGAAGGCTTGCTTTGTCGTTTGTTATATATGGTCATGTAACTCAAGCATTGCTACTTGCAGAGGTAAAAGAAATCGGACGGCGGCACCGCACATCATGACACAAATGCAGAAAAAATGATGACGACAATTGAATCGCTGGCTTCGCCTTTACATAACAGCCTCAACTGCCATCATCCGGTGCAACTTCCCAACGCGTGGTGAGTTCACATCGTTCTTCGGCCTTCCCTACTTCATCAATATAACATTTTATCTGTTTTTTTTTTGTCAGATTCGCTGCAAGCTGCTCACAAATTTGCTACAGATAGTGAGGGCTATTTGTGTTTCATCCTGCATAGGCCTCTTCTTGCTCGCGATAAAACAAGGTTCCCATCTCTGAAATTTATTGTAATTGGATTAACACATGACATGAGCCTTATTCTTGTTTCAGTAGGTATAGGGCAGCAATGGCACATCATTCCTACCATTCCATGCAATCCATTGGCTCGAACAAATCATCTAATACTCAGGACTACAACTTACTACTCTTTCTACATATGTCGATCATGATCACCACTTAAGTTTAAAGAAAAGCTTGGATGACGTTAGGTTGGCATATACAATATATGTGAGTCAACTACTTTTTTCCTTTTTCTTCTATTCTACACAGAGTGGAGGTACTAGAATTATGCACATACAAATCAGCCACATCCGCTTGCTGCAGAGTTATTCGGTGGTATCTTGATCATTCCACACGAGACACGCCCTGCTGCCACGCTCGCTCACCTGATTCGGAGCAGTAATTTACTGCATCTAGCACATGTAAGCATGCCCACGCATCCATGTGATCATCCAATGACTTCCTTCCATGCACTGTTATGCATTAACGCAAGCACACGCACAATTTCAGTTCCTTGGCGGATCCTGATAATGTGATTATTCATTGTGTAGATGCACCCTATTTTCTGACTCTCTGAGTTATGGTGGAGCTTAGCTATTATATGAGATCAAAGGGAATTCACTCCGGTGATGGATACAAAGATCATTTGCAAGAGTTGGGTGTTTTATGTGCTGTTAAAGTTACAGGAGATTGAAACTCGTGGCTTGGCGTTGGTGGTCATAGTCCATGTCTCTCAATTTTATCCTCCTTGACAGGTTTAGTCTTACTAGCTTTCAGTGGTTCACTTTTGCCATTCAAAATATAACCTTCAGGGATGTTCAGAGAGCAACATTCAGTGTTTCATACACAGGGTCTGATAGATAGTGCTGCATTCCAGTCCTTGGCCGTGGAGTTCATTTTTGCACATGTAATTTTTTTTGAGTTCATTCTTACATATGTACTGTGTTCTTAGCAGCAATATTTTTCAACATCATCTAATCTTTTTTTGTGAACACTTGCTTACAGTATACACTGAGTTTGTCCAGTATCTTATTTTCTTCTTCTGATTTTCTATATGACAACATAGTCATCACAGTGGTTCCGCAGCAACGCGCGGGGAATCCTCTAGTTATTAAAGAGTGCATGAGAAGAAATGTGGCCGTACATTTAGCCTCAACTTGGTTATTGAGTGCAAGTTTTAGTATAGATTAATAAATAGCATGCAAATATAATTATGTGTTTCTTTTGTTAATTTATTAGCTTTTGTAAGTTTGTTATTCAGAGTTCTAATTCAGTAGGATGATTGAATGATTCTAATAGCGTGTTGTTTCTGGGATTTCATTTATTTTATAAACTAGCACAAATAAATTACATGAAAAAACGGCAACATTATCTAGAGGTAGATAAGATAGCGTAGGTGTTGTACAGACAAACTGAAATTAGTGGAATTCATACACTCGGTACGGTATAACCCATAGCAGTAATTTTGCATTTCTTAAATGGGACAATTGCATTTTTACCCCTAGTTGGTTCCTACCCACGGGTTTTGCCCTTACTTTTCGAGCTTGCTCAGTTTTGCTCTTACTTTTTCCATCGAGGTCCCTCGAATGCCCTTTGACCGTTTGACCAAAACTTTGAAAATTCATAACTAATTCATACGAACTCAAAAAAATGCAAATAAGATATCAAAATGTTTAGATAAACATTACCTTTATGGGCATATCATTTGCATTCAGGACAAAAGCATTGTTTAAACTACCCGAGGTAATTAATTCTATTAGCATTATTAAAAATAAATAGGTATAAACAATATTTTTTTTCATGAATAAAAATTACATGCAAATGTAGGTGATGTTTTCTGAACATCCTGATAACTTATTTGCATTTTTCTCAGTTTGTATCAACTTGTTATGAATGTTCTAACAACTTTGACCATTATTTGGAAACTTCATAACAATTTGATACGAACTCATGAAAATGCAAATAAGGTATCAGGATGTTTAGAAAACATCACCTACATTTGCATATAATTTTTATTCACATAAAAAAAATATTGTTTATACCTATTTATTTTTGATAATGTTAATAACATTAATTACCTCAGGTAGTTTAAATGATGCTTTTGTCTTGAATGCAAATGATATGCGCATAAAGGTAATGCTTATCTGAACATTTTGATATCTTATTTGCATTTTTCTGAGTTCATATGAATTAGTTATGAATTTTCAAAGTTTTGGTCAAACGGTCAAAGGGCATTCGAGGGACCTCGATGGAAAAAGTAAGGGCAAAACTGAGCAAGCTCGAAAAGTATGGGCAAAACCCGTGGGTAGGAACCAACTAGGGGTAAAAATGCAATTGTCCCATTAAATTAATCTTCTTCATCTAATGAGGTCATTATGCTGTCATTTGTGTTTTCATGTTTGCAGGAGTGCTGGTTGCTTGGTCCACAGCTTCTTCCATTTATATTTCTACAGAATATGCTTTCCATCGAGTGTAGTCTTGTCCTCGTCCTCGTTCTGGCTGTTCTATGTATAAGAGATGTTCTTCACTTCTGTGGGTCATGGAATATCAGGGTGAAAAAAAAGACCTGGAGGTCGAGACATCCAGTGCTAACTAGAAGTTGCTCGTTTTTTCCATGTATTGAAAGCGCTCGTCCAGAATATGGTTGGGAATAAGATTGGTATCTGGAACATACTTACTTATTTCTCAACCTAACCATGTCGTAGTCAGAGAAGCTAAAACAAGTTTAAAATCACTTGCAACTTGAAGTTGAAAGGCTCCTCTTATTTCTCAAAATGGCAGGAGGAGGGGGTTCAATTTGGCTTAGTGAGCTCATGAACAGCATTAGCCAAATGGGTGACATTCTGATGGCAAAAGCTTACAAATTCGTCTAATGAAGCAAAAATAACTTCACCAGGCATTAACTTACAGAACTTTTGGTCAGGTTTGGAGTTGACGACGGTGAAGCTAACAAATCACAGACCATGAGAACACCTGAGAGGGTCAAGTTTGCTAACCTATTGGACATTTTAGTGGTCCTTCCTTGCAGAAGATAGAAGAGGAACACATAAAGTCGAGTACCATGGAGGGCACATTTTGATTACCTTCAATATTTCTAGAAACCTGATAACAACAAACAACCAAAAGGAAAAAAAAAGAGAAAATATTTCACAAGAAGGGAAATAAAGATAGCGATCTATATTGTCAATATAGAAGAACCTGTACACATGCATATTTCCACAGAACGCGTGATACTATATTGAGTAGTCTGCCACATTACTTAGAGCATCTCTAACAGATCCCGTAAAAGGGACCATCCGGCAAAATAATCGCCGATTTATGGGATGAGGGTGCTTTTTTCGTCCCGAATAGATCCTGTAAAATCGTCCATGTTGTAATTTTTTGCGGTAATCTGCATATTTTGGGCCGTTTCCTCTATCTACGAGATTTGGGGACCGGCATTCGCTTTCACCAACTTTTGTGCGGGGACATATATGAGTCGAGATGAGGCGAGAGAGACCAGCAGTCGCTTCCACGAACTTTTAGTCTGCTCGGCATGTATACGAGTCAGAACGTAGAAGTAGACGTACACTTCTATTTCAATTCGTCTCGGCATGGAATTTCTTTTCATACACGTCATCTCTGGATTTCTACCGCCGAGTCAAATATTTTCCTTCTCCTACAGTAAATCTCTCGGTGCATGTGTCTAAATAACTTATTACTACAAATTAATGTCAACACATGAGCATAGAACCAAAGAAGAATTTTCGCCATACCTGGTTATGTTTCTAGTCTCTTATACAAGACTTGCAAATTGGGTCACAGGAGAAAACCACCAGAAAATTAATCAAATCGACACGTAGATAACAGGCGGTGCTCGAGCGACGTCATCGCAACTTTGTCTCATCCTGATCCTGGTGCACTACTCATGCAAATCGACACTCTTTAACTATGAAGAACGTGCGCAGTCCAGATTTTCTCCATTATCCAATCTGAACTGTCGCCTGATAGATTCGCCTGATAGATTTGACAAACAATCAGAAGCTCAATGTGGAGCAAACAAATAAGAAGTTTCTCTGTTGCAAGCTGTGTAGATCATGATTTCCCAGCGATATCAGGATGCAGTTATATATCATCCTGACTTCTGAGCAGGAGGGACGCATGACTGAACTAATTGAACAGGCGACTCGTCTATTAGAAATTGCACCTGGCGAATAACGCTCGAGGCGATAAACACTTGAGGTTCAGAGTGAACTGAAACGGCAGTTCATATATCAGAAAGCCTTAGCAACGATCATGTTAAACTACTACTATAACCTTATTATATCGCAGTTTCAGCAGGCAAGAAAAAATACAACACAAAAATGGAATGACAAACAGACACAAAAAATCCAACAGCAGCCTTGTGCTCTTCCATTCCATGTCCACCTAAACAGCAAGATCTTCAGTTAGTTACCCCAGAGCTAGAGATTACAAACAAGGAAATAATCTTTCATGTATTGTCGGAAACAGAAGTTGGTAGACCGACAAATTATTCACAAACAGAGAAATAAAGTATAGATATTAAAATATTCATAATAGTTCACACAAAACAATACGAGTATCCATGGTGAGGTACTATGGTGTTACATCTGCATATAGGCTACACTAATAAATTTATGACCACACAAGCACAAGCAGGTAATAAAGTTGGCTGGTTAGCTAGCCATATAAAGTCGGGTACATGCGCGCCTTCATTGCTGCTCGTATTCATGACCTAACTCTGGTATCATCAGAAAGATGGACAATTGCGAGGCTCCAATATGCAAGACTTTTAGTGTTCTTCTGCCAGTGACTCTGAGAACAAGGGAACGTATGAAAGATAAGGGGAGCTGGATTCCCGTCCAAGATCACATATCAAACGCAGCTCCTTAGAATCCATTTCGTAGGAAAATAGTTCCACCAGTGAACGCCAATACAATGTATATTTGACAATGATGAATATGACATTATGTTCTGGGTGAGCTGAGATAACACAACAATGATCATCATGGCTTGAATACCTTGTTCCAAACAGTAGCATGTAGCTGACATTGAGCTTCAAGGTCCATTTTGCAGTACTAAAATCTTCTAAAACCCAGATTGATATTTCAGAATCATCACAATTTGTGTAATAAAGATGGCCGCGTGACACATAAACATCATAAGCACCACATTGATAGTGTGGTTTAGGAACACGAACGAAACTGCAATTTCCATCCACGTCGATGGTCGCAACCAAATCATCATTGCAAGTTAAATACAGGATCCCGGTCAGAAATGCGCTACCTATAAAGTGGACTGTTTCAACTGGAAGGTCCCATGCGCGCTGACGTGTCCAAACTCCAGCTTTGGAAGAGTAGATTCCCACCACTTTGATGCATCTTTGACTATGATCACCACTCTTATCCCCATCCCAGACATAGGTAGGTACGAACTCAAAAACATGGAAGTGTGATGAGACGGCTGGATCGAACCCCAGGCGAGCTTTGTACAACTCGCTGGACCAGTTTGTGGCAGGCACGACCACCCACTTCTCAGTGGCCGGATTGCACACCACGTGATCCAGTATCTTGCGATCAGTGTCCTGCCAGCATTTACAGAGGAGGAGGCCATTGCAGCAGTCCAATATGTCGAGTTTCTCGCAACCGGGCAGGAACGAGAGGGAGGAGTTGATGCGAGGGCGCCAGTTCCCGGAGACGCTTTGGTAACGACGGGAAACCTTTTTTGTGTCCCATGTTTCAAAGAAGAAGCTGGCGAGGGTTGACTGAGAAATCTTCTTGCGGTGGTCGGGGTGGGAGATGAGATCGCGCCAGCGCGTGGAGACGCACTTGCAACAGCGGGTGGACTTGAAGGGCAAGCGCGAGAGGATCTCTACAAGGAGGTCGTCGGGGAGCTCGGACACTGGGCCGCGCGCCATCCTCCTCGTGTCCCTCTTCTTCTTTCTGGAGCCCCGCGCCATCGCCGGCCAATCTGCAGATCGGCACGAAGGTTAGAGACTCATCCACGGTAATGAACTTGATGATGGGAGCGTGAGGGACGGGAGGATCTACCAATTGCTAGCGAGCTGCGAAGGAGCGAAGGACGGCCGGCCGCCGGCGAGGGCTTGCGCACGCTGCAGTAGCGAGATGGAGGCAGAAGTGAAAAAAAATTATATGAGACCAGGTCTCATATAAACCAGGTGAGACCCGCCCTGATGGATGACATGTGGCATTCATAAATCACAAAGCATCTAATCTCTCCCCCCCTGATTTCAGGTTGGGGGTGGGGTGGATGCTTTGTGATTTGTGAATGTCACGTGTCATCCATCAGAATGGGTCTCACCTGCTAATCCGTGAGACCTGGTCTCATAGAATTTTTTTCCGGCAGAAGTGGAGGCGTGGCGGCGCATGTGTCAGGGCTTTATCTGGGCCTTACACGCCTTGAAACGTAGAAGTAGAGGATACACGTACGAGCTTTTGTTTTTCGAAGCAGCATAGCAGTCCCTTGAAAGTTCTCAAAAGAAAAACAGTCCCTTTGAAGCTTGGGAATCATTTTTCTCTTAGGTGAGCGGCTAGGAACCCTAGCCGCCGCCAGGAGAGCTGATCCTTCTGGCGTTGTCTTCTCGCGGCTCCCCTCCGCGGGCAACCTGTTGGTCGTCGGTGGTGAGGGGGGTTGCCGGACCCCACGCGCTCGGATCCTTTTAGCTTTAGGTTCTAGGGCCCTAGTAGCTTAGGTTTTGGGTCGTTCGGCGTCTTGGCTTTGGCGGCGGCTCCAGATTCTTCTTTGACGAGTTGTTCATTACTATGGTCGATGATAGATTTGGGAACTAGTATGTTCAAGCGGGGATGTCATGGCGGCAGCGGCATCCCTCGGCTCTGGCGTCGACGGAGTAACTTGCCTCCTATTCTTTACACGGTTCCTCGTTGGCTCCTCACGCGATCCTCGGTTCCTACAGGTAGGTTTGGCTTCCATGATCCGGAGCGGGAGGGAAGGGGGTCCTCTCCGGCGGGAACGAGGTGTGAGCAGCGAAACGAGGCCCACTGGTTTCCCTTTGGTGTCGAGTCTTCTTCCTTGTTGGTAGTCTAAGTTGCTTACTGGTAGTGTGTGATATCTCCTATTTCCATGCATTTTCTTTGATCTGCTTTGTAAGAGGATCTTCTCATCACCATGTATCGGGTTGGATGTGTTGATTTATCTATAAAGCGGGGCGGAAAGTTTTTTTTTGGTTAACTTTGTGTACCATAGGGGCAAACGTATGAGTGTCGATGGAGCCTTTCGCACTCCATCTAGTTTGAATGTCGATGGATCCTTTCACGCTCGATCTAGTTTGAGCATGACAATGAGGCTAGGGCAGGTATGATTCTCACGGACGACGTAGCTAGGTGCACCTATTTTCTCTTCATACCTGGAGCTACGGCAATTCACTTAACCCTAGGAGGAGTTTGGTTTCAGATCGTAAGGGCAACGTAAAAGCAATGGGTCTACACCGTAAACGGTATGGGCAAAAATCAAAGGCGCAGGCAAAAAAAAAGGAACCCATCGGCCACGGTGTAGAGGTAAAGCACGGCGAGGATCCAGATAGGTAGAACTAAGGCCACCGTTGGCCGCTGCTTCTGGCGTGTCGCTACCGCTGCATGCTGAAGTGGGGAAGATCAGGATCTTGGCAACCAGGGACGGCAAGAACTCGACAGAGAGTGGGTGAGGATCGGAGGAAGAGACCTGCCTCTGCCAGTCTGCCACTAGCAACGCAACCCACGGACGAGTGGTGGAAAGCAAGAGAAAATCTGTGTCGGGGATGGGGAATGACCCGGCTTGCTCACTGTAACGTAATTCATTTACACGGGGGAGTGGGCGGTATCAGGCTAAAACTGTGTTGGGATTTGTTTACATGGGATCTGTTTCAAGAACAAGAAAACCAGACACGAGTAACAGTAAGAGATTGCATTGTAATCGGATAGCGGACCAAAAACTACGAATCAAACACCTCCTTAGAGCATCTCTAGCCGATCCCATAAACTGCGAACCAAACACCTCCTTAGAGCATCTCTAACTGGCACCTAGCAGATCTTCTAAGTCAGTTAGGGGAGTTTAAATTTCACTCCTCTGCCTATCCGACTCCTAATTTTACTCCACCGCGGCCAGTTGTAGTAAAAGTTTTCTTCGCGTGAAAGCCTTCTTGTGGCCGGCCGACAACTGACGTGAAGCTCCCTTATTGACAGTTGTGACCTTACATCTCGCCTGTGACCTCACCGTGAATCTGCTCGGCGATGGCACACCACGCCTCGGACGTCACCTGTGGCACACCACGCCTCCCACGTCACCCGAGGCCTGCGTACCTCCCATCCATGCTGGCGATCCTCCTGGCGTACACGTCCAGCTCCTCGCCGTCATCCATCCGCAGCTGATCAAATTCGCTGCGTAGGGTTGTGAGCCGCGCCGCCTTCAATCGACCAGCGCCGATGAAACGCACCTTGATGTTTTCTCAGACCTCCTTCGCCGTCGAACTCGTCGCGACCTGCATTAGAATATCCTCCGACAGTCCGCCCACTACAACAGGAACCCCCTTAAGCAACGCATCAATGTGTTGCTCTAGGTCCATATATTCGTTGCTAAGGTCTACACCAACGGATTTGTATGTGTTGCCGTTGGTGGCGTTGCAAGGCTCTACAACAACGTATATAGTTGCGTTGGTAATTGACGTGAATAAGCGTTGCAAAATAGCAACGGATATAGTTACAGCCTTACAACACTTCATATGGGTTGGTGGCGACAATGCACAAATAGAGAGACGCTCCTACATAACTTGAACCATTACTAGTATTTATATATTCCTAACAACCACTAGGTCAATGCTGACATTGCAAGGAGCGGCAATCCAGTAACCAGAAAGATCTCATATATTAAATTGACTCTATTGCATTACATTGGACAGAATCCAAATAGTGTGTACATGGTTTCTATACATCGATCATGAAAAATACATTCTAAAATATCAATATAAAACTATCAGATAGTAGACCCAATCTCCACCTTGCAATCAACAATTTAGCCATGCATCATCCATTTATCTCATCAATCTACAACAACAACAACAACAAAAACAGACAAGAGAAACATATCATTAGAGAAGGAAACAAATCAGGTCGGTACAGCAATAAAATTTAAAAGAAGCAACATACAAAGGTAGAAGGCCATATGATAGCAAATCCAGCAGCATGACCAATACTTTTAACGTTTTTTAGTGGTCATATCAACTCATAAAATTTTTCTAATGCAACATCAACACACATTACCCAGAATCATGTGTGTAATCTAACTTGCATAGTAGTTCATTTACAAAGTTAACAACCTCAATCACATAAACTGTTGCCAACAACCAAGCTTGGAAAATCATGGGTGAACTCTAACTTGCATAGTAGTTTGCACAATGTTTTTATAATTTCCATTAACTTACAACTTGTAAGTAACAAGAAATCTATTTATCATTTGTAGTTTATAAAAATGCTAAAATCCCTTTCTTTTTCTAGCATGTTAGTGGGACAACTCAATATAGGAACCCATCCATTTATGGTAGTTAGAAACGTCCACCAGAGGAAGAGATATGTTTTCAATTGTATAATGTTTTTCCTGAACTTTCCTTTGTACACGGTGTGATGGATTTGTTTTTTTTAGGTTTTTTGCAAAGTAGCATCCTACTATGTCAAATTTCACACAACAATACACTAATGAAGGAGAAGTAGCAGAGCATGTTGTTGTCTTGGCATCTAGTCTCTTGCAAATTGCAAACAACAAATTCAGGCAAGTTTAAAATTGCTAAATTAGAATAACTTCACCAATGTTTTGTACTATCTTTTGCGCAGTTTATTTGTTTTTGCTAGTTCAGTTTAATCAAGCATATGAAGCAAAACTATGAATTATATATCAGCATTTATTTTCTTGAATGACTTGTGCGCATGGTTATGCTAGATGGATAAACTTAATTTGACTTCAGTCGATTGAACTTTAACTCATGTACTACCTTTCTAGCGGGAACAGTAGTAGTGTCATTGTCGTCTTTCACATTCAGCAAACCAGGGGGAAATATGCGAATGTACAGGGAGAGAGAAGCTTACTTATGCGAGGTCTCATTTTTCGTGTAGCTTTAGGTGGGGCGACGATTGGCAGACGACTAATACAGGCAAGTACAGAGAATTCTGGAAATCAGATGTACCTGAAGTTGAATTAAGATAACTGCATGAAACAAGTTATTACTCCCTCCGTTCCTAAATATAAGTCTTTGTAGAGATTTCATTATGGACCACATACGGATGTATCTAGATGCATTTTAGAGTATAGATTCACTCATTTTGCTCCGTATGTGGTCCATAGTGCAATTTCTCCAAAGACTTATATTTAGGAACGGAGGGAGTAGATGTTAAGAATATTTTTGCATGCTGATGATTGTGATTTATGTAACACAGGTTATATATTTTACCGATTCTGCAATGATTTACCTTGGGCAATATATGAATGCAAGAACTGTTCCCAACCTAAGATTTTGGATAACATTCCAGAGTATGGTGTATATAATTGTACAAAATATGAACACGAATAATATCTTACTCCCTCCGTTCCGAATTACTTGTCGCAGGTATGGATGTATCTAGATGTATTTTAGTTCTAGATACACCCATTTCTGCGACGAGTAATTTGGAACGGAGGGAGTACATTCTAGATTATGGTGTATTAATTTACCTATTAAGCAGAACACATACAGAAATTGGCTGAAGCAAGGTCAATTTTGCAACCTGCAAGGGAAGATGAAATTATGGATTATATACGATAAAGAGCAATACCTCGACGGATAGATGCATATGAGACTTATTCTTGTAGTATTACACAATACATGACAAGGAAATCAGTAAGGATTCATCCACGCACATAGCAGTAAGAAAATTAAATGCTAATGCATCGCAAGAAAGAATTGAGAAAAAGAGGATGCAGATGTTCTTCCTGAATTAACACATATAGACAAGTGGTCGATCACTGAATGATACATACAAATAGATCAACCCAATTAGAAACAACTTATGTGCAGAATTAGATTGCACACTAAAAGACGCAAGCCCAAAACTGAATAACTAGAAGGGTAAAGTGGATTAGGCCTCCAGCATGGTCAATAAGACAATAACCGTTATGTGTTGTTATGCAGCCATGCTCCAGCAAGATCATCTATGACGCCGTGACGACAAATAGTAGCTAGCTGAATTTCAGCGCACAGATGAAACATGCTGACATGCAGTGGATCAGGTGAATGACTAAGGTAGTATAGATTAAGGTTGCAATGGCCGGCAAATAGACATGATGGCCATGCCACACAAAAGCACCCGAGAGGGCAAGAACAGAGGACATGAGTGCCTTACTGAATCATCTGTAGAGTCCGCTGGAGTCGAGGTAGCCGAGGCCAAGCACTGTCGAGCTTGAGCCGATGGCAGCGCGTGCGGAGACGCGTGGAAGTGGGCCTAGGAGATGAAGTAGCCACACCGGCGACACATGGTTGATGCAGGGGCGCAGAGGACGTCGCTGCTGCGGACGATGAGTAGCCGGGCCGGTAGCAGCGCATGCCGAGATTCCAACTAGAGGAGGCATGACAACCGCGCCAGGGACCACAGCCACTACGGTTGCCGCAGCGGCGCGTACATGGGTGTGGAGGGCATCGCGGTGGTGGAGCATCAGAGGAGAGCACTGAAGAGGATCCGAGCCAGTGAGAGGCGACATGGAAGAGCGCTGGATCTCGCCGGAATTGGAGGTAGCGGCGGCAGCGTCGTGGACTCGTGGTCAAGGCCTCAAGGGGATCTGGTGCGAGAGAGGAATCGAAGAGAGAGAGAGAGAGACGATGGATTTTTTCTTCTGCGTGATATTTGGATGGATGAGGTATGGCCGTATGGGTGGTGGAGGTGGGATACGGGGAGGTTTGCTCCTTTTTTCAAGGAACATGGAGTTTTCATGTACGGGAGGTGGGGGTTGTTGAACAAACACCTTGCCGCTCGAACGGCTTTTCTAGTTTTCTCCTCGAGCTCCTCGGTCCACTGGCTACATTGCACAGGAGGGAGTGGACTTTATACGCAGACGCACTGGCTCAACACACATGTCCAGTGCACCACACATGCCCAACGTGCATGCACGCGCTCGATGCGGCCGGGTCCAGCGCCCGACGCTGTCACTCCTCCACACATCTCACCAACTAACACACACCCGCACGCACACACGCATGGACACACGCGCGCACACATCCGTGACCTGCACGGACCACACCTGTCGCACACGCACGCCGGTGGCCACCGTGCAGGTCACGGCTTATTCCTAACAAGAGGCCACAGCAATGATGGCATGACACCATCGTCACCGCTTGCCGTGAAGGCGCACAACACAAGTGTTTGATGAGACGCGTAAGCCAATTATAAGTTTTACTCCGTTAAATTTACGAGATCAGTTAGCTCCGGCCAAAAGTTAGTGGAGTAAAGTTGCTCCATTAAGTTTTACTCGGCCGGATACTCTAGGATTTTTTAGGGGGTCAGCTAGAGTCGCTCTTAGAGTCTGAGCTGTCAGCCTGCCTGGAAGGCATTGGCATCGGCCTAGGCCTTGCCATCCAGTGGAGTACATGGCCGATCATTGTGCAATTGGGTTGACATGAGCGATGATGGATCGGAGCATATAATGATGGTTCGAGAGATCAAACAGTTTCTTGAGGAGGGTAGGGAGTTTGACAGTTTGTCATCAAGCATGTCAAGAGAGACAAAAATTCTGTTAGCCACTATCTAGCCAACTATGGCAGGAAGGAGAAGCATACTGTTCGGGTGGCTTCGTTTAGGGCCTGGTAAGGTGGCTCAACTTGTAATTCAGACATTGGTGGTGCTTCATAAATAACTCTATTTCTTTCTGCAAAAAAAGAAGACATATAAATGTCAAAACAAGAATTTTCTCCACGCCTGATTCTGTTCCTAGTCTTTTTCTTTCATACCACCGGAGTATTTTTTGCTCACGAATTGATCAAATCGACACAAAGATAACAAGCAACTTGGTCATCTCTGTCTAGAACTGATCTAAGTGTGAGGAACAAATTGGCAGACAGAAGTTTCTCCAGATAGGTGTCACTTGACAGAAAGCTGAAGCCAAGGAAGGCACACAGCAAGAGGTTTCTATGTGATAAATCTGCATTCTATGTAGATCACAGATTCCCAGCAACAACAGGTTGCACTTACACTAACTGAACAGGCTTCTATTGGAACACTGCAGCTGGAGAACTACGCTTTGAAGCCGGCGATAATCAAACCAGAATGGCAAAATATCACTTGTGGTTCACATTAAGTTGGAAATCACAGTTCATATATCAGAAAGCCTTAGCAATAGATTGTGTTAAACCACTACTACTATTAACATTACTATGTCACAGTTTGAGCAGACATGAAAATACATCACAGAAATGGAATAACAAAGAGAACTGAATCTCAACAGCATGTGTAGTCAACGCTCTAGAAATATAACAGCAATGTTGCATTCCAGGTCCACCCAAACAACATAAGTTCTACTCCCTCCGGTCCTAAATACTCCCTCCGGTCCTAAGGCTTTGTAGATATTCCACTATGAACCACATACGGATGTATATAGGTGCATTTTAGAGCGTAGATTCATTCATTTTGCTCCGACTGTAGTTCATAGTGCAATCTCTACAAAGACTGAAGAGTTAACAGAACACACACCCCAAGTTTCCAACATTAATGCGAAACGCAAACAAGTCAACCACGAGACTAGAATATTGTCAGTTCAGGCATGCAAAGTTTGATCAAATAAGCCAGCCAACAGGATGACTTAGTAACCATGGATTTGAGTCCAATCGAGACAAAAGGTTCCACAATATACATGTTAAGCCTTCTATTTACATTATCGCATCACACTAGCTCTGTGCAGTGCTAAGCAGCGGTGACCTTTCTAGCAGGAATAGTGGGGTGCCTGTTCCTACAAGAGGGGCCAACGCTGGTGTCTCCCTCAATAACCTTGTGGGTTTCCCTGATTTGGAAGAGGGCTGCCTTTTAAGAGCAGGGGAGGAAAGGAGAGCTATAATTTGCTAATGGGGCTGGAGCACCTCATCGGCAGGGTTCGTGGAGAAGCTATGGTGGTAGATTGCCGGTCTTCTCGGCCACATCATCGAATCTTATGGTCGAATGGCGCCCAATCTTCTTCATCTCGGCCTAGATGTCAAAAGGGAGGTAACACAACTCCAGCTTGGAGTCCATGATGTGCAGGTGGTGGCGTTTTAGAGGTCTCGACAACCCAATTAGTCTTCATCCTTGAGGACAACGCAATTATTTCCATGTGGGAAGAATATTTGGACCTAATGGCATTTCTATTTCTTATTTATGGGTCCACCTTGTGAAGGCCATGGACTAGTCCGTAATTGTTTTCATCTTTCAGAATCCTTCCACCGTCAAACAAAAAATTATGCATTCTCTTGATAGATATCACTTGAAAATCACTAGCCCAGAAATTTCTATGCAACTCATCTATTAGAACTCAACTCATCTTCTAGAACTTGCAGCTGGAGAACCACACTTTGAGGATAGTTATGGTAACACGAAGGTAATCGAACAAGAAAGGCGAAAAACACTTGCATTGAAACAACAGATTCATATATCACGAAGCCTTGACAATAGATCATGCTAAACTACTACTGTATTACAGTACCATATCACAGTTTCAGCAGACATGAAAATACAGCACAGAAATGGAATGGCAAAAAGAACTGAATCTCCATGGCATTCCAGGTCCACCCAACTAGTAAGATAAGTTACGGGCTATTAGAATATAACCATTCATTTACTGTCATAAACACATGGTGGTATACTGTCAAAATATTCACAAACAGAGAAATAACAGAGACCAGAATCCAGATATGAAAATATTCATAATAGTTTCAACATGACGGTTACATATCCATGAATAAGTACAGAACTACAAAAACACAGGCACAGTACTAAGTTGACTGAATACCTAGCAGCATAAAGTCAGGTTCATGACTTCACTCAAGCACCAACAGCTTATCACAACTTACCAGATTCTGTTGCTCATATTCAAGACCTTACGCCACTATCACCACGGACAACTGTGAGGCTCCAATACACAAGACATTCATTGCCCATGTGCCAATGACTCCGAGAACAAAGGAACATATGAAAGATAAGGGCGCCTGGAAATCTTTCCAAGATCACATATGAAACGCAGCTCCTTGGAATCAATTTCATATGAAAATAATTTCAATTGTAAACGGTCCCCCGATAATGATAATGTAGATTCTACGGTTATGAATATCACATCATCTTCTGGGTGGACTGAGATAACGCCATAACGTTCCTTAGATCTTGAACCGAACAGCTGCCGGTAGCTCACATTGTGCTTGAAGGTCCAATAATCTTCACTGCTAGAACCTTCAAGGACCCAGATTGATGCTTCAGCAGCCCCTTAATTTGCGACATACAATTGTCCTCGTGATACATAAACATCATGACGACCACGAGCATCATGTAAAGTAGGAGCAGGAATGAAACGACAGTTTCCCTCCACGTCGACAGCAGCAACCAAATTATTATGGCAACATAAATACAACACCCCGCTGAGAAATGTGCCACCTGAAAAATTGCATAACTTAATTGGATCGTTCCATTCAATTTGATGCGTCCAACCTCCAGCTTTGGACGAGTAGATCCCCACCTCTTTGATGTTATAATCAAACTTCACATTCGCATTCAAAGCCGCGGCAGGTGCCAACTCAAACACATGGAAATGGGAGGAGATGGCCGGGTCGAATCCCAAGCGAGCATACGAGTCCGAGGACCATTTGTTGGCTGGGACAGTTACCCATTTCTCAGTGGCAGGATTGCACACCACGTAATCCGGTGTCTGAGGATAAGGCTTGGAACATCGACAGAGCAGGAGGCCGTTGCAGCAGTCCAACAAGTCAATCTTCTTGTATTTGGGGAGGAATGAGAGGGAGGCATCAATGGGGCACCAGTTCCCTGAGAGGCTTCGGTAACCATGGGAATCATACTGACAGCGATCCATGTCGTAGGTTCTGTAGAAGAAGCCGGCGAGGGTCGACCGGGGAAGCTTCTCCTGGTGGTCGGGGTGGGCGATGAGGTCCCGCCAGCGCGTGGAGACGCACTTGCAGCAGCGGGTGGACTTGTACGGCACGCGCGAGATGATCTCCACCAGGACGTCGCCGGGGAGCTTGGCCGTCGGGTCGCTCATGAGGGCCGTCTCCATGGATCCCGTCGTCATCTCCGTGGATCCCATGAGGGCGGCTAATCTGCAGATCGGGGCGGAGGAAAGGTTAGAGATGCATCATACTAGCAGTGAGGTGGGCGTGAGGGAAGAGAGGACTCACCAGATGCGTGGAGCGCCGGCACCGGGTACTCCCATCCGCGCCGCAAGTAGATTGCGGCGAGCCGGCGAGGGTTTGGTTTGGGTGCGCGGCGGCGAGATGGATGCGGCGGAAGTTCAGGAAGGACGGGCAGGAGCAATTATATGGCCTCTTTTATATGAGTTATATGGGCTTTTCACTGGGCCGTGTGAGTCGAAACACTTACTCTCACTAAAAGAGTGCCACTAAAAAACTAAAAAAAAGTGCCACTAAAAAAGCATTAAAAAGTGTTTCACTAAAAAAGTACCACTAAAAAACCCTAAAAAGTGTTTTTAAAAAAGTATTATCCCTCAAAAAACTTTAAAGAAGTCCCAAAAAATAATAAAAAAGTGCTAGTTACCTAAAAAACTAAAAATATAGAAGACACACTTTTTTAAATACTCATAAGCATGTTTATCATTTAGGGATGCAAGCGGTGTCCCGCATATCCCACAAAACCAGCAATTTAGTTCACCACTGGCTGGAAAATTAACGCTAACTAGCGATTGATATATAAGGGCATGTACAATGGTCGATAAGGTAGTCTTATCTTAAATCTTGCATGTAATTTAGAGATGACAAAAAAACATGTCTACAATGGATCATCTCTTAGCCTTATCTTCAAAAACTAGTTATTCCTAAAAACATGGTGAGACATATTGTGCTAAGAGGTCATCTCTTGCCTTCTCTTAATTAAGAGAAGACAAGCCTTCTCTTATGATTTCTCTCTCCTCCACCTCATCATTTATCCTACGTGGCATCGCTAAGATAGAACCATTGTACATGCCCTAAGGCCACAAACTCGTCCCGTCCACATCCCTAGTATCATTGCATTAAAAAGAAGCGGCAAAAAAAGCATAAAACCACGCCTTTAGGCCATTACAACACTACAACACTAACACGTGGATTGGCAGTCATATCCACCGCGCACACAAATTACAAGCGCTACGAAAAATGCTACACATAGACCAACCTCATGCTAATGGTGATGGGACAAGCAACAGAGTAACCAAGCCGCGTCACAACCAATGCCGAAGACCTCTACAACATGACCAAGACTCGAGGACACCTAGACCAACGTACCACCCCTATTGCGCCAAGAGAGACCCAGCAAATGGATGGCAGGGCCTGGGCTGACCTAGAGAAGGCATCGCTGAGAGAGCACCGACGATGATGTACATTGCGAACCAGAGGCTCTCACCCGGAGTAGTAGCCAACACTGACTCAAATCGCACCAACGGGACTCCTAGAGAAAGCAAGACGACGCATCTAAGAAGGAAATGATGCCATGAGGCCGCCGCCATCACCTGGTCCGGATGCTGGACCTGGTTTCTCCTGAGTAGAAGTAAGGGAGTCAGAGCCGGGCAAAAACAACACCTCCAGGAGGGGAAGACACGTGCGCGTGTTACCACTATTAGTCTCTGCCATCACGAATCAGGGATATCACCCAACCCACGATCATTGAACCCAAAGTCATGGGAGCTGCTCAAGTAGGCCAACCACCACATGTGCAGGAGTCGCATCTCGAAGCACATCATCCGCCACCATCAAACCAACAAGGAACGGAGCAATGCAACCCCAACAAGATCAAGCCCCAGCCGCCACCACTACGCTCGGAGGACGCCACCGTCAGAATTGGGCACTGGGGCCCAAATCGACCGCTTCACCGCTCACCATGGCCGACAGGGCTGGAGCCTGACCCCGTCCACCGTCGGCCGACCTCAAGAAAGACCACCTATGCCGCCTCACCCAACCGGACCAAGGTTCTGCCCTTCCGAGAATACCAGCGTGCGTCCGCCCAGATTTGGCCCATCCACAAACAGTCGCGCGGCCAGCACCAAGCACCGCCTCCCCATGAGCAGCACCAACCGCCGGGCCAATGGGAACCTTCGGATCACCCCGCACCACCGGGTTCCAGGAGAAGAGCTACAGGACAGCAGCCAACCGAAGCAATGTGCCCCACCGCCACCTTCCTAGGGCACACACGGCTTCACCAGCTTCCCCTCTGGTGGCAGTGCAGCGGGGGAGAGGGTGGAGGGGGGCCTGGCGGCGCGGCTAGAGTTTCCCCATGTCACCAGAGCACGTGGGAGGCAGGGGGTTCTTAGCTAATGGAATGGTGAGAAGGCGTACACTAGCTCAAAGAAAAGTACAAGTCATACGTCATTTTACGTTCCCTCTCAACAAAAAACTTTGCCATTACCTCGAACGAAGCATTTTTGTTATTAGTGATACCTTTGAAGAGACGGACAATCTTATATTAACACCGACCTTTCTTTTTGCGGGTTAATATGAAACGAGCATGTTGTGGCATGGTTTTTCATTTACGGCTTTCTTGGTCTCTCATGATGCTCACACTACAAGAAATATGTCAACTAGTGACCTTCTGTCAGTGACCCTGGAAAAATTGGTCATAGATCTATGACCATTTCAGACCAATTGGTCAAAATCTGTTCAGGGGGCTCCAAACCCTAAACAATAACGACCATTATGGTCAGAAAGGTCGTAATTTCCTTACACGAAATGGTCATAAAGCAGATAGCATTGCTCCGCTGCCTTATTTCTAGCTGATCATGACCAACATAGATGGTCATAACCTTGTAAATTGTGGTGGGTTGCTATGACTAGGCGCCACCTCATCAGTTTTGCCTATGTGTCATGTCCATGTGGCAGTTTTTGCCCTAGGTTGTGAAGCAACCTATATTTCTGTCTTTCCCAAAATTCCCAAAAAAATCTCATAAATTCTTTGGGTCATATCTTCGTCAAATATGTAAAAAACCTTCCTTGCGTAGTTCAAAAATAATTCAAAAAAACTCATTTTCCTATTCTGTTTGGAAAAACACTTTGTGAAGGAAGTACCACTTTGGCATGTCCAAATGGTATCCATTTTCTACAGTGCTTTCCTCTACCCAAATAACCATCCTCCACCATATGCCAGCTCAATCCATTCATTATTTTGAGCCCGGCCTCAACATTCGTATTTATGTCCAGTGTGGTACTTTGCAAAGCAAGTACCACCTAGGCTCCTCTTTTTGAGCTAAAAATTTGTGAAGATGGTCTTCTTAGTAATTTATCATCCTCAGCCAAAACTCACACCCATTACCCATGTGAATTTCCCGTACCGCTAATCAAACACTTGGCTGCTTATTCATGTTTGAGCATCAATCGGTCTCCTCATGAGAATCTTATGTTGCGATTTTCTTCCTAGCACCTACCTGGGGAGTGCCCAACCCACTAGACATGCCTAGGCAGCCCAGAACACATGGCAACGCCACGGTCACGCGGTGACCACGCGGCGGGCATGCGAGTTTACGCGCTCTAGAGTTGGGGCCCTCGGCCACCGTCCAAACCTCGACGTATCGCCACCAAACCATGTATTTATGATTAAATAGGTACTTATCTAACTAGAAATGATTTTTGGAAAAAATAAATAGCAAACTATGAGGCAGCTGCAGTTCAAATTTGACCCGCTTCCAACTGAATCGACGGGAATTTGTCTTTTTCACCAGAGGTGGATCAAAACTTTTGACACCGAACCATTTTGTAAATTGTGCATTAAATATGGCCTAGTATTTTATAAAATTTATTTGGTCCAAATTTATAACAAATATATGGTAGGTCCTTCATAAAAAAACTCATTTCTGGCACTCAGAAAATGGAAAATGAATTTTTTGTGCAAAGAAAATGAAAACTTCCTTAGGCAACATTGTTTGCCATTCCAAGATGCACCCTTGTGCACAATATGCGATCATTTGAACAAACTATGCCATAAATGTGGCCATAAGATTGATCATTTGGTTTGAAAGCCATGAATCTTCACGCATGATAGCTCATTTCTGAGAACACTTTTTAAAATAATTTCTGTATTACAAGTTTATTATTTTGCTGGAAACTTGGTCACATATAATGACACAATGCGAAGGTTTTCCAATTTTTGATTTTTTTTTGAATTTTTTATGCCCGTTTCAAAATGCGGGCAAAACGGCGGGCTTGACTGTTCCTAGCCAGTGGTTGAATCTTGGAAAAACTTTTGATGTTTCTATGATTAAATAGATACTTATGTACCTAGAAATGATTTTTGGAAAAAATAAATAGCAAACTATGAGGCAGCTGCAGTTCAAATTTGACCCGTTTCCAACTGAATCGACGGGAATTTGTCTTTTTCATCAGAGGTGGATCAAAACTTTGTGCACTAAATATGGCCTAGTATTTTATAAAAATGATTTGGTCCAATTTTGCAATAATTATTTGGTAGGTCCTTCACAAAAAAACCTCATTTGGGGCACTCGAAAAATGGAAAATGGCTCTTTTGTGCAGTGAAAGTGAAAACTTCCTTAGGCAATATTGTTTTCTATTCCAATATGCACCCTTGTGCACAATATGAGATCATTTGAACAAACTATGCCATGAATGTGGCCATAAGATTGATCATTTGTCTTGATAGCCATGAATCTTCACGCATGATAGCCCGTTTTTGAGAACACTTTTTTAAAATAATTGCCGTATTACAAGTTTATTATTTTTGCTGGGAACTTGCCCACATATAATGACACAATGCGAAGGTTTCCCAATTTTTTGATTTTTTTGAATTTTTATGCCCGTTTCAAAATACGGTCAAAACGACGGGAATGACCGTTCCTAGCTAGTGGTTGAATCTTGGAATTTTTTTTGGTGTTTCTCTTATTAAATAGATACTTATGTACCTAGAAATGATTTTTGGAAAAATTAAAGAGCAAACTACAAGGCAGCTACAGTTCAAATTTGACCCGCTTCCAACTGAATCGGCAGAAATTTGTCTTTTTCACGAGAGGTGGATAAAAGCTTTTGACACCCAACCATTTGGTAAATTATGCATTAAATATGGCCTAGTATTTTAGAAAATTGATTTGGTACAATTTTGCAACAATTATTCGGTAGGTTGTTCACAAAAAAAACTTATTTTAGGCACTCGAAAAATGGGAAATGAATTTTTCATGCAAAGAAAATGAAAAATTCCTTAGTCAACATTGTTTGTCATTCAAGATACAAACTTGTGCACAATGTGAGACCATTTTTATGGTTTTTTCATGTGTAAAAGTTGAAGAAAAACAAAAGAAAAAACACAATTATGTGTGCTCTATTCTTATTGGTTGGTTTAGTTGTCACACTGATCGATGACATGGCCGCCCATCCATCCGTCCAACTCTCCACCTCTCCATCCAGCCATCCATCCGCAGCCCAAACCCTAACCCGCACCCGTCCACCTCTCCTCCCTCAGCTCCTCCCAGCCACCACCTCCTCCCAGATCCCCCTCTCCCCTCTGCCCGACCTCCCTCTCTCTGCCATCCCAACCCCGCCGCCGGCCTCCCCCATCCCCACCGCCGACGACCTCCTCATCGCCCCCAGCGCCGGCCATCCTCCCTTCCACCACCCCTCCTGTCTTTTGTATGCATTAAAATTTGTTGATGCAAGGGGCGTCGAAGCTCATGGTGTGGGGTAGTGGTTTGTGGTGCCACTGGCTGCCGGGTAGTGGCTACCGGTCATGCATGGCGCCGCAAGGTCGTCGGGGGTTGCAGCAGAAGGTGATGCTGCAATAGTCACTGGTGATGCAACAGAGCATCGCCGGGGACTGCCAGTGCTATGATCCAACATTGTCGGGACCGACGGAGTTGCAATGAAGCAGTGTCGGGCCGCTAGTGTTTTTTATTTTCTAGCTTAATTGTAAACAGTTATGATCTTGACATTTTAGTTAATTGTAAATAAGTTGTGTACTAATATTTTTGAAAAAAAGTTGCGGTCCTTTTTGCAAGTCAGATTTGTAATTTTTTATTAAAAAACGTAGAAGATTTGGGTCCAAATTTTAAAGATTCTAGCATAAAACAACCAGCCAATGAGAAGCGAGGAACCACAATCACGCGGATCGCCCAGTCCGAAATGATCTGAGCCATCCATCACACACCCATCAACGGTGGAGCTTCTCCAGAGAAACCCAAACCCTAACCCACCCACCCACCCTCATTCTCTCCCATTCCCTAGATCAGATCGAGGCACCCCGCCGCCCCCGCCTTCCTATCCCTCGTCTCATCTTTCTCCCAGATCCGATCGAGGCACCGCCGCCACCCCCACCTACCACCGCCGACCTCCTCCTCCCTCGTCCCGATCTCCTCGCTGCCTCCATCTCCTTCCTGTCCGCGCCACGCGTGATCCCGGCGAGGACGTAGTAGTCGGCGCCCTTGCGCACGACAGCGGCGGCGAGGTCGGCGCCCTCATCGAGCAACACGCGGCTCTGGCTGCGGGGTCTGGCTTCTCCCTCCGTGATGACAGCCTCGACACCTACTAGTAGCAAGCGCCCCTCATCTTTCCCAATCGAAAATTACCTCTTCTTTCTCGCGGAATCATAGGCTGAGCTGAGCCACCGTCGATCGATTTTTTTATGACAAGGAACCCCTTTGAGCGAGGCTGTAAGAACGGTGTGCTGAGATGCTTCTTCTCGTGTTTGTCCATAGCGAGACGGCTCAGATCTGACCGATCTGGCCGGTCCTCTTACTCCGCCGGCGCCCGCTTCTCTGATGGATGGGTTCGTCGCAGGACCTGACCTGTTCGTCAAGTAGGTGATGGGACTCGGCACGGCGCGCTCCATCAACACCAAGAGCAAGAGGAGACCATGGCCGGCCCTCAAGCAAAGCAAAGGTACCCAGTCCTGGGACCTATAGTTATTCTTCCTCTCGTGAGTATTGAATGTTCTCAGTCTGTGGCCGTGCTAACTATTTGTCCTAGATACTAGATAGTTCTTTATGTAGCAGATGGATTTTCAGTAGGATAGAATATTTTGAGTTGATCCTGGCTTATGTGCAAGTGTACCCAATATCTGTTCATTTGTCAAAGCTGCTGCTACTAGGCTAATATTCTCATTCATAAACTTCCTGAAAAATGTCCTTTACGCACCTGCTACATGTGCATTATCTCCATTGAAAAATGTCTTTTATAAATTATGATAGTTTGCGCAAGATGGTACACATGTTAATTTTTGTTGACTTGAATCTGTTATGCCCTTAATTTTTTTACTTAGCTTGACCCAGAACAACAGCATCCTTGATGCTTACTGACCCCCACCTCGTTCTTCCTCTCGCAGGCCCGAACGAGCCCGTATGCAAGGCACCTCCTCTCTGGTGGTGAGAGCGTCCAAGAGTCGTTGGTGCGGCTTATGTCCATGTCCGTGACCGCGCCTGCCACTGCCCTCTCTCCAAGGGTGCAGCCAGGAAGACGCTCAACAACCAGATCGTAGTCCTCTCCAAGCCTAAATTATTGAAATCCTGGAGAATTCTATTATCATTGACAGAAAAAATATTCAATATGTATTTGTTTGATAGAAATGGGCTGGCCCAGTTATTGATGCATTGAATAAATGGTATGCATGCCTTGGCCCAAGAACGAACATTATGAACAGGCTGATATGTTGGGCTTGGCCCATGCATATGGCCCAAAATTAATTTGAGAAGTGGGCTGGATTATTGGGCTCAGCCCATTAAAACAATTGATTTGGACCGTTCCTACATGGCATCCATGTCATCATTTTTGCCACATCATCAAATGTGCCACGTGGACAATGCCATGTGGCTCGGCCACATCAGATCCTACGTGGTCTAGGCTCATTAGTAATGACCATAATTTTGGTCTTAGATTTCATGACCTTAATTTTGGTCAAGGGTGGCCATGACGAAAATTTGAGAAAAGGTCACATTTGTTTGTTCTTGACGGCCAACTATTGACCTTCATAACTTGGTCAAAAAAAGTTCAATGAACGATAACAATGACGAATCAACGACCAAAATGGGGAGTCATAATTGACCATATTTCTTGTAGTGTCAGCGTCAGTTTTCTCTATTTTCTATTTTCAAAATTTTGTCTCTAAGAGCATCTTTAACAGACGCGCTTAATAAGCCGTGCGCTGGAAAAAAGAACAGCCTATTTGACGCGCGAAAGACAAAAAAACAGCACTCCAACAGAAGTTGTAAAATACAATGCACAAAAAAACGAAGTTGTAACCTTAGCTTCGCGGGCTGTATATTTGGGGCGCCGGCTTGTGCGCGCGGGCTGCTGCATGTGAGACCGCCGTGTTGAGTGCAGGGTTTTTGTGCGTCTGGTAAACCTCCCTGCGCCTGGAAACACTATTTCAACGCTGCAAAACTTTTTTAATGCTCTAAGTAAAAAAGGACATTGCGGCGACAAAGTGGTGTACACAACCTTTTTCTTTCTTTTCTGGTTCCATTGAGAGTCGCTGGTGAAAGCCCGCCTCGCCCCTTGCCTCGCTAACCTGGAGTATAGATGGGAGACAAGCGAGGGGCAGTCTCGTACATAGTGCAGGTGCAGTGTTGTCTTGATTTAGAGGCGTATGGCGTGATACCTGAGTGAATGCACCGCTGTGACATCAAAGTTGCATATGGTGGCTAGCGGTTGCGGTTGGCTCTGATGCTCCATGGTGGGGAGCTAGACGTAGATGGTGGGTACAGGGTTGATGAATCCTTTGATAAGTTTTTTTTTGCGAAAATGATCAGATCACCCGAAAGTACAAATCACCTCAAACATAATAAAAATTACATTGAGGTCCGTGGACCATCGAAGACCATTGCCGCCGCTAGAACGAGCCGCTGACGTGTCGCTGTGTCGCTTCCATAACAGACCTGGCCTGACCTTGTCGATGATAGCTGGGAAGTCGTCGTGCACGTGCCCCTAAGGACCAGCGCCTTGGAGCCGCAGTCGTCGCCATTGAATCCTTGACTCGATCTGAATAATCTTTTTTATTTTATTTTAGAAATGGAGGAGGACCCCCGGTGTCGGTGTCAAAACCGGTGGATCTCGGGTAGGGGGTCCCGAACTGTGCGTCTAGGCGGATGGTAACAGGAGACAAGGGACACGATGTTTTTACCCAGGTTCTCGGGCCCTCTCGATGGAGGTAAAACCCTACTCCTGCTTGATTGATATTGATGATATGGGTAGTACAAGAGTGGATCTACCACGAGATCAAGGAGGCTAAACCCTAGAAGGTAGCCTATGGTATGATTGTTGTTGTCCTACAGACTAAAACCCTCCGGTCTATATAAACACCGGAGGGGGCTAGGGTTACACAGAGTCGGTTACAATGGTAGGAGATCTACATATCTGTATCGCCAAGCTTGCCTTCCACGCTGAGGAAAGTCCCATACGGACACGGGACGAAGTCTTCAATCTTGTATCTTCATAGTCTTGGAGTCCGACCGATGATGATAGTTCGGCTATCCGGACACCCCCTAGTCTAGGACTCCCTCAGTAGCCCCTGAACCAGGCTTCAATGACGACGAGTCCGGCGCGCATATTGTCTTCGGCATTGCAAGGCGGGTTCCTTCTCCGAATAATTCATAGAAGATTGTGAACACCAGGATAGTGTCCGGCTCTGTAAAATAAATTCCACATACCACCATAGAGAGAATAATATTTACACAAGTTCGATCTGCTGACATATTTCGTAGCGTGACGTCACACCACAACCAAGCCTTTACTCGAATCGTTTTTATTATACCACATCAGCGCGTTTTAGCGAAGCGGTTTCTGTTGGGGAACGTAGTAATTTCAAAATTTTCCTACGCACACGCAAGATTATGGTGATGTATAGCCACGAGAAGGGGAGTGTATCTTCATACCCTTGAAGATCACTAAGTGGAAGCGTTTATCAACGCGGTTGATGTAGTCGTACGTCTTCACGATCCGACCGATCCAAGTACCGAACGCACGGCACCTCCGAGTTCTGCACACGTTCAGCTCGATGACGTCCTCGCCTTCTCGATCCAGCAAGACGGGCAAAGTAGTAGATGAGTTCCATTAGCACGATGGCGTGGTGACGGTGTTGGTGAAGAACAATCTCCGCAGGGCTTCGCCTAAGCACTACGAAAACTATGACGGAGGATAAACTAGAGGGGACGGGGTTGCCGGCACACGGCTTGGTGTTTTTTGATGTGTCTTTGGTGCTAGCCCTGCCCTGTTGGGGAACGTAGTAATTTCAAAAAATTTCCTACGCACACGCAAGATCATGGTGATGCATAGCAACGAGAGGGGAGAGTGTTGTCTACGTACCCTCGTAGACCGAAGCGGAAGCATTGACGCAACATAGAGGAAGTAGTCGTACGTCTTCCCGGTCCAACCGATCCAAGCACCGTTACTCCGGCACCTCTGAGTTCTTGACACATGTACAACTCGATGACGCACCCCGGGCTCCGATCCAGCAAAGCTTCGGGGAGGAGTTCCGTCAGCACGACGGTGTGGTGACGATCTTGATGTTCAACCGTCGCAGGGCTTCGCCTAAGCACCGCTACAATATGACCGAGGTGTAATATCATGGAGGGGGGCACCGCACACGGCTAAGGAACGATCATGAAGATCAACTTGTGTGTCTATGGGGTGCCCCTGCCCTCGTATATAAAGGAGCAAGGGGGGAGGCCGGCCGGCCCCTTGGGGCGCGCCAAGGAGGAGGAATCCTCCTCCTAGTAGGAGTAGGATTCCTCCTTTCCTACTCCTACTAGGAGGAGGAAGGAAGGGGGAGAGGGGGGAAGGAAAGGGGGGCGCCGCCCCCCTCCTAGTCCAATTCGGACCAGAGGGAGAGGGGGCAAGCGGCCCACCCTGGCCGCCCCTCTCTCTTCCCACCAAGGCCCATGTGGCCCATTAACTCTCCCAGGGGGTTCCGGTAACCCCCCCGGCACTTCGGTTTTCTCCGAAATCACCCGGAACAATTCCAGTGTCCGAATATAGTCGTCCAATATATCAATCTTTATGTCTCGACCATTTCGAGACTCCTCGTCATGTCCGTGATCACATCCGGAACTCCGAAGAACCTTCGGTACATCAAAATACATAAACTCATAAAGAAACTGTCATCGTAACTTTAAGCGTGCGGACCCTACGGTTCGAGAACAATGTAGACATGACCGAGACACGTCTCCGGTCAATAACCAATAGCGGGACCTGGATGCCCATATTGGTTCCTACATATTCTATGAAGATCTTTATCGGTCAGACCGCATAACAACATACGTTGTTCCCTTTGTCATCGGTATGTTACTTGCTCGAGATTCGATCGTCGGTATCCAATACCTAGTTCAATCTCGTTACCGGCAAGTCTCTTTACTCGTTCCGTAATACATCATCTCGCAACTAACTCATTAGTTGCAATGCTTGCAAGGCTTAAGTGATGTGCATTACCGAGAGGGCCCAGAGATACCTCTCCGACATTCGGAGTGACAAATCCTAATCTCGAAATACGCCAACCCAACAAGTACCTTTGGAGACACCTGTAGAGCACCTTTATAATCACCCAGTTACGTTGTGACGTTTGGTAGCACACAAAGTGTTCCTCCGGTAAACGGGAGTTGCATAATCTCATAGTCATAGGAACATGTATAAGTCATGAAGAAAGCAATAGCAACATACTAAACGATCGGGTGTTAAGCTAACGGAATGGGTCATGTCAATCAGATCACTCAACTAATGATGTGATCCTGTTAATCAAATAACAACTCTTTTGTCCATGGTTAGGAAACATAACCATCTTTGATTAACAAGCTAGTCAAGTAGAGGCATACTAGTGACACTCTGTTTGTCTATATATTCACACATGTATTATGTTTCCGGTTAATACAATTCTAGCATGAATAATAAACATTTATCATGATATAAGGAAATAAATAATAACTTTATTATTGCCTCTAGGGCATATTTACTTCATGCCCCTCTATTTATATGTTGAGCCTTGGGGTCGAAACTTGGGGTAAAAGCCTCCACAAAGTCGGTTTCACCCGAAAGGCAAGAGTCCTTCTCGGACTCCAGGGCCAGACGCCAGGGTTCCCGGCGTCTAGACCCAGATGCCAGGGACCCTGGCGTCTGGCCCCTGGACTCCGCAAAACTTCCTTTTGCGCGTTCCAAAAACCTTGTGGGCTTTCCCCTTTGGCCCAAATAACGTGCTCTCGTACCCAAACATTTCGGGAAACATCTGGAACCCCTTCCGGTGAATTCCGGAACCCTTCCGGAGATCAAACACTATTATCCCATATATCAAACTTTACCTCCGGACCATTCCGGAGTTCCTCATCATGTCCATGATCTCATCCGAAACTCCGAACAACATTCCATTACCAACATGCATAACTCATATAATACTATACCGTCAACAAAATGTTAAGCGTGCGGACCCTACGGGTCCGAGAACTATGTAGACATGACCGAGACACGTTTCCGGTCAATAACCAATAGCGGGACCTGGATGCCCATATTGGCTCCCACATATTCTACGAAGATCTTTATCGGTCAAACCGCATAACAACATACGTTGGTCCCTTTGTCATCGGTATGTTACTTACCCGAGATTCGATCGTCGGTATCCAATATCTAGTTCAATCTCGTTATCGGCAAGTCTCTTTACTCATTACGTAATGCATCATTCCGTAACTAACTCATTAGCTACATTGCTTGCAAAGCTTATAGTGATATGCTGTAAGTGCATCTAGTGCCCCTTAGTGATTTTGGTGTATTGAAGACTTATAGGTTAAGGGACTGATGCGTTTGTGAGTGTACACAGGTCTATAAGTCTATGAGGAGTTTGATATTTACAGAGAAAGTCGACCCCTAAAAATGAAGTTCTTCGAGTGAAGACTTTGATATTCTGAAGACTTTCTGAAGACTTTGAAAGTGAAGAAATTGGTGTGACCTTGAAGACTTGGTATTCACTTGAGGAACATGAAGTGTGAAGACTTTTGTTTTCATAGTTTCATTTTCTCTTTCTTGAGTCATAGGAAACACCGTACTGTTAAAGGGGGTCGAGGAAATACTAAGGAAAAATTTCCATGTGATGCTCAACTCAAAATCCTACACCTACCAATCCCTTCGAGTGAAGCTATTGGAAATCTCATACAGTTCAGTCAATTTCTTCAGTGACAGAGACGCAGTTCTTCTGGTCACTGATGACTTTGCTCTAACTGAGGAGTTAGGAATTCGCCAGTGCGAATTGCCTACACAGTGAGGAACATGATAGCCCTGAGGAATTTGAGAGTAAAATTTCCGACCGTTGTTGTGCTGCGCGCCAGCTGTCCCAAAATATCTTATCCACCTAACAGTCATATCATTGAAGGGCATTTATGTCTTATCATGTCGGGCTGCTCCCTAGGCTATAAATAGCCGCCCCCTACAACCACTAGCTGGTTGGCTGCTCCGAGAGAACTTGACACTTGTTATTTGAGAGCAACCCATCCTCCGAGGACTTTGAGCGAAAATCATCAAGTGAGGAAAACCCAAAACCAAACCCCCACAAACCCAAAGTGATTGAGCATCACTGAAGAAATTGATCCTGCGTGGATCCGACGCTTGTTACCTTTGAAGACTGTGCTTCTTCCAGACGGTTAGGCGTCAAGGTATAGAGCATCCAAGAGGAATTGTGGATCGCCGAGTGACCAAGTCTGTGAAGGTTTGGAAGTCACCTGAAGACTTACCATGAGTGATTGGACGAGGTCTGCATGGCCTTTGTTCAAGGAGAATACGGTGAGGACTGGGTGTCCTGAGCTGTGTGCTCAGTGACTGGGTGTCCGGGACTACGTGTCCTCGAGTTTAAATAATCAGCCGCTCCAACCAGACGTATAACTGAGACAACAGTTGGAACTGGTTTACCAAATCATTGTCTTCACCAACTAACTGGTTCTATTTCCTCAACCCTTTCATTTCTTCATTAGTATGTTGAGTGTTTGTTCATATTTGTGCTTGAAGACTTTGACTAAAGACTTTCTCAAATTCCCCAGTTCAATTTCTTCAGTCTGTTCGTATTCATCTTGTGTTATCCTGTGATTACGCTTTCTGTACTCTGTGCTTGTCTTCATTTCATCATGATGACCATGCTTGTATTCTGTTATGCTTACTTCTGAGTATTTATTCCGCTGCAAGTAGTTCTTCACTAAGGAATTTCCTCACCAGCAAATTCCTCAGTGAAGAATTCATAAAAATCGCCTATTCACCCCCCTCTAGTCAACATAACACACTTTCAATTGGTATCAGAGCAAGGTACTCCTTTGTTCTGTGTGATTTTGGTTTAACCGCCTGGAGTTTTAGTTATGTCGACCGCAGGTATGATCAAGGTCTCGGCTGGGTGTCCTACCTTTGATGGGACGGACTACCCCTACTGGAAGAACAAGATGCGAATGCATCTTGAGGCAATTGATAACGATCTCTGGTACGTTGTGGAAAATGGTGTTCCCTCTGTCTCACCCTCACTGAACGCTACCGATGTGAAGAGATTCAAGCAACTCGATTCTCAAGCGAAGAATATCATATGTGGCCATCTGAGTAAAGGACAGTATGGAAGAGTGAGTGCTTTGGAAACTGCTAAGCTTTCTGGGATAGGCTGTCCAAAGTAAATGAAGGAGTTTCAACTCAGCGTGACTCTCGAGTTGATGTTCTTCGGAATCTCTTCAACCGCTTCAAAAGACTCGACAATGAAAATGTTCGACAAACCTTTGATCGCCTCACTGACATCTCAAATGAGCTTCAAGCCCTCGGTGCCACTGACATCACAGACCATGAGGTGGTGAAGAAACTGTTGAGATCGCTTGATTCCTCATTTGATACTCTGGGACTGATGATACAAGAACGGGCTGACTACAAGTCTCTTGATCCTGCCGATATCCTCGAAAGGCTAAATACTCACGAGTTCCAGCTTGCTGAAAAGAGAGATCTCTACGGTTCAAGCTATGGCATACCACATGCCCTGAAGGCCAAGGCTGTGTCTGACTCTGAATATGAGGATTCTGGTAGTAGCCTTGGTGATCCTGAAGAATTGAGCCAGGAGCTAGCACTGCTCGTGTAGAAATTCCAGAAGTTCTCAAGACGTGGTCGCTTTGGAAAATCCTCAAGAAGAAGTGATTCCTCATCTAGTGACTATAAGAGAAGGCTGTGCCACAAATGCAGGAAACCTGGTCACTATATTCAAGATTGTCCTCAGTGGGAAAAGGAAATGAAGAAGAAGAAATACAAGGATTATAGTTCTGATGATGCAAAGAAGAAGAAGAAATCGTCAAAATCTTCATCATCAAAATCCTCGAAATCTTCATCTCACAAGAAGAGCAACTCTAAGAAGGCTCGGGCATTCATTGGCAAGGAAATGGACTCTGAAGCTGAATCTGAGGAAAATGATGAAGAGGAGGCGTCTGAAGAATCTGAATCTGGTGTGGCAAGTCTAGCCTTCGCTACTGCTTTCGTCAGCAAGTCCATCTTCAACACTGAAGAAACTGACCCCACCGACAAGCCTGATGAAGATAATGATGGCTACGCTCCCACCTATTGCTTCATGGCGAAAGGTGCAAAGGTACTCAAATACAACTCCTCTGAATCGAGTGAAAATGAATCTGATGAGGATCTCAAGCCCAGCTACTCTAAACTTGCTAAGATTGCTGTAAAACAACAACGGGCTTTTGAAAAGGTTCAAAACATGCTAGACAAAAGTGATGATATGTTGGGTGAAGAAATGGATCGCACTAAAGCCCTGACTGAAAATCTTCAGAGACTTCAGTCTAGGTTTGATAACCTTCAAAGTCATCATAACACTCTCTTATCTGATCATGAAAAACTTTCTTATGAATTCCTTCAAGAAAAGCAAGATCATGAGAAGCTTTCCTGTGAATCTCTTCAAAGAAAGGAAGATCTTGAAAAGCTAAGAGTGTGTTATGAAGATCTTCAGAAGGAGCGCGATTCATTACTAGCTCAACAAATCAGCGCTTCTCAGGAAGAATTTGTTCCTCCATGCTTAAAGTGCATTGAACGTGAATCTGCTAATTCTTCACCTGAATGTTCAAATGCTTCAACTGTTACAAATTCCTCATCTGCCTTTGCTATCGCTAATTCCTCATCTGAGGACATTGCTAGTATCACATGACTGGTGACAAGAATCTATTGATGGATGCTCCCTTATCACCGTCACCTCTGAAGCATATCATCTTTGCTGACAAAGGCAAAAGTCAGGTATTGGGTCTTGGTAAGGTTGCAATCTCTAAGGATAAACACATGGACAAAGTCATGCTTGTTGAGTCCTTAGGATACAACCTCATGTCAGTCTCAATGCTTTGTGATCTTGATATGGTTGTTGTCTTTGGCAAATATCGCTGTGTTGTGATTATGGAAGCTGACAATTCCAAAGTCTTCGAAGGCTTTAGGAGAGGAGATTTGTATATTGTTGATTTCTCTACAGGACCACAACCAGCCGTGTGCTTACTTGCAAAAGCTTGAGAATGTTGGCTATGGCATCGACGACTTGGTCACGCAGGCATGAGGAATTTGCACACGCTTGCGAAGAAGAAGCATGTCATTGGCATTGAGAATGTCAAATTCCTCAAGGATCACTTATGCGGAGCCTGTGAAGCTAGAAAAATGACCAAGGCCAAGCACCCAGCAAAGACTATCATGACCACTACTCGTCCATTCGAATTGCTTCACATGGACCTCTTCGGACCTAATCATTACTCAGCAATCACTAATGATGCATCTCTATATGGTTTTGTCATTGTTGATGATTACTCTCGATATACATGGGTACACATTGTTACTTACAAACATGAAGTGCAGGAAGTCTTCAAACGATTTTCCTCGAGGGCTTCAACCAACTTTGGTGTGTAGATCAAGCACATAAGAAGTGACAATGGAACTGAGTTCAAGAATTCCGGTCTTGATCTTGATGAACTTGGTATTACTCATGAGTTATCTGCTCCCTATACTCCTCAGCAAAATGGTGTCGTGGAGCGCAAGAACAGAACTCTTGTTGAGATGGCTCGCACTATGCTTGATGAATACAAAACGCCTCAGCGTTTCTGGATTGATGCAATTGATACGGCATGCCACATCATCAACAGAGTATATCTTCACAAGTTCTTCAAGAAGACGGCCTATGAACTCCTCACTGACAAGAAACCCAGTGTGAGTTATTTCAAAGTCTTCGGTGCTAAATGTTGGATTAGAGATCCTCACCACAACTCTAAATTTGCACCGAAAGCACATGAAGGTTTTATGCTTGGTTACGGAAAGGACTCGCACACCTACAGAGTCTTCAACATTGTTCTTCACAAGATTGTTGACACTGTAGATGTGCGGTTCGATGAAACTAATGGCTCGCAAAGAGAGCACCTACCTTCTGTGTTAGATGAACCAGCACCTGAGGATTCTATCAAGTTCAAGGCAACTGAGGATGTCATTCCTACTGAAGAACCTGCTGAAGAATTCATTCCAGTTCATGAAGATCGTCGAGCTGATGCACCTGAAGAACATGATGAAGAAAATGGTGCTGAAGAAAATGCTGATCAAATTCCTCAGCGACAACCAGCTCATCCTCGCGTTGCAAAAGAAGTGCAAGTGGAAAAGATCATCGATGACATTAGCGCACCAGGTCCTCTGACACGCTCAAAAGCTTCACATTTGTCTAACTTTTGTGGGTACTATGCTTTTGTCTCTATCACAGAGCCCACTAAGGTAGATGAAGCATTTCTGGAGCCGGAGTGGATTCAGGCTATGCAAGAAGAATTACATCAGTTCGAGCTTAACAATGTCTGGGAACTGGTCAATCGTCCAGATCCTCGCAAGCATAATATCATTGGCACAAAGTGGATCTACCGCAACAAGCAAGATGAAAATGGCCTTGTGGTGAGGAATAAGGCACGACTAGTAGCTCAAGGCTACACACGGGTTGAAGGAATTGATTTCGATGAAACTTTTGCACCTGTTGCTAGACTTGAGGCTATTCGCATATTACTTGCTTATGCTAACCATCATGATGTGAAAAGTGCATTCCTCAATGGTAAGCTTGAGGAAGAAGTATATGTTGCTCAACCCCCAGGTTTTGAAGATCCAAAGAATCCTGACAAAGTCTTCAGACTCAATAAGGCTCTCTATGGCCTCAAGCAAGCCCCTCGGGCATGGTATGATACATTGAAGGAATTCTTCATGAAGAATGGCTTCACACCCGGTTCACTCGACCCTACTCTCTTTACTAAATCTTATGATGGTGAACTGTTTGTGTGCCAAATATATGTTGATGATATTATCTTTGGCTGTACTGACCAACGCTATAGTGATGAATTTGCCTATATGATGAGTGAAGAATATCAAGTGTCTATGATGGGAGAGTTGAAATTCTTCTTAGGTCTTCAAATTCGTCAGCAGCGCAATGGCATATTCATATCTCAGGAGAAATACCTCAAAGATGTACTGAGGAAATTCGGCATGCAAGATTGCAAAGGCGTCAAAATTCCTATGCCCACAAATGGCCATCTATGCACTGATGAAAATGGTATTGACTTCGATCACAAGGTATACCGCTCCATGATTGGTTCTTTATTGTACTTATGTGCATCTAGGCCAGATATAATGCTTAGTGTTTGCATGTGTGCCCGATTTCAAGCTGCACCGAAGGAATCACACCATAAGGCTATGAAGCATATTCTTCGATATCTAGCTCACACACCAACACTAGGATTATGGTACCCCAAGGGCTCTGCTTTTGATCTCATTGGATATTCTGACTCTGACTATGCTGGTGATCGTGTGGACCGCAAGTCAACATCTGGCACTTGTCATTTCCTCGGACGATCTTTGGTCTGTTGGTCCTCGAAGAAACAGAACTGCATATCACTATCTATTGCTGAAGCTGAATACATTGCTGCTGGCTCTTGCTATGCTCAACTGCTTTGGATGAAGCAAACCCTCAAGGACTATGCCGTCAACGTGAAGAATGTGCCTCTCCTCTGCGACAATGAGAGTGCCATCAAGATTGCTCACAACCCAGTTCAGCACTCGAAGACAAAGCACATTCAGATTCGTCATCATTTTCTTCGTGATCATGTGTTGAAGGGCGACATCTCTATCGAGCATGTGAAGACTGAAGAACAGCTAGCTGATATCTTCACTAAGCCCTTGGATGAGAAGAGATTTAGCAAGTTGCGGTGTGAGCTAAATATCTTAGAGTCTTCGAATGTTCTTTGAAAAGGACACACATCCTAACACTTACGCAAAATTGATGACTTAGATGTGCAACACATGAAGAAACATTTTTCTTCAATCAATGAAGAATAACACTCTAAGTGTGAAGAAATTAATGAAGAATTTGATTCTTAGAACCCTACGACAATTGTACGCGGTGTCTGAAATCATCATTCTTATACGGTGGGTCACGCCACCACAAAAAGTTGAAAATCTTCAATTTGAGTTTTTTCTCATTTTTGAAATTCTTCAGTTTTTCAAATTCTTCAACTTTGCAAAATCTTCACTGTTTCCGTCGTTTTTCTTCATTGGCTATATATATATATATGAGTTTATGTCCTCTACAGCATTCACTTATGGCTATTTCTTCATGTTGCGTTTTCTGCTAAGTGAATGTGATCAGACCCTTCCCCCTCTATGCTATACTTAACCCAATCTATTCACAAATTCTTCATGTGCGTTCTAATTGAAACTCGTTCAAAATCTTCACTGTGTCCTTGTCAGCTGAAGAAATTGCGAACGAAACTTTAAAACAAATCTTATCCAGATTTTCGGTTTTACCGCTCAAACCGTTCCGCATCCCACGATGCATTATTATATTCACCCACGATCTTACACGATCTCATCTGCACAGTACGTGGGTGACACATGTCGCGTGAAGGAGAAAGGGCAGGGGCATGTTCGTCCCAAAATCTTCGGGCGAACAGTTTTTCACCGTGGCTATAAATACCCCTCTCCCCTTCCTCACTTCACTTACTCCGCTCGACCGCTGTATCTCGCTCGAGCTTCTCAAACCCTAGCGCCGCCGCTACTCCATCGTCGCCGGTGAGGAAGAGCTTCGCTGCCTCGACCTCGTCGCCGTCGTACTCGCACCGGTTGCGGAAATCTTCACTCCGCCGCCGTCGTAGCTGTTTCCCTCTGCCAAGTTAGGGCGTGGGAGATCTAACCTGACGAACTTCACGTCTGTTCATCTCAGTTCGTCGTGTTCTTCACTTAGGGTAATTAAAAGTTACTTTTATTACTCACTTTGATTCTCAAGCTTTCCTGAAAATCTTCAAAGGTGTTTTATTCTTCAAATCTTCACACATATAAACACCTCACATATTGTATGTTCTTGATCCATTTCTCTAAGAAATCATTTTCTTCAAGATTCCTCAATTGTGTGGATCTTCGATCTGTACAACTCTGGAACCTAAGACAAAGAACGCTTAGTGAAATTCCTCAAGGCTCATCTGGTCAAATTCCTCAAAACTTGTCTTTTCGAAAAACCTTCTGAGAACGCATATGACCTCTCCAAATTCCTCGCACCTACACTCTGTTCACAGGTACTCATGTCCGCTGCTGAATCACTAGGTTCTCATCAACTTAACTCATTTGCAGCGTTCCTCGAAGAAAAATCGCATACTTCTTCAGAGTGTTCAATTGTTCAAATTCCTCATCTGAAGAATATGGCTGAAGGAAAGAGACCGCAGAAAGGAGGAAAGAGGCCTGAGGTCATGACTGCTTTCGAGATCCCTGATGACATATATAAGGACTATTGCACACCTGATGAAGCCAAGTTTGGCAAAGAGAACAAAAATCAGTGTAAAGTGCGCATTCAGAGAATTGAACGGAGATGGGCAAGAGAATGGAGGGAATACCGATATGTTACTCCAAAGTACATGAAGAAATTCGCCCTCAATCCTCCATGCCCAAGAGCTCCATTGGCACCTGGCCAAGTAGCTGATCCCACCAGCATCAAGCGTGGTGAGGACTTTCCTGAAGAATGGGCTAAGCGCCAAGCCAAATTGGCAAGACAAGCCAAGGAGGCAGTGAAGAAATTCAATGAGGATTCTGCCGCTGCTGCTGCTGCTGAGACCTCGGTCAGGCCGAGGAAATCCATGCCAAAGAAGCCTGCTCGTAAGCCAAGTGCTTCACCAACAGCGCCCTCACGGCCAAGTTCCTCAGCTATGCCCTCATGGCAAATTCCTCAGACTGATACTGCTCCATCAAAGTCCTCAGCTCCTGTGCATCTGGCTACATGTCAAAGGACTACGGGGTTTTCAATTGCTTCTGGTGTCTCAGCAAGTTCCTCAGCTGCACCAATGTCCTCATCAGGCCCCACACTGTTGAAGACTAAAGCAACAGCTGGACGTGGTCCTCGGCCAAGTCCAAGGAAGAAACAGGTCGCATTCCAAGTGCCCTCTGATGATGAAGCTTCTGATGATGAACTTGCAGAAATCATCAGAGACAGACAAGTGAAGGCCGCTAGAGCCAAAGGCACATCTGTGCCACTGCTTTTGGATCCAAGGAAAATCCTCGACTACATTGACCTCTGGCACAAGGATCCAAACACCCCCATGCCTGATTTTCATCTGACTCCTGGTCAAAGTCACATGCTGACCCATTTCATCACTCAAGAGAAATGGAAATTTGAGAAGGCACGAGAGATCAAGAAAGCGCAATACAGAAAGGAGAAGCTCCTGAAGAAAAACGTTGTTAGAATGACACCTGAGGAACTTCTCCAGGCTCAGTCTGAAATTCAAGCCCTCAGCAAAGATTTCGATGCTTACTATGCTGATTGGCAAGGAGCCAAAGTGAGATTCGTCAACCTGACGAAGAAAATGACAACTGTTGCAGCCCCATCGCAACAAGAAAACCCTCAGGCTGCAGACTCTACTCAGCCTGCTGAAGAACATGCCAGCACCGCTGATGACTTTTAGCCTGCTGAAGAAAATGTAAGTTCCAGGGCTGATGACTCCATTCCAGCCACTGAAGAAATTGCTAGGGCATCCACTAGTGGTGCGCCTGAAGAAATTGAAGAGATCAGGGCAACTGCATCAGTTGCGCCTGAAGAAAATCAACCAGATTCCTCAGCTCCTCCTGCGCCTACACCAACTCCAATTCTTCCTTCTGCCTATGAGGTGAAGAAGACCAAGGCTGCAGAGCGAGCTGCAGTGAAGAAAAGGAAGGCATCAGCTGCGTCAAATTCTTCGGCTGCGAAGAAAATGAAGCCAATGACCAGCTCACTTGAACATCCAATTGATGCTGTTAAAATTTCCTCCATGTCATCAAAGGAAATTGTTCCTTTTGGAGAAGACTATAAGATCCCAAGCGGATCTGATGAAGAAAATCATTCTGCTGCTTCGTCAGAGCAGATTGAAGAAGAAATTGAAGTGGATACAATCCCTTCAACGCTAGTCATTTCCTCACCTATGCCTCAGCTCACAGCTAATGAGGCTGGTGTTGAGGAAATTGAAGATGAAGATGTGGATATCGGATGCACCACACCGGTAATGACTGATGACTTTTGGGAAAGTCAGCATCCCAATACTCCTCTATTCACACCTATCCAACAGATTCCTCAGTCCCCGACAACAACAGTTCAAATGGGCTCTGAAGAAACTCAACCCACTCCATCTGTTCATGAAGATATTCCAGCCGCTAGTGCTGAAGAACCTGCTGCTGCTGATCATAAGGTTGCACAAGAAGAGGAACCAGAAATTCCTCAGCCTAAAGAACCTGAGCTCGCGATTCCTAAGGTTGTGATGCAACTCACTGACATTCCTCTGCCAAAACCGAAGGATCCATTCTCAAGCAAACAGAAGTTCAAGGCTGAAGACTTCTTTTCCGAGCATGTGTTCTTCACTGACTACAACCCCTATGACTCTGGTCGCATTAGGAAGAGGCGTTTCTGGACTGCTAGTCAAGCCAACTTCTATTCCTCAGTGCTGTTTGACAAAGACAAAATCTTCGATCATGAACATATTCCTCACGTGGATATGGAATCTCTGCCATGCTTTGAGCCAGTCCTCAGTGTTCTTCATGATGCAGGATTACTGAATTTCTGCACTGACATTTGTGATTGGAATGAAGAACTCATTCTTCAGTTCTACGCTACACTGCATATCACTGGAGACGCTGAAGATGTCAATTCATGGATGTTGGATTGGATGACCGAAAACACTCACTACAAGGCACCGGCAACTGAATTGCTTCGTGTCCTTCCTCTTGATCCTCCCCATGACAGTGCACGTTGCATCTACAATGACCCTGAACTGACAAATCACTATATGCAAGTGCTCATGAAGCCTTTGAAGCCTGGGCAGGCCCCTCGAACCAAATTCCTCGTCAAGGAATTACTCTATGTGCCTCGGACAGTCTATCGAATTCTGACGAAGACAATGAGTCCTATCAAAGGCCACGACTCAAATGATGAAGATGTCGTTGGCATCATGAAGAACATGCTTTTCAACATCATTCATGGCGTTCCCGTCAAATTCCATGATTTCTTCATGAGGACTCTGGCTAATGTTGCTATGTCACCATTCGAGCTGAAGCCCTATGCGCCTTGGATTATGAGATTCATAAGGGCAAGATCTTCACTGAATTACAAAGCTGACACTCTGAACCATGGTAGCTACTTGCTTGCCATTGAAGTCCTCAAACGGACAGTTTCACCAGCTGATGATAAAGGCAAGGCAGCTGTTGTGATCGATGAAGGCATTCGTTCCTTGGATGGTCAATTTCGTCTGGCTACATCTTACTCTACCAATGACGACTCTGCCACACATGACTCTACCGCAAATACCTCAGCTAAGCAAAATCCTCAAGCCACAGCACCCAGGGTGATGACTGACCCTGAGTTACTCCTCAGTCTTCATCAGAAGGTTGATCGCAATCACAAATGGGTAAAGCGTCAGTTTGCTGCCGTTCTTCACAATATGACCTCAACACATAATGCAGTGAAGAAAAACCATTATCACCTTCATGAAACCCTCAACCGCACCTGGGCTGTCCTCACTCATGTCTATAGCGCTGAAGAACTGAAGACTATGGGTCTCAAGGAAGAATTTGACTAGTCTGCACCTCCTCCAAAGAAATTCAAGAGGGTCAAAGTTCCTGATCTGGTGGCCAGCTCTTATTCTTCATCGCGTGGCACTGATGAGTATGAAGATTTGGACGACACTGCGGCAGGCCCTACTCCAACAAACAACCCCGACAATGCTGGCGCTCCTCCATCAACTTGAAATTCTTCAGGGGCGTTAGTCCTCAGTTTCACTCCTTTTGGTCATTTGATGACAAAGGGGGAGAAATCTGAGTTAGTCTTCAAGCGGGTCTATACTAAGGGCGTTTTTTAAGTTACAACTCTCGTTCTTTTGAAACTTTTATTGGATCGAGTTGTAATCTTAAACCCGATGGTGCTCTGATACTTTTGCATGGTGCTCTGATACTTTTGATGCACTGTGCTCTGATACTTTTGATGTGCTATTCTGCATGCTTATTCCTCGTTAATATTATTGCACGCATGCTGAATCTCATCAGGCACCATATTTTATCATGCATTTCAAATTCTTCATATTATATATCAAATGCGTGTATGAATTACAAGATATACGGGGAGATCTCCATGATTCAACACTTCAAATGTGCATTGCCTCAAAAGCAAATTCCTCACTATGCACACCTTCAGGGGGAGTTCTTCTATATCTTGCAATCAAATTCCTCAACATCAGTATTTACACTTCATATGTTTATCCCCGTTGAAAACTTAACCTATGTTGTCATCAATCACCAAAAAGGGGGAGATTGTAAGTGCATCTAGTGCCCCTTAGTGATTTTGGTGTATTGAAGACTTATAGGTTAAGGGACTGATGCGTTTGTGAGTGTACACATGTCCATAAGTCTATGAGGAGTTTGATATTTACAGAGAAAGTCGACCCCTAAAAATGAAGTTCTTCGACTGAGGACTTTGATATTTTGAAGACTTTCTGAAGACTTTGAAAGTGAAGAAATTGGTGTGACCTTGAAGACTTGGTATTCACTTGAGGAACATGAAGCGTGAAGACTTTTGTTTTCGTAGTTTCATTTTCTCTTTCTTGAGTCATAGGAAACACCGTACTGTTAAACGGGGTCGAGGAAATACTAAGGAAAAATTTCCATATGATGCTCAACTCAAAATCCTACACCTACCAATCCCTTCTAGTGAAGCTATTGGAAATCTCATACAGTTCAGTCAATTTCTTCAGTGACAGAGACGCAGTTCTTCTGGTCACTGATGAATTTGCTCTAACTGAGGAGTTAGGAATTCGCCAGTGCGAATTGCCTTCACAGTGAGGAACATGATAGCCCTGAGGAATTTGAGAGTCAAATTTCCGACCGTTGTTGTGCTGCGCGCCGGCTGTCCCAAAATATCTTATCCACCTAACGGTCATATCATTGAAGGGCATTTATGTCTTATCATGTCGGGCTGCTCCCTAGGCTATAAATAGCCGCCCCCTACAACCACTAGCTGGTTGGCTGCTCCGAGAGAACTTGACACTTGTCATTTGAGAGCAACCCATCCTCCGAGGACTTTGAGCGAAAATCATCAAGTGAGGAAAACTCAAAACCAAACCCCCACAAACCCAAAGTGATTGAGCATCACTGAAGAAATTGATCCTGCATGGATCCGACGCTTGTTACCTTTGAAGACTGTGCTTCTTCCAGACGGTTAGGCGTCAAGGTCTAGAGCATCCAAGAGGAATTGTGGATCGCCGAGTGACCAAGTCTGTGAAGGTTTGGAAGTCACCTTAAGACTTACCACGAGTGATTGGACGAGGTTTGCGTGGCCTTAGTTCAAGGAGAATACGGTGAGGACTGGGTGTCCTGAGCTGCGTGTCCTCGAGTTTAAATACTCAGCCGCTCCAACCAGACGTACAACTGAGACAGCAGTTGGAACTGGTTTACCAAATCATTGTCTTCACCAACTAACTGGTTCTATTTCCTCAACCCTTTCATTTCTTCATTAATGTGTTGAGTGTTTGTTCATATCTGTGCTTGAAGACTTTGACTAAAGACTTTCTCAAATTCCTCAGTTCAATTTCTTCAATCTGTTCGTCTTCATCTTGTGTTATCCTGTGATTACGCTTTCTGTACTCTGTGCTTGTCTTCATTTCATCATGATGACCATGCTTGTATTCAGTTATGCTTACTTCTGAGTACTTATTCTGTTGCAAGTAGTTCTTCGCTAAGGAATTTCCTCACCAGCAAATTCCTCAGTGAAGAATTCATAAAAATCGCCTATTCACCCCCTCTAGTCGACATAACGCACTTTCATGTGCATTACCGAGAGGGCCCAGAGATACCTCTCCAACAATCGGAGTGACAAAACCTAATCTCGAAATACGCCAACCCAACATGTACCTTTGGAGACACCTGTAGTACTCCTTTATAATCACCCAGTTACGTTGTGACGTTTGGTAGCACCCAAAGTGTTCCTCCGGTAAACGGGAGTTGCATAATCTCATAGTTACAGGAACATGTATAAGTCATGAAGATAGCAATAGCAATATACTAAACGATCAAGTGCTAGGCTAACGGAATGGGTCATGTCAATCACATCATTCTCCTAATGATATGTTCCCATTAATCAAATGACAACTCTTTTGTCCATGGTTAGGAAACATAACCATCTTTGATAAACGAGCTAGTCAAGTAGAGGCATACTAGTGACACTATGTTTGTCTATGTATTCACACATGTATTATGTTTCTGGTTAATACAATTCTAGCATGAATAATAAACATTTATCATGAAATAAGGAAATAAATAATAACTTTATTATTGCCTCTAGGGCATATTTCCTTCAGTCTCCCACTTGCACTAGAGTCAATAATCTAGTTCACATCACCATGTGATTTAACACCAATATTCATATCTGTATATGATTAACACCCATAGTTCACATCGTCATGTGACTAACACCCAAAGGGTTTACTAGAGTCAATAATCTAGTTCATATCGCTATGTGATTAACACCCAAAGAGTACTAAGGTGTGATCATTTTTTGCTCGTGAGAGAAGCTTAGTCAACGGGTTTGTCATATTCAGAGTCGTATGTATTTTGCAAATATTCTATCTCTACAATGTTCTGCATGGAGCTACTCTAGCTAATTGCTCCCACTTTCAATATGTATCCAGACTGAGACTTAGAGTCATCTGGATCGGTGTAAAAGCTTGCATCGTTGTAACTTTTTACGACAGGCTCTTTTATCACCTCCATAATCGAGAAACATCTCCTTAGTCCTCACTAAGGATATTCTTGAGCGCTGTCCAGTGATCTACTCTTAGATCAAAATTGTATTCCTTTGTCAAACTCAGAGCAAGGTATACAATAGGTCTGGTTCACAACATAGCATACTTTATAGAACCTATGACTGAGGCATAGGGAATGAATTTTCATTCTCTTTCTATTTTCTGCCATGGTTGGGTCTTGAGTCTTACTCAACTTCACACCTTTGCATCACAGGCAAGAACTCCTTCTTTGACTGTTCCATTTTGAACTATTTCAAAAATTTATCAAGGTATGTACTCATTGAAAAAATCTTATCAAGCGTTTTGATCTATCTATATAGATCTTGATGCTCAATGTGTAAGCAGCTTCACCGAGGTCTTGCTTTGAAGAACTCCTTTCAAAACACTCCTTTATGCTTTGCAGAATAATTCCACATTATTTCCGATCAACAATATGTCATTCACATATACTTATCAGAAATGATGTAGTGCTCCCACTCACTTTCTTGTAAATACAGGCTTCTCCAAAAGTCTGTATAAAACCATATGCTTTGATCAACTCATCAAAGCGTATATTCCAACTCCGAGATGCTTGCACCAGTCCATAGATGGATCGCTGGAGCTTGCACACATTGTTAGCATCTTTAGGATTGACAAAACTTTCTGGTTGCATCATATACAACTCTTCTTTAATAAATCCATTACAGAATGCAGCTTTGACATCCTTTTGCCAGATTTCATAAAATGTGGCAATTGCTAACATGATTCGGACAGACTTTAAGCATCGATACGAGTGAGAAAAAACTCATCGTAGTCAACATCTTGAACTTTGTCAAAAACCTTTTTCGACAAATCTAGCTTTGTAGATAGTAACACTACTATCAACGTCCGTCTTCCTCTTGAAGATCCATTTATTTTCTATGGCTTGCCGATCATCGGGCAAGTCAATCAAAGTCCACACTTTGGTCCCATATATGGATCCCATCTCAGATTTCATGGCCTCAAACCATTTCGCGGAATCTGGGCTCATCATCGCTTCCTCATAGTTCGTAGGTTTATCATGGTCTAGTAACATGACTTCCAGAATAGGATTACCATACCACACTGGCGTGGACCATACTCTGGAATACCTACGAGATTTTGTAGTAACTTGATTTGAAGTTTCATGATCATCATCATTAGCTTCCTCGCTAATCGGTGTAGCAATCACTGGAACTGATTTCTGTGATGAACAACTTTCCAATTTGGGAGAAGGTACAATTACCTCATCAAGTTCTACTTTCCTCCCACTCACTTCTTTTGAGAGAAACTCCTTCTCTAGAAAGGATCCATTATTAGCAACAAATGTTTTGCCTTCGGATCTGTGATAGAAGGATTACCCAACAGTTTCCTTTGGGTATTCTACGAAGACGCACTTCTCCGATTTGAATTCGAGCTTATCAGGTTGAAAACCTTTTTCATATAAGCATCGCAACTCCAAACTTTAAGAAATGACAGCTTAGGTTTACTGCTAAACCATAGTTCATACGGTGTCATCTCAACGGATTTAGATGGTGCCCTTTTAACATGAATGCAGCTGTCTCTAATGCATAACCCCAAAACAAAAGTGGTAAATCTGTAAGATACATCATAGATTGCACCATATCCAATAAAGTGCGGTTAAGATGTTCGGACACACCATTACATTCTGGTGTTCCAGGTGGCGTGAGCTGTGAAACTATTCCACATTGTTTTAATTGAAGACCAAACTCGTAACTCAAATATTTGTCTCCGCGATTAGATCGCAAAATCTTTATTTTCTTGTTATGATGATTCTCCACTTCACTCTGAAATTCTTTGAACCTTTCAACTATTTCAGACTTATGTTTCATCAAGTAGATATACCTATATCTTCTCAAATCATCTTGTGAAGGTCAGAAAATAACGATACTTGCCACGAGCATCAACACTCATTGGATCGCATGCATCGGTATGTATTATTTTCAATAAGTTAGTAGCTTGTTCCATTGTTACAGAGAACGGAGTTTTAGTCATCTTGCCCAAAAGACACGGTTCGCAAGCATCAAATGATTCATAACCAAGTGATTCCGAAAATCCATCTTTATGGAGTTTCTTCATGCGCTTTACACCGATATGACACAAACGGCAGTGCCACAAATAAGTTGCACTATCATTATTAACTTTGCATCTTTTGGCATCAATATTATGAATATGTGTATCACTACGATCGAGATCCAACAAACTATTTTTATTGGGTGTATAACCATCAAAGGTTTTATTCATGTAAACGGAACAACAATTATTCTCTGACTTTAAATGAATAATCGTATTGCAATAAACATGATCAAATCATATTTATGCTCAACGCAAACGCCAAATAACATTTTATTTAGGTTTAACACTAATCCCGAAAGTATAGGGAGTGTGTGATGATGATCATATCAATCTTGGAACTACTTCCAACACTCATCGTCACTTCCCCTCAACTAGTCTTTGTTTATTATGTAACGCCTGTTTCAAGTTACTAATCTTAGCAACTGAACAAGTATCAAATACTCAGGGGTTACTATAAACACTAGTAAGGCACACATCAATAACTTTTATATCAAATATACCCTTGTTCACTTTGCCATCCTTCTTATCCACCAAATATTCAGGGCATTTCCATCTCCAGTGACCATTTCCTTTGCAGTAGAAGCACTCAGTTTCAGGCTTAGGTCCAGCTTTGGGCTTCTTCATGGGAGTGGCAACTTGCTTGTCATTCTACTTGAATTTCCCTTTCTTTCTCTTTGCCCTTTTCTTGAAACTAGTGATCTTGTCATCCATCAACACTTGATGCTCTTTCTTGATTTCTACCTTCGTTGATTTAAACATCACGAAGAGCTCGGGAATCGTTTTTGTCATCCCTTGCATACTATAGTTCATCACAAAGTTCTACTAACTTGGTGATGGTGACTAGAGAACTCTGTCAATCACTATCTTATCTGGAAGATTAACTCCCACTTGATTCAAGCGATTGAAGTACCCAGACAATCTGAGCACATGCTCACTAGTTGAGCGATTCTCCTCCATCATTTAGCTATAGAACTTGTTGGAGACTTCATATCTCTCAACTCGGGTATTTGCTGGAAATATTAACTTCAAATCCTGGAACATCTCATATGGTCCATGACGTTCAAAACGTCTTTGAAGTCCCGATTCTAGGCCGTTTAAGCATGGTGCACTAAACTATCAAGTAGTCATCATTTTGAGCTAGCCAAACGTCCATAACGTCTGCATCTGCTCCTGCAATAGGTTTGTCACCTAGTGGTGCATTAAGGACATAATTCTTCTGTGCAGCAATGAGGATAAACCTCAGATCACGGATCCAATCCGCATCATTGCTACTAACATTTTTCAACACAATTTTCTCTAGGAACATATAAAAATAAACATATGAAAGCAACAACACGAGCTATTGATCTACAACATAATTTGAAAAATACTACCAGGTACTAAGTTCATGATAAATTTAAGTTCAATTAATCATATTACTTAAGAACTCCCACTTAGACAAACATCTCTCTAGTCATCTAAGTGATTACGTGATCCAAATAAACTAAACCATGTCCGATCATCACGTGAGATGGAGTAGTTTCAATGGTGAACATCACTATGTTGATCATATCTACTATATGATTCACGTTCGACCTTTCGGTCTCCATGTTCCGAGGCCATATCTGTATATGCTAGGCTCGTCAAGTTTAACCTGAGTATTCCGCGTGTGCAACTGTTTTGCACCCTTTGTATTTGAACGTAGACCCTATCACACCCGATCATCACGTGGTGTCTTAGCACGAAGAACTTTCACAACGGTGCATACTCAGGGAGTACACTTCTTGATAATTAGTGAGAGATCATCTTAAAATGCTACCGTCACATGCAATCAATATAAGTGATATGATATGGCCATCATCATCTTGTGCTTGTGATCTCCATCTTCAAAGCACCATCGTGATCACCATCGTCACCGGCGCGACACCTTGATCTCCATCGTAGCATCCTTGTCGTTACGCCATCTATTGCTTCTACGACTATCGCTACCGCTTAGTGATAAAGTAAAGCAATTACAGGGCGTTTGCATTTCATACAATAAAGCGACAACCATATGGCTCCTGCCAGTTGCCGATAACTTCGGTTAAAAACATGATCATCTCATACAATAAAATATAGCATCACGTCTTGACCATATCACATCACAACATGCCATGCAAAAACAAGTTAGACGTCCTCTACTTTGTTGTTGCAAATTTTACGTGGCTGCTACGGGCTTAGCAAGAACCGTTCTTACCTACGCATCAAAACCACAACGATAGTTCATCAAGTTAGTGCTGTTTTAACCTTCGCAAGGACCGGGCGTAGCCACACTCGATTCAGCTAAAGTGAGAGAGACAGACACCCGCCAGCCACCTTTAAGCACGAGTGCTCGTAACGGTGAAACCAGTCTCGCGTAAGCGTACGCGTAATGTCGGTCCGGGCCACTTCATCTCACAATACCGCCGAACCAAAGTCTGACATGCTGGTAAGCAGTATGACTTGTATCGCCCACAACTCACTTGTGTTCTACTCGTGCATATGACATCTACGCATAAAACCTGGGCTCGGATGCCACTGTTGGGGAACGTAGTAATTTCAAAATTTTCCTACGCACACGCAAGATCATGGTGATGTATAGCAACGAGAAGGGGAGTGTATCTTCATACCCTTGAAGATCGCTAAGCAGAAGCGTTTATCAACACGGTTGATGTAGTCGTACGTCTTCACGATCCGACCGATCCAAGTACCGAACGCACGGCACCTCCGAGTTCTGCACACGTTCAGCTCGATGACATCCTCGCCTTCTCGATCCAGCAAGACGGGCGAAGTAGTAGATGAGTTCCATCAGCACGACAGCATAGTGACGGTGTTGGTGAAGAATAATCTCCGCAGGGCTTCGCCTAAGCACTACGAAAACTATGACGGAGGATAAACTAGAGGGGACGGGGTTGCCGGCACACGGCTTGGTGTTTTTTGATGTGTCTTTGGTGCTAGCCCTGCCCCTCTATTTATATGTTGAGCCTTGGGGTTTAAACTTGGAGTAAAAGCCTCCACAAAGTCGGTTTCACCTGAAAGGCAAGAGTCCTTCTCGGACTCCAGGGCCAGCATCTGGACCTAGACGCCAGGGACCCTGGCGTCTGGCCCCTGGACTCCGCAAAACTTCCTTTTGCGCTTTCCAAAAACCTTGTGGGCTTTCCCCTTTGGCCCAAATAACGTGTTCTCGTACCCAAACATTTCGGGAAACATCCGGAACCCCTTCCGGTGAATTCCGGAACCCTTTCGGAGATCAAACACTATTATCCCATATATCAAACTTTATCTTCGGACCATTCTGGAGTTCCTCGTCATGTCCATGATCTCATCCGGGACTCCGAACAACATTCGGTTACCAACATGCATAACTCATATAATACTATATTGTCAACGAAACGTTAAGCGTGCGGACCCTACGGGTTCGAGAACTATGTAGACATGACTGAGACACGTTTCCGGTCAATAACCAATAGCGGGACCTGGATGCCCATATTGGCTCCCACATATTCCACGAAGATCTTTATCGGTCAAACCGCATAACAACATACGTTGTTCCCTTTGTCATTGGTATGTTACTTACCCGAGATTTTATCGTCGGTATCCAATACCTAGTTCAATCTCGTTACCGGCAAGTCTCTTTACTCGTTACGTAATGCATCATTCCGTAACTAACTCATTAGCTACATTGCTTGCAAGGCTTATAGTGATGTGCATTACCGAGAGGGCCCAGAGATACCTCTCCGACAATCAGAGTGACAAAACCTAATCTCGAAATACGCCAACCCAACATGTACCTTTTGAGACACCTGTAGTACTCCTTTATAATCACCCAGTTACGCCGTGACGTTTGGTAGCACCCAAAGTGTTCCTCCGGTAAACGGGAGTTGCATAATCTCATAGTTACAGGAACATGTATAAGTCATGAAGAAAGCAATAGCAATATACTAAACGATCAAGTGCTAGGCTAACGGAATGGGTCATGTCAATGACATCATTCTCCTAATGATGTGATCCCATTAATCAAATGACAACTCTTTTGTCCATGGTTAGGAAACATAACCATCTTTGATAAACGAGCTAGTCAAGTAGAGGCATACTAGTGACACTATGTTTGTCTATGTATTCACACATGTATTATGTTTCCGGTTAATACAATTCTGGCATGAATAATAAACATTTATCATGAAATAAGGAAATAAATAATAACTTTATTATTGCCTCTAGGGCATATTTCCTTCAGTTTCCTTGGCACTTGTCGAAGCAGAGATCGTGTTCCCCTTATTCCGGGATTCCCATCAATATGGACGTGGGTAACCCAACCGCGCTCGTTGCCACGCCCCCTCCATCGAAGGCGAGTTCCAAACGGTCACGGGGACGGCTCTTGGTATTATCCCTCTTTATAATGAGACCAAGCCTTGTTCCTTTTCTTCAATCCTCAATCGAATCCGCCCCTCGCCCCGAGTTCCAACACTCAGGGCTCCAGATTCGAGCGCTTCGGACCTTCGACAATGCCCGGCTCTGACCTACAGGGCCGGTGGATGCCCTCCTCCGTCGCGGAAGAGGACGTGCTAAAGCTGAGAGAAGCCAGGTACTTAACCTACGAGATTTTGCATAGGCTGCCTGCCCAAGGGCAAGTCAATCCTACTCCCGAGCCTGGCGAGAGCGTCGTGTTCGTGTCTCACCTCCATCGGGGTTTAGGCTTCCTGATGGATCCCTTCGTGAGGGGGCTCATGTTTTACTATGGGTTGGATTTCCACGACTTGGCTCCGGAGTCCATCCTCCATATCTCATCATTTATTGTCGTCTGCGAAGCCTTCCTCCGCACTACCCCTCACTTCGGTTTGTAGCTCAAAACCTTCAACGTGGAGCCGAAGATGATTGAAGGGCGTCAGGCAGAGTGCGGCGGGGCGGTTGTAAGCAAGAGGACCGATGCTCCATGGCCCAAGGGCTCTTTTCAGGAGGAGCTCGGCTTGTGGCAACTGGAGTGGTTCTATATTACCGCTCCTAGGGGCAGCAGGCAGAGGCCGCCGCCCGTCTTTCGCTCGGGTCCTCCACAATGGCTGACGTCATGGATCAACAAAGGGCTTGACTGGGGGCCGTCCAAGGACGTACCCCTATTGCAGGGCCGGATTCGAGACCTCCAAGAGTGGGAGCTCAATCTAGTAGTAGTGGCGCAGGTTATGCTGATTTGGAGCTATCTTCCCTGCAAACGTCGTCTCCTCCGCCTGTGGGAATTTATCCGGAGGGACCACGAGCTCTCCAACACTTCATGGGTACGACACCCGTGGAGATGTACAAACTGTTCTTCGGATCACAAGATATGTGTCCGGACTTGACCAAGGACGCCGGCCTAAGCTGCAATCGCCCGGATACTCAAGTAAGTAGCCCTGTGTCCGGACATATCGTCCATTTATTTATTATGGATTTGCCTTTTAACCAGCTATCCCTTGGACAGGAGTGGATAGCGCAAGCAAAACTAATACGGTGTCCGGCCCCCCTCCCTGAGACCACGCCGGATCCCATGTTAGTCAAGATGCTGGAGGTTGCGCCTGCAGAAGAGGGCGAAGGGGAAAACAGAGAAACTACCGCCTCCACTGAGGAGGCCTTCAAGAAAGGGGGGATCGAGAATCCCTCCTTCCAGGGGGTGAAGAGGACCGCTTCCGAAGATCCGGAGACTAAGGCCTCAAAGCGGGGGAAGAAATCTTCACCAGAGGGTCCTGCGCCAGGAGAAGCCCCGGCCGCACTATCTCCCCAAAGGAATCAGCCCTCCAGCGAGCCGTGAGTAGAAAAAGGGGAGTTTTGTAATAAGGGACGTCCCTATTTTTATTTCTGAGGATAACCGAAGTTTTTTACCTTGCAGTTCGGATCTCCGCCCTTCTCAGCTGAGCTCATCTTCGGGGGACCTTCGTCCGGAGATGATGGAGAGCGAGACGCCTCCATCTGCCGCGCCGTCAGGCGGGGCGGACGACCCTGAGGTGTCGTCGCGGAGGGTATCCCCTAGTCCGGCAGGGCCGGAGAGTTCGGCACCAACTGGTGTACGGCCGGGGGAGCTGAAGGATATGCTCGAGAGGGCGTCTATCTCAGAAGATCATCGTACATTAATGAGTACGGTGATTGAAAGAATTTCATCCGCTGAGAGCGGGTTGCATGATGCCGTCAGAAGTTTACTAGCGGGGTTTGAGGTACGTAAAAATGACATACCTTTTGATAGTTTTGCACATAGAGTGCCCTCTGTATAGATAGTAGCCCCTGAGACTCAGTACGTTGTCAGAAGTGACAGCGCGCGGAGGATCATAATCTCATTTTTAATATGTCACCATTCCTATTCAGGGGGCGGAGCGTTCGGTGGCCAGCCGGACTGATAGAGTTGCCGAGCTGAAGCGGCAACTCGACCTTGCGGATGCGGACATTGCGCTGGTCAATAAATGACTTGACGAGTCACAAGGTAGGTGGTTCCTCTGCGGTCACTTGGTAAGGGAGCTGATGCCCACTCCTTACAACATGTATGCTTGATGCAGATGGTGCCGCTGCTGTGGAAAACCTTCGGGCAGAGCTTGGTCGAGCCAAGGAGCAAGCCAGAAGAAGTGATGCGGCTACCTCGAAGGCAGCGGAGGAGCTAAAAGCCGAAAAGGCTGCTCACTGCCGAAGCAGGGAGGAGATGGCCGGAATGGCCGTGAAACTAAAAGATGGTACCGACCGCTATGAGGTTCTTGAAAGAGAACGCCAAGCGGAGCAAGAGGACCTGAAGAAGGCCACCGCCGAAGCCAAGGATGCCCGTTCTGCAATGAGGGCTATAAAGGAGGAGCTGCGTCAGGCCGGAGACATTGCGGCTGGAAAGCCCTTTCTGCTGCACAGGAAGTTCACGGATCAGAAGTATGCTCAGTTGGGCCAGCTGTGGGGTGCGGAGGATCCTTATCTGGATTTGACGGCAAGTGCGGCAGACGCAGTCGTGCACTTCCGAAGCCAAAAGGATCACGAAATGGAAGAGCTTTTTTTGTCTCAATTCCACAGTCCGGAGCGTCCACTTCCGTTGATCGATCGGTTGGCTGAGTGGGCTGAGCTGAATAGATTGTCCGGATTTGCCATGACGGATGTGGTGGCTCATCTGTGGCCGGATAGGCCCAAGCCGAAGAGTTATTTTGGCTTATTGCAGCAATTCCTTGGGGCGGTGCCGCATATCAAGGAGATGAAGCGGTCGGCCTGCATAGAGGGTGCACGGATGGCTCTCGCCCGTGTTAAGACATACTGGGCGGAGATGGATGCCACCGATGTTGCATCCCGGGGTTTGGACGAGAGCCGGTTACCCGCCGAGCACTATTTTGGGGAAGTCCTGCAGGGCGCTCGTTTAATAGAGTCGCAGTGCTCGAAAAATGTTATGTTCCAATGATATGTATGATTTGTGAAACCATATTTATAATGTAACGGCTTTTTATACTTGTGCGTTCAAGTATTGAAATATCTCCTGTGCGGCCGTTAATGTATATGTGTATATAACCTGAAAGATGGCAGTCTTCGGCTTCAGCCCCCATGCACATGGTGCGGGGGTGTTTGCAAAAGGGCGCATTTTCACACTTAATCCAACGTCTTGGTCCTGTGAAGGAGGTGGTAGCATAGCAAACTAGGCAACTAGACTATAATGCTTTATCACTTTCACTTAGCCATAGGAGTTCGAAGGTGGGGCTACGATATAGCCCCTAGGGGCACCGCGCTCTCCGAATTCGGGGCGCGTATGTGCCTGACCAGGAAACGGTCTTTGTCAAAGCGGAGGAATTCTAGACATTCCGGTAGTCGATCGAGTGGTTGACCAGTCTCTCGCTATATCATGATAGTCAGCTTTCGGCTTTCTCTACTGAGGTGCTCGCCAGGCCGAACCGGGGCACAATCGCAGTAGTTCTCCTAGTGCCGCGTTAGCCGATGATACGGAATGTAAGGCAGCAAAACACAGGAGCCGGGCAAACCCAACATTTGACCAAAGACATCATTCGAAGCTGATGCATATAAGGCCTAACTCGAGACGCCGAACACTCCCTAATGTATTCGGTCTTTATGATAACGGGCAGAACAATGCCCTAAGCCCCTAGTGTCCAGGTACGGGCGAGAACTTCTGACGCGGCCGATGCCAAAACACCAGCCTCCTCCTCGGATATGGTGGGAAACCGGGGGATGTGTATCAACAAGAGACAGTAAGAAAGGTTTACGCAGGGTCTTAATCTGAAAAGAATCCTAGCAACGGGTCCCTTCTGCACGTCTGCGCCAGTGTCTCCGTTGTGCTGTATCCTGGACGGGTGTAGCACACTGTTTATCTCTAAAGGACAAGAACTTAGGTTGGAAAAATATCATGCGAAAAAATGTATTTAAAACAGAGTGTGATTTAAAAAATGAATAAAGTTGAGCTTTATTGGCTCTCATTGTCCATGCGTGCAGCCCCTTGTAGAGGGGTATGCGGCTGGGAAGCCCCTAGTTTATTTATGCCGGACTCGCCTAACCGTGTCCGGGGTCTGAATGACCTATTTTTAGGGGCTTTTACTAGCAAGGCCGGATTAGCGTGTGGTTGTCAAGTCAGTCTCACATTCTTCCGTGGTCGAGAAACACTCGAAGTTACCTTTTAATGAGATTATGCTGCGTGGACCGGGCATTTTAAGTGTAAGAGACGCGTAATGCGGTATTGCGTTAAAGCGGGCGAAAGCTTCGCATCCCAATAGTGATTGATGGCTACTTTTAAATGGGGTGATATGGAAGGTTAGCTTTTCGCGACGGAAGTTGTCGGATGAATCGAACACAACTTCTAGTAGTAAGGAGCCCGTGCAATTGGTGTAAGGGCCTGGCGTCACTCCTTTAAAGGAAGTGTTGCTATGGCGAATTTTGGTAGGGTCTATCCCCATTTTGCGGATTGTGTCCGGATATAGCAGGTTTAAATCACTGCCGCCATCCATTAGGACTTGTGTAAATTGTAGTCCGTCGATTATGGGCTTCAATATCAGAGCAATCATTCCTGCGTTTTGAGTACTTCTGGAGTAATCCTGATGGTCGAAAGTAATTAGTTTTGACATCCAATTTCGGGACTCCGCTGGGGTGGACCACACGGTGCGTATTTTAGTAGGTGCCGCACTATTTTTCCTTGCTATCACTTGAAGTGAGTTCACTGTTTTGACTTCTTGTGGGAAAGTCTTCTATTTTCCGGTGCTCTGCTTGTGGGATTCGTCATCGTCTTCGCTTGGTGTGTCGAGCCCCTTGTGTTCGGCGTTAAGTCGGCCGGACTGCTTGAAGACCCAACAATCTCTGTCGGTATGGTTTGCAGGTTTCCCGGGGGTACTGTGGATTTGACATATCCTATCCAAGATTTTGTTTAGGTTGGATAGCTCGTCACTGTTGTCCTTAAGAGGCAGTGTTTTGTTATTCGTCCGAGAGCTTTTGAACCCGGCGTTGACCGCCGTGCTATTAGGGCCATTTTCCTTATTCCGGCGCTGATCTTTTCTGCGTCGTGATTTCCCATTTCCATCCCTAACCTTGGATGTACTCGGGTCACTGGTGCTGCATCTTGCTAGCCAGCTATCTTCCCCCGTGCAAAAGAGGGTCATGAGGCTTGTTAGCACGCCCATTGTTCTTGGTTTTTCCTGGCCGAGGTGTCTGGCGAGCCATTCGTCTCGGACGTTATGCTTAAAGGCTGCTAAGGCCTCGGCATCCGGACAGTCGACTATTTGGTTCTTTTTGGTGAGGAACCTGTTCTAGAATTTGCGTGCTGACTCTCCGAGCTGTTGAGTTATGTGACTTAAATCGTCTGCATCCGGAGGGCGGACATAAGTCCCCTGAAAATTTGCTCGAAATGCATCCTCGAGCTCTTCCCAACTTCCAATGGTATTTTCTGGGAGGCTTTTCAGCCAATGCCTTGCTGGCCCTTTGAGCTTGAGGGGTAGGTATTTTATGGCATGGAGATCGTCTCCTCTAGCCATATGTATGTGTAGGATGTAATCCTCAATCCAGACTCCGGGGTCTATTGTTCCGTCGTATGCCTCTATGTTTACGGGCTTGAATCCCGCTGGAAATTCATGATCCAGTACCTCATCGGTGAAACATAGTGGGTGTGCGGCGCCCCTGTATTTAGGTGTGCCGTTATCTTCGAACGCTCTGCGTGTTGTGTTTCTTCCTGGAGCCTTCTTTCTTGGCCCGTAGATGGACCTGACCGGGCCATCCTTTTTGGGAGGATCCTTATGTGGATCATGTGCCGGTTTGTGTGCGGCGCCGCTTGCCTCTCTTAGCCTGTCATCTGGTGGTCTATCCGGCCAGGCAGCCTCTTTGCTTTTTGACTGTGGGAGCTCTACGGCCTCCTCGTCAAATTCGGGCAACAGATTATGCTTCGGGTAGCTCTTTTCTTGGTGACTATTGCCGTATTTATCTGCGGTCTTGAGTACTTTGCTCCATCTCATTTTGAGTGCGTCTTCCGCTGTTTTGAGCTACCGCTTCTGCTTCTTCAAACTTCTTGCAGTGGCGACGAGACTTTTGTGAAGGTTCTTATGCTCTGGTGATGTGTCCGGCGTGAGATCGTCTGGACTGTTGTTTTCGCCGGGGATGAGTTGCTCGTCTAACTCATCCTGTTCGGATGGTTGCTTGGTGGTATGTTCGTCGTCCACCGGTTCGCCCTGCTCTACGGCTGGGTCGGTATGGGTGCTGTTGTTATCGAGGCGGGACTTCGGGCGGCGCTTGCGTCGTCGTTTTGGTTGTTTTTCGGGGGAATTATCCTTCGCCGCGTCCCGTTGTTCCTCGTTATCGCTTCCTTTTGGCGTATCCACCATGTATACGTCGTATGATGAGGTGGCCTTCCAGTGCCCGTAGGCACTGGTTCTTGGTCGTCTCCGGCATCGTCGTCCATACCGTCGATGTCTTCGGAGTCGTAGTCTAGCAGTTCGGTTAGATTGTCGACAATGGCTACAAAGTGGGTAGTGGGTGGACTTTGAATTTCTTCGTCGTCCGCATCCCAACTGTCCTGACCATAGTTCGGCCAGGGCTCTCCTGATAATGAGAGATACTTTAGAGAATTCAGGATGTCGCCGAAAGGTGAGTGTTGAAAGATGTCCGCGGCGGTGAAATCCATGATCGGCGCCCAATCGGATTCGATTGGAGGGGGCGCGGGAGGTTCGGAGTCTGGCGAGGAGTCCGGCACCTCGGAGTCACGAGCCTCACAAGGGACAAGGTCGGTATTTGGCTCCATCGCCATAGATGTAGCAGCCCCCGAGGCGGTGTCTAGAAACCCTTCCTCGATCTCCATAGCCGGCTCCGAATTGAGGATCGGAGCGGACTCGTGTGCGGCCTCTAGGGCACTGTCCGGCAGCAGAGCTAAGTCATGCCCATCGTGGCAGTGCGGCGCGCTCGGCTGTGGCTCGAATCCATCAAAGATCAAGTCTCCGCGGATGTCAGCCGTGAAGTTCAGACTTCCAAATCTGACCTGATGGCCAGGGGCGTAGCTTTCAATCCGCTCAAGATGGCCAAGCGAATTGGCCCGCAGTGCAAAGCTGCCGAATACGAAGATCTGTCCGGGGAGAAAAGTCTCACCCTGGACCGCATCATTGTTGATGATCGAAGGAGCCATCAAGCCTATCGGTGACAACACGGAGGAACTCTCAATGAAAGCACCAATGTCGGTGTCAAAACTGGCGGATCTCAGGTAGGGGGTCCCGAACTGTGCGTCTAGGCGGATGGTAACATGAGACAAGGGACTCGATGTTTTTACCCAGGTTTGGGCCCTCTCAATGGAGGTAAAACCCTACTCCTGCTTGATTGATATTGATGATATGGGTAGTACAAGAGTGGATCTACCACGAGATCAAGGAGGCTAAACCCTAGAAGCTAGCCTATGGTATGATTGTTGTTGTCCTACGGACTAAAACCCTCCAGTTTATATAGACACCGGAGGGGGCTAGGGTTACACAGAGTCGGTTACAATGGTAGGAGATCTACATATCCGTATCGCCAAGCTTGCCTTCCACGCCAAGGAAAGTCCCATCCGGACACGGGACGAAGTCTTCAATCTTGTATCTTCATAGTCTTGGAGTCCGGCCGATGATGATAGTTCGGCTATCGGGACACCCCCTAGTCCAGGACTCCCTCAGTAGCCCCTGAACCAGGCTTCAATGACGACGAGTCCGGCGCACATATTGTCTTCGGCATTGCAAGGCGGGTTCCTTCTCCGAATAATTCATAGAAGATTGTGAACACCAGGATAGTGTCCGACTCTGTAAAATAAATTCCACATACCACCGTAGAGAGAATAATATTTAAACAAGTTCGATCTGCTGACGTATTTTGTGGCGTGACGTCACACCACAACCAAGCCTTCATTCGAATTGTTTTTATTATAGCACATCAGCGCGTTTAGCGAAGCGGTTTCCTTGGCACGTCTTGTCGAAGCAGAGATCGTGTTCCCCTTATTCCGGGATTCCCATCAATACGGACGTGGGTAACCCAATCACGCCCGTTGTCACGCCCCCTCCATCGAAGGCGAGTTCCAAACGGTCACGGGGACGGCTCTTGGTATTATCCCTCTTTATAATGAGACCAAGGCTCGTTCCTTTTCTTCAATCCTCAATCGAATCCACCACTCGCCCCGAGTTCCAACACTCGGGGCTCTAGATTCGAGCGCTTCGGACCTTCGACAATGCCCGGCTCCGACCTACAGGGCCGGTGGATGCCCTCCTCCGTCACGGAAGAGGACGTGCTAAAGCTGAGAGAAGCCAGGTACTTAACCTACGAGATTTCGCATAGCCTGCCTGCCCAAGGGCAAGTCATTCCTACTCCCGAGCCTGGCGAGAGCGTCGTGTTCGTGTCTCACCTCCGTCGGGGTTTAGGCTTCCCGATGGATGCCTTCGTGAGGGGGCTCATGCTTTACTATGGGTTGGAATTCCACGACTTGGCTCCGGAGTCCATCCTCCATATCTCATCATTTATTGTCATCTGCGAAGCCTTCCTCCGCACTACCCCTCACTTTGGTTTGTGGCTCAAAACCTTCAACGTGGAGCCAAAGATGATTGAAGGGCGTCAGGCAGAGTGCGGCAGGGCGGTTGTAAGCAAGAGGGCCGATGCTCCATGGCCCGAGGGCTCTTTTCAGGAGGAGCTCGTCTTGTGGCAACATGAGTGGTTCTATATTACCACTCCCAGGGGCAGCAGGCAGAGGCCGCCGCCCGTCTTTCGCTCGGGTCCTCCACAATGGCTGACGTCATGGGTCAGCAAATGGCTTGACAGGGTGCCGTCCAAGGATGTACCCCTATTGCAGGGACGGATTCGAGACCTCCAAGAGAATCCGACGCTATCTGTCCTGCAAACGTCGTCCCCTCCGCCTGTGGGAATTTAATCCGGAGGGACCACGAGCTCTCCAACACTTCATGGGTACGACACCCGTGTAGATGTACAAACTGTTCTTCAGATCACAAGAGATGTGTCCGGACTTGACCGAGGACGCCGGCCTAAGCTGCAATCGCCCGAATACTCAAGTAAGTAGCCCTGTGTCCGGACATATCGTCCATTTATTTATTATGGATTTGCCTTTTAACCAGCTATCCCTTGGACAGGAGTGGATAGCGCAAGCAAAACTGATACGGTGTCCGGCCCCCCTCCCTGAGACCACGCCGGATCCCGTGTTAGTCAAGCTGCTGGAGGTTGCGCCTTCAGAAGAGGGCGAAGGGGAAAACAGAGAAACTACCGCCTCCACTGAGGAGGCCTTCAAGAAAGGGGGGATCGAGAATCCCTCCTTCCAGGGGGAGAAGAGGACCGCTTCCGAAGATCCGGAGACTAAGGCCTCAAAGCGGGGGAAGAAATCTTCACCAGAGGGTCCTGCGCCAGGAGAAGCCCCGGCCGCACTATCTCCCCAAAGGAATCAGCCCTCCAGCGAGCCGTGAGTAGAAAAAGGGGAGTTTTGTAATAAGGGACATCCCTATTTTTATTTCTGAGGATAACCGAAGTTTTTTACCTTGCTGTTCGGATCTCCGCCCTTCTCAGCTGAGCTCATCTTCGTGGGACCTTCGTCCGGAGATGATGGAGAGCGAGACGCCTCCATCTGCCGCGCCGTCAGGCAGGGCGGACGACCCTGAGGTGTCGTCGCGGAGGGTCTCCCCTAGTCCGGCAGGGCCGGAGAGTTCAGCACCAACTGGTGTACAGCCGGGGGAGCTGAAGGATCTGCTCGAGAGGGCGTCTATCTCAGAAGATCACCGTACATTAATGAATACGATGATTGAAAGAATTTCATCCGCTGAGAGCGCTGCATGATGCCCTCAGAAGTTTACTGGCGGGGTTTGAGGTACGTAAAAATGACATACCTTTTGACAGTTTTTCACATCGAGTGCGCCCTGTATAGATAGTAGCCCCTGAGACTCAGTACGTTGTCAGAAGTGACAGCCCGCGGAGGCTCATAATCTCAGTTTTAATATGTCGCCATTCCTATTTAGGGGGCGGAGCGTTCGGTGGCCAGCCGGACTGATAGAGTTGCCGAGCTGAAGCGGCAACTCGACGTTGCGGATGCGGACATCACGCTGGTCAATAAACGACTTGACAAGTCACAAGGTAGGTCGTTCCTCCGCGGTCACTTGGTAAGGGAGCTGATGCCCACTCCTTACAACATGTATGCTTGATGCAGATGGTGCCACTGCTGTGGAAAACCTTCGGGCAGAACTTGCTCGAGCCAAGGAGCAAGCCAGAAGTAGTGATGCGGCTGCCTCGAAGGCAGCAGAGGAGCTAAAAGCCGAAAAGGCTGCTCACTGCCGAAGCAGGGAGGAGATGGCCGGAATGGCCGTGAAACTAAAAGATGCTACCGACCGCTATGAGGTTCTTGAAAGAGAACGCCAAGCGGAGCAAGAGGACCTGAAGAAGGCCACCGCCGAAGCCAAGGATGCCCGTTCTGCAATGAGGGCTATAAAGGAGGAGCTGCGTCAGGCCGGAGACATTGCGGCTGGAAATCCCTTTCAGCTGCGCAGGAAGTTCATGACTCAGAAGTATGCTCAGTTGGGTCAGCTGTGGGGTGCAGAGGATCCTTATCTGGATTTGGCGGCGAGTGCGGCGGACGCAGTCGTGCACTTCCGAAGCCAAAAGGATCACGAAATGGAAGAGCTCTTTTGGACTCAATTCCACAGTCCGGAGCGTCCACTTCCGTTGACCGATCGGTTGGCTGAGTGGGCTGAGCTAAATACATTGTCCGGATTTGCCATGACGGATGTGGTGGCTCATCTGTGGCCGGATAGGCCCAAGCCGAAGAGTTATTTTGGCTTATTGCAGCAATTCCTTGGGGCGGTGCCACATATCAAGGCGATGAAGCGGTCGGCCTGCATAGAGGGTGCACGGATGGCTCTCACCCGTGTTAAGACATACTGGGTGGAGATGGATGCCACCGATGTTGCATCCCGGGGTTCGGACGAGAGCCAGTTACCCGCCGAGCACTATTTTGGGGAAGTCCTGCAGGGCGCTCATTTAATGGAGTCGCAGTGCTCGAAAAATGTTATGTTCAAATGATATGTATGATTTGTGAAACCATATTTATAATGTAACGAATTTTTATACTTGTGCGTTCAAGTATTGAAATATCTCCTGTGCGGCCATTAATGTATATGTGTATATAACCTGAAAGATGGTAGTCTTCGGTTTCAGCCCCCACGCACATGGTGTGGGGGTGTTTGCAAAAGGGCGCATTTTCACACTTAATCCAACGTCTTGGTCCTGTGAAGGAGGTGGTAGCGTAGCAAACTAGGCAACCAAACTATAATGCTTTATCACTTTCACTTAGCCATAGGAGTTCGAAAGTGGGGCTACGATATAGCCCCTAGGGGCACCGCGCTCTCCGAATTCGGGGCGCGTATGTGCCTGACCGGGAAATGGTCCTTCGTCAAAGCGGAGGAATTCTAGACATTCCGGTAGTCGATCGAGTGGTTGACCACTCTCTCGCTATATCATGACAGTCAGTTTTCGGCTTTCTCTACTGAGGTGCTCGCCAGGCCGAACCGGGGCACAATCGCAGTAGTTCACCTGGTGTCTCATTAGCCGATGACACGGAACGTAAGGCAGCAGAACACAGGAGCCGGGCAAACCCAACATTTGACCAAAGACATGATTCGGAGCTGATGCATATAAGGCCTAACTCGAGACGCCGAACACTCCCTAAGGTATTCGATCTTTATGATAACGGGCAGAACAATGCCCTAAGCCCCTAGTGTCCAGGTACGGGCGAGAACTTCTAACGCGGCCGATGCCAAAACGCCAGCCTGCTCCTCGGATATGGTGGGAAACTGGGGGATGTGTATCAACAAGAGACAGTAAGAAAGGTTTACGCAGGGTCTTAATCTAAAAAGAATCCTAGCAACGGGTCCCTGCTGCACGTCTGCACCTGTGTCTCCGTTGTGCTCTATCCCGAACAGGTGTAGCACGCTGTTCATCTGTAAAGGAGAAGAACTTAGGTTGGAAAAATATTGTGCAAAAAAATGTATATAAAACAGAGTGTGATTTAAAAAATGAATAAAGTCGAGCTTTATTGGCTCTCATTGTCCATGCGCGTAGCCCCTTGTAGAGGGGTATGCGGCTAGGAAGCCCCTTGTTTATTTATGCCAGACTCGCCTAACCGTGTCCGGGGTCTGAATGACCTATTTTTAGGGGCTTTTACTAGCAAGGCTGGATTAGCGTGTGGCTGTCAATGCAGTCTCACGTTCTTCTGTGGTCGAGAAACACTCGAAGTTACCTTTTAATGAGATGATGCCGCGTGGACCGGGCATTTTAAGTGTAAGAGACGCGTAATGCGGTATTGCGTTAAAGCGGGCGAAAGCTTCGCGTCCCAATAGTGCTTGATGGCTACTTTTAAATGGGGCGATATGGAAGGTTAGCTTTTCGCGATGGAAGTTGTCGGATGAACCGAACACAACTTCTAGTAGTAAGGAGCCCATGCAATTGGTGTAAGGGCCTGGCATCACTCCTTTAAAGGAAGTGTTGCTATGGCGAATTTTGGTAGGGTCTATCCCCATTCTGCGGATTGTGTCCGGATATAACATGTTTAAACGCTGCCGCCATCCATTAGGACTTGTGTAAATTGTAGTCCGTCGATTAAGGGATTCAATATCAGAGCAATCCTTCCTGCGTTTTGAGTACTTCTGGAGTAATCCCGATGGTCGAAAGTAATTGGTTTTGACATCCAATTTCAGGACTCCGTTGGGGTGGACCATACGGTGCGTATTTTAGTAGGTGCCACACTATTTTTCCTTGCTATCACTTGAAGTGAGTTCACTGTTTTGACTTCTTGTGGGAAAGTCTTCTGTTTTCCGGTGCTCTGCTTGTGGGGTTCGTCATCGTCTTCGCTTGGTGTGTCGAGCCCCTTGTGTTCGGCGTTAATTCGGCCAGACTGCTTGAAGACCCAACAATCTCTGTGGGTATGGTTTGCAGGTTTCCCGGGGGTACTGTGGATTTGACATATCCTATCCAAGATTTTGTTTAGGTTGGATAGCTCGTCACTGTTGTCCTTAAGAGGCAGTCTTTTGTTATTAGGCCGAGAGCTTTTGAACCCGGCGTTAACCGCCGTGCTATTTGGGCCATTTTCCTTATTCCGGCATTGATCTTTTCTGCATCGTGATTTCCCATTTCCATCCCGGACCTCGGATGTACTCAGGTCGCTGGTGCTGCATCTTGCTAGCCAGCTATCTTCCCCCGCGCAAAAGCGGGTCATGAGGCTTGTTAGCGCTCCCATTGTTCTTGGTTTTTCCTGGCCGAGGTGTCTGGCGAGCCATTCGTCTCGGACGTTATACTTAAAGGCTGCTAAGGCCTCGGCATCCGGACAGTCGACTATTTGGTTCTTTTTGGTGAGGAACCTGTTCTAGAATTTGCGTGCTGACTCTCCGGGCTGTTGAGTTATGTGACTTAAATCGTCTGCATCCCGAGGGCGGACATAAGTCCCCTGAAAATTTGCTCGAAACGCATCCTCAAGCTCTTCCCAACTTCCAATGGTATTTTCTGGGAGGCTTTTCAGCCAATGCCGACCTGGCCCTTTGAGCTTGAGCGGTAGGTATTTTATGGCATGGAGATCGTCTCCTCTAGCCATATGTATGTGTAGGATGTAATCCTCAATCCAGACTCCGGGGTCTGTTGTTCCGTCGTATGCCTCTATGTTTACGGGCTTGAATCCCGCTGGAATTTCATGATCCAGTACCTCATCGGTGAAACATAGTGGGTGTGCGGCACCCCTGTATTTAGGTGTGCCGTTATCTTCGAACGCTCTGCGTGTTGTGTTGCTTCCTGGAGCCTTGTTTCTTGGCCCATAGATGGACCTGACCGGGCCATCCTTTTTGCGAGGATCCTAATGTGGATCGTGTGCCGGTTTGTGTGTGGCGCCGCTTGCCTCTTTTAGCCTGTCATCTGGTCGTCTATCCGGCCAGGCAGCCTCTTTGCTTTTTGATTGTGGGAGCTCTACGGCCTCCTCGTCGAATTCGGGCAACAACTTGCGCTTCGGGTAGCTCTTTGCTTGGTGACTATTGTCGTATTTATCTGCGGTCTTGAGTACTTTGCTCCATCTCATTCTGAGTGCGTCTTCTGCTGTTTTGAGCTTCCGCTTCTGCTTCTTCAAACTTCTTGCAGTGGCGACGAGCCTTTTGTGAAGGTTCTTATGCTCCGGTGATGTGTCCGGCGTGAGATCGTCTGGACTGTTGTTTTCGCCGGGGATGGGTTGCTCGTCCAACTCATCCTGTTCGGATGGTTGCTTGGTGGTATGTTCGTCGTCCACCGGTTCGCCCTGCTCTACGGCTGGGTCGGTATGGGTGCTGTTGTTATCGAGGCGGGACTTCGGGCGGCGCTTGCATCGTCGTTTTGGTTGTTTTTCGGGGGAATTATCCTTCGCCGCGTCCCGTTGTTCCTCGTTATCGCTTCCTTTTGGCGTATCCACCATGTATAGGTCGTATGACAAGGTGGCCTTCCAGTGCCCCGTAGGCGCTGGTTCTTGGTCGTCTCCGGCATCGTCGTCCATACCGTCGATGTCTTCGGAGTCGTAGTCTAGCATGTTGGTTAGATCGTCGACAGTGGCTACAAAGTGGGTGGTGGGTGGGCTTTGAATTTCTTTGTCGTCCGCATCCCAACCGTCCTTACCGTAGTTTGGCCAGGGCTCTCCTGATAACGAGAGATACTTTAGTGAATTCAGGATGTCGCCGAAAGGTGAGTGTTGAAAGATGTCTGCGGCGGTGAAATCCATGATCGGTGCCCAATCGGATTTGATTGGAGGGGGCGCGGGAGGTTCGGAGTCCGGCGAGGAGTCCGGCACCTCGGAGTCATGAGCCTCACAAGGGACAAGGTCGGTATTTGGCTCCATTGCCGTAAATGTAGCAGCCCCCGAGGCGGTGTCTAGCCACCCGTCCTTGATCTACGCAGCCGGCTCCGAATTGAGGATGGATGCGGACTCGTGTGCGGCCTCCAGGGCACTGTCCGGCAGCAGAGCTAAGTCATGCCCATCGTGGCAGTGCTGCGCGCTCGGCTGTGGCTCGAATCCATCAAAGATCAAGTCTCCGCGGATGTCAGCCGTGAAGTTCAGACTTCCAAATCTGACCTGATGGCCAGGGGCGTAGCTTTCAATCTGCTCCAGATGGCCAAGCGAATTGGCCCGCAGTGCAAAGCCGCCGAATACGAAGATCTATCCGGGGAGAAAAGTCTCACCCTGGACCGCATCGTTGTTGATGATCGAAGGAGCCATCAAGCCCATCGATGACTACACAGAGGAACTCTCATTGAAAGCACCAATATCGGTGTCAAAACCAGCGGATCTCGGGTAGGGGGTCCCAAACTGTGCGTCTAGGCGGATGGTAACAGGAGACAAGGGACACGATGTTTTTACCCAGGTTCGGGCCCTCTCGATGGAGGTAAAACCCTAGTCCTGCTTGATTGATATTGATGATATGGGTAGTACAAGAGTGGATCTACCACGAGATCAAGGAGGCTAAACCCTAGAAGCTAGCCTATGGTATGATTGTTGTTGTCCTACGGACTAAAACCCTCTGGTTTATATAGACACCGGAGGGGGCTAGGGTTACACAGAGTCGGTTACAATGGTAAGAGATCTACATATCCGTATCGCCAAGCTTGCCTTCCACGCCAAGGAAAGTCCCATCCGGACATGGGACGAAGTCTTCAATCTTGTATCTTCATAGTCTTGGAGTCCGCTGATGATGATAGTTCGGCTATCCGTACACCCCCTAGTCCTCACCCGGCCTCTGCATCTGGACGATGCATGCAGCTACTTTATTAAACAAACACATAATACCTTACAAAGTCATACAACAGTAAGACTAAAGCCACCGTCTAGGCAACATTTGTCGCTACTCCTATCTAGTTGATTAAGGGATGTTGATAGTCTGGGCCTAATACCAAATAGACCTCGCAGCCAAACCTAACATCTAAGACCCGAGGTCCCATCCAGGACGTCTGCCGGGTATAGGACACCCACCAGTCCGGCGCACTCCTCAACTAGGACGCGTGCCGAGTCTAAGGCCGCCGCAGCCACCTGCCACCAATCCATCTTCAGTGTTGTACTGCTGCATCTACCTTGCCCGGTCTAGCTGCCGTCGACGCCACCATGACGCCAGACAATGCCGCCATCCTGTGCTCGTCCATCATCACACGCCCATCAGCGAGACCCCACTGCTTCATGCCGCTGAGACCCGCCGTTGTCGACGTGCCAGATGCAACGCTGCTCCTCCGTCGCGAACACCAACAACAGGAAACGCCCTAAAGATACAAGGGGCACTCTGCACAACTTACAGCACATTGCGATGCTAGAAAGCTAGCAGATTTAAATGACTGCACTCCCAGGCGCCAAGGGCAAAGAACAGTAGAGGCACCACTTGGATGCCGGCCACACTGTCCCAGACCAAGAACGCCTGACAGACGCAGGAAAGGCGCTGCGAGCAGTAGCAGAGAGGCGGATATCACGGCAACGGGATAGCACCTCAGCACTACACCCGCACGAGCCCGCCGACGGCCAAAGCCCCCACCTTAAGCTACCCACACCCGAATCCTAGCTCCCCAGGCAACGCCTCAAAGGCGGGGATGACGCCTGAGGGAGTCCTGGACTAGGGGGTGTTTGGACAGCCGGACTATCAATGTCCGCCGGACTCCAAGACGACGGAGATACAAGATTGAAGACTCCGGCTCGTGTCCGGAAGGTACTTTACTTGGCGTGGAAGGCAAGCTTGGCGATACGGATACATAGATCTCCTACCATTGTAACCGACTCTGTGTAACCCTAGCCCTCTCCGGTATCTATATAAACCGGAGGGCTTTAGTCCGTAGGACAACATACATTACAACAATCATACCATAGGCTAGCTTCTAGGGTTTAGCCTCCTTGATCTCGTGGTAGATCTACTCTTGTGCTACCCATATCATCAATATTAATCAAGCACGAGTAGGGTTTTACCTCCATCGAGAGGGCCCGAACCTGGGTAAAAAACATCGTGTCCCTTGTCTCCTGTTACCATCCGCCTAGAGGCACAGTTTGGGACCCGCTACCCGAGATCCGCCGGTTTTGACACTGACATTGGTGCTTTCATTGAGAGTTCCTCTGTGTCGTCACCGATAGGCTTGATGGCATCTTCAACCTGCAACGCTGTCCTGGGTGAGACTTTCCTCCCCGGACAGATCTTCGTATTCGGCGGCTTCACACTGCGGGCCAATTCACTTGGCCATCTGGAGCAGATCGAAAGCTACGCCCCTGGCCGTCAGGTCAGATTTGGAAGCTTAAACTTCACGGCCGATGTCCGAGGAGATTTGATCATCGATGGACTCGAGCCACAGCCAAGCGCACCGCACTGCGACGATGGGCATGATCTAGCTCTGCCACCGAACAGTGCTTTGGTGGCCGCACACGAATCCGCTCCGGCCATTAGTCCGGAGCCGATCGCCCAGATCGAGGGCTGGTGGATAGACGCCACCCCGGGGGCTTCAACATCCACGGCGATGGAGCCGAACACCAATCTTGTCCCTTGCGAAACTCGTGATTCCGAGGCGCCGGACTCCTCGCCGGACTCCGAACCTCCCGCGCCCCTACCAATCGATCCAGATTGGGCGCCGGTTATGGAATTCACCGCCGCGGACATCTTTCAATGCTCGCCTTTCGGCGATATCTTAAATTCACTAAAGCATCTCTCGTTATCAGGAGAGTCCTGGCCGGATTATGGCCAGGATGGTTGGGATGCGGACGACGAAGAAATTCAGAGCCCACCCACCACCCACTTTGTAGCCACTGTCGACGATCTAACCGACATGCTGGACTACGACTCCGAAGACATCGACGCTATGGACGACGATGCCGGAGACGAACAGGAACCAGCGCCCACAGGGCACTGGATGGCCACCTCGTCATACGACGTATACATGGTGGATACCCCAAAAGATGGGGACGGCGAAGGAACAGCGGACGCAGATTCCTTAAAGAAACAGCCCAAGGGCCGGCGTCAGCGGCGCCGCTCTAAATCTCGCCACAGCAAAAACGGAAATTCCAGCACAGGAGACAATAATACTCCAGAGAATGCCGAAGACAATCCCCTCCAGCAAGATTCAGCGCAGGAGGATGCAGAAGCAAGCCCTCATGAGGGGGCGGCAGACGAAGAGGTTGAGGATCATAATTACATACCTCCCTCCGATGACGAAGCAAGCCTCAACGATGACGAATTCGTCGTACCCGAGGATCCCGTCGAACAAGAGCGCTTCAAGCGCAGGCTTATCGCCACAGCAAAAAGCCTGAAGAAGGAAAAACGGAAGCTCAAAACAGCGGAAAATACACTCAGAATGAGATGGATCTCAATGCTCAAAACCGCAAACCGCAGATAAGTACGGCAATGGCCACCAACCAAAGAGCTACCCGAAGTGCAAGCTGCTACCAGAATTCAACGAAGAGGCCGTAGAGCCCCCACCATCCAAAAATAAAGAGGTTGCCTGGCCGGATAGACGGCCAGATGATAGGCCAAATTCTGACAGCGGCGCCCCACATAAACCAACCAATGAACTTGGAAGGATAGATGGCCCAGCCAGATCCATCTACGGGCCTAAGGAGAAGGCCCTAGGAAGCAAGACAACACGTCAAGTGTCCGATGATAGCGGCACACACAAATACAGGGGCGCCGCACACCCACTATGTTTCACTGATGAGGTGCTGGACCATGAATTCCCAGCAGGATTTAAACCCATAAACATAGAAGCATACGATGGGACAACAGACCCCGGAGTCTGGATAGAAGATTATATACTACATATACATATGGCCAGAGGAGATGATCTCCACGCCATAAAATACCTACCCCTCAAGCTCAAAGGGCCAGCTCGTCATTGGCTTAAAAGCCTCCCAGAAAATACTGTTGGAAGTTGGGAAGAGCTCGAGGATGCATTTAGAGCAAATTTTCAAGGGACTTATGTCCGACCTCCGGATGCAGATGACCTAATTCATATAACTCAACAGCCCGGAGAGTCAGCGCGGAAATTCTAGAACAGGTTCCTCACCAAAAAGAACCAAATAGTCGACTGTCCGGACGCCGAAGCCTTAGCAGCTTTCAAGCACAATGTCCGAGACGAATGGCTCGCCAGGCACCTCGGTCAAGAGAAACCGAGGACAATGTCCACACTGACAAGCCTCATGACCCGCTTCTGTGCGGGCGAGGATAGCTGGTTAGCACAATGCAGCACCAGCGACCCAAGTACATCAGAGATAAGAGATGGAAACGGAAAATCGCGGCGCCAAAAAGAACAGCGCCGGAATAAAGAGAAAAGGCCAAAGAGCGCGGCAGTCAACGCCGGATTCAAAAGCTCACGGCCCAATAATAAAACACAGCCTCTTAAGGATGACAGTGATGAATTGTCCAACTTAAACAAAATTTTGGGTCGGATATGTCAAATCCACAGTACCCCCGGAAGGCCTGCAAATCACACCCACAGGGATTGTTGGGTTTTTAAACAGTCCGGCCGACTAAATGCCGAACACAAGGGGCTCGACGCGTCAAGCGAAGAAGATAAACCCCACCAGCAGAGCACCGGAAAACAAAAGACTTTCCCACAAGGGGTCAAAACAGTAAACTCACTTCATGTGATAATACGGAAAAATAGTGCGGCACTTTCTAAAAAGAGCTTCGTACGGTCCAACCCAGCAGACCGTAGAGATTGGATATCAAAACCAATCACTTTCGACCACCTGGACTATTCCAGAAGCATTCGAAACGCGGGACAGACTCCCCTGGTAGTGAATCCCATAATAGATGGATTGCAATTTACTAACGTCCTAATGGACGGAGGCAGTGACTTAAACCTGCTATATTCAAACACAATCCGGAGGATGGGGATAGACCCTACCAAAATTCGACACAGCCGCACTTCCTTCAAAGGAGTGACGCCAGGCCATTACGCCAAGTGCACAGGCTCCATATTACTAGAAGTCGTGTTCGGATCGCCGAACAATTCTCAACGCGAAAAATTAATTTTTCATATCGTCCCGTTCGAAAGTGAATATCAAGCACTCTTGGGACGACAGGCTTTTCTCCGCTTCAACGCCATACCGCATTACGCATCTCTTACACTCAAGATGCCCGGGCCGCGTGGCGTAATTTTAGTGCGAGGGTCACTTAAAGACCCCGGACTTGGATAGACGAATCCGGCGTCAGTGGGCTAGGGGCTCCCTAGCCGCATACCCCTTTACAGGGGGCTGCGCGCACAAATCGCCGCAGGTTTATACGAACCCCGCTTTAATTATTTATATTTCTAATATTTTTCGCACAATTTGTTTTTAAAACTAACGTTCCTCTCTTTTTACAGATGAACAGCGTGCATACCCGTCCAGGATAACGGCGCAACGGGGACACAGGCGCAGACGTGCAGTAGGGACCCGTTGTGAGGATTCTTTTCAGATTAAGACCCTGCGTAGACCTTTTTCACTGTCTTTCGTTGTTATTCTCCCTTGGTTTCTTCCTATAGCCAAAGCGGAGCCTGACGCTTTGGCATCGGCCGCGTCAGAAGACCATGCCCGTACCTGGACACTAGGGGCTTAGGGCATCGTTCTGCCCATTATTATAAAGACCGAACACCTTAGGGAGTGTTCGGCGTCTCGAGTTAGGCATTATATGCATCAGCTCCAAATCATGTCTTTGGTCAAATGTTGGGTTTGCCCGGCTCCTGTGTTTTGCTTCCTTACGTTCCGTATCATCGGTTAACGCGGCACCAGGAGAACTACTGCGATTGTGCCCCAGTTCGGCTGGGCGAGCACCTCAGTAGAGAAAGCCGAAAACTGACTGTCATGATGCAGCGAGAGACTGGTCAGCCCTCGATCGACTATCCGAATGTTTAGAATTCCCCGCTTTGACGAAGGGCCGTTTCCCGGTCAGGCACACGCACTCCGACTTCGGAGAAGGGCGATGCCACCAGGGGCTATATCGTAGCCCCACCCTCGAGCTCCACTGGCTAAGTGAAAGTCATAAAGCATTATAGTCCGGATTGCCTCGTTTGCTACGCTACCACCTCCTTATAATAGGACCGAGACGTCGGATTAAGCGTGAAAACGCGCTATTTTTGCAAACACCCCAGCACCTTGTGCGTGGGGGCTGAAGCCAAAGACTGCATCTTTCAGGTTATACACACGTATACATAAACGGCCGAAACGGAGAAGTTTTACTACTTGGACGCACAAGTATAAAAAGCAGTTATAACATAATCATCAATTTATAAGCTAATGCGTTCATTTGAACGTTACATTCTTCGAGCACTGCGACTCTATTACATGAGCGCCACGCATAACTTCCCCGAAATAGTTCTCGGCAGGGAGCCGGTTTTCATCCGAACCATGGGCAGCAGCAGCGGTGGCGTCCATCTCCGGACAATACGCCTTTACACGGGCAAGAGCCATCCGCGCGCCCGCTATACAGGCCGACCGCTTCATCTCCTTTATACGCGGCACCGCTCCAAGGAATTGCTGTAATAAACCAAAATAGCTCGTCGCCTTGGACCTCTCTGGCCAGATATGGGCCACGATGTCAGTCATGGCAAGTTCGGACAATCTATTTAGCTCGGCCCATTCGGCCAACCGGTCTGTCAATGGAAGTGGGTGATCCGGACTGTGGAATTGAGACCAATACAGCTCTTCCGTCTTATGATCCTTCTGGCTCCGGAAGTGCTTAACGGCGTCAGCCGCACTCGCAGCTAAGTCCATATACGGATCCTCCGGACTCCACAGCCGCTCAAATTGAGCATACTTTCCATCCATAAATCGGCGACGCAGCAGAAAAGGCTTGCCAGCCACGATCTCTCCGGCCTGGCGCAGCTCCTCCTTCATAGCCCGCATTGCAGAGCGGGCATCCTTGGCTTCGGCGGTGGCCTTCTTCAGGTCTTCCCGCTCCGATAAGCGCTCTTTTTCAAGAGCCTCATTGCGGTCGGCAGCATCCTTTAATTTCATGGCAAATTCGGCCACCTCGGCCCTGCTTAGGCAGTGCGCAGCCTTTTCGGCTTTCAACTCCTCGGCCGCCCTCGAGGCAGCCATTTCACTCCTTCGGGCTTGCTCCTTAGCTCGAGCAAGTTCGGCCCAAAGGTCCTCCACAGCAGCAGCACGGTCTGTATAAACAGCATATAATTTATCAGAGGAGGGCTTTGACCCCCCTAATAAAGCGATTGCGGAGGACTCTTTTACCTTGCGACTCGTCAAGTCGCCTGTTGACAAGTGCGATGTTCGCATCTGCCAAGTCCAGTTTCCGATTTAACTCGGCAAACTCACTAGTCCGGCAAGCCCCCGGACTATCCGCCACCTGCATAGGAACGACGGAATTCATTTCTTTAGATTTCGATCCTCGGTACGCTGTCGTTTCCGACAACCTACCGAGTCTCAGGGGCTACTATCTATACAGGGCACATTTTTTATATGCAAACCTGTTAAAAGACAAAGGGGTGCATTATTCTCGCATACCTCAAATCCCGCCAGCAAACTCATGGCGGCACTACGCAATCCGCTCTCGGCGGACGAAATCCTTCCAACCACCATACACATTAATGCACGGTGACCTTCTGAAATAGACGCCCTCTTGAGCAAATTATTCAGTTCTCCCGGCCGGACACTAGTAGGCGCCGAACTCTCTGGCCCCTCCGGACTCGGGGATACCCTCCGTGATGACACTTCGGGTTCGCCTGCCTCATCTGGCAGCGCTGCGGATGGTGGCGTATCGCTCTCCATCATCTTCGGAAGAAGGTCCCCCGAAGATGAACTCATCTGAGAAGGCTGCAGGTCCGAACTGCAATATAAATATTTTGTTTACCTACAGAAGCACAAATGAAGGTATTTCCTTACTAATCAACTCTCTCTTTCATACTCACGGCTCGCTGGAGGGCCGATCCTTTGATGATGGTTGTGCGTCCGGATTCTTTCCGGGCGCCGGACCCCCCAGGCAAGATCTCTTCCCACGCTTAGGGGCGTTGGCCTCCGGATCTTCGGAGGCGGTCCTCTTCTCCCCCTGAAGGGAGGGGCTCTTGCTTCCTCCTTCTTCAGTCGCCCCTTTGGGCAAAATATTAGCTCCTCTATTTCCCCCGTCGCCCCCTTCTGTGGGCGCAACCTCCAACATTCTGACCAGCACGGGCTCCTGTGCGGTCTCTGGGAGGGGGACCGGACACCTTATCAGCCTTGATCGCGCCACCCATTCCTGTAAAGAACAAAGGGTCAGAAGGCGAACTCTGGAAAGGCACATAAACAGAATGTCCGGACTCTGAGCTACTTACCTGAGTATCCGGGCGATCGCGGCTTAGACCTGCATCCTCGGCTGAATCCGGACACGCCACCCGCGGTCCGAAGAACAACTTGTACATCTCCACGGGTGTCGCACCCATGAAGTGTTGGAGAATCCGGGGTCCCTCCGGGTTGAATTCCCATAGACGGAGAGGACGGCGCTTGCAGGGCAGAAGATGCCTGATTAGCATGACCTGCATCACCTTGATCAGGTCGATCTCCCTCGCTTGGAGATCTCGAATCCGGCCCTGCAGTGAAGGCACATCTTCGGACGGCCCCCAATTGAGCCCTTGGTTGACCCACGACATCAGTTGGCGTGGAGGTCCCGGGCGGAATAAGGGCGGAGGCTTTTGCTTGCTGCCCCTGGGAGCGGTGATATAGAACCACTCCTGCTGCCACAATCCGAGTTCCTCTTGGAAGGAACCCTCGAGCCACGGGGCATCGACCTTTTTGCTTATGGTCGCCCCGCCGCACTCCGCTTGACGCCCCCCGATCATCTTCGGCTCCACCTTGAAGGTCTTCAGCCATAAGCCGAAGTGGGGAATGACGCGGAGGAAGGCTTCGCAGACGATAATGAATGCGGAGATATGGAGGATGGACTCCGGAGCCAAGTCGTGAAAGTCCAGCCCATAGTAGAACAGGAGCCCTCTCACGAAGGGATCCGTCGGGAAGCCTAAACCCCGACGGAGGTGGGATACGAAAACGACGTATTCACCGGGCTCGGGGGCCGGCACAACCTGCCCTTGAGCAGGCAACCTGTGTGAAATCTCGAAGGCCAGGTACTTGGCCTCATGCAGCTTCAATATGTCCTCCTCCGTAACGGAGGAGGGCATCCACCGGCCCTGGAGGTCGGAGCCGGACATGGTCAGGGATCCGAAGCGCTCGAATCCGAGGATCTGGGTGTTGGAGCCTGGAGCGGGAAAGAGATTCGATGCGAGATTGAAGAACAATGGCGAGCCTTGGTCCTCTTATAAAGGGGAAAAAATACCAAAAGCTCCGTGACCGTTTGGGATTCCCCTTCGATAGAGGAGGCGTGGCGACGGGAGCAGTTGGGTTACCCACGCACGTATTGATGAGAATCCCGGAATAAGGAGAACACGATCTCTGCTTCGACAAGACGTGCTAAGGAAACCGCTTCGCTAAACATGCTGAGGTGGTATAATGATTCAAACAGAGGCCTGGTGGCGGTGTGATGTCACGCCGCATAATACGTCAGCAGATTGAACTAAGTGTACATTTTATTCTCTCTACGGTGGAATGTGGAATTTATTTTGCAGAGCCGGACACTATCCTGGTGTTCATTATCTTCTCTGGATTATTCAAGGGAGGAACCCGCCTTGCAATGCCGAACATTATGCACGCCGGACTTATCGTCATTGAAGACTGGTTCAGGGGATACTGAGGGAGTCCTGGACTAGGGGGTGTTCGGACAGCCGGACTATCAATGTCCACCGGACTCCAAGACTACGAAGATACAAGATTGAAGACTCCGGCTCGTGTCCGGAAGGTACTTTACTTGGCATGGAAGGCAAGCTTGGTGATACGGATACATAGATCTCCTACCATTGTAACCGACTCTGTGTAACCCTAGCCCTCTCCGGTATCTATGTAAACCGGAGGGCTTTAGTCCGTAGGACAACATACATTACAACAATCATACCATAGGCTAGCTTCTAGGGTTTAGCCTCCTTGATCTCGTGGTAGATCTACTCTTGTGCTACCCATATCATCAATATTAATCAAGCAGGAGTAGGGTTTTACCTCCATCGAGAGGGCCCGAACCTGGGTAAAAAACATCGTGTCCCTTGTCTCCTGTTACCATCCGCCTAGACGCACAGTTCGGGACCCCCTACCCGAGATCCGCCGGTTTTGACACCGACAACGCCCATGGCGCCACCGCTGCCCAATCCAGGCCGGATTTTGGGTTTTCACCCGGGAGAGGACCCGGAGGTGGCAAGAAGAGGGGCCACGACACCGCCTCCAAGATTGATGCGTTTCCCGAAGCTGACGCCGTTATCGAGCCGATCCTGCTCCTTCCCCTTTGCGCTTAATGCGTTTCCCCCGGTCCCAATCTGCATCACCATCCCCAAAAGCAGCGAATCCAGCAGCGACCGCCAGCATCAAGCGCAAAGGGGAAGGAGCAGGAAGGAGGGAGCAGCAGATCTCCAGATCTGGTGAGGAAGAAGGCCCCCACTCTGCCGCCACCAAGCGCCGACGCCGCACCACCCGAGCGGTCGAGGACGCCGGTCAGAGCCCCCCCCCCTCACACCGTCCAGGGCGTGAACGGCGGCGCCGCACTGGCAGGGTCCGCCGCCCAGTGGATCAAGATCTCCACGACTGGAGCGCGAGGGCCTCGCCGCCACCGTCACCGGTGCCCGCATGGGCTTGCCCGATGATCTCCTCGGGTGGCGGTGAGGAGTGGGAGAGGAGATGTAGGTGGCGGCGCTCGAAACCTTAGTCGGGTCGCCCGAGCGGGAGATGTGGGGCCGGGGCAGGTGGTGGTCATGGTGTCGATCTGAATAATCTGACACCAAATATCGCCATTGCGTATGCATGACAAAAAAACCTAACCTCACGGCCCCAAAGTGCTGGCAGGAATTTATGCCATAGCTCCCTCTAATCCATCCCAACGAACGAACTTGAGGATGATCGAAGCCCGGAAGACTGACTCGAAGAAGGAGCGTCGTAATCCGTCCAAACACTGCCCATGCGAGGAAGAAAGCTCTACCTAGCTACTAACGGGAGTCGAGACACCAGGATTCTCCTCCTCGCCATCGGCCGCCAGAGCGGGAGTTGGAGGGAAGGTGAATCCACACACTCGCCGGCGAAGATCGAGGGGAGGAAGGCTTTCCCAAGTCGTCTTCGGAGAGAAAAAAAAGACACAATCCCTTGCTAAGCTTGTGTTGAAAATATGCCTTAAGGAGATATAATAATTTTATTAATTTATGTCTAAGTTTATGATTATTTTTTAAATTTTTATGCTATAACAGATATGGCTCTCGAGTCTACAATAACCAAGAGGCTTAGAGAAAACTTATATGCACGATTAGAATTATAAAGCGGTAAAATAAATTCCTAATCTTGGCTAGTTCAAGTGTTGCGTAATGGTTTTCTTGATCATAAACATGATTTAAGTATAACTCGAGGACCCGGCTGCAATCAAATACAGGGTCATGTACTACTTACTACTGAGTGGATAACTGGAAGCCGCTTCATGAAGTAAATGGATTAGCTAGGGTCCAAACGGTTGCTGCTCACTAGAGCAAACCAGACAATGTATTTCCGTTAAGCGAATAATGAAAAGGGGTGATGCCTGGTTGGAAAAAATAATATATATTCATGGTCATTCAACTGCCGGTGTTCGTCGTATTTCTTTCGACGAAATGATACGTCGTGCAGTTGCTGATTATTTCTTTTTACTGCAAAGGATGCTCACATGGCACTTTGATGGCTTACTAGGCGTTGTCCGGCGGGGCGGCCCCTCAATTTTTCAGCGTATGATAAGGCCTCTTCCAATGCTCCATCATGTACAGGTGTCAAATATTCATAAAATCTGATGTGGCATGTTAATTAAAAAGAGAGAGAGTACTTCGATGACCCAGAAAGAAATGATGCTAAATGCGTGTACCTAGGTGAAAGGACAATTATGAGTCTAGAACTAATTAAATGAAGGAAGTTTAGCATTCAATAGCTTAGCACCTATCTATTGGAGACTTTAGTTGCCAAGCCATTTAATACAATAACACCGCATCTAAGCACCTTTCCATAGGACGAGGTCTAAGAACAGAGGGGACCCCAATCAAAGTATCATACCCTGTCGGCTGGGGAATCTTCTCAAGGTTGTCGGAGTGGGCTATGAGGTCTCGCCAGCGCGTGGAAACTCACTTGCACTAGCGGGCAAACTTGTATGGCACGCGCGAGATGATCTCCACCAGGGGGTCATGGTGATGCCTGACATGGAGCTCCGTTTCGTGCAGCCAGGGCCAGTCCTAAAGTTTTAGGGAGCCTAAGTTTTTTGCTTCTTCACATGAATTGTGCTATTTTTGGAATGTCATTTAGTTTTATTTTGCTTTCCTGTTTAATAAAATACTTATATATGAAAGTTTTTAAATAAGAAAGAGTTCTCACATAGCTACCTATTTACTTAACTACTCATTTGATCTTCACTTATATCTTTTTGGAGTAGTTTGTCGAACACTCTCATGCTTCACTTATATTAATTTGGGAGTTGATAATAGTGACAAAAATTTGCACAAGCTATGAATTTGGTCCTAATATGATGAATATTCAAGAAGGATATAATAAAAACTTTCATGTAGATCATTAGATATGATAAGTTTGATTCCTTGCAATATTTTTGCGATATTGAGATAATAATATGTGAGTCATGTTGGTGAGTAATTTTTCTTTAGTAATAATATTGGTGTTAAGGTTTGTGATTCCCTATGCAAGCACAAAAGTCAATAGTTATGCAATGAAGTTACATCCTACTTGTGGTGCATTATTCGGTGTTGGTTATGTTTAATGCTCATTTATGATCATTTCATTTCTTGGTTGGTCGCTTCACAATATATTTGCTAGCCTCGACTTGTACTAAGTGGGAATACTATTTGTGCATCCAAAATCCTTAAACTCAGTTTTGCCACATGAGTCCACCATACCTACCTATATGTGGTATTTCTGTGTCGTTCTAAGTAAATTTGGATGTGGCATCTCTAATTTTCAAAATGAATTTCCTTTTTGTGTGCTCGTACCGCTCATGAAGCTGTAGGGGGTGGCTAATATTTTCCATGCTAGATGTGTTATTCTCAAGATGAGTGTTTATTCACTTGTCATTGCACGAGAGTACGGTGGTAATAGGGATGCTCAGTAACGAAATGAAAAAGAAGTTTACTTTATGTTGTCAAATAATAAATTTCTTGGAAAGTGTTGGTATGAACGACACCCGTTGATACGGCTAATCGTGGAGTGTGAAAGTATGGTGGAAAAAGGAATAAACTTTATTTCATATTTGGGAACGGCCTATGATATATCTAGGATGGAAACTGTTGGGAATTACTCGGTCGTTTTTGTTTACAGTAAAAGTATGCCTCCCAAAATATTTTTATCTCACAATTTAAGCTTTGAGCTCTGGCACCTCTACAAATCTCTGCTTCCCTCTGCGAAGTGCCTATTCATTTACTTTATGCAATTTTTATTTGAGTCTCCATCGTCTCTTATAAAGCACCAACTAGGGAGCACTAGATCATACTTGTGCATTGGATGTAGCTAATATGAGAGTGTGTTTTATGAATGGATCAATGATTGTGCATGATGGGCTAGGGATAACTTTCTTTAGTGTTGATATTTTGAAAGACATGATTGCTTGTTGATATGCTTGAGTATTAATATCCTCATGTCAAATTATAAAATATTGCTTTGGATCATTCAAGTCTAAATGTCCATGCTACAAAAGAAAGATTATTTGATGAATATGATAGGTAGCTTTCCACAACAAAAATTCTGTTTTAAATTGCTACTTTATCATGATAATTTTTATGAGAAATAGGTGTTGTTATGATGCTAGGAAAAGTGATTGAAATTATCATTGATCAAACTTATGCAATTTGCTAGCATTCACACTTCATAAATTATTTCTTTTATCATTTACCCACTCGAGGACGAGTAGGAATTAAGCTTGGGGATGTTGATACGTCTTCAATGTATCTATAATTTATGAAATATTCACGCCATGTTTACAACAATTTTATATGGTTTTGGTATGATTTGAATGGAACTAAACCAAACTGATGTTGTTTTCATTAGAACTAATGTGGTGTTTTTTTTGTGCAGAAATGAAAGTTTTTCAAATGAGCTAAAACTTTTTGACAATTTTTTTGGAACAAAAGAGACCCCCGAAGCTTCATGGGACGACCAGAAGAGCCATGAGGAGGGCACAACCCACCACGGCGTGCCAAGGTGGCTTGGCATGCCCTGGTGGGTTGTGCTCACCTCGAGGTCTGTGACAGCCTGATTTTTGGCCCTTTCTTTTTCTTTTATTGTTCCGAGGATTTTGCCTGAGTGTTCTTTTTCCGTGGCTTTGTGGTCCAGAAACTGAAGAAGATGCCTCTTCTTTGCTTCCAGAGTGGCTTGTCATTCCCAAATCCTTCCCTAGACCCTGTCATTTTCATCCTAGCCCAAATCCCAATATTCTTTTTATTGGGAAGATTCTTTCTATTAAAGGAATAACTCAAATTGCCCTAGGTTGTGAAGCAACCTATTTTTCCATCACTCCTAAAATTCCCAAATAATTCTCATAAATTGTTTGGGTCATATCTTGATCAAATATGGCAAAACTTTTCATTGCCATGTTCAAAAATAATTCCCCAACATTCCTTTTTCTATTCTGCCCTGAATGGCACATTGTGAAGGAAGTGTAATTTATATTTTTCCTAGTGTCTCCCAACCTTTTTGGTCATGTTTATATGACTAAATAATCGCCTCATGCACAAGTTCGAATTTATTTGCCTAGCCAATCTTCCTCAATGAATTTTCGAAGTTTTTGTCAGACAGAAGGCTTTGTGAAGGAAGTACTAGCTAGGAGTACCCAAATGAGTTGAAGTTTTGCACACTTCTTAATGTGCTCATATTAGCCCCTTCCACCCATTTGCAGCCCCATACAATTATCTATGTAAGCACAGGAGCAAATCTTTGATTCTGGCAATATTTTCAGGTTGTGAAGCAAGTGTATTTTATATTGCTTCAAAAATCCTGATAAATTACCAGATCATTCTTCTACACGTAAAACATCTATCCACCCATTTTGGCATCATTTCATTGATCCATTTGACCATCCAAAATTATTTCAAGTTTCTGGACAGAAATGATGTTTGTGAAGCAAGTGCCATTTTGGCTTGTCCATTTGGCATGAGCTTTTTACAACATCTTTATATGTCCATATCATGAGGATTTGCCAATTTGCATCCCATTCCATAACTCCATATGAGAGCATCATCATGATCTATTTTCTGGACCATTTTGGTCAGTTGTGAAGCAACTGCAGTAAATCTTGATCCATTTACCCTCAAAACCTCCAGGACGGAAGTCCTTCGACAGATAAACCTCCCAGACAAGCTATTTACTAAGTTTAGCTGGTGTCCCCACTGCACAACACAAACACTTGGCTGCTGATTATCTTTGGAGCTAAGTGCAAATCTCTTCTTTGCCCCTAGACTGATTTATTTCCTTATTTAGACTAAGGTCACTAGGGTCAATCCACTGGACATGGTCGTCCTGGCCAAAATGAGTTATTTGCACCAGTGCGCATGGTGATCACGCTTGCGTCATGCAGATTACGCGCTCTGGCTTCTTCCCGTCCCTGTTCTCGTTGGCTCCCTCCTCGTCTCGACGTCCAACCATGTCCTGGAGCTTCCCCGTGATGCCCTGCATCGTCCTGAGTCGATGGCTCATCGTGGTTCACCATGAATGCGTCGCTAGGTACATGCCCGTGCCATGCCCAGCCACTGCCCTCCATTAATGCTTGGTCGGGAGCTTGTCCGTGAGCTCTAGATCTCTCTCCTGCGGCTATTTAAAGACCCCCGACCTCCTCCGCAGCCCCCAAGTCCCTCCTCGTCCCTCCTAGTCCACCGGAGCAACGACATCTCGCCGTTGTTCGCCGTCACCCTCCATGGCCGCCTCGGACTCGGCTTGGGTCCGGCCACCTCAGGCCTCCCCTCGCCTCCCCTCCACGTCCACTGCACTCCCCACATTCCACTCAGCCGGCCCACCCCCTTGCCCCTCGCCAGAGACCGCCCGAGTCGCCGGAAGCCACCATCGCTCGCCCGTCTCTATCGTCCTCCTGGCGCCGCCTCTCCCCTCGAGCCCTCTCCTCCCCGGTGGCCGTGCTCCCTCTGAATGGGACCCCTCGTCGCCGTGGGCCCGCTGGAGCCCTCGACTCGGCCAGAGATGGCCGGAGCCGGCCGCCCCCCTCGCCGCTTCCTTCCCCTGCCCTTGCTCTGTTCCACGAGAGGAACAGAGGCACGGGAGGATGGGGACAAGCGCCTGTGCCCCCTCCCCATGCGCCTGGGACCCACGCACCAGTGGCTCAGCCCCTTGCCACGTGGATAAGTGGGAGAAGGCGTAATCTGCCGAATGTGCTTTCAGTTTTCGCCTCCAGGGACTTGTTTGTTGAAGTTTTATTCACAGATTGGTCCCTGGTGTTCAACACCTCATAACTCCGCAACCGTAGCTCCAAATGAGGTGATTCCAAAGCCTACTTCTTCGTTTCATCGAGCCCGTTCTATTGGTTTCATTTTGAGGTTTGACACTGTGAAAATGACCTTTTTGCCCTTGCATGTAAACAACCCCTCCGAGAGAGAACTGTTTCCGGCAAATCTTTCCGCGGCTTCACCGCACTTCTCCCCGGTGCCTTCTTCATCCCCAGGCAAGCCACAATACCCATTTGCATGATAGTCATGCAGTAGCCATGGTTTTCAACTTGAATCTTTATTAAATATTTGCTTGTTGAAAAGATGGTTATCGTTGTTCCGGTGATGTTTAGATTTGCATGTTCACTTTTGTGCTATGTTGTCTTGTCCTCTGTTATCATGTTCTACCTGCTAGTATTTCCTTTCTTATGTTTATGCTTGCTAGTAGTACATGTTGATGTTGGTGATGGTCATGCTAGTAAGTATGCCATGCTTAGTGGATATGATTTATTGATAATATGGTGGATAGTTATGTGATACCCTCATGATTATATTGATATCATGTTCATGCATTTTATCATGGCTCAGCATATTTGCATTCAAGTTAACCGGATTAAATTGAACTTGAACAACTGTTGGCTGAGACATGGTGCCGTGAAACGATGCTGACCAGTGTAACCACGCTTACCGGTATGGGACGGTCCTAACTGGGTCTATTCTCGTGCCTCTCGCCGGTGCCTCCAACGAGGGAAGGTTATGTGCGCGCTCTACCTTGATCAGGTAGGCGGACATAAGCCTTGTGTGCCCGTTGTTGTTGTTATGTGCACATGTCCCCGTTTGGGACGGTTTATTGTTTTGGGCCATGATGGTGGTTTGAGGTGTCTTGAGGTAGACACGGGGCCACCCATGACTTAGCCCAGTGGGGAGTGAGTCAGAGTGGCCGGGAGAGTGTCATGGCAGTATATCGGTTTTGTCGGAACACCGTTGGTCCACCCGAATGGGAGTGCGAGGCCATGGGTTCTGTAGTGTGGGTACAATGTACTAACCTCTGCAGAGTGTATATTAAATCTATCGACAGGCGCGCCCGCAGATAAGGGCCCAGTTCGAAAGTAGGGTGCACCATGAGTCAACAGTAATAAGAATAACCTGATTAATAACAACTCGTGGTTGTGATCGCCATAAGGATCACGGTTTGATACCAAGTGTTGGTCGTGGTTGTGATCACCGTAAGGATCACGGTTTGAGACCATTTATTGGTCGTGGTTGTGATCACCGTAAGGATCACGGTGATATCGAGGATACCGAGTTGTTGTATATTCGTGATGTTGTGCGAGAATCATGGGTAAAGATCAAGCTCCTTGTGGTCGTTTACTGATCGCTACGGTATTGTTTATACCAAGTTTGATTTGATCCTGAGATGATCGTGTGATGTCCGAGGTTGGTAAGTGATGCATGTGACGGTTACCAAGTAACCCGAGCGGAATAAGTGGTGCATATAGTGTCATCATGTTGCATGCTGGTATTGTCGGATTAATATGTTCATGTTGTGTTAGATGTATCATGTTTATGTTGGTCATGCCATGTTGTTCTGATGATCTCATGATAATTCCTGTTTACCCTGTAATTGCCATGCTGTTGTTTGTCTTGAATGCTTCTAGATTTTTGTGAGCTTGCAAGTACATTCAATGTACTGACCTGGCGTGTCATGCCAGTTTGCAGGTCATTCCGGATTTGATTGCTTGTTTGCCGTGGAGTCCTTGTTTGCAAGCAAGGACAAGCGTTCCAGCCAGAGTCCCTGCGGAGTGGAGTTCACCACCGTCGTCATTGTTCCGCTGCTAGAGTTCTTCCGCTGCATCGTGTTGTTCTGCTGCTTGCATAGAGCAACAGTGGCACGCGTAGTGTCGCCGTGCCGATGTAACCATTGTACCCAAATAGATTGTAATAAAGAGCTGGTTTGTTCTATGCTAAGCAGTGCCGTATTCCAGAAGACTTCATCTCGATCTCTGGGCTGTAATACGGGGCATCCCGGTTTTCTCTGAGCTGGGGTGCCACTAGGTCCGTCTTCACGTGAAGCCGACGCCAAAAATTTCTATAAATAGAGAAGTCATCAGAAATAACCCTAGATCGGTAATTCCACCGCCGCAAGCCTTTGTGGCCATGAAAAACAATCAGGAGCCTGTTCCGGCACCCTGCCGGCGGGGGAAATTATCACCAGAGGCCATCTTCATCATCCATATGGTCTCCATGATGAGGAGGGAGTAGTCCACCCTCAGAGATGAGGGTTTGCACCAGTAGCTATGTGTTTTATCTCTCCCTCTCTCTTGTGTTCTTGATTTGGCACGATCTTGATGTATCGCAGGCTTTGTTAATATAGTTTGACCATATGTTGTTTCTCCCTCTCTATCTTCTTGTCATGAATTGAGTTTTCCCTTTGAGATTTTGTTATTATTGGATTGAATATTTTTATAGATTTGAGAGCACTGTATATATGTCTTGCGTATGAATACCGTTGGTGATATGGTGTCGGGTGGTTGGTGCGACATATGCCAAAGGATGGCTAATCATGGTGGGAGCTAGTAAGGCGTCGTCGGTGCCTGGAAACGGGATAAGGCATAAACATGCACGCCGACACATCTTACCCAGGTTCGAGGCTCTCCTAGGAGATAACACCCCTAGTCCTGCTCTGTGGGGTCTCCGCATGATCACTAGATCAACAAGTAGCTACAAGATTGCTCCTTGAGCTGTTTGGCTAGAGGAGGAAGAAGGGCAAAGTTAGCTCTGCTCCTCTCTCTATGTTTCTCTATTGCCTAAGAGGCTGAACCCTTTGCATCGGTGCCCTAGCGGGTTTATATAGGCCTACCCTCCGAGGGGTACAATCCTAATCTGGCCGGGTGTAGGCCCGGGCCGTCAGTGTCTATGGTCGCCGGCTTCTCCGTCGGCTGCTGGGGCCCGCCGCCTGGTGGGTCCCGCCGGCTGTCGGGCAATCTGCCGACAGGTAGGGCCTGCCGCTTGTGGGTCCTGTCGGCTGCTCATCACTTTAGCCCTGCCTCTGATGACGAGGGCTTGGTCGGGGGGAGCATGGCTATAGTGCCGCCGCCTGGCAGGCATTCACTGTAGCCACACCCCATCTTATCTGGTTAATGGCGCACAAACTTGAAGGGACGGGGAGGGCCGGCTGCTGGGAGTCGGCCTCCCCCTTTGCCGCCTGATCAGGGCTTGCCGCCTTCTTGTATCTCACGGACTGGTAGGGCCCGCCGCCTACAGGCCGTACCGACAGCCCATCGTGGGAGTATGGCTGCCTATGCCATGGGTGATGTCACGGGCAGCGTGACGACAGTGCTGCATCGGGCTAGGGATAGCCGTCCGGGACGTTGCACTGTGGCCATGTCCGCCCCGAGATTCAGAGGTGGCAGACTGTACTATAGCCACACCCCATCTCGTCGCCGTTATGTGGGTGGAAACTTTGAGGGCGCATGAATGGTCGCCTGCTAGGAGTCGGCCGCTCTGGTGGCCGCCAGCTTGGAGTCGGCCCGCGTCGGGACCGCTCTTTGGGCCCTGCCGTCTTCCTACAGCCGGCTATTTGGACCAGCCGGCCATGAGAAGGCGGCCTTTTGTCTTTGATGCTTGAGGGGCACAACCGGCCCAATGTCTTGGAATATCATGGGGAGCAGATAAGGCTACCCATGGTCATTTACTCCGACAGTAGTCCCCGAAGCTGGTGGGTCATCGCAGCTGAAAGGGCGAGAAGCCTCAGCAGTTTCGTACTCCAAAGAGCCAATAGATAGGAGTCGACTGCGTCCAAGTGTGCCATCTGGTGATTTCGAAATGCGAAGGCGGGAGCTAGGTGACACGTTTGTCGGGCGCCGAGCCAGCCGCTCGCTGATCACGCGCCATGCGGTGCTAGCCGGCTGGACCAGCCTGCCAGCCCACGCGCGCGATGGGACGTTGCCGCAGACTGGAGCCCGCCACCACCAGGCCTCGACATGCGCGTGGATCCACTGTGGCCGAGGTGGACGGTTGGCATTCCGGGGCGTAGTAAATGTGCGCCATTACTGCGCAGTAAACGCGGGGTCGTGGGGTCGTGGGCGCAGTTAATCCCACGATCCCCATGCCCCGCCCCCTCGGCTCCGCCGCCTAGGGATATAAGTAGGGGGATGAGGGGAGCGGCAAACGCACGCGCGCCCTCCTCTCCCTTCGCCATCTCCTTCTTCCTCTCTCGCTGCCGCCGCAGTTCATCGCCGCCGATTCCAGCCACCCCGCATCACTGGTGCTCCGCTGCGGGCTCGCGCCCTCGCCGCTGCACCGCGCCTCCGTCGAGCTCCAAGTGCTCATGGAGTGCGAGCGGGCAAGCTCAGGGGCTTGGGATGACTCCAACGTCCATGAAGACCACCTCGACTTCACCCACCAAACGCGGCGACTGCCTGGCGCGGGGTACGTAGAGGTATGCCTACCGCCCAAGAGGGAGATCTTGCCGGCGCCGGAGGAAGGCGAACGCGTCGTCTTCCGGTCACACTTCCTTCGCGGCTTCGGCCTGCCGGCGAGCGGCTTCCTCCGCTCCTTCTCCAATTCTACCGACTCCAGCCGCACTACCTCACGCCGAACATGGTGGTGCTGCTGTTGGCCTTTGTAACTCTCTACGAGGGTTACCTCGGCAGCCTCCCCAACCTCGACCTCTGGGGGGAGTTCTTCTACGCCAAGCTCGGCACCGCCGCAAGGGGAAGGTGGCTTAGTGTGAGCTTTCATCGCGGTGCGGCGTCCAGGCGCCGACAACTGCTTCCCAGCCAGCAGCTTGACAAAGTCGGTCAAGCTATGGCAAAAATCTTATTTTTATGTCAAGAACGTCGACTCGGCAGCAGACTTCATCAGCCTGCCGGCTTATGTAGCCGGCCCGCTGGGTGAGCCCCGTACCGACTGGGCGTTCCGACCGAATACGCGCCGCCACCTCCACCGCCATTGCGCGGCTCAAGGTGATGATGGAGGTAGAAGGCCTCAAGGGGTCGGATCTGCTGACCGCCTTCATGGTGCGCCGGGTGCTCCCCCTTCAAGGCCGGCCTCACATGATCAGCCAGATGATCAGGCATCGAGACCCATGCCAGATGTGCACCAGGGAGATGCCACGCGTGGAATTGGCTCATCTGGTGAACTATATCTCAAACTGCAAACTCCCGAAGGAGGAGTGGCGGTTCGGCAAGCAGCCATACTCCCGCGCGCTCCCGCCGCCCGTGGTGAGTCCTCAACCTTTTCTTTTTTCTCTTTGAGTGTCGGGTTCTTCTTGGCCGCCTGACCAGTCGTCCATGAAGAAGATCTTCACCACCCAGTCGGCATCCGACGCCTTGCAGCAGGGCCACGAATATCTGCGCGACCGGTCGGTGAGTGACGCGGACGAACCCGACTTGGGGGTGGCCGCCCTAGAAGAAGACGACGCCACAGGTGGCGGTGGGGAGCAGGTGGTTCCGGAGAGGTGGCCTCGACGACTGACCGTATGATGATGATGAGGGGAACGCACCGCTTCGTCCGCCGGTCGCCGAACAGGCGGGCGCGAGCTCATCAGCTATGCCGACTGCCCCAGGTGGCACACTAAAGCGCCGAGCCGCGCCATTGCTGTACGGCAGCCGGCCGAAGAAATCCAAGAGCTCGGCGGCGGCGACCAAGCGGGAGGAGGTCGCCACAAAGGCGGCCCAATTTCAGAAGACCATGAAGCAACCCTAGATGGTGTCTGCGTAAGTGCTTGATTCCTCTCGTGTCCTTTCTTCTTTTTCCTTGCGTGTTTGCTCTGAATTCTATTTTATTTTGCTTGAACAGGGCCCCGCTCTCTCTTGTGCGTCCGGCACCGCCTCCATGGTCGGGACGGCGGAGGGCTCCGCCAATAGCCATCGCATGGACCCGCGCGCCAAGCTCCAGGCAGCGACAGAGAGGAACACGCAAGAGGTGCATGAGGAGCGGGAAGAGGCAGAGCGGCAGAAGGCGACAGCGGCCAAGGCGGCGCATGATAAGGCAAACTTGGTCGTGAAGGCCCAGGACGACGCCGCAAGCAAGGCCCAAACGGACGCCGCGGCCAAAGCGCAAGCGGAAGAGGCAGCACGAGGCCAGGCTCCTCAACTCGTCATCCCCCTTTGCACTGCGCCACCCACGCGTGAGATCTCAGCGCCGACTGGAGGAGCCGGCAACGACCATCTGATCATGGAGAGAGAAGGGGGCGATGGCATCACCCCGGGGGCGAAGATGCCTCCACCAGCGCTGACCGACGAGGACCAAGGCGACCAGCCTGACGCACCATCGGTGCCGCCTGCTGGTGGCGAGCTGGCGGCGGGGGCGACCATCACGGTCTGCTCCCCGGCGCGCCGTCGTGCGGAGAAGGCGGCTTTGGCGCCACAGCCGCAGTAGGTCGGGGCCGCAAGCTCGCCGGCCCTGGAGGTGGAGGCCATCAACGTTGGCTCACCGGAGTGGACGCCTGGGGGCAGCATGGCTGTTCTGAACGCGGCCGTGCAGGACGTCAAGGCCCGGCTCCAGGCTCAGGCCGCTGCCCTTCAGCATTACACGCAGGAGTTCTTGGCGTCGCGGGCGGCCATCCGGGTATGTTTCTTGTTTTTTTATATCTTGTAATCTTCCGTGGGGGCGCGTCAGCGCACCCAGTGGGTGTAGTCCCCGAGTTCCGGGCTGGCTACTGAGAAGGCGGCCTGGAACTTTCAAGTGGGCCTGGGTTCTGACTTGTTTTCACTTCTATTATCTTTGTTGCGGGATTATCACAACGTTCGCGTGGCCTCCTTAAACTCCCAAGTCCAAGAGCTGGCCCAGCGGACCACTGACTTGTCCAAGGGCCAGAGTCAGCACTCCGCCTTCTCTTTTTTGCGGGGGTGCGCCAGCACACCCGCTGGGTGTAGTCCCCGAGATTCGGGCTGACTGCTGAGCAGTCGGGCCGGATCTCTCTGGCAACTTCTTGTCTTCTTTCTTGATTATTGACCGTCTTCCTTCTCTTGTTTTTGCAGAAGCCAATGACACCTAGTAGCAGTAGCTGGGCGAAGCCCAAACCGCGCTGCACGCCAAGGAGGAGGAGTGCAGCAAGGTAGCCCGGGAGTGTGACCGACTGGTCCAGGAGCTGGCTGACCAGGCGGAGTTCACAAGGCGGCCCTCCAGAAAGCGAAGGACAGCGAGGCCACTCTCCAGGCCGAGTTTGAGACTCAGTGCTCAAACTGGACCGACAACGAGAGGGCGCAGAACGACGGCCAGGGATGGAGCGAGGACATGGTTGATGGTGAGTTGTCTTCTTCTTTCTTTCCTCTGCCGATTGCTATATGATCCGGCTTCCGGCTTCATACTTCTTTTTGTCTTCTTGCATAGAGTACTTCCCTGGTTAGGCCGTTGCTACCAGCCAAGCCATTGCTGCTCACCGTGAATAGTGAAGGCGGGCTGGTGCGGAGATCACGCCGAACGCCTGTCGGCCACTCAACGAGCAGCTTCTTGCTATCCAGGTCGCCTCCAGCCGGCTCATCAGATGCTCCGCCGGCTGCAGAGTGTTGGAGCCCAAATGATCTCCGCCCTCTGGCCAGGCATCCAAGCACCGGCGCACCCCCAACCGGACTGCCGACTTGTTGGATGTGGCTGTCGGTCGCTTCGAGGCGTGGAAGGGCTCCTCGGCCCGGGCAGGCACACGGTGGGCCTTGGAGTTTGTCAAGGCATGGTATCCTGGGCTAGATCTAGCCCAGTTGGCCACGTTCCGGCAGGAGGCCAACAAGGAGTTGGTGGCGGTGAGGGGTGATCTCATTCATCATGCCGCGACGATCACCGAGTACACTGACACCGTCTTCTTCGTCCCCGAGCAGAACGAAGAGGGTGATGAGGTGCCGCCGGACTTGTTCAGGCTGAACCAGATGATGGCGAGGACTCGGCGGAGGAGATCGCCTCAAGCGACGAGGGCGAAGACGAGGAGAGCGAGGATGGTGAAGACGCCGCGCCGGAGGATGAAGCGGACGGCCAGCCTCAACTCGACCGTGCCTCGAGCAACAAGCCACGTGCGAGCGCATCGATTGCTGCTAGAGACGACCAAGCCGAGACTCGCCAGCTGACCACTACACCAGCCGGCGCTGCCGACTCCACCAACCTGCCGGACCTGTCTGCTGCTCCCTTAGCCTAGGCGGCGAACTATAATCTTATCATGTTTTGCGGTCTTTGAACAATATTGTTAAATTCGCGCAGTTCCACCCGCTGAGGGTGTATTCCAACTTGTTGAATTCCGTCTTGAAAGCCTTGCTATGTAAATATTATCTCGCATGTGCTGTGCTTGCGCCGATTTCCAACTTTTCTTGCTTTCTGTTCTTTTGGCCTTTTCCTTTGCCGCCCTCCCTGTGCTCCCGCCTTGCCAACCAGATAGCCGCTCTATGGACCGCGGCTGGGTCAAGTACATAGCCGTTTGGGAGGACAAGTACTTCGGCCACTTAGGACGTAGCAAGGTAAGTAAGAAACCGCTCGGCAGCCGGTCGGCGAGGCGGGAAGCCGGCCTATCTTATGTAAATGTTTTTTGTCCTTAGCCATATTTCATGTGGGCATCGTTTCCTGCCTTTGACTCTTGCCAGCCGGACAGTCCGTCTGCGAGCTGCGGCTTGTGGCAAGAGAGGGCTTAGATGCCGGCACATTACTTGTCCGACTGTAGGTAGCATTGACATAATACAAGGCGGCAAGCCCCCGGGCCGACTGGTCAAACCCGGTGCCAGGCAGAAGAATGAAATAACACATTCATAGGCATAAAACTTATCATATAGATAAAAGGGTATTCCCTGAGTGCTCCTCAAGGGACCCGATGTCTTGCACTTAATACAAAAGGTAGCGTGGTACATACTGCATTAACTGTAAAATCTTCGAAGGAGGTTTGCATTCCATGGGCGCTCTGATTCCTTGCCGGAGTTGTCCCTCTTGCGTGTCCTAGGCTTCTGTGCATCGATCAGGTAGAAGGAGTCATTCCCCAAGGCTTTGGTGATGATGAAGGGGCCTTCCCAAGGGGTCGAGAGCTTGTGTTGGCCGGATGTTCGCTGGATCAGCCGGAGCACAATGTCTCCCTCTTGGAAGAATCTTGGCTTGACCTTCTGGCTGTGGTAGTGGTGTAGGCTTTGCTGGTAGATGGCGGACCGGCTGAGTGCCAACAGCCGGGCCTCTTCCAGCAGATGGATGCCGTCTGCTTGCACTTCCTTTGCCTCCACCTCCGTGTACATGGTGATGCGAGGTGAGTCGAACTCGATGTCAGTTGGGATGACAACCTCGGCCCCATACACAAGGAAGAAAGGAGTGAAGCCAGTTGACTTGTTCGGAGTGGTGCGCAGGCTCCAGAGGACGGCCAACAGCTCATCGATCCAGCAGCCGGCCAAGCGCTCAAGTGGTTCGACCAGTCGGGGCTTGATGGCGGAGAGGATGAGTCCGTTTGCTCGCTCGATTGGTCATTTGACTTCGGATGGGAAACATACGCTAAGTCCAGTCGGATGCCCTACGTCACGCTGTAACGGGCCAATGCTCCTTTGGAGAAATTCGTGCCATTGTCGGTGATAATGCTGTGTGGCATGCTGTAACAGACGGTGATATCTGCAATGAAGGTCACGGCAGTCGGCCCATTCAACTTCTTGATTGGCTTTGCTTCAATCCACTTGGTGGACTTGTCCACGGCGACAAGCAGATGAGTCATGCCGCCGCGTGCTGTCTTGAATGGGCCCACTATGTCTAGCTGATACGTCTCCAATGTATCTATAATTTTTTATTGTTCCATGATATTATATTATCTGTTTTGGATGTTTAATGGCCTTTATTATACACTTTTATATTATTTTTGGGACTAACCTATTAACCGGAGGCCCAGACCAAATTGCTATTTTTTTGCCTATTTCAGTGTTTCGCAGAAAAGGAATATCAAACGGAGTCCAAATGGAATGAAACCTTCGGGGGAGTCGTTTTTGGAACAAACGCAATCCAGGAGACTTGGAGTGGACGTCAAGAAAGTAACAAGGCGGCCACGAGGCAGGAATGCGCGCCCAGGGGGTAGGCGGACCCCCACCCTCGTGGGCCCCTCGTGGCTCCCCTGACCGATTTTTTTTGCCTATATATACTCATATACCTTGAAAACATCTGAGAGCACCACGAAACCTTATCTCCACCACCGCAACCTTCTGTACCCGGGAGATCCCATCTTGGGGCCTTTTTCGGCGCTCCGTCGGAGGGGGAATTGATCACGGAGGGCTTCTACATCAACACCATAGCCTCTCCGATGAAGTATGAGTAGTTTACCTCAGACCTTCGGGTCCATAGTTATTAGCTAGATGGCTTCTTCTCTCTCTTTGGATCTCAATACAAAGTTCTCCTTGATCTTCTTGGAGATCTATTCGAAGTAATTCTTTTTGCGGTTTGTTTGTCGATATCTGATGAATTGTGGGTTTATGATCAAGATTATCTATGAACAATATTTGAATCTCATCTGAATTCTTTTATGTATGATTTCTTATCTTTGCAAGTCTCTTCGAATTATCAGTTTGGTTTGGGCTACTAGATTGATTTTTCTTGCAATGGGAGAAGTGCTTAGCTTTGGGTTCAATCTTGCGGTGTCCTTTCCCAGTGACAGCAGGGGCAACAAGGCACGTATTGTATTGTTGCCATCGAGGATAAAAAGATGGGGTTTATATCATATTGCTTGAGTTTATCCCTCTACATCATGTCATCTTGCCTAATGCGTTACTCTGTTCTTATGAACTTAATACTCTAGATGCATGCTGGATAGCGGTCGATGTGTGGAGTAATAGTAGTAGATGCAGAATCGTTTCAATCTACTTGTCGCGGACGTGATGCCTATATACATGATCATGCCTAGATATTCTCATAACTATGCACTTTTCTATCAATTGCTTGACAATAATTTGTTCACCCACCGTAATACTTATGCTATCTTGAGAGAAGCCACTAGTGAAACCTATGGCCCCCGGGTCTATTTTCCATCATATAAGTTTCCGATCTATTTTATTTTGCAGTATTTACTTTCCAATCTATTTCATAAAAATGCCAAAAAAATATTTATCTTATTATCTCTATCAGATCTCACTTTTGCAAGTGGACGTGAAGGGATTGACAACCCCTTTATCGCATTGGTTGCAAGGTTCTTATTTGTTTGTGTAGACATGAGGGATTTGAGTGTAGCCTCCTACTAGATTGATACCTTGGTTCTAAAAAACTGAGGGAAATACTTATGCTACTTTGCTCCATCCTTTCCTCTTCAAGGGAAAACCAACTCATGCTCAAGAGGTAGCACCATCCCCCAGACGGCGATGGGCCAAGTGAGGGGGGTGGTCTTGAGTGCAGAAGTCGGCAGATGTTGCTTGGAGCTGAATTTCTGGCACCCCTTGCAATGCTTGACCAAGTCTTTGGCGTCTTCTAAGCAGTCGGCCAGAAGAAACCATGGCGGAAAGCCTTGGCAACAAGTGATATTGAGGCCGTGTGGTGTCCACATTCGCCTTGATGGATATCTTTGAGGATTTTCATGCCTTTTTCTGGCTCCACACAACGCTGGAAGACTCCAGTCACGCCATGCCTGACAAGCTCTCTATGTACTATAGTGTAGGCTCCTGCCCGGCACTGTACTTGTCGGGTTGAGATCTCATCAGCCGGCAGCTCTCTGTTCACAAGAAAGTTGAGAATGGGCTGCGCCCATGACGGAGCTGCGACTTCTTCTACTGTCAGCACGACCACTGCAACTAGGGCGGTTGGGTTGGAGTCCGCCACCGCTTGCTGTGTTGTTGAAGTGCCCGGGCCGACTGCTGTCCCCGGACCGGGCTCTGAAGTCCACGGGCCAGGTGCGGCTGTAGCAGTCCCCTGGAAGTGGTGGATCTCGGGTAGGGGGTCCCGAACTGTGCATCTAGGCGGATGGTAACAGGAGACGAGGGACACGATGTTTTACCCAGGTTCGGGCCCTCTCGATGGAGGTAAAACCCTACGTCCTGCTTGATTAATATTGATGATATGGGTAGTACAAGAGTGGATCTACCACAAGATCAAGGAGGCTAAACCCTAAAGCTAGCCTATGGTATGATTGTTGTAATGTATGTTGTCCTACGGACTAAAGCCCTCCGGTTTATATAGACACCGGAGGAGGCTTAGGGTTACACAGAGTCGGTTACAATGGTAGGAGATCTACATATCCGTATCGCCAAGCTTGCCTTCCACGCCAAGGAAAGTCCCATCCGAACACGGGACGAAGTCTTCAATCTTGTATCTTCGTAGTCTTGGAGTCCGGCGGACGATGATAGTCCGGCTGTCCGGACACCCCCTAGTCCAGGACTCCCTCAGTAGCCCCCGAACCAGGCTTCAATGACGATAAGTCCAGTGCGTATATAGTCTTCGGCGTTGCAAGGCGGGTTCTCCCTTCATGTTCCATGTACCTGCCAAACAGTGTCCGGCTTCATCATAAATACTGTGTTTCTTAGCTTCTACGCCCAATAATGGCCTTCTTCCATGCGTCGCACGAATGCGAAAAGCCAGGGTGTCTTTTATGTTTCACCCCCTAGTCGTGCGAGTCATCCTCCTACAAAAGAGGCAAAAATCCAGATCCAAACCACACCATCTTCCTCCCACGAATACTTCATCGGAGCGCCCTTGACCTAAAAATCCATTCCATCATGGACCGTCGACGCGGCTCCTCCTCTCGCGCTCCCAGCCCACCGCCAGGGGATTGGAGGAGGTGCTCTGTTCCACACAACGAGCTAGTGAAGCTCCAAGCGGGGGGATATCTCCCTCCGGCCTTCATGGTCCCGGTTCGAGCCGGGCTGGTCACCTACCAAGGCGGGAGGCAAGCGGAGGCTACCCCAAGTCCCAATAAAGGGGAGCGGGTATGCTTCGTCCCTTATCTGATAAGGGGACTCAGATTCCCAATACATCCGTTCCTCCGCGGGCTCCTGGAGTTCTACGGACTCCAGCTCCACCACCTTACGCCCGCCTCTATCCTGCATATCGCGGGCTACGTAGCTCTTTGCGAGCTATTCCTGGGCATTGAGCCCCATTTTGCATTGTGGAAGAGGCTGTTCTGCCTCGTACCCCGTTCTCACGAGGGATCCATATATCAAGTGGGCGGCGCCGAAATATGGCGCATTGCCGGGACCGGATACCCATCCGGTACTCCCAAGAAGGCGTCCGAAGACTGGCCTTCAGAGTAGTTTTACATAGGAGACGCTCCGCTGCCGGACCTAGTCCGGATTGGCCTCCCGGAGTTTAGTGCTTCTCCTCTGAAGAAACGCCTCAGCTGGCGCCCATGGAGCCCCCGATTGGAGGAAGACAAGAGCGTCCATTACTTGATGGGCCGAATAAGATTACTGGCCCATTCCGGGTTGACCATGATTGGAGTCATGGCGACATGCATCATGCGGGGGGTACAGCCATTGCAATACAGAGGCCACCCCATGTGGGATTTTAACGGGGAAGACGATGCCACCCGTCATGGCCGCGAAGGGCCGGATTCGACCGAGGATCTGGTGGAGATCCTGTCCAGCCTGTACAAGGGGGAGAAGGAGGACTTCCTTCGAACGAACCCTTTGAATGGGTTTTCCATGAACAACCCTAGAGGCTGGGTAAGCGAACACTTTTAAGGGCTCAACCCATGCTTTCGAAGTTTAGGCTTCTTACATTATGTCTTCGGTGCAGGATCTACGCCGGACTGTGGAGGACATGGTAAGTACCACTCCGCAACCCGAGGATCCATAAAGATCCCTGGATCCGGCCTCCGAAGAGGATCCGGACATCAAGGTGGAGCTGATCGATGGGGTTTTTCAACAGCTCAGCATGGACAATGCTTTGGTCGCCATTACGGCGGACTACCCCGGACTGTATCCGGCTTCCCAGGTGACTGTGACCGAGGTCCGGACACCATTGTCTCTTCCTTGCCCATTTCTGACCTTCGTGAACGATGGTGTTTTACAGGAAGCGCCTTCAGGGCGGGAAGCCGACCCCGCGGCGGCTGACCAACAAAGGTCAGTCCGGACCAGCAGGCGGAAAAGGAGCGCGGCACGGACTGAAACGTCGCCGCAAAGGTATAGCTCGTATTTAAATTTTCAGAGCAACGTTCCTAGGAAGCGTCTGAGTGCTCATGATCTTTATAGGAGAAAAAGCGCTCACCGGACTGCGGGCGCGGAAGTTGCCGATCCAACCTATACCGGCCAGGCTCCAGCGCCCGGCCTGGAGGGGGGAGGCAAGCGCAAGACGTGGGCCGGATCCTCCTCCAACGGAGGACACCGACAGACTGTCCGCCACCAAGTCTGAGGTGGAGAGCGCCATGAACCATAGGCGCCGCCGGACAGTGTTTCGTGAAGCGTGCTCTGGCATTGGACGCCTTTAACGCAGGGGACGCGCACCTCCGTGCCGCTCAAGATGGTTTTACCAGAGCCACGGAGCAGTATGTGAAAGACATACGGGTAAGGGAATTTTAATGGTTATATACACCAGTAGCCCCCGAGACTTAAAGTAGTTATGTTAACTGATTTAAGGATCATTTGAAACGCAGGCTCTTACCGAGAAGAATGCCCAGATGTCTCAGGAGATGCACGAATGCAAGGCCCAACTTGAGGCCGCACTTGCTGCCGCAGGAGGAGACGCAGAGACCCCTCCTGGTAACACATTTTTATTAATAAATATAAGCGCTATGCGGCGTGCGCGCAAGTCTAATAGTGACATTGTAGGTGCCGCCGGACAAGATCCGAACAGGCAAGAATTACTACGCCAGCTAAAGGCTGGCGAGAGGGTGCTGAATAGGGTGCAGCAAGAAAGGAACAAGCTCCAGGATGCCAACGCCAAGCTCGAAGAAGAGCTGAAAGGCGCTCGAGCCGGGCTATCTAGCTCCGTTAAGGAGAATCAGCGGCTTCGTCGTGGCATTTATAGTAAGTGCTTGAGCGGACTCCTTTGAAAAGAAGAGTTCGGCGAGGAAGTAAATTGACATAATATGTCTTGTAGGTATACTCACAGGTCGCCATGCGGAGTAGATGCCCATATCAACGGGTGATCAACTTCCCGAGCTGTTGCAACTGCTCGAACGAGTTCGGCAGGCAATGAGCGGTGTCGTCCAGGCTTTATGGCCAGCCCTCTCCCTACCCGAGGGCCTTGGGGAGCTTGCGGAGAAGCTTCAGGGAGTGCGGCAGCGCTTCCGTTTGTGGAAGATTTCGGCTTGCCGTCAAGGTGCCAGGGAGGCTTGGGCCATGGTGAAGACGCGTTACAAGAAGGCGGATCCCAACCACATGGCCGAAGTTGGACCGGTGGGGCCCGATGGGAAGGAGATCCCTGTGAGTTTAGTATACAGCCAAGTAGAGTTGGCTGCTAAATTTTCCTAACGGGACTGTAAGTTAGACAGCCTGTTAGATGGGATTGAGGAGGAATACAATCAGTAAATTTGACAATGTATGTTTTCCTTTAAAGTGACATGTGAAATGCCTTCTAGCCGGATTGTAGATCGTTTGTCTTTGCCGACCTTTTCGCTTCAACCTCGGGACCCTAGAGTCCGGAGTGTGTCCGAATACCTTTTTGGTTAAGAAACAACTGGGGTATGCATGGAGACCAGGCGTAGGGATCATTAGTGCTTTATCAGACAAGTGCCCAACTAGTTATGTTATATTACATGGTTAGTAAGAAACATCTTCCAGGGAGAATAGTTCCGTTAAGGGTTCCTTTCCCTGGGAGGCATGCCCTAAAGTGCATGTCCGGACTGCGAAAAAAGCAGAAAAACATCTGGGGGCGGATAAATGAGTAGGTAAAAAATCATCTTTTAAGTCACCGACCGAATATTCCCTTAAGAACGCTAGCTTTCGGCTTCACCCAGTCTGAGGTACACATCCGGCTGACCCGGCAGTAACAATCGCAGAGGTGCTCCCTTTACCTCCTAGCCGAACAATCGGGAATGTAGGGGTAAGTACAGGAGCGAGGCAACCCAGCTTGGCCAAAACTTAAGTCATATCGATGCATATAATGGTGAGTAAAAGGTACATGTGGAAGCTTGACACATGTGCTGGGCATGAAACCCTTATAATTGAGCTTCTGGAAAAGAAGCCCCCAGGTATAATGAGTGCGGATGGCACATCAAGTGTATGCGAACAATGCGAAACTAGGCCCTTAGGGGCTTTTTAGTAAAAAGGTTATGAGAAGAAGGAGAAATAAAAGACAGCCGAAGTGTAAAAATTTGAACGGAGGAAGGGGACGAACTCTTAGTCCGGCGCTAGGCATAGAATCTTCGGAGGCGGGCTGCGTTCCAAGGGAGGCATTTTGAGCTTCATGTACCCGTAATGAGGTATTGCTTGAAAAATTGTGAATGCCTCTCGTCCTAATATAGCGTGATATCCGCTGTTGAACGGGGCCACTTGGAACGTGACTTCTTCGGATCTGTAATTGTCCGGCGAGCCGAACACCACATCGAGTGTGATTTTTCCGGTGCAGCGCGCTTCCCGGCTAGGGATTATTCCTCTGAAGGTTGTGCTGCTTCGCTCAATACGGCTCCAGTCTATTTCCATTTTTAGAAGAGTTTCCTCATATATGAGGTTAAGTCCGCTGCCGCCATCCATGAGGACCTTTGTAAGCCGAAAGCCGTCCACTATGGGACTAAGCACCAGTGCGGCTGGTGCTCGAGCTGTTCGGAATTTAGGTTCGTCGCTGGCGTTGAAGGTGATGGCTGTGTCGCTCCATGGATTTGCTGTTGCTACTTGGTAGACTTCGGCGAGGCCGCGGATTGTTCGTTTTCGCATATTATTTGATGCGAAGGTCTCGAAGACTGTTGATACCGTACCGGTATTGTTGGAGTGGTTTTCCGGGGCTAGAAGCTCCTCGCCACTTTTGGCCACCTGTCGTAGTATCCAACATGCTCGAAGGCTATGAGTTGGGACGTTGCCCTCTGCACTATGAAGCTTACAGGGTCCATTGAGCCATCCCTCCAGTACGATTCCGTGCCCTTTATGGGGTTTTTGCTTTTTGGTTTTTGCATCTGGGGCCTGAGTGTGATGCACCCTTTTGTTGCGGACTGGGGTTGTGTTCGGGGCCGGATTATCCCAAAATTGGTTTTCGGTTTTCCGGAAACTCTCCATCGCATAGTACTTTCGTACTATGGACGCCAGATCGGCGAAGCGTATAATTTTACGACGACCGATGGCGTTCAATATTCCCTTGTCCGCGCAATTATTGCAAAAGATTGAGATTGCGTTTTCCTCTCGGCAGTCCTTTATCCTGTCCATAACCAGGAGGAATCTGGCCCAGTAGTGATGTACTATTTCAGCGGGCTCTTGCCTTATTAGAGATAGATCGCATATGTCTGGGCGGGTGGGTGGACTAAAATCCGGATCCCTGCCCATCTTGGGGCTTAAAGGCCGAGGAGTTTCCAAATTCGGAAGCTTGGATTGCTGGACACGATCCAGCGAGTCCGGAACGATGCATGATTTTAAGTTCAATGCTCAATCGAAATCCGTCCCTCCGCGGAAATCCGGCATGGAGGGTTCGGGAATCCAGACGTGACTAGTTTTCAATATAGGTGAAGAGTCGCCGCATTGCTCCTCTACCACTGCGACGTGGTGGGTGGCCTGGGGAGAGTTAATCTCTCTCAGATCGGTTTTAAGCCCAATCGGATTGTAGTCTGTAGCGACTCCCAGGGCGGCGATGCGATCCAAGAGCTCGTTAACAGACGAGAGCTCTACTGGATCCAACTGCTCCGCAGATTCCGAGCTGATGCGAAGATTGCTTTTGACGACTTGAGAAGTCATTGTCGAAGCAGTGGCTGGACAGGCGGTCATAAGAGAACCACCTAGCCAGATAGTTTGGCCGGCGGCCAAGGCCCCTTTGGCGAAAATACCGTCTTTGAAGACGGGTGGAGGCATCCTTCCTATCGGTGACGACACAGAGGAACTCTCAATGAAAGCACCAATGTCGGTGTCAAAACCGGCGGATCTCGGGTAGGGGGTCCCGAACTGTGCGTCTAGGCGGATGGTAACAGGAGACGAGGGACTCGATGTTTTACCCAGGTTCGGGCCCTCTCGATGGAGGTAAAACCCTACGTCCTGCTTGATTAATATTGATGATATGGGTAGTACAAGAGTGGATCTACCACGAGATCAAGGAGGCTAAACCCTAAAGCTAGCCTATGGTATGATTGTTGTAATGTATGTTGTCCTACGGACTAAAGCCCTCCGGTTTATATAGACACCGGAGGAGACTAGGGTTACACAGAGTCGGTTACAATGGTAGGAGATCTACATATCCGTATCGCCAAACTTGCCTTCCACTCCAAGGAAAGTCCCATCCGGACACGGGATGGAGTCTTCAATCTTGTATCTTTGTAATCTTGGAGTCCGGCAGACGATAATAGTCCGGCTGTCCGGACACCCCCTAGTCCAGGACTCCCTTAGATATCTTTGAGGATTTTCATGCCTTTTTCTGGCTCCACGCAACGCTGGAAGACTCCAGTCACGCCGTGCCTGACAAGCTCTCTATGTACTATAGTGTAGGCTCCTGCCCGGCACTATACTTGTCGGGCTGAGATCTCATCAGCCGGCAGCTCTCTGTTCACCAGAAAGTTGAGAATGGGCTGCGCCCATGACGGAGCTGCGACTTCTTCTACTGTCAGCACAACCACTGCAACTAGGGCGGTTGGGTTGGAGTCCGCCATCGCTTGCTGTGTTGTTGAAGTGCCCGGGCCGACTGCTGTAGTCCCCGGACCGGGCTCTGAAGTCCACGGGCCAGGTGTGGCTGTAGCAGTCCCCGAGCCGCTTGCCAAAGTCCCCGAGCCGACTGCTGAGGTCCCCAACTCGGATCCGACTGTTCCGGGGACGGCCGGCACGAAGATGGAATCTCATTCCGGCGAAGGCTTGATAGATGGCTTGAGGAGGCGCTGAAGGGAGACACCGGCTGGTATGGCCTACCGAGTGTAGCCGATTCGTGCCAGGGCATCCGCTTGCTCGTTGTCGGCCCATGGCACGTGAAGCAACTCGCACCCTTCAAAATATCCGCTGAGTTGCTGGACGAGGAAGCGGTAGCTTTCCATGTTTGCATCCTTGTCGTCCTAGTCGCCAGACGACTGTTGGACCACCAAGAGTCTCCATAGCACAGGATCCAGTGGATGCCAAGTTCTTTGGCCAGCCGGAGCCCGTGTATGAGTGGCTCGTACTCAGCCACATTATTGGAGGCAGCAAAGTGGATTTGCAATGTGTATCTGAGCTAGTCGCCTTTAGGAGAGGTAAGGGCGATGCCAGCTCCCAAACCGGTGCGCATCTTGGAGCCATCAAAATGCATCCACCAATGGGTGGAATCCAGCGCTGGCGACTTGTACTGGGTCTCGGCCCAGTCGACAAGGAAGTCGGCCAGTGCTTGGGACTTGATGGCGGTGCGAGGCTGGTAAAAGATGGTGTATGGATCCAGCTCGATGGCCCATTTGTCCACCCGGCCTGATGCATCCCGGCTGCCCATGATCTTGGCAAGCGGGGCAGTGCAAACAACCGTGATGGGGTGCTCTTGAAAATATGGCTTGAGCTTCTTGGTGTCAAAGTACACGCCGTAGGACATATTCTGATAGTGGGGATAGTTCTGCTTTGAGGTTGACAACACCTCGCTTAGATAGTACACAGGCCTCTGGACCGGCTGTGCCTTGCCGTCTTCTGGGCGCTGTACCACAATGACTGTGCTGACCACCCAACTGGTTGCGGCAATGTAGAGAAGCATGGGCTCTTTGTCGGTCGGAGCCGCCAGGACAGGCGGTGTGGTTAACATCTTCTTCAGCTGGTGAAAGCCTTTGTCCGCCTGGTCATTCCACTCGAAGTGAGTGGTTTTCTTCATGAGCTGGTACAAGGGAAGAGCCTTCTCTCCCAGATGACTGATGAAGCGGCTGATGGATGCCAAGCACCCGGTGAACTTCTGGACGTCTCGCAGCTGGATGGATGTCTCCATCCTCTTGATGGCTTTGGTCTTCATAGGATTGCACTCAATGCCGCGTTCAGAGACCAGGAAGCCAAGGAGTTGGCCGGCTGGTACTCCGAAGACGCATTTCTCGGGGTTGAGTTTGATATGAAAACGGCGCAGATTGTCAAATGTTTCCTTGAGATCTTCCAGAAGGGTACCACGCTTCTCCGTCTTCACCACAATATCGTCTACATAGACGTGGGCATTCCTGCCGAGCTGTTTGAGGAGGCACTTCTGCATGCAACGCTGAAAAGTGGCACCAGCACTTCTCAAGCCGAATGTCATGGTCACGTAGCAGAAGGCTTCGAATAGTGTGATGAAGGCGGTCTTCAAGCGGTCGGTCAGGTTCAACTTGATCTGGTGGTACCCTGAGTAGGCATCCAAGAAACTCAACAGCTCGCATCAGGCTGTGGAGTCTATTACTTGATCAATCCGAGGCAAGGCAAACGGATCTTTGGGGCAAGCTTTGATGAGGCTGGTATAATCAATGCACGTACGCCACTGATACGTCTCCAACATATCTATAATTTTTGATTGTTCCATGCTATTATATTACCCGTTTTGGATGTTTATGGGCTTTACTTTACACTTCTATATCATTTTTGGGACTAACCTACTAACCGGAGGCCCAGCCCGAGTTGCTGTTTTTTTTACCTATTTCAGTGTTTCGCAGAAAAGGAATATCAAACGGAGTCCAAATGGAATGAAACCTTCGGGAGAGTCGTTTTTGGAACAAACGCAATCCAGGAGACTTGGAGTGGACGTCAAGAAAGTAACGAGGCAGCCACGAGGCAGGAATGCGCGCCCAGGGGTTAGGCGGACCCCCACCCTCATGGGCCCCTCGTGGCTCCCCTGACCGAATTTTTTCACCTATATATACTCATATACCCTGAAAACATCCGAGAGCACCACGATACCCTATTTCCACCGCCGCAACCTTCTGTACCCGCAAGATCCCATCTTGGGGCCTTTTCCGACACTCCGCTGGAGGGGGAATCTATCATGGAGGGCCTCTACATCATCTCCAAGGCCTCTCCGATGAGTTGTGAGTAGTTTACCATAGACCTTCGGGTCCATAGTTATTAGCTAGATGACTTCTTATCTCTCTTTGATTCTCAATGCAAAGTTCTCCTTGATCTTCTTGGAGATTTATTCGATGTAACTCTTTTTGCGGTGTGTTTGTCGAGATCCGATGAATTGTGGGTTTATGATAAAGTTTATCTATGAGATATATTTGAATCTCCTCTGAATTCTTTTATGTGTGATTAAGTTATCTTTGCAAGTCTCTTTGAACTATCAGTTTGGTTTGGCCTACTAGATTGATCTTTCTTGCAATGGGAGAAGTGCTTAGCTTTAGGTTCATCTTGCGATGTCCTTTCCCAGTGACAACAGGGGCAGCAAGGCACGTATTGTATTGTTGCCATCCAGGATAAAAAGATGGGGTTTATATCATATAGCATGAGCTTATCCCTCTACATCATGTCATCTTTCTTAATGTGTTACTCTATTCTTTATGAACTTAATACTCTAGATGCAGGCAGGAGTCGGTCGATTTGTGGAGTAATAGTAGTAGATGCAGGCAGGAGTCGGTCTACTTGTCACGGACGTGCTGCCTATATACATTATCATGCCTAGATAATCTCATAACTATGCGCTTTTCTATCAATTGCTCGACAGTAATTTGTTCACCCACTGTAATACTTATGCTATCTTGAGAGAAGCCACTAGTGAAACCTATGGCCCCTGGGTCTATCTTTTATCATACAAGTTTTCCATCTATTTTTATTTGCATCTTTACTTTTCCAATCTATATCATAAAAATACCAAAAATATTTATCTTATCATATTATCTCTATCAGATCTCACTTTCGCAAGTGGCCATGAAGGGATTGACAACCCCTTTATTGTGTTGGTTGCGAGGTTCTTGTTTTTTTGTTGAGGTGCGTGGGACTTTTGGGGCGCCTCCTACTGGATTGATACCTTGGTTCTCAAAAACTGAGGGAAATACTTACACTACTATTGTTGCATCACCTTATCCTCTTCAAGGAAAACCAACGCAAGATCAAGACGTAGCAAGAAGGATTTCTGGCGCCATTGCCGGGGAGGTCTTCGCTCAAGTCAAGACATACCAAGTCCCCATCACAAACTCATCTCCCTCGCACTACATTATTTTCCATTTGCCTCTCATTTTCCTGTCCCCCACTTCACCTTTGCCTTTTCTTCGCCCCTCTTCTGTTCGATCTTGTGTCTCCATGTGCCTTCCTTTTGCTTGCATCTTTGCTTGCTAGAAGTTTATGTATCCTCATCCACTTGCTAATCTATTTAAGAGATCCAATTATGTTGAACCAATTGCTAGTGAGTTTTGTGCACTAGATTATCTTTATAAGGTTTTGCTTGAAATCCGTGAATCTGAAAATTGTGATGAAGAAATTTATGAAGAGATTCACAATAGCTCCTTGAATAAAAAGCATGATTGCAATGATTTTACTATAAATTCTCTTGATGTCAATTGTGCTAATAATATGCAAATCCCTAAGCTTGGGGATGCTAGTTTTGCTATGTCTACTACTTGTTACAATGATCATGATTGGGGTGATTCTTCTTATGATCTTGAAATTTTATTTAATCCCCATGATGAATATGAGATTGATAATAGTGTTTGCAATAATATTGAAAGTGGGTTTGGAAGAGTGTCAACTTTGGATCCCACATATTTGGATAATGTTCAATCTTATGAAGTTTTTGATAAAAGTGGGTTTGGAGAGGTCATGACTTTAGTTAATGATAATCCCACTATTTTGGAAGTGTCAACTTCACATGCATGTGGATCGTGTTGAGAATATGTTATGTGATAGATATTTTGTTGAATTTGCATATGATCCTACATGTAATTATTATGAGAGAGGAAAATATGGTCGTAGAATTTTTTATCTTACTAAATTACCTCTCGTCATGTTGAGATTGCTATCGTCTCTTTCTTCTTCCTTGCATATGCTAGTTTTTGCTTGCCTTGCAAATTTGTTTACTTATAATATGCCTATGAATAGGAAGTATGTTAGACTTAGATGTGTTTGTCACTTGTTTCATGATGCTCTCTTTGCGCTTCAATTCTTGTCTTTCATGTGAGCATCATTAAAATTATCAATGCCTAGCTAAAAGGCTTTAAAGAAAAGCGCTTGTTGGGAGACAACCCAATATTTTTCTTTGCTGTTATTCAATAAATATTTCATCTAGCTTCTGTTTAGATGTGTTTTCATGTTTTAATTCGTGTTTGTGCCAAGTAGAACCTATAGGATAACCTACGGTGATAGTTAATTTGATTCTGCTGAAAAACAGAAACTTTGCACGCACGAAACTAATTTTAGTAATTCACAGAAACGTGATTTTTGCATTGATTATTTTTGCTGTAGATGAATAGACAAATTTCCCAGGACTTCCTATTTTGGTAGGATTTTTAGAGTTTCGTAAGTATTCGAGAGTTACAGATTGCTACAGACTGTTCTGTTTTTGACAGATTCTGTTTTTCGTGTGTTGTTTGCTTATTTTGATGCATCTATGGATAATATCGGGGGGTATGAACCATAGAGAAGTTGGAATACAGTAGGTTAAACACCAATATAAATAAAGAATGTTCATTACAGTACCTTGTGTGGTGGTTTTTCTTTCTTGCACTAACGAAGCTTATGAGATTTCCTGTTGAGTTTTGTGTTGTGAAGTTTTCAAGTTTTGGGTAAAGATTTGATGGACAACAGAATAAGGAGTGGCAAGAGCCTAAGCTTGAGGATTCCCACGGAACCCCAAGATATTCAAGGATAACCAAAAGCCTAAGCTTGGGGATGCCCCGGAAGGCATCCCCTCTTTCGTCTTCGTCTATTGGTAACTTTACTTGGAGCTATATTTTTATTCGCCACATGATATGTGTTTTGCTTGGAGCGTCTTGTATGATATTAGTCTTTGCTTTTTAGTTTAACACAATCATCCTTTCTGTACACACCTTTTGGTAGAAGCCCATTTGATTTAGAATTTATTAGAATACTCTATGTGCTTCACTTATATCTTTTGAGCTAGATAGTTTTTGCTCTAGTGCTTCACTTATATCTTTTAGAGCATGGCGGTGGCTTGATTTTGAATAAATTGTTGATCTCTCATGCTTCACTTATATTATTTTGAGAGTCTCTTAGAACAGCATGGTATTTTCTATGGTTATAGAATTGGTCCTAGAATGATGGGCATCCAAGTTGGTTATAATAAAAACTATCATAGGAAGTGAATTGGATGCTATGATCAATTTGATACTTGATAATTGTTTTGAGATATAGAGGTGGTAATATTAGAGTCATGCTAGTTGGGTGACTATGAATTCAAAGAATACTTGTGTTGAAGTTTATGATTCCCGTAGCATGCACGTATGGTGAACCACTTTGTCATGAAGTTGGAGCACAATTTTATTTATTGATTGTCTTCCTTATGAGTGGTGGTCGGGGACGAGCGATGGTCTTTTCCTACCAATCTATCCCCCTAGGAGCATGCGTGTAGTACTTTGTTTTCAATGGCTTGTAGATTTTTGCAATAAGTATATGAGTTCTTTATGACTAATGTTGAGTCCATGCATTATACGCACTCTCACCCTTCCACCATTGCTAGCCTCTCTTGTGCCGTGCAACTTTCGTCGGTACCATACACCCACCATATACCTTCCTCAAAACAGCCACCATACCTACCTATTATGGCATTTCCATAGCCATTCCGAGATATATTGTCATGCAACTTTCCATCGTTCCATTTATATGACACACATCATCATTGTCATACTGCTTTTGCATGATCATGTAGTTGGCATCCTATTTGTGGCAAGGCCACCTTCATAATTTTTCATACATGTCACCCTTGATTCATTGCATATCCGGTACACCCACTACAAAAAAATACACTTCCGTGATGATACGTGTTTGTCATAGTAGGTCACGTTTTTTGTCATGCATGTACATCCATGACAAATTTATAACAGAATCAACATAGTCATACCTGTGCTGTCATAGAAGTGTTCGATGACATTACCAAAATTATCATCACGAAAGTGTCCACTTCCATGACGATAAATCACGCGTCACAGAAGTGCTTTCATCAAGGGTGACCGACACGTGGCATCCACCGTAACGGAACGCCGTTAAGCTATCGGGTCGGGTTTTGGATCCGATAACCCGTTAACAGCCCTGACCAATGGGGATTTTCCATGTGTAAAATCATCATTGGTTGGAGGAAACACGTGTCGGCTCATCGTTGGGACAGATGTCATCCACTCATTGGACAGAAGGCGCCTATGATACGTCAACACGTGGCACGGCCAAAATGGGCCGGCCCAACTAAAGGACCACAAGATTTGGCGGCCCATAATGGGCCGTCCCAGTTAAAGGCCCATGAGATTTTGCGGACTATAATGGGCTGGCCCAGCTAAAGGCCCACAAGATTTCGCGGGCCATAATAGGCCGGCTCACGTAAAGGCCTACAAGATTTTTTGTGTGCCATAATGGGCCGGCCCAGGTAAAGGCCCACAAAATTCTTGCGGATCATAATGGGCCAGCCCAGCTAAAGGCCCACGAGATATCGCCGACATTAATGGGTCGGCCCAGCTGTAGGCCCACAAGATTTTGAGGACCCTAGTAGGCCGGCCCATTAACTGGCTGCCATGTTTTGGGCCAAATGCCGGCCCATAATTGATCCAGTCCATTAATGGCCTGCCATGTTCCGGGCCTAGTAATGGCCCATATGAGATCCGGCCCGTTAAAAGCCTCCCACTTTCTGGGCCAAATCACGGCCCAGATCAGGTCCGACCCTTTAAGAGGCTTTGGGCTCAATTCTGGCCCATATCAGGTTCGGCCCGTTGACTGGACGCTATGCTTTTGGGCCCACTTGCTAAAGGCCCATTTAGTAATTCGGCCTGATATTAGTTTCAGCCTGTTAAGGGCCCATTTAACATTTCGGTCCTATATTAATTTCGGCCTGTTAAAAGCCCATCATATAGTTGGGCCTAACTACGGCCCGGTTTGCATCCGGCCTGCTCGCAGCCGATATCTGATTGGGCCAAACAAGGACCGAGACAACTTTGGCTTGTTAAAAGCCCGTGAATTGATTCGCACAATCATGGGCCGGGGTCCATTTCGGGCTGCCGCCGGCCCGTGAGCTATTCGGCATGTTTCAGGCCCAGCCTACTTCTCAGCCTCCTAAAAGCCCATTGAGTTTTCTTGCGAAAAGAGGGCCGAGGGTTAATCGGCCTATTAAAGGCCGGAATCTACTAGTGGGCCAGTTTGACGGGGCCCATGATGTGGATCATACATCGTGATTGCATGAAGGCCCGATTATGTACCATAATTTTACGGTTTGGCCGGTTTACTGCGAAGACATGATATATATACAGTAAAATAACTGCAGCATCGTGAATAAGAAAAAACCTAGACTATACAATAAAGAAATTATGGCATATTACATCCACTGGGCATCAAAGTTCGCCACTATGATAATAAAGCACAAGCAGACAGCAGACTACATACACTGGGCATCAAAGATCGCCACCAGTGCAAATAAACACACCGACAAAATAATATACAAAACCAGCAGCACTTCAATAGAGTTCAAGAAAGGTTAGCCCTGCTAGGGAGCTGTAGCGCAAGCAGCTGAGCAAGATGATGAGACTGCGCTTGTTCAACACTTATATCTTCCTCACTCTGAAAGATAAACAAGCAGACAGATGACAGGTTTTGCACATAAAAGTATCAGTGCTGACAATTCATAACATTTCTTACTGACGAATAAAGTGACACAGTTTAAAATTGCATTAACACAATATGGTATTGTTTAGGTCAAGACATGGCAGGAATTGACATTGTGAAGGAGTTGACAGCTTCACGACAGCACTGGATTACAGATCAAGAACTCATAAGTATCAATGGTTAGTGTGCTGTCAAATTATCCCATTTCAGATTGGCAAATAAAGAGGCGGTTTAAATAATAGTAGAATGATATGACATTGTTCATAGTTAAGACATTGCAGAATATGAAATTGTGCTGTAGTGGGTAGGTTCACCACACCACTAGATTACAGATGAAGAACAGAAGCATACATGCAGTGCAAAAGAAGATCACTTTCTCTGTATAGTTTAATTTACATGGTATGAAAAAGGAACTTGGTTGTACAACTAAAAACTTAAATTGATAAGGACTAACTTTTGTTTATGAACTACATAATAAACTTTAAACATGCAATTTGATGCAAACACCAAAAATAAACAGCTGTTGCAGTCATGCCTAACCAAATATACACAACAAAGTTTGAAGGCTTGAGAAGGACAAACTTACATTACTGGTGAAGACAAGCTCTATAAAGCCCTTGTCCATGCTGATGGGGGGACAATTCAAGAAGTTTAGCACAAAATGTTCTTCATAAGCATTGCCTTTATTCTACGTTTTGTTAAGAGTAAATATAGATGTGATAATATACGAAAAAATGGAGAACATTTAAGATAAGATGAAGAGTAATGCTACATAACCAAGTAGCTATAAATGTATGTGCAGCGATAGAGGCAAAAGGCACAGCCAAGAGCAATGCATAGCTAAACTTCTTCAGTACCAACCTTATGGTAAGAGTAAATATAGATCTGATGTGTAGAAAATGGAGGGCAAAGGAAAATAAGCTGCAGAGTGATGGTACATGAACAACTACCTGTCAATATAAGTATACTGATAAAGGACAACATGTACTTACAAGAACAATGCAGAGCTAAAAAAATTCAACCGCATTGGATATATTCTACACTAATGTAACCATTCATACAGATCAGATAATTTGGAGCGAACAATTGATAAGCAAGCTATCATGCATATTGCTGTCACATAATGAGCCAGGTGTGTATGCAAGTACAGTGATACAGGACAATAGGTACTAACAAGAGCAAAGCAGCGGGCAGCATATTTGCGATATCCTGTCGTTCTTTTCAAACCGGAATTCTTCTTTGAGCTGATTTCCTGCAAAAAAGACCCGTAAGGCACATGCGGAAAAGTAGAAGTTCAAATTGTCATGTGATTTCATAGACGGTACCTCATCCTGGGAACGAGACCAGTGCATAACAAGGTTTTTTCATTCAATGTATTCTAAATTTAGCATAGGAGACTTCACCGGAAATTCGTTTATAGACTTGCCATCAAAGTGTGATTTCCTCAGGTAACACCAATACTGTTGCAATGCTTCCTTGAAAAGCACAAGCATGTTTTGCTCGTCATGACAATCCAGATTGACCCTCACCTAGTTACAACAATGTAATGTAAATCATTGATGTGTTCGATCAGCAGAAAACAGGAAAATAATAACCATGAATAATAGCACTTACACGTAAGTTGGACAAGAAGATGTGAAAATGGTGTTTGTCTTCACTATAATCTTCCCATGATGGGAATATATGCACGTAGTCCCTAACAACATTCAAAGCATTGTCTTTTAAACTGGGAATAAATGGAATGGGGTTCCAATCTGCAGGAATTGACTGTCTCTACAGTTGGGATAGGTCTTCGGCCGGTGGACTTGCTGTACTTTTTGCTGGAGTGGGATTTTTCTGTGGTACGACTGGTGCTATGACAAATAAAATCGGTATACCTTTTGCTAGAGTGCAGGTCCTGTGTGGTGGGGCTAGTGGTGTGGCCAGTGAAGTACGGGTACTGTCTGCTGGAGTCTGTCCTATGTTTTGTGTCACTGGTTGTACAACCAATATAAGTGGGACGATGTCTGATTTCTCCGGCACCACCATGTTTTCAAGGACTTTGCTGGTGCTCCTTCAGGTTCGGCAATCACCCTCTTCCTTTTTGATGTCTGATGCACAAGAACAGCATTTGAGTGGAAAAACATGGTATGATGATAGATGGAATATGTATTGATAATGGATGGGCATAGCATCTCGAGTTATATGATGAGTAAACTAAGCAGATGGTTGTGCAACAAAGTAGAAGAAATGCAAGACAACATATGCTAGATACGCGCAATCAATAAAACCTTGCCAAATTAGAACAGGCACCTTGATGGGTGAACAGGACAGGCCATCTACCTTTGACTCCTCAAGGTTAGAATAGTCATTAGAATGATATTCTGAACAAGAATTAACAGGTGGGGAGCGTACGAGTTTCATTGCTTCCAAAATGGCACTCAATGCCTTGGTGCCAATTTTGTAAGTCATTGCAGTGTTCCACAATATTCTTCTGATGCACGGATTCTGATATTCACTATAATTGCGTATAATATCTGAGAACCATGAAAACATAAATAGTTGTGAGATTATCTTTGTAATGCAGATGTTATTCTAATATAGGGGCGCCCCTGTAAACACTTGTGTGCTATCACCGGATTCTAATGAGAGAGCTCATGTGTGCCGTAATATCGTGCGTGCATTTATATAATCTGGCACAAGTACACAAAAAAATAGGCTCCAGAAGTAAGGATAGCTGGCAGATGATAGGTTCATAATATACTGTATAGATAGTTTATTGCCAAACCATGATAACAAGAGCGCATAGCAACTAGGCAGATCATAGTGTACATAACAGGGGTACACCGTAACCACGATATATAAATCGGGAACATGGAACTGGCTTGAAAATACGGTGTTGTATTGCCGCTAGTAATTGAAAGCCTACCGATCACGTCCAGGCCAACACTATCGAACATGGTAAAGAAGAGCAAGCAAATTTTGGATAATAAAATGCTAGTTGCGCAGTGCCCACACATGATGAACTAGAGCGTATTAAGAATGCAACTCCCAGCTGTCTCTCGACCATTTCAGGCGGTTGGATGAAGATCCTACGTCTCCTAACCCTTCTTCTTCCTCGTCTGTGATTCTTCCTATACAGAACACCGCACGGGCCGCCAGCCGGACCACCGGTCCCCACCGCCAGTGTTCCTCCACCACCCACACCCCCACCCGCGTCGAGTTTTCTTTGTTCGGCGAGGCCCCACAACCACCCGAGCCCCTTGGATCGCACCGGTGAACTCCAGCGAGCTCTGAAAAATCGACTGACCCAATTTTGAAATTTAGTCTACTGTGATTTAACTAGTGTGGAATATAAAAGGGGAAAACCATAAGCATTGGGAGTATAGTGTTGAGCGTGCCATGGCGGATCTGAAGGTGCAAACCGGACAAAGGCAACTTCGCAACCAAGACAAGAAATCAGAGTAAAGCAGTGGCGATCTATTTTCTTGCTGCGATAAATAAGTTGAGCAGATACGAAAGAGTACCGCCTCTGGTGCGGCGCCGTGTATGCATCTGGTGAGAATTTGATGGTGCTGCGATAGCGATGGCTGTCAGCGGCGTGGAAGCAGATCTAGGATGGTAGACGGTAGCGGCGGGGCGCGGTGGACGAGACGGTCGTAGGAGCGGCGCCGGCAAGGTGGACGACAGCGGGGATGAAGCAAAAGGACGGGATGCAATGATCCCGGTCCGAAGGCGTGGATGAGAGAGGTCAATCTCTTTTAATGGACGGCGGCGTCGGGGTATCAGCTCCGGCATGGTGGAGAAGGACGGTGGTGGATGGGGTGGCGGACGGCGGCGGACGGAGGAGGGTGGGGTGGAGAGGCTGTTTTGGCGCCCACGGAGTACGAATGGGGAAAAGGGAGGTAGAGAGGAAGGGGGGAACCATGTAGTCAGGGCGCGCTTGTCTCAAATGCGAGGAAATTTACAAACTTAGCCCCCGTTTCAAATTTCTACTACATCACAGCAACATTAGTCGGTTGGGGATAGGACGGTAATCTCGCATACACGGAATATTTGTCGACAAGAGTTTGTTTTTGGCGCCCACCGTGTATGAATATTAATCGGGGAGGGAGTCGATTTCGGCCGAGGGCACACTGTGTTTTGGCGCCCACCGTGTATGAATCCGGGTGAGAGGCGGTTACGTCACGTTTGGGCGAAATTACAAACCTACCCCTATCGAAACCTATAGAAATCTAGCAGATAGGCTTTGCGCGGCAGGGATAGGCAGTAGTGATTTCCATCTCGCAGATTTTGGTTTCGGGCGGTTACTGCGACTTTCCCCGCTTCGTTCAAATTTTGCACAGTGCATGTTTACCATGCCAACTCAATTCGAATCCCGTTTGTATTCTACTATTTTTTTAGGCGGGATCCATTTTCAATTGGAATTACATTCTATATACATCATTTATTTTACATATATACTTTCAAAAGCACAACACCATTTATACATAAATATGGTTTACAAATGGCATGATCTCAGATTCATAAGGTTGTATCCATCAATTTGGATTTTCAAATATTTGAAACCACTTTATGTTGAAATCCAATGTATGCATTCCTCACTAACTGTCTCCAATTAATGTGTGTTTCATGCGGGGTTTTTTTTAACTTCTCAAACATGTATAATGTGTTTCACACACGCAACATATAGTGTAATCCCGTTTAGACACTAATTGCATATAAACCATGCATTGTTTGTAATTGAAGAATCTATGGATCACCAATATTGATAAACTATATAACATTACACGTATGCCTAAATTCAAATGAATATGCATGTTTGATACACCAATTTGCGTTATGATATTATCGATGTCGTGATCTCCAGTTAAATATTTGAATCCCCTTTAATCCAGATATTCATCTCATATAGCTATCACTCATGCTTATATAGGACTCTCTGGACCTATACGCGTTCATCGTCTCTCAGGCATCTCTCGTGCTACCTGTATGTCGACAATGATCTTTTATCTTCGTAACACACTGACGGTACTCTCTCCATCGACCTTCATCACTCTATATCTCTCTCTAAGTATATCTCGCTCCCTACTATGTGTCTCTAGCTATGATTCTCCATGTGGAATCTCTTTCTCTCACACAAACACAAAACTTTGTCTCCCCGGGTCTCATTTCTCTCAACTATTCCCATGTGTGCCACTCGCACACCCCTCATAAATAGATGTCTTTCGCTCCTTAGATATGACCTACGACTCTTCCTCTTCAATATCTCTTTCTCACACACAAACACAAACTCTATCTCCCAGGGTCTCATATTTCTCCATTGTTCTCTTGTATGTCACTCAAACACACCCTCTCTCCCAAGAGATATCTTGCATTCCCTCATATGTCTCTCTAGCTATCACTCTCGTTGTGAAATATCTTTCTCTCTCGCAGACACAAAACTCCGTCTCTCTGGATCTCATTTCTCTCTGATATTTGTTTGTATGTGACTCACATGCACCCTCTCTCTATCTGTCTCACACCCACACACATAACCCAGCATTCTGATCCACTCGACTCCTATCTCTAGCGCACACTAGCTAGCATCTTTATCTTTCTATTTATCTGTTTCTCCATCAACCTTCTTTCTCGCCCTCACTCTTGATTCCTATCACGCACACTACATATGTTTCTCTCTACATGCATGCAGTCAAGTGCCCTCTCACACACATATATAACTTCACCCTTTGAACCACCCGACGGTCATCTCCGACACCCAAACTAACGGATGTCTCTCTAGCTAGCATCTCCATCTCTGTATCTATCTGTAGTTTCTCCGTCAACATTTCTTTCTCGCATGGAGTCTTGCTTCCTATCACCCACACTATATATGTCTATCCATACAAATGCATTTATAGGTTGATCTCTTTTGCACAATCGTTGCGCCTCACCCCATCTGCTCACCATAGATGCATGCTCCAGCCCACGCCACTATATCTTAAAGACAAAAACACATGCTCAATTGTCGGGCCTTCTTCCCTGCATTCTCACATGCATGCATATTGTCATACCGATCCGTCTCTCCCATGTCGTTGATCTTATGACTTATGTATTCTTTCTTTTATCTCGATCATGTGCGCGCGCACACACACATCCCACTTATACATGTATACCTCTCACACATGCACGTTCAAGGTCTCTATGTCTCCATACGTAGTTAATTACCCTCAATCCTAACGCCACATCGAATCGTTCTCCTCTTTTGTGCACATAACTTCCGCCTGGATGGGCAAAACACACACTCACACTCAACAATCTCCTTCTGGCTACCCCCCCCCCCCCCCCCCCGCCCCCCCGTCCCGCGCGCCTCTCACTCTTCCCCTATATCCCCGAAACCAATAAGACCATCCCTTTGTTTAATTCCCGCCTACATGCACCATCGATATATAGTAGTCTTCCGTGGTGTCTCTCGAACAAACACGTTCTCGATGTCGACTCCTCCCACGCGCACGCACCTTCTCTTCCCTCCTACGGGCATTTTCTCTCTCGCACCCCATCGTTGGTGGCCTCTGCCATACACATCACCTCTCTATGATGAAGCCATGCACACTTAAATTACATCCGCCACAGAGGACCCCGGGACACACACACACACACACAAGCGCGCACACACACACACACACACACACACACACACACACGCAAGCACGCACCACCCCCCACACACACTAAGACTCCATCTCTCTCTCTCTCTCACACACACAAACACACACACATGCCTCCCCCCCACACACACTTAGACTCCATCTCTCTCTCACACACACACAAACACACACAAACTAAGACTCCATCTCTCTCTCTCACTCTCTCTCTCTCTCTCTCTCTCACACACACACACACACACCACACACACTAAGACTCCATCTCACACACACATGCTCTAGGCGGAGCATTTGTTCCTACCACCTTCACCCAACCTTACCCGTATGATAAACAATCACCTTTATTTACTTCCATAACATGGACAGATTCCACTTTACTTTAGTAGTTAGCAAACTTATCATCTGTATACCCTTATAAAAAAACGAGTTGGCCATGATGGTGTGCCTGCCATCTTGTAATACAGACCGTATGATCTATATCTGACGGATAGGAAGCAAACTATGATAATTTTACAAAAGATACCCGCACCTCTCTCCACATCATTATCTCCCGCAACCTCATTGCTCAGCAATTAAAAAAGGAATAAGTCTATGGAACAATCTAGCATGCATGGTGGCCGCTGCCGCCTGCCGGCGCCGTCCATCCCCATGCCTCCGCCGATTGCGACCACCAGTCACCACCACGCTCCACTCCTCCTTGCCTTATCTCTCATCTTTCATTTTTTCGATGACATTCTTGAGATACCAGTTTTCTGATAAAATTCTCGAGATATCATTAGTTTTTACACATGGGATTACTCCTGCATGGGTCAATCACAACAGGTGTTTTGTAAAAAAATGCATATTGATGTTCCGTGCAATGCACGAGTATCTTGCTTGTAATTATATAACGCAAATCACGAGCAGGAAGTGACATTTTTTTGACACAACCACGTTAACATGGCCACGTAAATCACGAGCAGGAAGGAGAAGGGAAGCGGGCTGTGGAGTAACGTTTTTTACCACAATTTCTTAGGAAACTAAGTGCAATAATTGAGTAGTTTTGTAAACTACCATTACTACTACACCTGCGGTTCAAAACCTATACTCCCTTGCCAGCGCGCGCTTCCCACGTGAAACGGTCAGTGTCACCTAGAGTGTCAGTGCCGCATTAATGCCCGGCCAGAGCGGAGGCGACCTCTCACTGGCGCCAGCTTTGAAGTGGCGCGACGGCCGAGAAAGCGCCGCTTCCCGGTGCACACGACTGATCCACGTCAAGACTGGCCATAGGCCCTGTTTGGATCCATGGGTTAGAGTTAGTTTGAGCTAGTTGGGGCTCAAATAGCCCTAAAGTATCCAAGCATGAGGGTTTAAATTGGAGCAAGTTGCACCGAACCCACCAAAAAAAACTATCCCACCCAAGAGGTGCTAACTGGAGATAGTTCTCATTGGGACCACTGAAAAATCACTTTTCTCTCTCCATGAAGTGCACTTATTGTCAACTAACCCTGTCACCCAAACACCTCTTTGGCTACAGTTAGTTCAGGGTTAGTCATGAGTTAGTCTAACCTCTAGCTAAGTTAGAGTATCAAACAGGAGCAGTATAGGACATGCAAGTTGCTCAAAGCATACAGGAAAATTTGTACGTGAAAGGATTTTTTTCTTTTTGAAAACGGAAAGTGAAAGGAATTTTTTTTAGAATGCTCTTGGCATGTCGCTAACATGTGATAGTTAACCGACCTCAATAGACGGCAAAAACGCCAGCCCGCCGCACTTTGATAGAGACGAGGAGGGAGAAGCGATACAGGCTGCTGGATTACTAGAGATAGGTGTCGCACGGAAGCCAAGAAATATGGTGATAGCGTGGGTTAGCCATGTACTAGTATAAAGTAACTACACTGGGCTGCCGTGTTTCATACTCTTCCAGTCCACTCTGGAGATGATTGGTTAATTTTATATCGCTGAATAATATTAAAATATTATGAGTGCAGACGCTCCACCACAAGGTTCCTTGCTCCTTCTCGGTCGTCCGGAATCTATGTTCTTCCACTCTATTTTTTTACGTGAGCTTTGTTCATCCTTTTGCCAACACGCGAGACATCTAGCATCAAGGCGCATGTGTTATGCAACGATCGTTCCATCTATATGAAGAACACGTGGCACTGGAACTACGAGACGGACATGTACCCAGGAGTGGACGTACGAACCTGGGTAATGTAGTGCAGTAAGTGAAGTAGAAAGGCACAAATGGTATGAACATGTGTGGCATACAGGGTGTGTTTGGTTGCGTTCTCGTCTCAGCATAGTTGTTCCCTCTTCATGCATGCTCAACTCAACACCCCTCTTCATGCATGCTCTCTTCATGCATGCTTCTACTGTATTTATGCTAAACTAGTGTGGACTCATGCACCCTTCATACACTCTACCAAACACTCAAAAGTAGGTCGAGAAGGGAACTCTTGGGCGGCATTTGTCTCTTACTACGTACTACCACTAAATGTTGTACGTGCAATGCACGGTGATGTTATAGAGTACGTGTCTAAGTACTCTACTACTACTATATTAGTTGGAGCCACATATTAACTTTTATATTTTTTTACATGTATGCCCCGAGACCTTCCAACTAGACGTGTCTTTCTCTCCAGGTTGCACTTTGTATCGTTCATACAGCTAAGTACTACTACGTGTGGTCTCCGACCCAGAAGTGGAAAAAGTGGAGACACTCTACCACGCTGTTTTTTTACGCTGGGCTCTACCACGCTGTTCATGTCCCACTCCTTTCGCTGACGTGTGGGACATCCAGCACGTGCCGTGTTTGGCACCCTTCATCGTAAGAGTTGAAACGCTAGCATTTATCAGAAATAAAAAATAATTATAAATCGGCAGTGATACTATTTTTTTGCGAACCAATCAGCAGTGATACTATACCAAGCGGTTTCCTTGCTCCTCAATATCGGAAAGAATACTTCCGTTCGCCAACATGTGGGACGTCGACAATCCTGGTCCACTTGCCATGCACGCATAACTCCAAGGGAGAGTCACCCAGGTCGTCGTGCCGCAGTAACAATGACTAGTGAGCCGTCAAATCACAGACCCACTTCCCACTTTGAAGTTGCTCGGATGAAGGAACCATCATGACTTCGTTGAATTCCTCTTCTTGAAGAAAACTACTGTACCAGCAGTACTGCTAGCTACAGTATTTACTCCAACAAAGGCCTCCTTTTGTTCATAGGATAGGAATATGAAAATCATAGGAAGTGAGATGACATGCATCTCAATTCCTATAGAGAAAGAGATGCCATTTGATGCATAGGATAGGAATTTTTCCACTTAGTCTAGGCTAATGTACTGGTAATTTGCTCTAAAAACTACAGTAGTAACTAGTAGTACTGGTACATGCTCGTACTCAGACACAGACACACACACTAACTACTAGTACTACTACTTCTCACATGCTGGCTAGACGCTGTCGTTCTCCTTCCCAGCTTTGTCGGCGACACCCCACCGTGCTTGGATCAACGCCGACCTCTCCGCAGCAGCGCGTGCATCCTTTTCTTTCTTGCGGCGGCGGGCCTCTCTTTTCTTGAGTGCTTTTTGACTTTTTTGCTCCCTCTGTGCGGCTTTGTCCGCCTCTTGCTCTACCGCCCATTCGGCCTTGGCATCTTCAAATTCCTCCCACATAGTTGTGAGGTCGCGAGCGGCGATGAACTCGGCACGGCGGGATGCCATCGCTTCCCTACCATTTTTTGTGCGTTCGTGGGCGGCGAGGAACTCGGCGCGGAGGGATGCCATTGCTGCCTTACCGGTTAGTGTGCGGCACGGTGGCATGAACGACGCTTGGTGAGAGCTCTGGGGTGGAGTGGCCGGACAACCCTATAGTGCATTGGTTTGTCAAGAGCTCAAGGATAGAAGACGAAGCAAATTAGGATTCCCCTTCAATTCTGGTCATTTATTACCGAGTAAAATGCATTGTTGGTCATCGAACTTGTCTTGATAGCTCACTTTGATCATTGTATACGAGTGCTACGTCTCGAGTTGCGTTAGTTTTCCCCGAAGAGGAGAGGATGATGCAGCACAGTAGCATAAGTATTTCCCTCAGTTTTTCAGAACCAAGGTATCAATCCAGTAGGAGGTCACGCACAAGTCCCTCGTACCTGCACAACACGATAGCAACTCGCAACCAACGCTTAGGGGTTGTCAATCCATTCACGGTCACTTACGAGAGTGAGATCTGATAGAGATAATATTTTTGGTATTTTTGATAGATAGATGCAAAGTAAAAAGTAAAGGCAAAGTAAAAACAAAGCAAGTAAATAAAGTGATATAGATTGATATGATGAGAATACACCCAGGGGCCATAGGTTTCACTAGTGGCTTCTCTCAAGAGCATAAGTATTCTACGGTGGGTGAACAAATTACTGTTGAGCAATTGACAGAATTGAGCATAGTTACGAGTATATCTAGGCAATGATCATGTATATAGGCATCACGTCCGTGACAAGTAGATCGAAACGATTCTACATCTACTACTATTACTCCACTCATCGACCGCTATCCAGCATGCATCTAGAGTATTAAGTTAAAAATAGAGTAACGCTTTAAGCAAGATAACATGATGTAGAGGGATAAATTCATGCAATATGATAAAAACCCCATCTTGTTATCCTCGATGGCAACAATACAATACGTGCCTTGCAACTCTTTCTGTCACTGAGTAAGGACACCGCAAGATTGAACCCAAAGCCATGCACTTCTCCCATTGCAAGAACTACCAATCTAGTTGGCCAAACCAAACGGATAATTCGAACAGAATTGCAAAGATAACTCAATCATACATAAAAGAATTCAGAGAAGAATAAATATTTTCCATAGATAATACTGGATCATAAACCCACAATTCATCGGTCTCAACAAACACACCGCAAAAAGAAGATTACATCGAATAGAGCTCCACCAGAGAGTGGGTGAACATTGTATTGAGATCCAAAAAGAGAGGAGAAGCCATCTAGCTACTAGCTATGGACCCGAAGGTCTGAAGTAAACTACTCACACTTCATCGGAGGGGCTATGGTGATGATGTAGAAGCCTCCATGGTGGATGCCCCCTCCGGCGGAGCTCCGGAACAGTCCCCAAGATGGGATCTCATGGATATAGAAGGTTGCGGCGGTGGAATTAGGTTTTTGGCTCCTCTTTTTTGATCATACGGGGATACGTAGGTATATATAGGAGGAAGGAGTACGTCGGTGGAGCTCCGAGGGGCCCACGAGGTAGGGGGCGCGCCCAGGGGGGAGGGGCGCGCCCTCCACCCTCGTGACCACCTCGTGGCTTTCTTGGCGGAGGGTCCAAGTCTCCTGGGTCTTATCTGGTGAGAAAATCACGTTCCCGAAGGTTTCATTCCGTTTGGACTCCGTTTGATATTCTGTTTCTTCGAAATACTGAAAAAGGCAAAAAACAGCAATTCTAGGCTGGGCCTCCGGTTAATAGGTTAGTCCCAAAAATAATATAAAAGTGGAAAATAAAGCCCATTATAGTCCAAAACAGTAGATAAAGTAGCATGGAGCAATCAAAAATTATAGATACATTGGAGACGTATCAACAAGATATGGTGATTATACGGTCGCTGGCTCAGCGTATAGCTCCGTATTTGTATGGTTGACCAGTCAAACAGTGCGCATGCGCCTGAAACGGTCACCGTCTCTCCAGAATGTCAATGCCGCATTCACTGGACTTAACTGCAGGTGCAATTGGTGTGTCACAGACATGCGGGCTAGACGCCCGTTGGGCCCACATGTCAGACACCCAAACGCATCTGCAGTTAAGTCACTGAAGCAGCGTCCGCATTCATGCCCGACGAACCTACTCCGGCGCCAGTTGTCCATCCGTCTGCCGCGGCTCATTCCCATTCGCCCGCTATATTAACTTGAGCCCCAACTCCCAGCCATAGCCAAATACCCACACTTATTCTCCTACGGTCTCTTCCTTCTGTCGGCACCACTTCAACCATTGCCTCGTGGAGCTCCGAAGCTCTCTTGGACGTACTGTCGCAGGAGCAGACGAGGGACATCGGCGGCTCCGCTCCGGGCGCGCTCCAAAGCTCTCTTCGACGTACTGTCGCAGGAGCAAACGAAGGAGATCGCTGGCACCCCTCGGGCCGCCCTCCGCCGCCACGACCATGATGCCGGCGCGCGTGCGCAGGCGCAGCTGGCAGCGAGGAAGAGTAGTACATGGTAGGTCGCCGCCGCTCTGGTCCCGGGAAGGCCACCGCTACTCCACTCAGTCGACGCCAAGCTTGGTGGGGTAAACGTCGGCGGCCGATTAGCCGCTTGACGGCGACGTGGAGGCAAAAATCTTCATAACCTTGTGCTCCGGCCAGAGGAGGAGGTTATCGAGGCGGAAGAGGAGGAGGCAAAGGCAATGGCCGGATTTCTCGGGTTCATGGCCGGACTTGGTGGTCGGGCGCCGGCGATCGTTTAGATTAGGTTTATAGTAGGTTTAGTACGGTTTGTGCGAAATATGCAATGAATTTCATCCAGTTTGTAGGAAAAGTTTTCGAAATGTAATGAATTTCATCTGGTTAATTTGAAATTTGCTTTGTTTGCATGAATTTCGTCCAGTTAGTTCATCTAGTTGTTGAAAGGTATGCGGGCAGCATCGGATGGCATCCATCAGTGTCCTCGGACAGATGCCGGTGTAAATTTGTGGGCCAGCGCTGGAGATGCCCTAACTATCATGCTATAATCGCTAACAATCCTCCATTATTTGGTAGGGAACAGTTATCCCTCGATCAAAATCAGATCCCCGGTGTTTCGCACTCCTCCCGCGTACGAGTGTAAACTCTTGCTTACATAAAAATGGAGCAAGTGGACGGCACTGTAGCACGTCATATCACTCGAACTAGCCCGCCTAACGAGCAGGAAAGCACCGCCCTCGTCATTTTGTTCTGGATTTCTATCAATCGATCGCGTGAAAATGTTATGCTTCGCAAGTTCTAAAGGAAAAGGTGGCACACTTACGACTCATACGCGTCGCAACCCCGACAGTCCGGCTCGCACGCCGCTCACCAAAGGGGACACGCGTTGTCTTGCAATTTCACTGACATCTGGCACCGTAATTGAATAAACCGTCGATAGCCAAAATCTAATCGCTCGGCGGGCGTCGGCTGAGAAGAGAGAAACGGGGGAGGGAGAAGAGATCGCCCGCCCGCCGCGCACAGACTCCAAGAAATATATGGTGATAATGTGAGGTGGGCCATGCTGGAGTCCGGACCGCTTCCGGAGCCCGCTCTCACTGCCCTGGCCTATCAAGACGCCAGCTGCCCGCTGCATGCATAGCAAGTAGTCCCCGCTTATGTGGAGGAGAGAGAGGCATTGACAAAGTCAAGGAGTAACAGTGGAGACAATAGCTTTCATAAAAAATAAACAATGAATACTCGTTGCTCGTCCTCTATATCGGAAAGAATACTTTCATTCGCTGACATGTGTGACGTCGACCATCCTGGTCCACCTGCCATGCACAAAATTATCCTGGTCTACCCCGGTCGTATCGCAGGCCCAACCTTTCCCACCATAAGTTGTTCGGACGAAGGAACCATCATGACTTCGTTGAATTCCGCTTCTTCAGAAAAACTTACTGTACCCACAATACTGCTACCACACGCGAAGACTGGACGGCACTGTACCACGTCATATCACTGAAACCCACTAGGCCAAACTAGCCCGCCTAGGTCATCTATTTTGGAACGGAGGGAGTACGTCTCTGCACTGCTATGATTTTGTGTTGCACGTTCTCTGTACTTTTGCTACGATTTTCCTACCCTATGAACCAAATGAGGCCTGAATGTATGTCGACTATTATCCGATCGATCGCTAAGCCTACAATTTTAGGAGCTAGGGCTATTGGTCGATCAACGAGGATAAGTATAAGCGTACCACGAGCTCATCAGCCCCAACGTTTTTCTTCGATGAGTGTTTTGCAAGTACTATAGCTTGCACAGTAGCTAGCCTACTAACACCAAGAATCATCAAACAAGCCCTGCTGATATGATAAACAGTTCAGACTTACATCTAAGCATGCCATATGTTACATCAAAAGTTGGTGAGGATACATCTGTTTCCATAACTCGGAGAGGGTTCGCATGATTCATCGCATGATTCACTATCAAACAAAAGTAGCAAGATCCGCCCACACAAGACAGTGCATTAGCCCTAAGATGGTTTGATAACACGCATCGTTCTGGTAATTAAACACAGGGCAATGCAAACTACCCTGAAGGATTAGCGCGACCAACTATTTCTTGTCATCGATCTCTCGGGCAATGACCACAGCACAAACAACGACATGGGAATTGATTTCTGGGGCGATGTCCACAGGACTGACCGCGACATCGGAATCGATCTCTGGGGCGATGTCCACAGGATGGACAGCGGCATCGAAATCGATCTCCGGGGCGATGCCAATAGGACGGGCCACGACATCGGAATCATCAAGGACAACCACCGGCACCTGCACAACACTAACATATTAGCAAGCACATTGCAAATAATCAAAAAGCAAGCACATTGCAAATAATCAAAAACCACAACTATGGTAATAAGCCATTATTTTTTACCTTGTGCAACTCACCGGGGGATCTCATCCCTCCGGGGGCCATCTCCTCATCCTCGATGGGGGCCATCACCTTGCCAGGGGAATACTGCTTCTCAACGGCGACTATCTCCTCAAAGAAGATTATTGGAATGAAAATATAGCAGCATAACTGATTCGCCCACCTTTCCTTCGTCGGTAGAGAAGAAAAATGGCAGAAGTGAGTAGCCTGGAGTGAGGTTTTCTTCAAGAAAGGGAAGAAAGGGCGAGCGTTCCAATGAAATGATGGTTGCTTCGTCTAGTCCAACTTGGAGGCCACCTTACCACTGCTGGTAAAGGTGTGGGTTTTGTGATATGACGGGTCATGACGGCCACACCGGGGTGACAGGTGAGTCTCGACTGTAGCACCTCGCTGTGATTTGGTGGATGGCATGCGGGCCCGGATGCTTTGAAATGTCATTAACTTGATTTTAGTCTCTTTAGTATTTGGATCCAAGCATGGATGAGGCTAACAAGTTTTAGTCCAACTACTTTTAGTCAATATTGTGCACCGCGACCAAGGCAGAGAGGAAAATGAGAGAACTGCTTAATTAATGCATGAGTTTAATTAGGGTAATTTTGTAAAGTACGAGATACATTCCTCCAATCGCAAAATGCCTTGGTTCATGAGATTTGAGATTTGAGCCCTATAAACCGGAGCGGAGGGGGTACTGCACACGGTGTAGTCTAGTCACTTGTTTTTTTTTGAGCCGGAGTCTAGTCACTTGTTGAAATCTCTAGAAAGGCAAATACTCCTTTCCGGTTTACAGGTCTATACTACTCCCTCTGTCTAGGTGTGTAAGTCATCTTACGAAAACCAAATAGTCCCAAAACACTTAGGCGCGGTGCATTAACTTCTACCTTGTTTCTTGTTTCTTGACATACGTATCAACCAATAAGAGATGAGAGGTGTGCATGCTTTTAATTACTTGCAATGGCTAGTTCATTGCATGGAATGCTATTAATTAGCAAATAAACATTGGTGACCCTAGGAGGAAACGGTGCTAAGCGCGTGGACCTATGCAGAATGAGTATCAACTAATGGATAATGGAGTTTAATTGTTAAACAATAGCAATTTTGTCTCATGCAAGAGCCTGGCTAGTACTCCAAGGAACCGCACCACGCGAGCGTTCGCAACTGCCACGTTCGGTTTGCACTTGGCTCTTCGCCTCTTCGAGAAGATGAACAATGATGTTACTCCTACTTCTACAGTATCGAATCCACTGCTGCATGTCCGTCCACCTCGTGTGGGAGGGATAGCGTGTAGCGAAAGCTTCTACTTACTGCTCCTGCCTTTGCGTCCATGACAGCTGGGCCCAACAGGTGGTTGGCCCACCTGTCATGCAGCCAAAGGCAGGTGCAGTTAAGGTACCGAAGCTCAGTCCGCGAGGGAGAGGGTGTCGTAGTAATCAAATTTCTCAGGCTTGTACGAGTTGACGCGACACATCAAAGCACTGCATTCGATCAAACTCTTTTTACACATTTCAAGCGGGCTACTTCGTATGTAGGAGTAGACATATTATGCTTCGTATGTACTCCCTCCGTTCCAAAATATAAGTATTTTTAGAGATTTCACTATGAACTACTCCCTCTGTAAACTAATATAAGAGCGTTTAGATTACTAAATTAGTGATCTAAATGCTCTTATATTAGTTTACGGAGGGAGTACATACGAAACAAAATGAGTGAATCTACACTCTAAAATATGTCTATATACATCCGTATGTAGTTTGTAGTGGAATCCCTAAAAAGACTTACATTTAGGAATGGAGGGAGTAGTCACTTGTTGCAATCTCTAAAAATACTTATATTTGGAAACGGAGGGAGTACAACGCATGCATGCATGCTGTGACTTTCCTTTTGATACTTGCATGTGTTGATTCGATGCACCTTGCCAAGTTTTGACTATAAATCTAACTAACCAAATTTTCATGCATGTCACAAAAAATCACGGCGGTATTTGGATTGTGACTATGTTTGTCTTATGTTGCCACATTATTTTTCCCACACTTGCCACACTTGCCTAACCTGAGTTGCTCAAATTGTTAGACACACTTCGGCTTGCCTAAGGGAATCTTGCCACAATTTTTGTGTCTATGACATGTGGGGTTCACTACTAATAAAAAAATTCTTGTCTTAGGTGTGCCTAATAAAAAAGACTTATATTTAGGAACGGAGGGAGTAGAAAATATAAATAATAATGCATGTCGGGGCAACCCACGTTTCCGCTAATTTTAGCCCTGGGCTTGTTCACAATTTTTACGAGGGGGTGGTTGTTCATTTAATGGAGGGACCTCTAGTACTACCAAACTTGAACGATATAAAGTGCGACCTGGCACACCGTAACACCACTTGGAACAAGCGGGTAGCTATCTCAAAAAACAATCAACAACTAAAAAAACCGCGACCTGGCATGTAGTATAGTACACAATTTTAAACAATTGTTTTGATGGAGTGAAAAAGAAAAACTACCCCACTACTTATATATAGGCCGGAGCCTCCGCGCTTGCTTGCTAGGGCTGCTCTATTCACACACTCTCATCCTCTCCAGATCTAAACAAGATAGGGTTAGTACCCCTGTCTTTCTCCCTTCAAAAAACACTGGATTTCTATCCTCACCGTTGGTTACAGATCCGGACGTATCCCCCTCCGCCGGAGAAGGGGAGGAGGGGCATCGTTTAGGCCATCATCGACAGCGAGGGAGGAGACCCTCTGCTGTCCGCACAGTTATCTCTGGCCGAGCGCCGGCGCGGGAGGTCCTCCGATCCCTTCGTTGTTGCTTGTGGGCGGATCCGGCCTCCCGCCGCCCACCTATCCACATCCAGACGACCTTCAGGTATATCTTCGTTCGAAACCGCCTTAGCTCTACTTCCCCAGCTCGCTACGTCGCTGCATGTGCATCATTTTCTACCTCTCAGCCCCTCTCGATCGGATGGTCCAACGTCACCTTTTTTTCTTCTATTGTTAGTGGTAAAGCTACTTCATGGAGTCGAATCTTGTACTCCCTCCGCCCGAAAATACTTGTCATTGAAATAAAGTGGGGGTGGGAGAATTTAGTATGTACATCGAACTTGGTACAAACAGGAAGGAAAGGGGATGAAAGTAGTACAGACTGGTCATCCAACCGGTCTCTTGGTCGAAAAGGGAAATATAGGGGTAACGCTGTACACAGTGGTATGACCAGGAATAGATTTGCTATCCACACATAGGAGTAGGTGGCTAGAGTGAACAAAAATGGGACCAACCCAGATATGTTTCTTGGATGTTTGTTTCTCGAGGCAACAAACTATGAATCACCACTTTATGCCCATGTTTACGTACATGGTGCTGTACTGCTGGTGCACCCACTGTCCCATGCCCTTATACCAAATATTTAGGCTCCGGTCGGAATAAAGGGGCAGAAAACATAGGTCTTGATGAAAATAGAGGAATAGGAAAGGAATGTAGGTATAAAACTATGGAACAGCGAACCGAAGGAAACTCTCAAGACAATGTGTTCGGATGGACTACGAAATATAAAGATTTGTTTTTTTAGAGTAGCATGCTTGGCAGTATGAGATGCTATTTGTCTATTCAGCTGCACAGTGACTACTCTTGTCCTCACCTCACGTACCACACATAGGTTGATTTTTTTATTCCGGCAAACACAGCACGTCAACCTGTCTAACGCATGGCAGCGAGCTCCTGCCTCGGGCTTCCGCCCAAAAAATGAGCAGCGCGTGGATGTTTCTAATTCGATGGAATCAGTACTACCAGACCAGCTTTCCTATGAAACACTATTCACCTTTGTCGTGTTCCGTGTTGGGGAACGTAGCAGAAATTCAAAAAATTTCCTACGTATCACCAAGATCTATCTATGGAGAGACCAGCAACGAGTAGAAAGAGAGTGCATCTACATACCCTTGTAGATCGCTAAGCGGAAGGGGTTGATGGAGTCGTACTTGGGAGAGGGAGGGCTGCGCCAGGGGCAAGGGTGAAGCTCCCATGCGCCTCCCCACTATATATAGGGGTGGAGGGGGCTGGTTTCTTGCCCTCCAAGTCCATTGGGGCGTTGGCAAAGGTGGGAGGAAAGAAATCCCATCATTTCCTTCCCCACCGATTGCTATCCCCCCTTTTTAGGGATCTTGATCTTATCCCTTTGGGATATGATCTTATTCCTTCTAAGGGGGGATCTTGGTGCGCCTTGACCAGGGGTGTGGGGCCTTGCCCCCACTACCCACGGTCATGTGGGTCCCCCCATGCAGGTGGGCCCCACTCCGGAACCTTCTAGAACCTTCCCGGTACAATACCGAAAAATCCCGAACATTTTCCGGTGGCCAAAATAGGACTTCCCATATATAAATCTTTACCTCCGGACCATTCCGGAACTCCTTGTGACGTCCGGGATCTCATCCGGGACTCCGAACAACATTCGGTAACCACATACAAACTTCCTTTATAACCCTAGCGTCATCGAACCTTAAGTGTGTAGACCCTACGGGTTCGGGAACCATGCAGACATGACCGAGACGTTCTCCGGTCAATAACCAACAGCAGGATCTGGATACCCATGTTGGCTCCCACATGTTCCACGATGATCTCATCGGATGAACCATGATGTCAAGGACTCAATCGATCCCGTATACAATTCCCTTTGTCTAGCGGTATTGTACTTGCCCGAGATTCGATCGTCGGTATCCTTATACCTTGTTCAATCTCGTTACCAGCAAGTCTCTTTACTCGTTCCGTAACACATCATCCCGTGATCAACTCCTTGGTCACATTGCGCATATGATGATGTCCTACCGAGTGGGCCCAGAGATACCTCTCCGCTTACATGGAGTGACAAATCCCAGTCTCGATTCGTGCCAACCCAACAGACACTTTCGGAGATACCTGTAATGCACCTTTATAGCCACCCAGTTACGTTGTGACGTTTGGTACACCCAAAGCACTCCTACGGTATCCGGGAGTTGCACAATCTCATGGTCTAAGGAAAAGATACTTGACATTAGAAAAGCTCTAGCAAACGAACTACACGATCTTTGTGCTAGGCTTAGGATTGGGTCTTGTCCATCACATCATTCTCCTAATGATGTGATCCCGTTATCAACGACATCCAATGTCCATAGCCAGGAAACCATGACTATCTGTTGATCACAACGAGCTAGTCAACTAGAGGCTCACTAGGGACATATTGTGGTCTATGTATTCACACGTGTATTACGATTTCCGGATAATACAGTCATAGCATGAATAAAAGACAATTATCATGAACAAGGAAATATAATAATAACACTTTTATTATTGCCTCTAGGGCATATTTCCAACAGTCTCCCACTTGCACTAGAGTCAATAATCTAGTTCACATCGATATGTGATTAACACTCAAGGTCACATCCCCATGTGACTAACACCCAAAGAGTTTACTAGAGTCAATAATCTAGTTCACATTTACCATGTGATTAACACTCGATGAGTTCTGGGTTTGATCATGTTATGCTTGTGAGAGAGGTTATAGTCAACGGGTCTGAACCTTTTAGATCCGTGTGTGCTTTACAAATCTCTATGTCATCTCCTAGATGCAGCTACCACACTCTATTTGGAGCTATTCCAAATAACTGTTCTACTTGGAGCTATTCTAAAAGTTGCTCCATTATACGTATCCGGTATCTCTACTCAGAGCTATCCGGATAGGTGTTAAGCTTGCATCGACGTAACTCTTTACGTCGAACTCTTTATCACTTCCATAATCGAGAAAATTCCTTAGTCCACTAGTTACTAAGGATAACTTTGACCGCTGTCCTGTGATCCATTCTTGGATCACTCTTGTACCCCTTGACTGACTCATGGCAAGGCACACTACAAGTGCGGTATACAGCATAACATACTGTAGAGAGCCTATGATAAAAGCATAGGGGACGACCTTCGTCCTTTCTCTCTATTCTGCCGTGGTCGAGATTTTAAGTCTTAACTTCATACCTTACATCTCAGGCAAGAACTCCTTCTTTGACTGATCCATCTTGAACATCTTCAAGATTATGTCAAGGTACGTGCTCATTTAAAAGTACCATTAAGCATTTTGATCTATCTTATAGATCTTGATGCTTATTGTTCAAGTAGCCTAATCCAGGTTTTCCATTGAAAAATAGTTTTCAAATAACCCTATATGCTTTCTAGAAATTCTACATCATTTCTGATCATCAATATGTCAACAACATATACTCATCAGAAATTCTATAGTGCTCCCACTCACTTCTTTGGAAATACAAGTTTCTCATAAACTTTGTATAAACCCAAAATCTTTGATCATCTTATCAAAGCGCACATTCCAACTCCGAGATGCTTACTCCAGTCCTTAGAAGGATCGCTGGAGCCAGCATACCTTTTAGCATCCTTAGGATCGACAAAAACTTTTGGATTGTATTACATACAACCTTTCCTTACGAAAACTGGTAAGGAAACTTGTTTTGACATCCATCTGCCAGATTTCATAAATGCAGCTAATGCTAACATGATTCCGACAGACTTCAAGCATCGCTACAGATGAGAAAATCTCATCGTAGTCAACTCCTTGAACTTGTGAAAAACTCTTCGCCACAAGTCGAGCTTCATAGATGGTGACATTACCATCCACGTCCGTCTTCTTCTTAAAGATCCATTTATCTCAATGGCTTGCCGATCATCAGGCAAGTCCACCAAAGTCCATGCTTTGTTCTGATACATGGATCCTATCTCGGATTTCATGGCTTCTAACCATTTGTCGGAATTTGGGCCCACCATTGCTTCTCCATAGCTCGTAGGTTCATTGTTGTCTAGCAACATGACCTTCAAGACAGGATTACGTACCACTCTGAAGTAGTACGCATCCTTGTCATCCTACGAGGTACGGTACTGACTTGATCTGAAACTTCATGATCACTATCATAAGCTTCCACTTCAATTGGTGTAGGTGCCACAGGAACAACTTCATGTGCCCTGATACACACTGGTTGAAGTGATGGTTCAATAACCTCATCAAGTCTCCACCATCCTCCCACTCAACTCTTTCGAGAGAAACCTTTCCTCGAGAAAGGACCCAATTCAAGAAACAATCCATATTGCTTTCGGATCTGAATTAGGAGGTATACCCAACTGTTTTGGGTGTCCTATGAAGATGCATTTTATCCGCTTTGGGTTCGAGCTTGTCAATTCTGAAACTTTTTCACATAAGCGTCGCAGCCCCAAACCTTTAAGAAACGACAACTTAGGTTTCTCTAAACCATAATTCATACGGTGTCATCTCAACGGAATTACGTGGTGCCCTATTTAAAGTGAATGTGGTTGTCTCTAATGCCTGACCCATGAACAATAGTGGTAATTCGATAATAGACATCATGGTACGCACCATATCCAATAGGGTGCAACTATGATGTTCGGACACACCATCACACTATGGTGTTCCAGGCGGTATTAATTGTGAAACAATTTCCACAATGTCTTTGTTGCGTGCCAAATCTCGTAACTCAGATACTCATCTCTATGATCATATCATAGACATTTTATCATCTTGTCACGATGATCTTCACTCTGAAATTACTTGAGCCATTCAATAATTCAGACTTGTGTTTCATCAAGTAAATATACTCAGTATCTACTCAAATCATCAGTGAAGTAAGAACATAATGATATTCACTGCATGCCTCAGCACTCACTGGACTGCACACATCAAAAATGTGTTGCTTCCAACAAGTTGCTATCTTGTTCCATTTTACTGAAACCGAGGCTTTTCAGTCATCTTGCCCATGTGGTATGATTTGCATGTCTCAAGTGATTCAAAATCAAGTGAGTTCCAACGGTCCATTTGCATGGAGTTTCTTCATGCATATACACCAATAGACATGGTTCGCATGTCTCAAACTTTTCAAAAATGAGTGAGCCCAAAGATCCATCAACATGGAGCTTCTTCATGCGTTTTACACCAATATGACTTACATGGCAGTGCCACAAGTAAGTGGTACTATCATTACTATCTTATATCTTTTGGCATGAAAATGTGTATCACAACGATCAAGATTCAATAAACCATTCAGGTTTAATACTAATCTTGATGGTAGAGGGAGCGTGCGATGTTTGATCACATCAAACTTGGAAACAATTCCAAAATATATCGTTAGCTCACCTTTAGCTAGTCTCCGTTTTTTTTCCGTAGCTATTATTTCGAGTTACTAACACTTAGCAACCGAACCGGTATCTTATACCCTGGTGCTACTAGGAGTACTAGTAAAGTACACATTAACATAATGTATATCCAATACTTCTATCGACTTTGCCAGCCTTCTCATCTACCAAGTATCTAGGGTAATTCTGCTCCAGTGGTTGTCCCCCTTATTACAGAAGCACTTAGTCTCGGGTTTGGGTTCAACCTTGGGTTTCTTCACTAGAGCAGCAACTGATTTGCCGTTTCATGAAGTATCCTTTCTTGCCCTTGCCCTTCATGAAACTAGTGGTTTCATCAACAATTGATGCTCCTTCTTGATTTCTACTTTCGCGGTGTCAAACATCGTGAATACCTCAAGGATCATCATATCTATCCCTGATATGTTATAGTTCATCACAAAGCTCTAGCAGCTTGGTGGCAATGACTTTTGGAGAAACATCACTATCTCATCTGGAAGATCAACTCCCACTCGATTCAAGTGATTGTTGTACTCAGACAATCTGAGCGCAAGCACAACAATTGAGCTTTTCTCCATTAGTTTGCAGGTTAAGAAAATCGTCGGAGGTCTTATACCTCTTGACGTGGGCACGAGCCTGAAATCTCAATTTCAGCCCTCAAAACATCTCATATGTTCCGCGACTTTTCGAAAAACGTCTTTGGTGCCTCAACTCTAAACCGTTTCACTGAACTATCACGTAGTTATCAAAATGTGTATGTCTGATGTTCGTAACATCCACAAACGACGTTTGGGGTTCAGCACACTGAGCGGTGCATTAAGGACATAAGCTTTCTACTGTCCGCATAATAGCTACTATCAACTTTCAACTATATTTTCTCTAGGAACATATGTAAACAGTAGAACTATAGCGTGAGCTATGACATAATTTGCAAAAGGTCTTTTTCACTATGTTCAGGATAATTAAGTTCATCTTATGAACTCCCACTCAGATAGACATCCCTCTGGTCATCTAAGTGATCACATGATCCGAGTCAAACTAGCCCGTGTCCGATCATCACGTGAGACGGACTAGTCATCATCGGTGAACATTTTCATGTTGATCGTATCTACTATACGACTCATGCTCGACCTTTCGGTCTCCGTATTCCGAGGCCATGTCTGTACATGCTAGGCTCGTCAAGTTAACCCTAAGTGTTTTCGCATGTGTAAATCTGTCTTACACCCGTTGTATGTGAACGTAAGAATCCATCACACCCGATCATCACGTGGTGCTTAGAAGCGACGAACTGTAGCAACGGTGCACAGTTAGGGGAGAACACTTCTTGAAATTTTATAAGGGATCATCTTATTTACTACCGTCGTCCTAAGTAAACAAGATGCATAAACATGATAAACATCACATGCAATCAAATAGTGACATGATATGGCCAATATCATTTTGCTCCTTTTGATCTCCATCTTCGGGGCTCCATGATCATCATCGTCACCGGCATGACACCATGATCATGATCTCCATCATCGTGTCTCCATGAAGTCGTCTCGCCAACTTATTACTTCTACTACTATGGCTACCGGTTAGCAATAAAGTAAAGTAATTACATGGCGTTGTTCAATGACACGCAGGTCATACAATAAATTAAGACAACTCCTATGGCTCCTGCCGGTTGTCATACTCATCGACATGCAAGTCGTGAATCCTATTACAAGAACATGATCAATCTCATACAACACATATCATTCATCACATTCTTGTTGGCCATATCACATCACAAAGCATACCCTGCAAAAACAAGTTAGACGTCCTCTAATTGTTGTTGCATGTTTTACGTGGCTGCTATGGGTTTGTAGCAAGAACGTTTCTTACCTACGCAAAACCACAACGTGATATGCCAATTGCTATTTACCCTTCATAAGGACCCTTTTCATCGAATCCGTCCGACTAAAGTGGGAGAGACTGGCACCCGCTAGCCACCTTATGCACCAAGTGCATGTCAATCGGTGGAACCTGTCTCACGTAAGAGTACGTGTAAGGTCGGTCCGGGCCGCTTCATCCCACAATACCGTCGAAACAAGATTGGACTAGTAACGGTAAGCATATTGAACAACATCAACGCCCACAACTACTTTGTGTTCTACTCGTGCAAAGAATCTACGCAATAGACCTAGCTCATGATGCCACTGTTGGGGAACGTAGCAGAAATTCAAAAATTTTCCTACGTATCACCAAGATCTATCTATGGAGAGACCAGCAACGAGTAGAAAGAGAGTGCATCTACATACCCTTGTAGATCGCTAAGCGGAAGCGTTCAAGTGAACGGGGTTGATGGAGTCGTACTCGTCGTGATTCAAATCACCGATGATCAAGTGCCGAACGGACGGCACCTCCGCGTTCAACACACGTACAGCCTGGTGACGTCTCCCACGCCTTGATCCAGCAAGGAGAGAGGGAGAGGTTGAGGAAGACTCCATCCAGCAGCAGCACAATGGCGTGGTGGTGGTGGAGGAGCGTGGCAATCCTGCAGGGCTTCCCCAAGCACCGCGAGAGAGGAGGAGCACTTGGGAGAGGGAGGGCTGCGCCAGGGGCAAGGGTGAAGCTCCCATGCGCCTCCCCACTATATATAGGGGTGGAGGGGGCTGGTTTCTTGCCCTCCAAGTCCATTGGGGCGTTGGCAAAGGTGGGAGGAAAGAAATCCCATCATTTCCTTCCCCACCGATTGCTATCCCCCCTTTTTAGGGATCTTGATCTTATCCCTTTGGGATATGATCTTATTCCTTCTAAGGGGGGATCTTGGTGCGCCTTGACCAGGGGTGTGGGGCCTTGCCCCCACTACCCACGTTCATGTGGGTCCCCCCATGCAGGTGGGCCCCACTCCGGAACCTTCTAGAACCTTCCCGGTACAATACCGAAAAATCCCGAACATTTTCCGGTGGCCAAAATAGGACTTCCCATATATAAATCTTTACCTCCGGACCATTCCGGAACTCCTCGTGACGTCCGGGATCTCATCCGGGACTCCGAACAACATTCGGTAACCACATACAAACTTCCTTTATAACCCTAGCGTCATCGAACCTTAAGTGTGTAGACCCTACGGGTTCGGGAACCATGCAGACATGACCGAGACGTTCTCCGGTCAATAACCAACAGCGGGATCTGGATACCCATGTTGGCTCCCACATGTTCCACGATGATCTCATCGGATGAACCACGATGTCAAGGACTCAATCGATCCCGTATACAATTCCCTTTGTCTAGCGGTATTGTACTTGCCCGAGATTCGATCGTCGGTATCCTTATACCTTGTTCAATCTCGTTACCGGCAAGTCTCTTTACTCGTTCCGTAACACATCATCCCGTGATCAACTCCTTGGTCACATTGCGCATATGATGATGTCCTAACGAGTGGGCCCAGAGATACCTCTCCGCTTACACGGAGTGACAAATCCCAGTCTCGATTCGTGCCAACCCAACAGACACTTTCGGAGATACCTGTAATGCACCTTTATAGCCACCTAGTTACGTTGTGACGTTTGGTACACCCAAAGCACTCCTACGGTATCCGGGAGTTGCACAATCTCATGGTCAAAGGAAAAGATACTTGACATTAGAAAAGCTCTAGCAAACGAACTACACGATCTTTGTGCTAGGCTTAGGATTGGGTCTTGTCCATCACATCATTCTCCTAATGATGTGATCCCGTTATCAACGACATCCAATGTCCATAGCCAGGAAACCATGACTATCTGTTGATCACAACGAGCTAGTCAACTAGAGGCTCACTAGGGACATGTTGTGGTCTATGTATTCACACGTGTATTACGATTTCCGGATAATACAGTCATAGCATGAATAAAAGACAATTATCATGAACAAGGAAATATAATAATAACACTTTTATTATTGCCTCTAGGGCATATTTCCAACATTCCGAACGGTTGGAAGGGAAATAATACGGTAGGAATTGTGTTCCTACGAAAATCCTGCACCAAACCTGTGAACCAAACGCATCCTTAGGTGTTCCTAATATAATGTCCCTGGTAAAAATGAAGCCATGCCACTGTTTTTGCCTGTAATTGTTTGAGACTCTGACAAGTTTAGCCAAATGTTTTTGCGTGTAATTGTTTGAGACTCTAACTGTTTCCTCTGTGCTTTTTATGCAAACAGGGATATCCAATTCACCTGGTTGCTGTTGTGACCTTTTGGTGCACTGCACAGAACTCTTCTTAAAAGAAGTGACTTTTGTGCTGTTTAACTGGAATGTCAGATGGAACAGTTGGTTCATTTTGGTGGAACTACACAAAGGGAGATCTGTGTTCCAATCCTCATCATCCATATTGGCGCCATAACCTTCCTTTAGGTAAGAATGATATTTAATGAATGTGTTCATCTCTATTTTCCGACTGTCATGAGAAAATAATGTTGTTTTTTACTAGTACACTTGTACTCCCTCACTGACAAAACCAATTTTGAATTAGAAGGCTAATCATGTACTTGGTTTCACCAACTGGTGAGCAGAAAGAGAAACATAGCATGAAGAGGAAGAAGAAGAAGAATAAGCAGTGCCAAGGCGATCTTGCTGAAGCCAGAGGCCTCAGTCGAGGCTATTCAAGGGCTCCAGCAACAACTACCTTACATGTGAGACGATCCTCCAGGGAGCCCTTCCACTTCTGTTGTCTCACTTAATTAATTAGGAGCACTTAAGTACCACTAATTTATTACTGCCTAATTTTCCTGTTGGAGTTAAACAAATCTTTAGTAGGACCCTATGATGAATCATGTACGTGTGAATGTTTGTCTATGGAGGTGAATCATGTGGTGGATCAGGGAGGGAATATTATTAGTGTCATGACATAATAGTGTTATTGTTTTGCATGTCAATTTATTGCCATTGGTTCAATGAGGCAATGTTTTGCGTATTGTCCATCATGAATTTGATGCTACTGTTTGAGTAATATGCTAATGTCTTCCTATCCTTTCTCACTAAGCTAATGAAGGTTTCACCTTGTTCCTACTTGTGCAAACAGGGATCATGTTGTGCCAATCATACATTTTAGTGGAACTACACAAGACAATACAATGAACTGTATCCCAGCCAGTGCTTTAACTCTGATGGAAGTTCTTGATAATCTTTCGATATAATCTCAGCACTGGTAAACAAGAGTGATTTCAACCATACATTTGAAGTGCACAAAAAATATATACTATTGTGTGATTCTAGTGAGTGCTTTATCATCTCTTATGGGACTACATGAATAAGCTTTTTTCTCAGGTTGGTACTGTCCTAAGGCCTTCATCCATAATAGTTTGCTGTCATCTCTATTTGTATCGTGCTACTGTCATGAGAAACTCATTTATCTTTGCACTTTTAAGTTTTGCAACCTATGATAAATGGCAATGCTTTGAGTGTTGAGTTGAGCTAATTGGCACTGATTAAATAAACTAATACCTCTCTTTAAGCAAGACTACTATGTTGCTAACTTTACCCATTAAGATAATGAGGGTGCTTCTATTTGTTAGTGTATGTTTCATCAACTAGTCCCACTATTACAGTAATCTCACTCTCTCAATATATGTGCCAACAGGGATGCTCGATTTTGGTAGAACTGCACAAAAACTTTGGGTGCTTCATTGCCTCGACAACTTCCGTCCTTTCCTGTCAGTTGCTAATCTCCGCTTGCTTTCTTCCTTTGCTGTCAGTCGCCTGGCTTATCTCGGTTTCCAGTCAAAGGAAATAGTAATTGATATGCTACCTCACACAGGTTGGTACTGGTCTTTATCTTGATTATTGTGCCTGTCATATGTATTGGTAATTTGGTATTGTGCTACTGTTTGCCGATTTCATAAAGGAGTAATTTGGATCCTGAACTCACAGGCAAATCATTACATCGGGTGAGTTCAGTAGAACTGCACAAAATGATCAGATGGACAGGTACTTATGCTGCAGCTATGTACTCCAAAGTTCACTTAGACAAGCATCGATGTTGACAAGAAGTGCCTATATTCATTCGAGTATCAACCGGCGTCAACCAATTGTCAAACTCCAAGTATTAGGAGAGTGAACGCCAAAAATATTCCTTGGTGCATAGCCCAGAAAAACGCAGTCCAGTCTTTGGTCCCAACTTGTGCCTTTTGGTTATCGGCACATATGGTAGCGAACTATATGGCATGGAGTCTAAAGATTCCAGACAAGTTGGCTGACGCGTATATTCATCTGGGACTTAATCAGTCTGCACGCCAAGGATGCTCCATTTCAGTTGAACTGCACAAAAAATTTGGGTGGTTCATTTTCTCAACCGCCTCCTTTCTCGTCTGCAATGTAGAATTTTGGCGAGATACAGGACCAAGATGAGCCAGTAAACTAGTTGGATGAAAGTAGTGGCCAAGTTGCTCAAACCTCCGTCGGCACGAGGCCACTATTTGAGGATAAACCTACAAGCAAAGTTCAGATTGTCTATGCTGCCTCTTATGTACTCGAAAGTTTACTCATACAAGAACTAATTTTGCCAAGAAGTACCTCTGATTGAACACCATTTATCGGTCTGTACCCTAGGTAATTGAAGTTCGTCCATGGATCATATTGGCTGTGATCTCAATCATTTGGATGCATAAACATACTGAACATGTGTATATCTGAATCTTTTTGTGAATTATGTATGGATATTGTCATGTGATCTATCAATCATTTGGATGCATAGATATGCTGAGCTTGTGTATATATGAATCTTTTGAGTTGTTGATAGTGAATGTTGGCTATGAATATGAGCGTGTCCTGTGAACCTGAGTTTGATATGAATTGCAACAGAACCAGTTATAACCCTTCTCCTCCTCTCAATTTGCGACTCCACTGCCATGTTTTCCCATCTCTGAGTCGTTCCCGTACGGGGCCTCACCGTCGTCCACCGCCTCGCTGTGTTCAGTGCGGCATGGTCAACAAACGAGAGTCATCGGAAGAGGACTGTACGTGGAGAGCCTGACGGCTGGGACCCATGAGGTCCATGGTCGCACGCAAGGAAAGTTCCTCCTTATTAAGCTGAAAAAAATGTTTCCTCCACCTGACAGCTGGGACCCACCGGCTGTATCTTTGCACGGAAGGAAGTGCCTCCTTGTTTTGCGAAAAAAATTATTCATCCCATTGACAGCTGGGACCCGTCAGATTTGGTGACTGACTTGTGGGCCTGCTAAGCGGACGGGTATGCACGGCTTTGTCAACTTAATCAACAAATGATTCTAGCAGCTGGACCGTTGGATGTTAATCCAACAGACATGCTCCTTCTTCAACCTCTGTTCTTGCTCCTGTCTCCCGTGGGTGGCACCACGGTTGTGCTGCCACGCATCCGAACCAGTGAAGTTTCCCACTCCTCTCCATCTGCGACTCCATCGCCCCGTCTTCCCCATCGCCCCGTCTTCCCCATCTCCGGGACGCATGCATGCAACGGAACGAGGCAAGGTCAACGTGGTCAAGGAACGACTTCCATCGGAAGTAAGTGCCTCCTTATTACACGGAAAATAATGATTCCTCCAACTGACAGCAGGGACCCACTAGACGGGCCACCGTATTTTGCGAAAAAAACATTTGCCCCCTGACTGCTGGGACCCACCTGACGGGCCACCGTATTTCGTGAAAAAACATCCCCCCCCCCCCGCTGTTAGCTCGGACCCACCGGGAGTGCCTCCTTATTACGCACAAAAAAATGAATACTCGCCCTGCTAGCTGGGACCCACCTTGGTGGGAGGGTGACTTGTGGGCCTACTAAGTTGACAGGGACGAAGTGTTTGTCAACTTAGTCAATATGAACGATTCTAGCTCCAGTGACCATACGATGTCCATCCAACGGCCGTAGTGCTTCTTCAACCTCTGGTCTTCTTGCTCCAGCCGCCCAAACCAGCGGCGGTGGTGCCTCATGCTCCTGCCTCCCATGGCCGGCTGTGCTGCCGCAGAGGACTCATCGCCCCTACTATTCCCACTGCTGGCCAGGCCCTGCGGCGACGACAGCCTCACACCGCAGCCGAACCAGTGAACCCTCGTACTCCTCTCCGCGCGGGCTTCCACTGCCGCGTCTTCCCCGGCTCCGCATTGTCCCCTTCCTAGGACTCACCGTCGTCCACCGCCGTGGTGCTCTCCGCGCAGCGTGGTCAACATGGTCAAGGAACGACTTCCATCGGAAGAGTACGGTACGTGGAGAGACTGACAGCTGGGTCCACGGCCACAGCCCAGTTTTTTTGTGAATTGCCAAGTAAGTCGCTTTGTCAGGCCTGTTGGGCTGCAAATCTTTCAAGACGAGGAGAGCTTTTATTCGGCTGGCCGAGAAAATGGCCCATCAGTAATAAGAAATGAGCTGTACATTTTTAAAACACATCAAAGCGGCAATTAGTTTCAAATATCCTTTTTTTATTTCGAGATTTTAAATTACATTAATTTTTATCCATGGAGAATTTGTTGGTATACATTTAGTTTTAAAATCAGTTTGAATGTGAGTCGAAATTTCGGGATTAAAAACAGTTCGGACCGCACCGAAATATGCAAAATTTCATATAATTTTTTAACCGTGGCCACAATATGGGCTGTAATGCTAACAAAAAGAATATGGGCTCCAAAAAAACCTTAAGAATTAGAAAATGGGCCGTAAATTATTAGAAATAATGGCAGATGGGTTGTATGTTGTTTTCCACAGATTTGAGGCTTTCCTAAAAAAAGGTTGACGCACAAGCAGTGACTGTTGGATGGCCATCCAACGGCCGTCGTGCTTCTTCAATCTCTGCTCTTCCTGCTCCAGCCGCTCAAACAAGCGCCGGCGGGACTGCCTGCTCCTTCCTCCCCGCGGTCGGCTGTGCTGCCGCGCAGGCCTCACCGCCCCACCGTACTCCCATCGCTGGCCTGGCCATCCCTCTACTCACCCACACCTGCTGTTATTCTCCGACAATGGCAGACGAACCAGTAAACCCTCGTTCAGTCGTACTCCCCTCCGTGTGGGAAACAACTGTTGAGTCTTCCCTGCCTCCGTGCCGTTCCCTTCCTAGGCCTCGCCGTCGTCCACCGCCCTGGTGCTCTCTGCGTGGCCTGGTCAACGTGGTCAACGACCGACATGCATCTGAAGTGGACTGTACGTGGAGAGGCCGACAGCTGGGTCCACGGCCACACGCAAGGAAATGCATCCTTATTACGCGCAAAATAATGATTCGTCCACCTGACATTAAGGACCCACCAAAAGGGCCTCAGTATTTCGCGGAAAAAACGTTACCGCCGCTGACAGCTCGGACCTACCAGCTATATCTTCGCACGCAAGGAAGTGCCTCCTTATTACGCACAAAAAAAATGAATACTCCCCCTGTTAGCTGGGACCCAGTATAGTGGCAGGCTGACTTGTGGGCCTACTATGTTGACGGGGATGGAGGGCTTTGTCAACTTAGTCAATATGCACGATTCTAGCTCCAGTGACCGTACGATGTCCATCCAACGGCCATAGTGCTTCTTCAACCTCTGGTCTTCTTGCTCGAGCCGCCCAAACCAGCGCTGGTCGTGCCTTATGCTCCTGCCTCCCGTGGCCAGCTGCGATGCGGCGGAGGCCTCACTGCCCCCTACTACTCCCACCGCTGGCCAGGCCATCCCTCTACTCACCCACACCCCCTGTTATTCTGCAGCGACGGCAGCCTCACACCGCAGCGAACCAGTGAACCCTTGTACTCCTCTACGCGTGGGCATCCACTGCCGTGTCTTCCCCGACTCCGCGTGGTCCCCTTCCTAGGCCTCGCCATCGTCCACCGCCCTGGTGCTCTCGGCGCGGCGTGGTCAACGTGGTCAAGGAACGGCTTCCATCGGACGTCGACTGTACGTGGAGAGGCTGACACCTGGGTCCACGGCCGCAGCAAGGAAGTGCCTCATTATTACGCGCAAAATAATTATTCCTCCACCTGACAGCGAGGACCCACCGGACGGGCCACCATATTTCGTGAAAAAACGTTTCCCCCCTGACTACTGGGACCCACCAGCTACACCTTCGCACGCAAGGAAGTGCGTCCGGGCAAAAAAAATGATTCGCCCCCCTGACTGCTAGGACCCACCAGCTACATCTTCGCGCGCAAGGAAGTGTGTCTAGGCAAAAAAACGATTTGCCCCCCTGACTGCTGGGACCCACCAGCTACATCTTCGCACGCAAACGAAGTGCGTCCAAGCAAAAAAAAAAACGATTCGCCCCTCTGACTGCTGGGACCCACCAGCTACATTTTCGCACGCAAGGAACTGCCTGACAGTCGCGACCCACCTGGTCGAAGCGTACGTAGCGTTGTCATTCTGGTTGCGAACTTGTATGTACATATATACTGGTCGATGTAGAGGCGCGCACGTGTCGTAGTAGAGGCGCGTACGTGTCGTAGTAGAGGCACGCACGTAGCATGTACACGTACGTACAGCGGCCAGGGTGCAAGAAAGAAAATACGGCCACGTATGTGTACATACAGGCGGAGTCTCGAACGCCTAATCGCGCATACGGAATGCATCGTGTTCATGGGGAGGCAACGGAATACATCGTGTTCATGGGGAGGCAACAGAATGCGTCATGTTCATGGGGAGGCAATGGAATGCGTCGTGTTCATGGGGAGGCAACGGAATGCATCGTGTTCATCGGGAGGCAACGGAACGCGTGGGAGCCAATCGGCTTGGACAGAAAAGGCGATGTAAACGAGGCCTGGCGTACCGCCGAACGGAGGAAACGGACCTCCTACGGTCGAAACGGGGGTCCTGTTGATCGGGAGGGGTCTGGCGTACCGCAAAACGGATGAAACGGACCTCCTACGGTCAAAACGGGGGTCCTGTTGATCGGGAGGGGTGTGGCGTACCGCAAAATGGACAAAACGGACCTCCTACGATCGAAACGGGGGTCCTATTCATCGGGAGGGGTGTGGCATACCGCGAAACGAGACTCCACGGGATACTGTTCATCTCCACCGTCGACCTCCTCTAGCCTCCACGGGCTACCGTCGACCTCCGCCAGCCTCCACGGGCTCCTGTTCATCCAGCCTCCACCGCGCGCTACTCCACCGGCTACTGTTCAACCACCCCTCCACGGGCACCCCTCCACCGTCTACTGTTCATCCAGCCCTCCACACCACGGGGTCCTGTTCAACCACCCTTCCACGGCCACCCCTCCACCGTCTACTTTTCATCCAGCCCTCCACACCACGGGTTCCTGTTCATCCAAAGGCAACGCTACCGCTCACTGTTCATCCAACCCCCCCCCCCCCCCCCCCGCAACACTCACTGTTCATCCAATCGATCGGCTTCAGTTAGCAGCAGTAGCGAAGGAATCGCTCCATCGGGTTCAGTTAACAGCCATCGATCGATCCCTCGGGTTTAGTAACGCGTAGCATGCAGTGCAATCGCTCGGGTTCAGTTAGAGCCCAACGCCTCGCTCGGCTTCAGTTAGAGCCAACGCCTCGCACACACGCGCGTACGTACGAGAGAAACGGGCATCGCTCCGCCCCCGACCTCCCACCGTAACCGACAACTCCCCGAAATTTTCCTCCCCCTCGCTTCTACCACGGTTTTTTCCGTCATGGACGGCCCAAAGAATGTCATGCAGCTGTGTCTCCGGCCCGCCCAGGACGAAAAGCCCATTTTCTGTCATGATTTTTTGTCATAGAAGTAGGAGCCCACCACATCTATGATGATACCGGGTTTTGTCACAATTATCTTCATAGAAGTGTCATATGTATGACAGAAAAAAAATTCGTTCGGCCCAAAATGTCATGGATGTGTCTTTTTTTTTGTAGTGACCGCCAGAGGCATTCATATAGAGTCATATCTTGTTCTAAGTATCGAGTTGTAATCTTGAGTTATAAGTAAATAAAAGGGTGATGATCTTCATTATTAGAGCATTGTCCTAGTGAGGAAAGGATGATGGAGACTATGATTCCCCCACAAGTCGGGATGAGACTTCGGACTTTATATATAAAAAAAGAAAGGCCAAATAAAAAAAGAGGAATGCCAAATAAAAAATGAGAGAAAAAGAGAGAAGGGACAATGCTACTATCCTTTTTTACCACACTTGTGCTTCAAAGTAGCACCATGATCTTCATGATAGAGAGTCTCCTATGTTGTCACTTTCATATGCTAGTGGTAATTTTTCATTATATAACTTGGCTTGTATATTCCAATGATGGGCTTCCTCAAATTGCCCTAGGTCTTCATGAGCAAGCGAGTTGGATGCACACCCAGTTAGTTTCTTTTGTTGAGCTTTCATACATTTATAGCTCTAGTGCATCCGTTGCATGGCAATCCCTACTCACTCACATTGATATCTATTAATGGTCATCTCCATAGCCCGTTGATACGCCTAGTTGATGTGAGACTATCTTCTCCATTTTTGTCTTCTCCACAACCACCATTCTATTCCACACATAGTGCTATGTCCATGGCTCACGCTCATGTATTGCATGAAAGTTGAAAAAGTTTGAGATTAATAAAGTATGAAACAATTACTTGGCTTGGCATCGGGGTTGTGCATGATTAAATACTTTGTGTGATGAAGATAGAGCAACAGCCAGACTATATGATTTTGTAGGGATAACTTTCTTTAGCCATGTTATTTTGAGAAGACACGATTGCTTTATTAGTATGCTTGAAGTATTATTATTTCTTATGTCAATATGAACTTTTATTTGAATCATTTGGATCTGAACATTCATGCCACAATAAAGAAAACTACATTGAGAATTATGCTACGTAGCACTCCACATCAAAAATTCTGCTTTTATCATTTACCTACTCGAGGACGAGCAGGAATTAAGCTTGGAGATGCTTGATACGGCTCCAACGTATCTATAATTTTTGATTGTTCCATGCTATTATATTATCTGTTTTGGATGTTTATGGGCTTTACTTTACACTTTTATATCATTTTTGGGACTAACCTACTAACCAGAGACCCAACCCGAATTGCTATTTTTTTTACCTATTTCAGTGTTTCGAAGAAAAGGAATATCAAACGGAGTCCAAACTAGATGAAACCATCGGGAGCGATCTTTTTGGACTGATCCAGGGGACTTGGAGTTGACGTTAAGCAACAGAGGAGGCGGCCACGAGGGTGCCCCCCGCGCCCCCACTCTCGTGGGCCCCTCGAGCGTCCACCGACCTACTTCTTCCTCCTATATATACCCGCGTACCGTGAGAACATCAGAACAGACTATGAAAACCTAATTCCACCGCCACAACCTTCTGTATCCGCGAGATCCCATCTTGGAGCCTTCGTCGGTGCTTCGCCTGAGGGGGAATCAACCTCGAAGGGCCTCTACATCATCTCCAATGCCTCTCCGATGAGTTGTGAGTAGTTTACCATAGACCTTCAGGTCCATCGTTATTAGCTAGATGGCTTCTTCTCTCTCTTTGATTCTCAATACAAAGTTCTCCTCGATCTTCTTGGAGATCTATTCGATGCAACTCTTTTTGCGGTGTGTTTGTCGAGATCCGATGAATTGTGGGTTTATGATCAAGTTTATCTATGATAAATATTTGAATCTCCTCTGAATTCTTTTATGTGTGATTAAGTTATCTTTGCAAGTCTCTTCGAATTATTACTTTGGTTTGGCCTACTAGATTGATCTTTCTTGTAATTGGAGAAGTGCTTAGCTTTCAGTTCAATCTTGCGATGTCCTTTCCCAGTGACAGCAGGGGCAGCAAGGCACGTATTGTATTGTTGCCATCGAGGATAAAAAGATGGGGTTTATATCATATTGCATGAGTTTATCCCTCTACATCATGTCATATTTCTTAATGTGTTGCTCTGCTTTATGAACTTAATACTATAGATGCAGGCAGGAGTCAGTCAATGTGTGGAGTAATAGTAGTAGATGCAGGCAGGAGTCGGTCTACTTGTCACAGACGTGATGCCTATATACATGATCATGCCTAGATAATCTCATAACTATGCGCTTTTCTATCAATTGCTCGACGGTAATTTGTTCGCCCACCGTAATACTTATGCTATCTTGAGTGAAGCCACTAGTGAAACCTATGGCCCTTGGGTCTATCTTTTATCATACAAGTTTTCCATCTACTTATATTTGTATCTTTACTTTTCCAATCTATATCATAAAAATACCAAAAATATTTATCTTATCATATTATCTCTATCAGATCTCACTTCCGCAAGTGGCCGTGAAGGGATTGACAACCCGTTTATTGCGTTGGTTGTGAGGTTCTTGTTTGTTTGTGTAGGTGCGTGGGACTTTTGGGGAGCCTCCTACTGGATTGATACCTTGGTTCTCAAAAACTGAGGGAAATACTTACGCTACTATTGCTGCATCACCCTTTCCTCTTCAAGGAAAACCAACACAAGCTCAAGACGTAGCAGCCACTTGTTGTTCTTCTTCAGTACGAGGATCGGGTTGGCAAGCCATTCTGGAAAGTACACTTCCATAATGAAGCCGGCTGCTAGGAGCCGAGCTATGTCTTCACCAACCATTCTTCTCTTCTCTTCTGACAGTCGGCGGAGGGGTTTCTTGACTGGCTTTGCATCTTCTCTGACATGTAGCTTGTGCTCGGCGAAATCCGTTGGAACATACGGCATGTCCTTGGGGTACCATGCAAAGATATCCCGATTCTCACAGAGGAAATCGATGAGCTCGCTTTCCTATTTGCTGTCAAGGGTGGTTCCTACAAGAGCGAACCTCTCCGGGTGGTCCGGATCCAAAGGTATCTTCTTGGTTTCTTTGGTCGGCTGGAAAGAACTCTAGGTCTCCGATTCCTTGGGGCTGGTGACAGGTCTGGCTGCTTGCCGGCCATGGCCACAACCCGGTCAAGGAGCTTCTTCTTTGCGGCAATCACAAGGAACTCGGCCAGCCGGCTGCTAGCTGCGGCGCAGGTGACCAACTTCTTGTATTCTCCAACTATGGTGATGATGCCCTTGGTTCATGGCATCTTCATCTTGAGGTATGCGTAATGAGGCACTGCCATGAACTTGGCCAGAGCAGGTCGGCCAAGCAATGCATGACAAGGACTCTCCAGGTCCACTACCTCAAACCAAATTTCTTCGCGGTGGAGGTGATCTTTGTCTTTGAAGAGGACATCTATCTTGACCTTGTCGATTGGAGAGCAGGAAAGGCCTGGCACAATGCCATGGAAAACAGTCCGGCTGGGATGGAGTTGCTTCGCCTTGATGTTCAGCTTCTCCATGGTATTGCGATAAAGGATGTTGATGATGCCACCGCTGTCTATCAGGACTTGGGAGAAGCGAGCAGCTCGCCTCTATGGTGCGAAGGTGGCATCCAACACCAGGGCATAGGAACCCGGAGAAGGCATCACTTCCGGGTGGTCGTCTCGGTTCCAACTGATGGGCTTCTCGGACCAGTGCATGAACTCTGGGACTTTAGAGACGACAGCATTGACCTCTTGGTGCTGCTGGCGCCGGCTGCACCTATCATCGGCCTGGCTTGTCAAGACAATGTAGGCTCCATGTTCTTCGAGGAATTCATCTTGGATGGCTCCGACTGCTAGACGGGCCGCCGGATGCTGCGGAGGCGGAGGCAGTTGGCCAGCAGGCGGAGGAGGCAGCAGCCCTTCTCCCTTGGAGATTCGGGTGAGCTAGTGGCACTTCCGGGTGGTGTGATTGGATGGCTTCGTGCCATTGTGGAACTTGTAGGGTGCATCAAGGGTTTGCTCATAGGAGAAGGTTGGCTGCCAAGCCGGCTTGCCGCCTTTCTGACGCTTTGGTATGGGATGCCCCTCTAGCTGCTGATCTTTGACTGTTGCCACCTGCCGGCTGGTGGAAGCCGTCATCGGGGCCTTGTGCTTGTTGTCATTCTGTTGCGGGCGGCGATTGGTGTCACCAACCGACATTCTGTGAGCCGTAGGGAGCACCTTCCCGGAGGCGTCCACCTGAAGCTCTGACTTCATAGAGGAGTCGGAAGTGGCATACTTGTCTGCTATGATCAGCAGCTCATCGAGTGTAGCCGGATCGTTGCGGAGGAGTCGGTGCTTGAGTAGGGTGCCTTCTCTGCACCCGGCGGTGAAGTACTCTATGGCTTGCACCTCATGCACCCCTTCGCAGGAGTTGCGGAGCTCTACCCACCGCGTTAGGTAGTCGTGAGTGGATTCGGCGGGGCCTTGGACACACAGAGAGAGCTGGCGAGGCTTGGGCGGCCGCTTGTAAGTGCTGGTGAAGTTGCAGATGAAGATTTTGGTGAAATCTACCCAGCTGTTGATGTTGTAGGGCTTGAGGTTGTTCAGCCAAGTGCGCGATGTACCCTGAAGCTTGAGGGGGACGCACTTCACAGTAACGCGCTTGTTGTCGTTTGCTATGTTGACCGCGGTGGAGTAGTCGACCAGCCGGTCTTCCGGCTTCACGGAGCCGTTGTACTTGGGCGTGTCTCTTGGGAGCGAGAACCCTTTGGGGAAGGGCTCGTCGTGAATGCGGGGGCCAAAACAAGGCGAACCAATCTCATCTTCTTCTTCTAGCACCAGGGATAGCGTCAGGCGGTCGATCCGATGGCGGGCATCGTTTTCCCCAATTCCTTCACGGCGGCCCAGCCGGCCGCTGAGCGTCGGGTGCTCAACAGGCGCCGGGGAGGCATACCTCTCCCTGCGAGGCGGAGGGGGAGGCGGACAGTCATCCTGCCGCTCCACAGCTCGTGGGTCGTCGTCTTGGTCACGCTCGATGGTGAGGCACGTCCGATCGCGACTAGCAGCCAGCTCTCTGTCTCTTCGGTCGCGGGAGCCGGCTGCTGTTAGCGTCCAGGAGTTCGCGCCTTATGCTCGGCGGGGGGAGGGGATTCTCGGCGCGCGCGCCGGCTTCTTGCTGCACGGCAGCCGCATCGATGAGCTGCTGGACGTGCTCTGACATGCAGCATCGCTCGTCACCCTCCAGGTGTTCTAGCTCATCTGCTGCCGCTTGGGCAGCACGCAGATTCTCAATGGGCATGGCGTAGACTGGCCGGACGGCTCCCAGCATGCTGGCGATGGTCGCGCCGCGCTGTTTGACAATGCACATGCGGCTAGGCTCGCCCGCAGCCGGCGTGCCACAGACGGCGTGATCCATCTCGCGCTGATAGGCCTCGGTGAGGCATCTCATAGTGGCTAATTTCTTGCCGCTCTTGATGAGCGCGACGCGGTGGGCTTCCAGCGTCTCGACGCTGGCGTCGCCTGCGATGGGTACAGACAGGTCCCGCATCATTGCCTGCAGGGGTCTTGGGCGTCCGCGCCGGAAGCTCCGCCATGGCTGATGACGAGCACATCGGTAACGGTGCCGCCGCCGCTGTCCGCACGAGGGAGCGGGTTGTCGATGACCACCATGTTGGTGGGGAAGGCATCAAGGGATGCCATGTCGGAGTCGACAAGCATCGGGTCGGTGGAGCCGATCGACTCCAAGTTAGAGGCAGGCTCATTGGCGATGTCGAGATTGCCAAGGAGGTCGATGAGGCAGCTCTCGGAGCTGGTTGTACCCCGCTTGGCGCGGGCTCGTCGGAGAGGCGAATCTCGCCGATGAGATCAGCGAGGCAGGTCACCACGCAGGCGACTTCCACGCCATGCAGAGCATCGGTGCAAACGCCATCGAGCGTGCCGGGCTGGCTGCGCTCGCCGTGGAGGAACAGGGTTCCCGTCCAGAACAGATCTCCGGACGACGGTGCACCTAGCCCCACGGTGGGCACCAAATGTTGGGTGGTTGGTGTGACATATGCCAAAGGATGACTAACCATGGTGGGAGCTAGTAAGACGTCGCCGGTGCCCGGAAACGGGATAAGGCGTAAACATGCACGCCGACGCATCTTACCCAGGTTCGGGGCTCTCCTAGGAGATAACACCCCTAGTCCTGCTCTGCGGGGTCTCCGCATGATCATTAGATCAACAAGTAGCTACAAGATTGCTCCTTGAGCTGTTTGGCTAGAGGAGGAAGAAGGGCAAGGCTAGCTCTGCTCCTCTCTCTGCATGTGTCTATTGACTAAGAGGCTGAACCCTATGCATGGATGCCCTAGGGGGTTTATATAGGCCTACCTGCCAGGGGTACAATGGTAATCTGGCCAGGTGTAGGCCCTGGCCGTCAGTGTCAATGGTCGCCGGCTTCTTCGCCGGCTGCTGGGGCCCGCCGCCTAGTGGGTCCCACCGGTTGCCAGGCTCTCGGCCGACAGGTAGGGCCCACCGCTTGTGGGTCCTGTCGGCTGCTCATCACTGTAGCCCTGCCTCTGATGACGAGTGCATGGTCAGGGGGGGCGTGGCTACAGTATCGCCGCCTGGCGGGCGTTCACTATAGCCACACCCCATCTAATCTGGTTAATGGCGCACAAACTTCAAGGGAAGGGGAGGGCCGGCTGCTGGGAGTCGGCCTCCCTCTTTGCCGCCTGATCTGGGCTTGCCGCCTTCCGGTATCTCACGGACAGGTAGGGCCCGCCGCCTGCGGGCCGTACCGACAGCCCATCGTGGGAGTATGGCTGCCTCTGCCACGGGTGATGTCATGGGCTGCGTGACGACAGTGCCACGCCGGGCTAGGGATAGCCGTCCGGTACGCTGCACTGTGGCCATGTCCACCCCGGGATTTGGGGGTGGTAGGCTGTACTGTAGCCACGCCCCGTCTCGTCGCCGTTATGTGGGTGCAAACTTTGGGGGCGCATGAGTGGGCTGCCGGCTAGGAGTCAGCCGCTTTGGTGGCCACCTGTCACGAGTCGGCCGCTCTGGTGGCCGAGAGCTTGGAGTCGTCCCGTGTTGGGGCCGCTCTTTGGGCCCTGCCGTCTTCCTGCAGCCGGTCGTTTGGACCGGCCAGCCATGATAAGGCGGCCTTTTGTCTTTGATGCTTGAGGGGCGTAGCCGGCCCGATGTCTTGGAATATCATGGGGAGGAGATAAGGCTACCCGTGGTCATTTACTCCGACAAATGGGGCATTATATTAATTCACTTGATATATGTTTTGGTACTCAACTCACGGCTTCCCGAGGTGACATTGGGGGTAATCTATGGTGTTCATGCATGTTTTCGTCGTAACTTCTCCGGTAGAAATTTTGGGGCACTCTTTGAGGTTCTTTGTGTTGGATTGAGTATTATGAATCTTAAATTGTTTGATGCGTATCATATAATTAACTCATGGATAGTTGTGGTGACATTGGAGTATCTAGGTGACATTAGAGTTGCTTGATGCGTATCATATGTTGTTATTTTAGTACGAACTCTTGGATAGACCGAACAAAAAGAATAACTTTGCGTTATCTTAGTACGAACTCTTGAATAGATCGAACGGAAAGGATAACTTTAAGGTGGTTTCGTACCCTACAAACAATTTCTTCTTATGTTCTCCGCTAGATAAGAACTTTGGTGTGATTCTTCATCCCACGTCGAGGGATGGTTATATGATCCAATTAGATTAGCATTGTTGAGAGATTGCACTAACGAAACTACGGACCCTATGACTCATTTTCAAGCATTGCAATACCGTTTGTGCTCACTTTTGTTACTTCCTACCTTGCTATTTTTTATTGTTCCTATTACAAAAATCAATATCTACTATCATTACTACACTTGTATCACCATCTCTTTTGCCGAACTAGTGCACCTATACAATTTCCCATTGTATTTGGTGTGTTGGGACATAAGAGAATCTTTGTTATTTGCTTGCAGGGTTGTTTGAGAGAGACCATCTTCATCCTACGCCTCCCACGGATTGATAAATCTTAGATCGTCCACTTGAGGGAAAATTGCTACTATTCTACAAAACTCTACGCTTGAAGGCCCAACACGAGTCTATAAGAATAAAGTTGCATAGTAGACATCACATAACAATACTCTCCAAAATGAACTTACTAGTAATAAAAGCAGTGTGACTTTGAGAAACAATTCTGTCACAAAGAGGGAATCTCTAATTCTCATAGCCTTAGTAAATACAAAGTCAACACCAATGATTAAATAGAATTTATGGCTACACAAACCGTTGAAGAGAAGCAGCCACCCTTTAAAGACTGCGTAATAGCTCACTGATCGAGCGCCCTTGCGCTGAAGATGAACGGGGCTAAGCGATTTGCCGAAGCTGTGGGATGTCAAAATGCATCTGTAGGGGAGCGTTCCGCCTTAGAGGGAAGCAACCGCGAAAGCGGGGGCCTTTTCTACTTTTTCTTTTCTATATCTCTAACCCATGAGCTTTCTTAATCTTATACTTTCTTAATCTTATACAATTTCTGCCGCTACCTTATCCTATTTCCATACTTCTGTCGCTCCATCCCCGTATGGGTGGAGACCCGTCGCTGTCTTGGCTGTGATACCGGAGGCTCTAGGGAAGTCGGAGGAGAGAGCACTCATCTTGGGGTGGGCTTACTACTTATATGCTTGAAGGGAGATAGTGCATCAAGTTATTCGCAAGGGCCAACTTGATCCTCTTCCCCAGCGATCCCAGATGAGGGGAGCCTAGGAGAGCCGTCGACTCCAACTATCGTCCATGTACGATCCATACTAGACTCGGACGAATTTTCGACGTTCTTGGGGAGCCTGTTGACAATTTCGGTCCTGTCGATAGTAGTGCAACGTTCCCTATTCATAGATATGCACCTGCCTTTATAGAGTTAGATACGAAATTATCCATCTATGAAATAGGTATTAAGGTCCTTGATCTTTTAGCTCCTTATCGACGTGGAGGAAAAATAGGACTATTTGGGGTGGGTGGAGTAGGTAAAACAGTTTAAACAACACAGTTACTCGGACTAATAGGTCTGGAATTCTTCATATCGTTAGCATTAGGCACTTTAGGGATAAGAGTAATAATAAGAAAGTTCAAACGAAATACATCAAGGTTAACATTTTCAAAATCTCTTACTAGTCATGTAAAGTCATTTTATCCAGAGATCCCAGGAGGTTTGATAGAAAATAAATGGAAGTCCATCAGGTCCAGGGGAACCACCATCGTATGAGCTCATAATAGCAGCTTTTATCTCTTCCTCGAAAAAAGATCTTTCCAGAGTAGCATTTTCTTCTGCAGTAACTAACTCATTTTCAGACCAAAAATCAGTTTCTAGGTGAATATCAGGTTTTGGTTCAAAAGAAAACTGATTTTTGCAAAAAGAAGAAGTACCTACTTCCAACATATCAGAAGTGTAAGTAACAGGGCCATCAGGTCCATTTAGCTTGGTCAGATGATTCTTACGATGTATACTAGATCGTTGATGGCGCGCGTTGCTGCACCCGTCTATTTTTTCTCTTAATTATTATAAGAATATAAAGTAAACTGTATATATTTGTTGGGAATGCTTTGAAGTATCGTGCTTACTTATATTGTAGCTTGTGCTTGTTTCCTTCATTTAAAAAATAATGGTATGTAATTGAAGAAGAATCTGATAGGTTACCAAGTAGTGTGTTGAGCTTTTTCTTTCTTTCTTATGAGGTCAATATACTTGGTTTGAGCTTGGCTTTCAAATGTATATGCTTTGAATTATGATGGTTTATACATGTCTTGTGATAGATCGTGGCCTCTTTTGGCTTAGGAGGTCTAAGTGTAGTGTTCCGAATTAGGACAAGTACTGAAAGATCTAAAAAACAGCGTGTGCGATTACAAATTTGCCTTCAAGTAATTATACAAACTACATGAAAGATGTGAGTAAATAAGTGTAACAAATGAGTTTTCCATGGTAACTACATGAAGAATGACATCGACAATAAAAAGAAAAATATAATTTAGTAGTGGCAGTACTTAATTGCCTTACAAATCTAATTAGCCGAAGCATTCTATTAAGCATAGTGATTTTTTCCTAACAAGGGCTTTTTTTTAGAACGAAGGCTCGCGAAGAGCCCGGCTTTGAATTAACAAAGCTATCAACCGGCCAGGATTACAAACTCTGGAGAACAACCTCAACACAAACCAGAAAAAAGAAAACACGGCAAGATACAATGGTGCCGGGAGCAGCTCACATGCCAGACATACAACAAACTGAAAAAAATCTACATGAAGCACCAAGCTTGAAGATGACAAGGCCTCTTGCATGCGCGAAGCCTAGGAGAAGGGGGATGCCGGCGAAGGAGAGGAAGATAAATGACCGAGAGAGGCAGCCATTGCCACAACACCTGGGACCAGCCGGGAAACACCACCATCCAGATCCATCGTCGATAGAGGCCCCTGCCTCCTCGCCTGGCTCGAAAGGCGCCGAACCGTCGACAATGAACACGTTCACCCTAGAACCTGGATGAGTGGCACCGATGGCATCCACATTGTTGGGACTAGGCAGACGCGACCTGTCGTCGACTACTCACCTAGAGCATAGCATCACCGAAAACCAAAGACTCAGGCAATTCAAGAGGAGAGCTGCCAGGATGAACTACGGAGCAGCAGCCAGGGACATAGCCTGAACCAGGGGGACACTACCACCGCTGGAGTTTACTGCTGCCGCCGACACCCACCACACACATCACAGCGAAGACCAAATTCCCACCTTGCTCCCAAAGCAGTGCCTTCAAGAAGGATACGGCGCCAAGGGCGTCGCCGCCGCCCAACAGCATTGGGGTTTTCACCCGGGAGTACAAGGGGGAGGGGGTGGGGAAGGTATACCTGACCAGCGCCTCCAAGAAGGTGCGCGGCGCCCGCGGGCGTCGCCGCCGTCACGGCCAAAGGACGGCTAGGGATTTCTCCTGGCAATCTTCCGGTCCCCACTCCCACCCAGCGAAGAACCAGCGTCCAAGACGGAGCCGACCAGATCTGGGGGGAGGACTTGCGAATCCGCCGTAGAGGGTGGTAGGCGGCCAGATCTGAAGCCGCGGAGCCGAAGCCGCCGCCGCCACGCCCTGGCTCGCATCCACCGGGTACCTCACCGTCCACACGGCCGAGGGGCACCGGCCCGCACCTGCGCCACCATGCGCCGAGGATCCGGTGGCGCCAATCCAGCCGGGGCCACCGCCCAGGGTCCCGAGGCCCCCCACGAGAGATGCAGGGCAGCAGGAGAGCCCCGCCGCCACCTTCATCAGCAGCGCCCCGGGCGAAGTCGGCGGCTGCCTCAGGCGGCGGCGAGGAGAGGGTTGGAGGGGGAGGAGACGGTGGCAGCGGGCTAGGTTTTCGGCCCTCGAGTCGCCCACGCGAGGGAGAGACGGTGTCCTGGTTGGTTGCTGCATTTTAGTTCAGCAGGCAGGAGGCTAGCAGCCCTCCTAACCAGGACTTGTTGCTGGTATCAATTGATACGTTCATCCTGTGTAAATGTATCACAAGGAAAATAACTTGAGGCACAATAATCATCATTAAGCTCATTATACATACTACTATTGGATTAACACTTGGTTCATCCCCATCCTAAAACTCTTTAGATTCATAACCGACTGTTTGGAGCATTGCACTCCCTTTCCTAATGTTTTAGAAGCTCCAACTCCGTGTACCAGATATAAGGGCCCATCTCCATGACTGGTCCTTCTTGTAAGGAAGAACTTAGCTGATTCTTGCAACGCGCTCCACCCTCTGTTAAGCATCACAACTCCTCGCCGCACTGTGTTTACTAAGTTCCATACGAATTTTTGCACGGGTATACGAAATCTTCCAACATCTAATTCGATTCCATTGTGTACCATGGCTCAAAAATTACTACCATGCTTTCAGTGTGCAGATTGGAGTGGAAGTGGCATAAAAGCTCATGCAAAGAAAATCATGTCCCGGACATTTGCATAGCCCGGCTTCAAACTTGTCACATGCAGCGAGATTTTTATGCAAATTCCAAATGATATTTAGTTTATCAAACATAATGATATTTAGTTCGACGTTTCAGGCCTGAAGAAAACCTGAAACATGTGCAATTCTTATCCTCCCAATCTTTGCAGAACCAACAAACATGAGGAATAAGAACTGAACAAATGAAGGCCTCTATTTAGTATGCAGCACATAAATACTTTATGCCCAATGTACAGAAAACAAAATTATATCGAGTAAATGTAACAGAAGAGAAAAATAAGAGATATATGCAGAAACAGGAACCACACATAACCTCGCAAACACAACACCTCGTTGCCCAGACAAATTCTAGACGTACTTCTTAGGTGGACTGCTCTAAGAAGGTGGATGAAGCAGTAGGAGGGCAAAGACCCGGGGTGGGGGCGTGAAATAGAGTTGTATGTAATACCTTTAGAATTGCATCCCCTCTGGATATATGCCTTGGGGTGTCTGATCTGGTGGCGGTAGGGCTCGTGGTGGCCGGAGAAGACCTGCAGCCTGTCATGATGCTATAACTGAATCAAACGCCATTGGCAGCATGGAGCTATGTCAGAAGTGTAGCGGCCCTCTTGGATGTTAGTGCGGTAGGATGATGGTGAGTAGTGGTGGGCGCCGCCGTCAAGCTCAAGGTCGGGGGATGTGGGAGGGGTGCCCCTGGGAGTGCTGAATAATGGAGGTTGGGAGCAGGCCGGCGAGTGGCAGGCCTCCATCGGCATTAATGGATTTTTAGCAACGGCAACATTACTCCTCGCTTGAATACCGGTAGACGTACTCCAATCGCCCACCATGCCGCATCGCTGCCGAGCTGCCCCTTCAATGCCTGCCTGAACAAGGCTGCGGCACTACAAATTAACCACATGGAATAAAATGCAGAAGTGAAGCAAATTGGCACAGGTCTACGATCAGGGCATGGTAAATCTAGACGAAGATAGGAATTCACAATGGATTAACTGGATATAAAGGAGTAGCATGTTTTCCTTGTCCCTGGCGTACAATTTTTCTGGTAGTTCTTCATGTTTTACAGTGCCTTTTATTTTCACATTGAAAATTTCCATGTGTCATTTTTACTATTTCTTTTAAAAGTTGTACCAGAAATTAAGAATTGAGATTGAGGAAATTATATAAAGCAAGTAAAACCAGCGTAAAAAGGCCTTAACTGGCAGAAGATGCATATAATATTACCTCAACTTCTCAGATAACTAAACTATACGGCTTCTTAGTGGATATCTCTTTTCCTTGTCCCAATTTCAGTCCAGTTGCTGCACACTGTATTAGAGGAATGTTATTGGAGTTTGTAATTAATCAAACGGGAGACTTCATGTGAGATTGCTTTGTCTAAAGTAAAGCTACAAACAAATTATCCCCTAATGTAAGCGGACACTTCTGATCTTAGAAAAGGGAAATCTTACCAAGTAAATTATTTAAGTAAGTACACATCAGAGATGGAATATCAAGAAAACATACTGACCATAATGCATAGATAGTACCATGATGCAAATTGATATCCTGTACCATGAATAAACCAAGGTTTCAATCTTTTGAGTATGTGACTTTGCCCAACCTACAAAATTCAGCAGTACGTGTATATAGCAATCAGATGAATATTAGGTGGAGAACATAATCTTCCGTCCTAAGAGTATATTGATGAATCATGGATTTAATATCCGAGCCTTTAGGCTATTTTATTTTTCTTATCAACACAATAACCAGATGGAGGAATCTGGGGACATTCCGATGCGGTGGTGTGACGAACTGACGACCTGCTCGCATACAAGATTGGTTTTTTGCCTTGGTCATGACGCATGATAGGAGAACGCGCGCCACCGTGATGACGAAGGGGCACACGCTGTTGTGATCCTGATCCGCAGTGTTGTTCGCCGGCGCAGAGAGAGAGAGGGAGGGGCGAGAGAGCTCACCTGGAGCCTGGAGCCTGGAGGGGGGCATTTCGCCGCCACCGCCGCCAAGCGCGGTTAGGGATGGGGAGGTGAGAAAGAGAGAGGTAGAACTCGTCGAAACGAAGGGGTGGTTTGTGTTCCACCACGTGAGGTCTAAATGGGCTTCAAGGCAGAGCCAGGCCCATTTAACCAAATGCCTTCAGTTTTGTTGCGGGAGCAGCTGCCCATTGCAGCGCTAAGACTTTGATCAAACGGCCAAAAATGTTTAGAAGTGCAAATCCGACGGTCAAAAGCACTAATGGTCTGAGAGGGCTGGAATAATGCTCAGTTTTAATGTATCTAAATAGTTAGCAAGAGCGTGAAAATAAGCATTATTGCGGTTTCCCTCTAAGATTTTTCTATCTCTGGATCTTTGTCATAAGGCAGTTTCCTCTTTCATCCAGATCTCACCCAGTTCAATGTTAATAATATTTATCCTCTCATAGTCAGAGGCTGACAGAGGGTTAGTTTCAGATAGGACATCCAAAATATCAAACTCACTGAGGGATTTTGGTTGTCTATCGTTGTGTACTATTCAAAGTATAGTGGCCTTGAAAACAATCGACATACAATATATAGTTTCACAGACAAGTCACATACTAGTTGATACATATCAGTGATAAGGATCATGGACAATATAAATAAAATAATGATTGCCTCTAAGACATATATTTCCAACACATACAAGGAAGATATGTGTACATACACACCAGCAAATTATGCATGAAAAACTACTTATACTTGCTTGCAAGGCAAACATCCGTCGTTGACGATGTTTGGCCGTGATGCTCTCATCGTCCTGAGGCGCTGGAAACGAACTCTGTGCCATAGGTTCAGCCGGAGGCACAACTTATCAAGCATCCAGTCAGGCACAACATGGCAGATGCACCACTCGAGCCGGTGACCCAGGTTAGGCATGCAGAGCGGGCCATGCCCGATCCAACACACCGCCGCTCTGGCATACTCGTCCGATGTCGGCATGATTAGCCGGGACAAGAGGCTCCGTCGCTTGCGGGATGCTGCCACCCCCAGGGTCATGTTGGTCTCCACGAACAACGGCACCTGTAATTGCATGACACATGCCATGGTATTAATTTTGATCCACTCAACGATGATTGTGTTGTGTCTAAATTGATCCATCGCGGCATACTTAGCAAGCTTTTATAGATTCTAATAGCAGATAAATGTTTGTAGATTTTAATTCGAATTGCTATTTTATCTACATAAAGTGCTTGTATTTTGGATTAACTTGTTCATATGCGACTCGAGCGTATTACTTGGTTTCAACAAGACTCTTACATAGGAATGGACACGTATTACACTTTTGAAACATTCAATTGTAATGATAGATTCGGGCGGATGGTTGTAAGGAATACGTAGAAACAAACATGAATTGCCCGTATGCATTTTCATTCTAATATTATAGTAGGCCCCACGTACGTACCTGACATTGTACATCGATTCCTCTGCCCCTGTACTCAACGTGAAGGCTCCTGGACAACTGAGCAACGTACCTGAAATGTACTTCCATTGAACTCAGAAAATGTCCTGGTATATCACAGATATACTCCCTCCATTCATAAATATTTGTCTTTCTAGAAGTTTCAACGAGTGACTACATACAAAACAAAATGAGTGAATCTACACTCTAAAATATGTCTATATATATCCGTATATGGTAGTCTATTTGAAATCTCTAAACGGACAAATTTAGGAACAGAGGGAGTATCAAATAAAAAGGACATAAGAGTTGTACTAGGTGGTACTCCCTCCGTTCCTAAATATTTGTCTTTCTAGAGATTTCAACAAGTGACTATATACGGAGCAAAATGCGTGAATCTACACTCTAAAATATGTCTATATACATCCGTATGTGGTAGTCCATTTGAAATCCTAAAAAGACAAATATTTAGGAACGGAGGGAGTAGTATCTATGTACCGTTTGGACGCGGCGTAGATGGAAAAGAGCGGGAACGACGGGATGGTCAGGGTGGTTCCGGAGCCGATGTTGACGATGGCACCCCTGCCCCGCTCCAACATCCCCGGCAGCACCGCCGCCGTCACCTCAGTCAACGCCCACAGGTTCACCCGGATCATCCTCACCCAGGCCTCAACGTCCGCCTCGTGCAGATACACCGCGCAGGGCTTCGCTAGGCCAGCGTTGTTCACCAGCACCCCGATGTCGAGCCCCGCCACCGCACGCCGGAGCAGCCGCATGGTCTCATCACCTGCCAAATATATACGATCAGTAAATATAACTAGCATGCAGCTCGTGTCTTGTACGTTCATCACCTTAACCTTCCCGAAATTTCATGCATTTTGAGTCAGCGGAACATTTAAATTTAACTTAAAATATTTCGGTACATTTGAACTTGTCGACTACAAAACCTACTAAATCCTTGATATAATCGAGGATGTTGCCTGCCAGGGTGTTTAGCCTTCTGTTTTCCTAGCTACTAGTGCTAGGGGTCAGTATTTTTTGTTCAATTTCACTTTTATTAAGATGGCTACAGTGGACTAACCACTAGGACAGAGCTGGCTCTGGGAAATACTTGTGGTGTCCATTAGATTGAACTTAAATTTATTCAAATTGTAATGAAATCTGTTCAGTTTGTTTAAAATAATTTTCCAAGTTTCGGAAATTTCATTGGATTCGTCAGTCAGCAAAATTTTAGCCGAAAGAAAACAAATTCCGTAGCCTCAACCCTTAATTACCTCGAGGCGTGGCGATGAGGGCGAGGTCGACCACGACGGTCTTGGTTTGCACGGCGTAGGTGCAAGAGATGGTGTCGGAGATGTCCTGGAGCTTGGCAGGGTCGCGGCCGACGAGGACGAGGTGGAGGCCGCGTCGGGCGAGGTCGAGGGCGACCGAGCGGCCCATGCCGGACGTGGGGCCGGTTACCACGGCCCAGGCGCCGTAGCGGTGGCAGAGGTCAGTGGGGCGGCGCAGCAGCAAGACCAGGTGGGAGAGGATGCGGAAGGCGACGGCGGCGACGTGCAGAGCGCCAAGGATGGCGAGCGAGACGAACCATGCCGGCTCCTGCTGCTGCCGGAAGAGGAGAGCCCCCATCTTCACTCTCTTTTTTCTCTTGCAGGCTGATAAAACATCTAATACTACGACCGATCCATGTCTTCTGTATTAAACATCTCAGTGCACTAGTAGGTCGATCCGGACTTAATGGAAACTACTGTACATCTCAGTGAAGTAGGAGATCGTACCGCGTGATCGATCTGTATCAATCAATGGAAACTACAGTACAGTACAATCAATGGAGAAGGACACAAGGAATAATCAACACTGTATCAGTTAATGGAAGCTACAGTACAGTATAATCAATGGAGGAGGACACAGGGAATAATCAACACTGTAGCAACGTGAGCTGTGCAAGTGGAAGCATGGTGCTCAGTGTGGTCTGTGCGCCACACAAAAGGAGTCTCATCTTCTTTCTCCACCGTGTTCCAGGCTGACTATGGCCAACACTTGAAGATGTTTACAGTGGGAGTAAGGGGTTGTTTGGTTTGAGACTAAGTTTGCCAAAGCTTGCCACACCTAAGGTTAGGCAAATGGCCAATTTAGGTGTGTGTTTGGTTCAAGCCACATCTTAGGCAAGCCAACTATGGTCCCACATCACATACACACAACAAGTGTAGTAAGATTCCCTTAGGCTTGCCAACTTGTGGCTCTCAGTTTGAAGAACTAATCTTAGGCAAATTTGACAACATTGTATGGCAAAGTGTGGCACTCCTAGGCCTAGAACCAAACAACCCCTAAATGCCTTCGACCTGGCCTCGCCCAACCCTACGTTAAGGTTTCTTTCTAGAGAGTCCTGGGGTCTGGCGAGTCGCTGGATCTCGATTAAGAAGGGGGACCTAGACCTACCTTTCTTCATCGTGAAGGCGCCGAGTAAGGCCAGGTGGAATATTCGTCTTCTAAACAGTGAAAATATTCTTGCGTCCATGGCTTGCTATCTCAAATACAGAACTACCATGTTTGCTGCAATTACCCATGTTGCAACTGCCGCCAATATTTTTGCTTCAGTTATCCATGTTGCAACTTGGTAACTTCGGAGCACCAAAAAAGTCACAGATATGTGTTAAAAAAATTCACCGATACACCTGACCAAGACAAATTTTCTAATCCAATAACAATGTGTGAATAGTACTCCCTCCATTTCACAATGTAGTGTGCCCACGCTACCCGAGATTCAAGTTTGACCGTAAATTTAACCAACAAGACCATCTGCGGCAGGAGCAAAAATTATTCACTGAAATCATATCGAAAATACGAATTCAGTGCTATAATTTTTTATCCCGCCGCAGTCGGTCTCGTTGGTTAAATTTACGGTCAAAATTGAATCTCGGAAAGCGCGGGCGCACTACATTGTGGAACAGAGGGAGTAGTGTAACTCACACATTAGGCAGTGATAACTTATAAGCTCATTTTTTTCCATAAGAACATTCTAAATGACAATTTTAAACTAGTAACTACTCTACCTATCCGAAAATATATAAGGCGTGTTTTTAGCACAGTGTTTGATGCACGACTTTGACTACTAATGTTTACTAAATGATATGTATTGAGAATTATAAATAGTATTGTTGCATTCGTGTTGCAAAATTATTCCACTTCCTATGTATTTATAGTTGCATATATTAAAAATACAAAGCATAGTTAAAATTAGAAGTCTTTAACAGCGAAAATCAATGGTGCCTTATAATTTGGGATGGATGCGAGTATTTATGAGTTTCGAAGCCGGTAACGTGTGACTCACACAATACTAGGTGATAATTTATGAGCTCGAAAAATGTCGCACAAACATTTCAAATGACATATAATTTTTGAAGCTAGAATTACAAATGATTAGCCCAGTAGAATTTCAACCCGCAAAAATTATGTCAGAAAGATCTAATTTTAAATATCCAGTCCCGATGGATCTAGTGGTGGAAAAATATCTTAAATCAGATTGGTCATTCAAGAGATAAAGTATTTTCAAATAGGAAAGAATCTTGAACTTTTTGTCCTCTATTGAATGCATGCAGTGTGATGCTCTTGTTTTTCCTATCTCACCCTAGATACACATAAGGATGCAATATGTGAAGGGTCCCCATCACAAAGTCTCTTGAACAAAGGAGATCGTTGGAGCACATTGATGTCATTGCAGGAACTTGGCGTGCCAAAAAAAGCATGCAAAATCCACAAGTCCTTCGAGCCACTGCTTCATGTATAATGGTGGCTTCTTTGACGTGGCCTTGGTATTGCCCACACAAACCTTTTGGGCAGTTCTTTCATTGCCGGTGCATGCAATTAACTGAACCTGACATACTTGGAAATCCTCTTGATGTTCCAATTGCCAACAGTTTTTCTGTGTCCTCCATAGTTGGCTCTCTTATGTACTCTGGTCCAAACACCTTCACCATAGTGCATGCATATTGCGCCGTCATGTTCAGGATTGTGGTCTCTCCCATCCTAATGTCAGCATCAATTGTATCTGCTGATTTACCATAAGTAGGCATTCTGCGAGCAGTTGTGCATTTCTATAGATGAGAGCAGGAAAGTTTTCCACAATAATCCTTCCTTGGCTTGAAGTTGTCATCAACCTTCTCCATGGCTTCCACTACCCGCAAGAATAAATTTCTGCTCGTTCGGTAGTATCGACGAAAGAAACTTTCAGGGAATGTTGGGTCCGCCATGAAGTAGTCCATGTACAAAACCCACACACTGGCAATCCTATCACGTGGAATAAATCTCCATCTTCTTGATGGACAAACCCTTGAAGTCGAGGATGTGCTCCTCTACCTTCCCCAACTCATCTTAGATGCTCATCATCATCATTTCAGCATCCTCATTGTTCGAATCCGACAAGACGATGAACTTGTTGAATATGAATTTTTCAAGGTCTAAGTTCCCACAACCATCATTCGGAGGCGAATCCATTGGTGAACTAGAAGTAATGACCAAAAGATTAAAAACCGGCTCAGAAATTTCATCAAACACATAAAAGCGCGTGGTGTATATATGGAGGAGTTGGACGTACTGGGGCGGTGTCCGGTGGCAGCGACCTTGACCGGTTGCAGCCTGGTTGGTGCCGGTGTGGGTTGGGGCGTCCGGTGGCGAAGCCCTGGGTTGCGGATGGTGGAGGAGCAAAGATGGCGGCGGAACTCCTGTGGCAGCCGTGCGAACGAGGACAAACAGAGAAGAGAATGGGGTTGGTCAGGCAAGAATGGAGGGGATGGATATGGCAAAGTGGGGCGCGCCCTAGCAGTCAGTCCGACATGGCCGTGGTGCTCCGGCACGTCCGAGCATCCCATATATGCCCCAGATATGGGCTGGATATGGGGTGTACCGGTAAATCCGAAATATGAGGATCCCGGTTGGGTAGAATTTGTACTTCTCGACAGTGACTAGGCCGCCCGTTGAGATATTCGGGGTGAATATGGGGTCCGATTGTAGATGCTCTAACCCCAGCTTCCAAGGGCGTAAAACCCCCACCCTGCACCTCCATCGTCAAGCCCGACCCCTCCTTGGCGGCGGACAGCGACATGGGGGCCTTCTTCTTCCTCCTCAATGATGTAGGCAAAGGCAACTTCTTCTTCCCCCAAATCCGTCCTTGCTGTGTTTCCTGCGGTAAAAAAGATCACCATTTTTCACTCCAATTCAACCTTATTGGATTCCCAGCAATAATTGAGGCTACGGGGTTAGATCTACTCTACTAGTAGTGTGAGAAAGGGCCAAGCTGCATTAGATGCCAACGTTGGGCATCTCCGCCCGCTGACTTCTGGATCGAAACATGTACCCCACCTCACCTTCTCCAAACCCCAGTTCTGGAGGGATCGCTCAAACCCTAGCCGTCGCTCCACCGGTGATCCTCCGCCACAGCCTGACGGGAACATCAGCATCGGCTTGCGACGAAAGATATGTTCCTCGCTAACGAGGTAACGGAATTCTCTCTCTCTCTCTCTCTCTCTCTCTCTCTCTCTCTCTCTCTCTCTCTCTGACCCCTTTTTACTCCTCATTCTTCTTTCGCAGCAAAAAGAAACCGGTTCTGGTTCGGTGGCTCTCTTGCTTGTGCTGATCATTCTACTTATCGAAGAACCGGTTAGTTCAGGTGTTTGGGGTTGCCTGCTTTTAGAAAGACTAGTCATTTGACGTGGCTGGTATCACAAGTTGCCAAGTACGTACACACCCAATTCCATCGTCCATTTCTTATCTCATACGCCCACTATGTACATCAGAAAAAATGCTTCATTTTTGAATTTTCTCTAAGCATGTGTTCAAAATTAAATTGTATATTTATGTTGGCAAACATGGCATGTCATATGTATGTGCTTTTCAAATGGCACTATAGTATTTGTCTCAATTGCTAACCACTGTAATTACCTCATTTGTGTATAGTCGCCAAATGGTTGTGTTTGCCTCATACTCCCTCTGTTCCAAAATAGATGACCCAGCTTTGTACTAAAGTTGGTACAAAGTTGGGTCATCTATTTTGGAACGGAGGGAGTAATAGGGAGCATTCTATGCATACCATTTTAGATTTGGAATATAAACAATACTGGATATCATCATTACATGTTTCTTCTGCATGGCCATTTTTGTTCCGTTCGGTCATGGTATCTATTTTTTGTGTATTACAATCACCTATGTCTAATAGATTCAATAAAGATGTGCTTGGCAACGCTCATTAAATATATTGCTGCTTGAAGGATAATGGCACTGAATTTGACTTTGTCCTTACTGCAATACTAAGACGGAACTTAAAGAAAAGAATAGAGAAGGTAGAAAGCACCGTTAGTGAAGTGAAGAAGTATTTACTCTTGCGCACAACAAGTAAGAGTGCATCGATTGATATTGCTAAAAGAACAGGAGCAGAATTAGAAATAGCAAGCGGAAGGTATTTGGTCGAGAGGTGTTGCGTGATATTATCATGGCAAAGCTCCACGAGACACCACTGAGCTCAGGTACTAGTCCATGCTACTCGGCGATTGACATATGTGGTGTTGTAGGGTCTGGGATGACTACCTTTGCACAGTATACTCGAGACTACATAGAGGAGGAATGCAAGGACGAGAAACTTTTCGACACCATCATGTGCATTCATCTGTCCGAGACGTTCAGTGTTGATGATATCTTTCATGAAATGCTGAAGGATATTTCCAATGATCGGCACCCCAACATGTCACATTGTGAGTTGAATAACAAGTTGCAGGAATCATTGAGTGGCAAGCGTTTCTTCGCGAGGAGCTAAATAACAAGGATTTATACTTTTCGATATTTATGCATTATGCACTGGACACTACAAGTGCTGGCGATGAAGAATTTATATGAGTTGTGAGGGTGATTGCAGAAAAGTTATACCAATCTCCTATTGCAGCGGTAGTAGGGCAGGACAACTTGGGAAAAAACCCAGATGTCAAGTTTGGAGAAATAGTGCAAACCATGGCATGTTGAATGACACCATGGTGTTAGATATAATTGTACGTATGTACGGTAGTATATAAACCGTATGTACCTTCTGGTAGAGCTAGTGTGTGCGTGTTGATGTAATCTGGTAGTTAGGCTGTTGGGATTCCTCCTTATCTCTTGTATAGTTTGCTTGAGGATCAATCCACGCCTAACTACCGTATCTTGTAAACCATCTGCTCTATATAAACATGCACGCGTCCCTGCCAGAGGCACATGCTTCATCCAATCTTTCATGGTATTCAGAGCCAACTTCCTCTCCAATATCCAACCCTAGTTATGGCTAGCTCCAGCTCCGCCGCCGCCGCTTTTGCTCTCATCCCCATTGCTGACAAGCTTCACCGGGGTAACTACCTGGTTTGTGATACGTCTCCAACGTATCTACTTTTCCAAACACTTTTGTCCTTGTTTCGGACTCTAACTTGCATGATTTGAATGAAACTAACCCGGACTGACATTGTTTTCAGCAGAACTGCCATGATGTTGTTTTATGTGTAGAAAAGAAAAGTTCTCGGAATGTCCTCAAAATCCACAGAGGCACTTTTTGGAATTAATAAGAATTATTGGGCGAAAGAAATACACCAGGGGCCCACACCCTGTCCACAGACAGGGGGCGCGCCCCCTATCTCGTGGGCCCCCTGGACCTCCACCGACCTCAACTCCAACTCCATATATTCACATTCGGGGAGAAAAAAAATCAGAGAGAAAGTTTCATCGTGTTTTACGACAAGGAGCCGCCGCCAAGCCCTAATCTCTCTCGGGAGGGCTGATCTAGAGTCCGTTCGGGGCTCCGGAGAGGGGGATTCATCGCCGTCGTCATCATCAACCATCCTCCATCACCAATCTCATGATTCATCGTAGGCTTGCTGGACGGTGATGGGTTGGATGAGATTTACCATGTAATCAAGTTAGTTTTGTTAGGGTTTGATCCCTAGTATCCACTATGTTCTGAGATTGATGTTGCTATGACTTTGCTATGCTTAATGTTTGTCACTAGGGCCCGAGTGCCATGATTTCAGATCTGAACCTATTATGTTTTCATGAATATATGTGTGTTCTTGATCCTATCTTGCAAGTCTATAGTCACCTATTATGTGTTATGATCCGACAACCCCGAAGTGACAATAATCGGGATACACTTCGGTGATGACCATAGTTTGAGGAGTTCATGTATTCACTATGTGCTAATGCTTTGTTCCGGTTCTCTATTAAAAGGAGGCCTTAATATCCCTTAGTTTCCACTAGGACCCCGCTGCCACGGGAGGGTAGGACAAAAGATGTCATGCAAGTTCTTTTCCATAAGCACGTATGACTATTTACGGAATACATGCCTACATTACATTGATGAACTGGAGCTAGTTCTGTGTCACCCTATGTTATAGCTATTACATGAGGAATCGCATCTGGCATAATTATCCATCACTGATCCATTGCCTACGAGCTTTTCACATATTGTTCTTCGCTTATTTACTTTTCCGTTGCTACTGTTACAACTACTACAAAAACCCAAAAACAATTATCTTTACTTTTGCCACCATTACCTTTATTATCATACCACTTTTGCTACTAAATACCTTGCTGCAGATACTAAGTTATCCAGGTGTGGTTGAATTGACAACTCAACTGCTAATACTCAAGAATATTCTTTGGCTCCCCTTGTGTCGAATCAATAAATTTGGGTTGAATACTTTACCCTCGAAAGTTGTTGCGATCCCCTACACTTGTGGGTTATCAAGACTAATTTCTGGCGCCATTGCCTGGGAGGATAGCTCTATTCTCTGAGTCACTTGGGATTTATATCTGTTGATCACTATGAAGAACTTGAAAGACGACAGAACCAAGATTTTGCCCTCAACTACGAGGGGAGGTAAGGAACTGCCATCTAGCTCTGCACTAAATTCTCCTTCTGTTATTAGTAAACTTGCGACACCTAAACCTGCTACTGCTATGAATTCTGATATGTCGCATGTTATTGATGATGCCACCTCTGCTATGCATGATGAAACTACTTCTGTGCGTGATACTACTTTGCCATTAGGTGAATTTCTTGATGAACAACTTGCTAGAGTTAGGGGGAATGAAATTATTGAAGATGCTATTATTGATGATAGTGATGATGAAAATTCTCCCAATGATTATGAATTGCCTGTTGTTCCTGAGGGTTATGTTATGAATGAAGAAGCTGCTAGAGCTATCTTTGCTTGCAATGTTAGATATGATCTTAAGAAATTATTAGCTAAATGGAAGCGGCAGTCTGTTAATGCTAGAATGAAACCTGACCCTGCTTTTGCTACTTCACCTATTTGTGTTACTGATAAGGGTTATGAATTCTCTGCTGATCCTGAGATTATTACTTTAGTTGAATCTGATCCTTTTTATGGCCTTGAATCTGAAACTGTTGTGGCACATCTTACCAAGTTAAATGATATAGCCACCTTGTTTACTAATGATGAGAAGTCTCTCTATTATTATATCCTTAAGATATTTCCGTTCTCATTAAAGGGTGATGCTAAGACTTGGTATAATTCTCTTGCTCCTGGTTGTGTGCGTAGTCCCCAGGATATGATTTATTACTTCTCTGCTAAATATTTCCCTGCTCATAAGAAACAAGCTGCCTTGCGGGAAATATATAATTTTGTGCAAATCAAAGAAGGGAGTCTCCCACAAGCTTGGGGGAGGCTTCTCCGGTTACTTAATGCTTTGCCCGATCACCCTCTTAAGAAAAATGAAATACTTGTTATCTTTTATAATGGACTAACCGATGCTTCCAAGGACTACTTGGATAGTTGTGTTGGTTGTGTTTTCAGGGAAAGAACAGTCGACGAAGCTGAAATATTATTGAATAATATGTTGACTAATGAAAATAATTGGACTCTTCCTGAGCCAATTCCTGAGGCAATTCCTGAACCAATTAAGCCAACTCCTGAGCCTATTCCTAAACCCACTCCAAAGAAGAGAGGTGTTTTATTTCTCAGTCCTGAAGATATGCAAGAGGCAAAGAAATCAATGAAAGAAAAAGGTATTAAAGCTTAAGATGTTAAGAATTTACCACCTATTGAAGAAATACATGGTCTTAATATACCTCCTGTTGAATAACCACATTGTATTGATAACCCGACACATGTAGTAAAGGTAAATTCTCTCTATAGATATGATAAAGTTGAAATCCCCTCTACTAAATTTCATAGCCCATGCTTAGATGAATTTGATGACTTTATGGCTAGACAAGAAAGTTTTAATGCTTATGTTGGTAGAGAGTTAAAGAATAATGCTTTCAAGATAGGACGTGTGAGCGATAATATGGCTAGAGTTAAAGGTGAACTCAAACTCATTAGCAAATATACTTCTATGGTTGCTACTCAAGCTGAGCAAGTACTCAAAGCTCAAAATGATTTGCTTGATGAATTAAATAATAAAAACGACTTTGCTGTTAGAGTGGCTACTAGAACTGGTAGAATGACTCAGGAACCTTCGTATCCTGAAGGCCACCCTAAGAGAATCAAGCAAGATTCTCAGAGAAATAATTTAGAGGCACCTAGTTCTTCTAAAAGGAAGAAGAAGAAAAACGATAGAACTTTGCATGCTTCTAGTGAACCTACTGTAGACACACCTGAGAATCCCAATGATATTTCTATTTCTGATGCTGAAACACAATCAGGTGATGAACATGAACCTAGTGATAATGTCAATGATAATGTTCATGTTGATGCTCAACCTAGCAAAAACAATGAAGTAGAGACTGAACCTGCTGTTGATCTTGATAACCCACAATCAAAGAATCAACGTTATGATAAGAGAGATTTTGTTGCTAGGAAGCACGGTAGAGAAAGAGAACCATGGATTCAGAAACCCATGCCCTTTCCTCCTAAACCGTCCAAGACAAAGGATGATGAGGATTTTGAGCGCTTTGCTGAAATGATTAGACCTATTTTCTTACGTATGCGCTTAACTGATATGCTCAAAGTAAATCCCTATGCTAAGTATATGAAGGATATCATTACAAACAACAGAAAGATACCGAAAGCTGAAATTTCCACCATGCTTGGTAATTACACTTTTAAGGGTGGAATACCAAAGAAACTTGGAGATCCGGGTGTGCCAACTATACCATGCTCCATTAAAAGAAATTATGTTAGAACTGCTTTATGTGATCTTGGAGCCGGTGTTAGTGTTATGCCTCTCTCTTTATATCGTAGACTTGAATTGAATAAGTTGACACCTACTGAAATATCTTTGCAAATGGCTGATAAATCAACTGCTATACCTGTCGGTATTTGTGAGGATGTGCCTGTTGTGGTTGCAAATGTCACTATCTTAGCGGACTTTGTTATTCTTGATATTCCCGAGGACGATAGTATGTCTATTATCCTTGGTAGACCTTTTCTTAATACTGCAGGGGCTTTTATTGATTGCAACAAAGGCAATGTCACTTTTCATGTTAATGGTAATGAGCATATGGTACACTTTCCGAAGAAACAATCTCAAGTTCATAGCATCAATTCTATTGGAAAAGTTCCAACTATTATTATTGGAGGTTTTGAATTTCCTCTCCCTGCTGTCAAGAAAAAGTATGATATTCTTATTGTTGGGGATTTTCATATCCCCGTTGAGGTAACTTAGTGTTATTCGAAATTTCCCCGGTTCTGTGTTATTCAGAATGAGTTTGTTAACAAGACTTGATCAACCTTGTTTAGTGGATTCATTTTGATGATAATGAGATGGATGAAACTAGAAGGCACAACCTTCTGTACCCACTTTTTACTTTCTGTTATTTAGAATAAATAAAGCAAAAATAGTATTATCCGGCTGTTTTCTGAATTATCCGTGCATTAAAAAATATCCTGAAAATAAAAGTGCTCCAAATGCCCTGCAAATTTAGTATGATTTTTTATGGAATATTTGAGAATTTTAGGCACTGAAAACACTACAGGAGGGGCAAGCACCAGGCCACGAGAGTGGAGGGCGTGCCCCCCCACCTGGGCGCGCCCCCTATCTCGTGGGCCCCTGGTGGCCCCCCTCCACTTATGCTAGCAACCACACACTTCATCTTCTACCCAAAAAAATTCCCATCCAGCTCAAGCGCGTGTTCTAGCTCTTTTTGCTACGGTTTTCGATCTCTTTGCTCAAAGCTCCATTCGGGAAACTGCTTTGGGAGATTGTTGCTTGGTATGTGACTCCTCCATTGGTCCAATTAGTTTTTGTTCTAGTGCTTTATTCATTGCAAATTTTTCCTGCATAGGTGACCATGTTCTTGAGCTTGCATGTTAAATTTATGAGGTCCCAAGGAATTCTAATGCATGATATAGGCTCTAGGCACTTGTAGGAGTAGTTGCTACCAATATTGTTTAGTTTTATTCACTTTTATTTGAAGTTACTAAAATTTCAGAAATTTTCAGAAAATGTTAAGGAAACTTTTGAGGGGCTCTTCTAGCCAAGGCTCTCAGGAAAACAAGCCAAAGAGAAGGAAAAAGCCAAGTATAATCTTCCTCGCTTAGCGGAAGTACGGTCGTGTGAATGGCCATGCAATGATTTCTTAAAAGAAGCTGGAATTCATGAAGATTTTTATTCTTTGATCGAGACTGCAGGCCTCACCGGTTTCATCAACGACCGAATCGATCAGTATCTCTTACTCACTAATACTTTCATGCAAAACTTTTATTATTATTCTAAGAAGTCACCGCCTGCAGTATCATTTCATTTATACGATGAATTCAGAGACATGTCTTTACGTAATTTTTGCGCGGTGTGTAGGATACCTTATGAGGGAGAATTAGAGGAACCCATCGTAAAGATGTGGATGGCTTTGTTAATACTATCGTTGTAGAGGAGCCAAAGAAGGGTTCCGAGGCAAAAATCTCTAGCATACACTTTCCTGTTTTACGCTACTTCACCATATTCGCTAGTAGATGCTTGATTGGTCGTGGAAATAGTGGAAGTTTTAGTGTTCCTGATATTATCATTCTTCAACATGCCTTGCTTCCAGACAATACTTTTAGTATGGGTGCCATTGTTGCTAAACGGCTAGCCCTGAATCGTACAAAAGGCCCCATATTTGGAGGTATCTATGCTGCACGTCTTGCTAGAAATTTTCAGATACCCATTAGGCACCATGAGAAAGAGGAGACAAAATTGCCTCCTCACATTTTAGATTACAAGAGCATGGTAGCACACAAGTTTATTGTTGACAACAAAGAGAAAATGCTCTTGTATAAACTTAGATTTAGTAAGAAACACTTTGAGATTATTATCTTGCCTGCGCCTCTGTTGTTTGATTTGCTTGCAGAAAATTTTCTTGTCACGCCGGAAGCGGTGTACAATCACCGAGCCCAGGCTTTTACTCCAGAACCCGAACCTGAGCCGGAACCTGAACTGGACCCTTATCATGCATCATATGTCCAGTGGGATCCGGAGATGACCAGCCAGTGGTATCCTGATTGTTGGAAATATGCCCTAGAGGCAATTATAAAAGATTATTATTATATTTCCTTGTTCATGATAATTGTCTTTATTCATGCTATAACTGTATTATCCGGAAATCGTAATACACGTGTGAATACATAGACCATAATATGTCCCTAGTAAGCCTCTAGTTGACTAGCTCGTCGATCAACAGATAGTCATGGTTTCCTGACTATGGACATTAGATGTCGTTGATAACGGGATCATATCATTAGGAGAATGATGTGATGGACAAGACCCAATCCTAAGCATAGCACAAGATCGTGTAGTTCGTTTGCTAGAGCTTTTCCAATGTCAAGTATCTTTTCCTTAGACCATGAGATCGTGTAACTCCGGATACCGTAGGAGTGCTTTGGGTGTACCAAACGTCACAACATAACTGGGTGACTATAAAGGTGCACTACAGGTATCTCCGAAAGTGTCTGTTGGGTTGACACGGATCGAGACTGGGATTTGTCACTCTGTATGACAGAGAGGTATCTCTGGGCTCACTCAGTAATGCACCATAATAATGAGCTCAAAGTGACCAAGTGTTTGGTCACGGGATCATGCATTACGGTACGAGTAAAGTGACTTGCCGGTAACGAGACTGAACGAGGTATTGGGATACCGACGATCGAGTCTCGGGCAAGTAACGTACCGATTGACAAAGGGAATTGTATACGGGGTTGATTAAATCCTCGACATCGTGGTTCATCCGATGAAATCATCGTGCAATATATGGGAGCCAACATGGGTATCCAGATCCCGCTGTTGGTTATTGGCCGGAGAGCTGTCTCGGTCATGTCTGCATGATTCCCGAACCCGTAGGGTCTACACACTTAAGGTTCGGTGACGCTAGGGTTATTAGGAAGACTTGTATGTGATTAACGAATGTTGTTAGGAGTCCCGGATGAGATCCCGGACGTCACGAGGAGTTCCGGAATAGTCCGGAGGTGAAGATTTATATATAGGAAGTGCTGTTTTGGCCATCGGGAGAGTTTCGAGGTCACCCGGTATTGTACCGGGACCATCGGAAGGGTCCCGGGGGTCCACCAGGTGGGGCCACCCATCCCGGAGGGCCCCGTGGGCTGAAGTGGGGAGGGGACCAGCCCCTGGTGGGCTGGTGCGCCCCCCCCTCGGCACCCCTCTGTGCCTAGGGTTGGGAACCCTAGGGGAGGGGGCGCCTCCACTTGCCTTGGGGGGCACTCCACCCCCCTTGGCCGCCGCCCCCCAAAAGATCCCATCTCTAGGGCCGGCGCCCCCCCTGGGGGCCTATATAAAGGAGGGGAGGGAGGGCAGCCGCACCTCTGAGTCTTGGCGCCTCCCTCCCCCTGCTACACCACTTCCTCCTCCCGCGGTTGCTTGGCGAAGCCCTGCCGGAGTACTGCATCTCCACCACCACCACGCCGTCGTGCTGCTGCTGGAGCCTTCTTCCTCAACCTCTCCTTCGCCCTTGATGGATCAAGGAGGATACGTCATCCGCTCCGTATGTGTGTTGAACGTGGAGGTGCTGTCCGTTCAGCACTTGGTCATCGATGATTTGGATCACGGCGAGTACGACTCCATCATCCCCGTTCTCTTGAATGCTTCCGCTCGCGATCTACAAGGGTATGTAGATGCACTCCTATCACTCGTTGCTTAGATGAACTCATAGATGGATCTTGGTGAAACCGTAGGAAAAATTTTAATTTTCTGCAACGTTCCCCAAACAGTGGCATCATGAGCTAGGTCTATGAATAGTTCTCTATTGCACGAGTAGAACACAAATTTGTTGTGGGCGTAGATGTTGTCAACTTTCTTGCCACTACTAGTCTTATATTGCTTCAATGGTATTGTGGGATGAAGCGGCCCGGACCGACCTTACACGTACGCTTATGTGAGACAGGTTCCACCGACTGACATGCACTAGTTGCATAAGGTGGCTAGCGGGTGTCTGTCTCTCCCACTTTAGTTGGAGCGGATTCGATGAAAAGGGTCCTTATGAAGGGTAAATAGAAGTTGACAAATCAAGTTGTGGCTTTAACGTAGGTAAGAAAACGTTCTTGCTAGATCACCTATAGAATCCACGTAAAAACTTGCAACAACAATTAGAGGACATCTAACTTGTTTTTGCAGCAAGTATCTTGTGATGTGATATGGCCAAAGTTGTGATGAACGATGAATGATATATTGTGATGTATGAGATCATGTTCTTGTAATAGGAATCACGAATTGCATGTCGATGAGTATGACAACCGGCAGGAGCCATAGGAGTTGTCTTTATTTTTTCTATGACCTGCGTGTCATTGAAGAACGCCATGTAAATTACTTTACTTTATTGCTAAACGCGTTAGCCATAGAAGTAAAAGTAGTCATTGGCGTGACAACTTCATGAAGACACGATGATGGAGATCATGATGATGGAGATCAGGGTGTCATGCCGGTGACGTAGATGATCATGGAGCCCCGAAGATGGAGATCAAAGGAGCTACATGATATTGGCCATATCATGTCACTATTATATAATTGCATGTAATGTTTATTATGTTTATGCATCTTGTTTACTTAGAACGACGGTAGTAAATAAGATGATGCCTTATAACAATTTCAAGAAAGTGTTCTCCCCTAACTGTGCGCCGTTGCTAAAGTTTGTCGTTTCGAAGCACCACGTGATGATCGGGTGTGATAGATTCTTACGTTCACATACAACGGGTGTAAGATAGTTTTACGCATGCAAAAACACTTAGGGTTAACTTGACGAGCCTAGCATGTATAGACATGGCCTCGGAACACAGAGACCGAAAGGTCGAACATGAGTCGTATGGAAGATACGATCAACATGGAGATGTTCACCAATGATGACTAGTCCGTCTCACGTGATGATCGGACACGGCCTAGTCGACCCGGATCATGTAACACTTAGATGACTAGAGGGATGTCTAATCTGAGTGGGAGTTCATTAAATAATTTGATTAGATGAACTTAATTATCATGAACTTAGTCTAAAACCTTTGCAAATATGTCTTGTAGATCAAATGGCCAACGCTCGTGTCAACATGAACTTCAACGCGTTCCTAGAGAAAACCAAGATGAAAGATGATCGCAGCAACTACACGGACTGGGTCCGGAACCTGAGGATCATCCTCATAGCTGCCAAGAAAGCATATGTCCTAGATGGACCGCTAGGTGAAGCACCCATCCCAGAGAACCAAGATGTTATGAATGCTTGGCAGTCACGTGCTGATGATTACTCCCTCGTTCAGTGCGGCATGCTTTACAGCCTAGAACCGGGGCTCCAAAAGCGTTTTGAGCAACACGGAGCATATGAGATGTTCGAGGAGCTGAAAATGGTTTTCCAAGCTCATGCCCGGGTCGAGAGATATGAAGTCTCCGACAAGTTCTATAGTTGTAAGATGGAGGAAAATAGTTCTGTTAGTGAGCACATACTCAAAATGTCTGGGTTGCACAACCGCCTGTCCCAGCTGGACATTAAACTCCCGGACGAGGCGGTCATTGACAGAATCCTTCAGTCGCTCCCACCAAGCTACAAGAGCTTTGTGATGAACTACAATATGCAGGGGATGGTGAAAACTATTCATGGACTATTTTCAATGCTGAAGTCGGCAGAGGTAGAAATCAAGAAAGAACATCAAGTGTTGATGGTCAATAAAACCACCAAGTTCAAGAAGGGCAAGGGTAAGAAGAACTTCAAGAAGGACGGCAAGGATGTTGCCGCACCCGGTAAGCCAGTTGTCGGGAAGAAGTCAAAGAATGGACCCAAGCCTGAGACTGAGTGCTTTTATTGCAAGGGGAAGGTTCACTGGAAGCGGAACTGCCCCAAATACTTAGCGGACAAGAAGGCCGGCAACACTAAAGGTATATTTGATATACATGTAATTGATGTGTACCTTACCAGTACTCGTAGTAACTCCTAGGTATTTGATACCGGTGCCGTTGCTCATATTTGTAACTCACAGCAGGAGCTGCGGAAAAAGAGTAGACTGGCGAAGGACGAGGTGACGATGCGCGTCGGGAATGGTTCCAAGGTCGATGTGATCGCCGTCGGCACGCTACCTCTACATTTACCTACGGGATTAGTTTTAAACCTTAATAATTGTTATTTAGTGCCAAGTTTGAGCATGAACATTGTATCTGGATCTCGTTTGATACGAGATGGCTACTCATTTAAATCCGAGAATAATGGTTGTTCTAATTATATGAAAGATATGTTTTATGGTCATGCCCCGATGGTCAATGGTTTATTCTTGATGAATCTCGAACGTAATATTACACATATTCAGTGTGAATACCAAAAGATGTAAAGTTGATAACGATAGTCCCACATACTTGTGGCACTGCCGCCTTGGTCACATTGGTGTCAAGCGCATGAAGAATCTCCATGCTGATGGACTTTTAGAGTCCCTCGATTATGAATCATTTGACACATGCGAACCATGCCTCATGGGCAAAATGACCAAGACTCCGTTCTCCGGAACAATGGAGCGAACAACCAACTTATTGGAAATCATACATACTGATGTGTGCGGTCCAATGAGCGTTGAGGCTCGCAGAGGATATCGTTATGTTCTCACTCTCACTGATGACTTGAGTAGATATGGGTATGTCTACTTAATGAAACACAAGTCTGAGACCTTTGAAAAGTTCAAGGAATTTCAGAATGAGGTAGAGAATCAACGTGACCGAAAGATAAAGTTCCTACGATCAGATCGTGGAGGAGAATATTTAAGTCACGAATTTGGTACGCACTTAAGGAAATGTGGAATCGTTTCACAACTCACGCCGCCTGGAACACCTCAGCGTAACGGTGTGTCCGAATGTCGTAATCGCACTCTATTGGATATGGTGCGGTCTATGATGTCTCTTACCGATTTACTGCTATCATTTTGGGGATACGCTCTAGAGACAGCTACATTCACTTTAAATAGGGCACCGTCTAAATCTGTTGAGACGACACCGTATGAATTATGGTTTGGGAAGAAACCTAAGCTGTCGTTTCTAAAAGTTTGGGGATGCGATGCTTATGTCAAGAAACTTCAACCTGAAAAGCTCGAACCCAAGTCGGAAAAATGCGTCTTCATAGGATACCCTAAGGAAACCATTGGGTATACCTTCTACTTAAGATCCGAGGGCAAGATCTTTGTTGCCAAGAACGGATCCTTTCTGAAAAAAGAGTTTCTCTCGAAAGAAGTAAGTGGGAGGAAAGTAGAACTCGATGAAGTAATACCTCTTGAACAGGAAAGTAGTGCAGCTCAGGAAAATGTTCCTGTGATGCCTACACCAACTGGAGAGGAAAATAATGATGATGATCAAGGTACTTCGGATCAAGTTGCTACTGAACTTCGTAGGTCCACAAGGACACGTTCCGCACCAGAGTGGTACGGCAACCCTGTCTTGGAAATCATGTTGTTAGACAACGGTGAACCTTCGAAGCCATGAAGAAGCGATGGCGGGCCCAGATTCCAACAAATGGCTTGAAGCCATGAAATCCGAGATAGAATCCATGTATGAAAACAAAGTATGGACTTTGACAGACTTGCCCGATGATCGGCGAGCGATAGAAAACAAATGGATCTTTAAGAAGAAGACGGACGCGGATGGTAATGTTACCATCTATAAAGCTCGACTTGTCGCTAAGGGTTATCGACAAGTTCAAGGGGTTGACTACGATGAGACATTCTCTCCCGTAGAGAAGCTGAAGTCCGTCTGAATCATGTTAGCAATTGCCACATACTATGATTATGAGATATGGCAGATGGACGTCAAAACGGCATTCCTTAACGGACATCTTAAGGAAGAACTGTATATGATGCAGCCGGAAGGTTTTGTCGATCCTAAGAATGCTAACAAAGTATGCAAGCTCCAGCGATCCATTTATGGGCTGGTGCAAGCATCTCGGAGTTGGAACATTCGCTTTGATGAGATGATCAAAGCGTTTGGGTTTATGCAGACTTATGGAGAAGCCTGCGTTTACAAGAAAGTGAGTGGGAGCTCTGTAGCATTTCTCATATTATATGTAGATGACATACTCTTGATGGGACATGATATAGAACTTTTGGACAGCATTAAGGCCTACTTGAATAAGTGTTTTTCAATGAAGGACCTTGGAGAAGCTGCTTACATATTAGGCATCAAGATCTATAGGGATAGATCGAGATGCCTCATAGGTCTTTCACAAAGCACATACCTTGATAAGATTTCGAAGAAGTTCAAAATGGATCAGTCCAAGAAAGGGTTCTTGCCTGTATTACAAGGTGTGAGATTGAGCTCGGCTCAATGCCCAACCACGGCAAAAGATAAAGAAGAGATGAGTGTCATCCCCTATGCTTCAGCCATAGGATCTATTATGTATGCCATGTTGTGTACCAGACCTGATGTAAACCTTGCCATAAGTTTGGTAGGAAGGTACCAAAGTAATCCCGGCAAGGAACACTGGACAGCGGTCAAGAATATCTTGAAGTACCTGAAAAGGACAAAGGACATGTTTCTCGTTTAAGGAGGTGACGAAGAGCTCGTCGTAAAGGGTTACGTCGACGCTAGCTTCGACACAGATCTGGATGACTCTAAGTCACAAACCGGATACATGTATATGTTGAATGGTGGAGCAATAAGCTGGTGCAGCTGCAAGCAGAGCGTCGTGGTGGGATCTACATGTGAAGCGGAGTACATGGCAGCCTCGGAGGCAGCGCATGAAGCAATTTGGGTGAAGGAGTCCATCACCGACCTAGGAGTCATACCCAATGCGTCGGGGCCGATCAAACTCTTCTATGACAACACTGGAGCTATTGCCCTTGCCAAGGAGCCTAGGTTTCACAAGAAGACCAGGCACATCAAGCGTCGCTTCAACTCCATCCGTGAACATGTTCAAGATGGAGACATAGATATTTGCAAAGTACATACGGATCTGAATGTCGCAGATCCGTTGACTAAACCTCTCTCGCGAGCAAAACATGATCAACACCAGAACTCTATGGGTGTTCGATTCATCACAATGTAACTAGATTATTGACTCTAGTGCAAGTGGGAGACTATATGAAATATGCCCTAGAGGCAATAATAAAAGATTATTATTATATTTCCCTGTTCATGATAATTGTCTTTATTCATGCTATAACTGTATTATCCGGAAATCGTAATACACGTATGAATACATAGACCATAATATGTCCCTAGTAAGCCTCTAGTTGACTAGCTCGTCGATAACAGATAGTCATGGTTTCCTGACTATGGACATTAGATGTCGTTGATAACGGGATCACATCATTAGGAGAATGATGTGATGGACAAGACCGAATCCTAAGCATAGCACAAGATCGTGTAGTTCGTTTGCTAGAGCTTTTCCAATGTCAAGTATCTTTTCCTTAGACCATGAGATCGTGTAACTCCCAGATACCGTAGGAGTGCTTTGGGTGTACCAAACGTCACAACGTAACTGGGTGACTATAAAGGTGCACTACAGGTATCTCCGAAAGTGTCTGTTGGGTTGACACGGATCGAGACTGGGATTTGTCACTCCGTATGACGGAGAGGTATCTCTGGGCCCACTCGGTAATGCACCATAATAATGAGCTCAAAGTGACCAAGTGTTTGGTCACGGGATCATGCATTACGGTACGAGTAAAGTGACTTGCCGGTAACGAGACTGAACGAGGTATTGGGATACCGACGATCGAGTCTCGGGCAAGTAAGGTACCGATTGACAAAGGGAATTGTATACGGGGTTGATTAAATCCTCGACATCGTGGTTCATCCGATGAAATCATCGTGGAATATATGGGAGCAAACATGGGTATCCAGATCCCGCTGTTGGTTATTGGCCGGAGAGCTGTCTCGGTCATGTCTGCATGATTCCCGAACCCGTAGGGTCTACACACTTAAGGTTCGGTGACGCTAGGGTTATTAGGAAGACTTGTATGTGATTACCGAATGTTGTTAGGAGTCCCGGATGAGATCCCGGACATCACGAGGAGTTCCGGAATAGTCTGGAGGTGAAGATTTATATATAGGAAGTGCTGTTTCGGCCATCGGGAGAGTTTCGGGGTCACCCGGTATTGTACCGGGACCACCGGAAGGGTCCCGGGGGTCCACCGGGTGGGGCCACCCATCCCGGAGGGCCCCGTGGGCTGAAGTGGGGAGGGGACCAGCCCCTAGTGGGCTGGTGCGCCCCCCCTGGGCACCCCTCTGCGCCTAGGGTTGGGAACCCTAGGGGAGGGGGCGCCTCCACTTGCCTTGGGGGGCACTCCACCCCCCTTGGCCGCCGCCCCCCCAAAAGATCCCATCTCTAGGGTCGGCGCCCCCCCTAGGGGCCTATATAAAGGAGGGGGAGGGAGGGCAGCCGCACCTCTGAGTCTTGGCGCCTCCCTCCCCCTGCTACACCACTTCCTCCTCCCGCGGTTGCTTGGCGAAGCCCTGCCGGAGTACTGCATCTCCACCACCACCACGCCGTCGTGCTGCTGCTGGAGCCTTCTTCCTCAACCTCTCCTTCCCCCTTGATGGATCAAGGAGGATACGTCATCCGCTCCGTATGTGTGTTGAACATGGAGGTGCTGTCCGTTCAGCACTTGGTCATCGGTGATTTGGATCACGGCGAGTACGACTCCATCATCCCCGTTCTCTTGAATGCTTCCGCTCGCGATCTACAAGGGTATGTAGATGCACTCCTATCACTCGTTGCTTAGATGAACTCATAGATGGATCTTGGTGAAACCGTAGGAAAAATTTTAATTTTCTGCAACGTTCCCCAAACAGTGGCATCATGAGCTAGGTCTATGCATAGTTCTCTATTGCACGAGTAGAACACAAATTTGTTGTGGGCGTAGATGTTGTCAACTTTCTTGCCGCTACTAGTCTTATATTGCTTCAACGGTATTGTGGGATGAAGCGGCCCGGACCGACCTTACACGTACGCTTATGTGAGACAGGTTCCACCGACTGACATGCACTAGTTGCATAAGGTGGCTAGCGGGTGTCTGTCTCTCCCACTTTAGTTGGAGCGGATTCGATGAAAAGGGTCCTTATGAAGGGTAAATAGAAGTTGACAAATCAAGTTGTGGCTTTAACGTAGGTAAGAAAACGTTCTTGCTAGATCACCTATAGAAGCCACGTAAAAACTTGCAACAACAATTAGAGGACATCTAACTTGTTTTTGCAGCAAGTGTCTTGTGATGTGATATGGCCAAAGTTGTGATGAACGATGAATGATATATTGTGATGTATGAGATCATGTTCTTGTAATAGGAATCACGACTTGCATGTCGATGAGTATGACAACCGGCAGGAGCCATAGGAGTTGTATTTATTTTTTGTATGACCTACGTATCATTGAAGAACGCCATGTAAATTACTTTACTTTATTGCTAAACGCGTTAGCCATAGAAGTAGAAGTAGTCATTGGCGTGACAACTTCATGAAGACACGATGATGGAGATCATGATGATGGAGATCAGGGTGTCATGCCGGTGACGTAGATGATCATGGAGCCCCGAAGATGGAGATCAAAGGAGCTACATGATATTGGCCATATCATGTCACTATTATATAATTGCATGTAATGTTTATTATGTTTATGCATCTTGTTTACTTAGAACGACGGTAGTAAATAAGATGATCCCTTATAACAATTTCAAGAAAGTGTTCTCCCCTAACTGTGCGCCGTTGCTAAAGTTCGTCGTTTCGAAGCACCACGTGATGATCGGGTGTGATAGATTCTTACGTTCACATACAACAGGTGTAAGATAGTTTTACGCATGCAAAAACACTTAGGGTTAACTTGATGAGCCTAGCATGTATAGACATGGCCTCGAAACATAGAGACCGAAAGGTCGAACATGAGTCGTATGGAAGATACGATCAACATGGAGATGTTCACCGATGATGACTAGTCCGTCTCACGTGATGATCGGACACGGCCTAGTCGACCCGGATCATGTAACACTTAGATGACTAGAGGGATGTCTAATCTGAGTGGGAGTTCATTAAATAATTTGATTAGATGAACTTAATTATCATGAACTTAGTCTAAAACCTTTGCAAATATGTCTTGTAGATCAAATGGCCAACGCTCGTGTCAACATGAACTTCAACGCGTTCCTAGAGAAAACCAAAATGAAAGATGATGGCAGCAACTACACGGACTGGGTCCGGAACCTGAGGATCATCCTCATAGCTGCCAAGAAAGCATATGTCCTAGATGGACCGCTAGGTGAAGCACCCATCCCATAGAACCAAGATGTTATGAACGCTTGGCAGTCACGTGTTGATGATTACTCCCTCGTTTAGTGCGGCATGCTTTACAGCCTAGAACCGGGGCTCCAAAAGCGTTTTGAGCAACACGGAGCATATGAGATGTTCGAGGAGCTGAAAATGGTTTTCCAAGCTCATGCCCGGGTCGAGAGATATGAAGTCTCCGACAAGTTCTATAGTTGTAAGATGGAGGAAAATAGTTCTGTTAGTGAGCACATACTCAAAATGTCTGGGTTGCACAACCGCCTGTCCCAGCTGGACATTAAACTCCCGGACGAGGCGGTCATTGACAGAATCCTTCAGTCACTCCCACCAAGCTACAAGAGCTTTGTGATGAACTACAATATGCAGGGGATGGTGAAAACTATTCATGGACTATTTTCAATGCTGAAGTCGGCAGAGGTAGAAATCAAGAAAGAACATTAAGTGTTGATGGTCAATAAAACCACCAAGTTCAAGAAGGGCAAGGGTAAGAAGAACTTCAAGAAGGACGGCAAGGATGTTGCCGCACCCGGTAAGCCAGTTGTCGGGAAGAAGTCAAAGAATGGACCCAAGCCTGAGACTGAGTGCTTTTATTGCAAGGGGAAGGTTCACTAGAAGCGGAACTGCCCCAAATACTTAGTGGACAAGAAGGCCGGCAACACTAAAGGTATATTTGATATACATGTAATTGATGTGTACCTTACCAGTACTCGTAGTAACTCCTAGGTATTTGATACCGGTGCCGTTGCTCATATTTGTAACTCACAGCATGAGCTGCGGAATAAGAGGAGACTGGCGAAGGACGAGGTGACGATGCGCGTCGGGAATGGTTCCAAGGTCGATGTGATCGCCGTCGGCACGCTACCTCTACATTTACCTACGGGATTAGTTTTAAACCTTAATAATTGTTATTTAGTGCCAAGTTTGAGCATGAACATTGTATCTGGATCTCGTTTGATACGAGATGGCTACTCATTTAAATCCGAGAATAATGGTTGTTCTAATTATATGAAAGATATGTTTTATGGTCATGCCCCGATGGTCAATGGTTTATTCTTGATGAATCTCGAACGTAATATTACACATATTCAGTGTGAATACCAAAAGATGTAAAGTTGATAACGATAGTCCCACATACTTGTGGCACTGCCGCCTTGGTCACATTGGTGTCAAGCGCATGAAGAAGCTCCATGCTGATGGACTTTTAGAGTCCCTCGATTATGAATCATTTGACACATGCGAACCATGCCTCATGGGCAAAATGACCAAGACTCCGTTCTCCGGAACAATGGAGCGAGCAACCAACTTATTGGAAATCATACATACCGATGTGTGCGGTCCAATGAGCGTTGAGGCTCGTGGAGGATATCATTATGTTCTCACTCTCACTGATGACTTGAGTAGATATGGGTATGTCTACTTAATGAAACACAAGTCTGAGACCTTTGAAAAGTTCAAGGAATTTCATAATGAGGTAGAGAATCAACGTGACCGAAAGATAAAGTTCCTACGATCAGATCGTGGAGGAGAATATTTAAGTCACGAATTTGGTACGCACTTAAGGAAATGTGGAATCGTTTCACAACTCACGCCGCCTGGAACACCTCAGCATAACGGTGTGTCCGAATGTCGTAATCGCACTCTATTGGATATGGTGCGGTCTATGATGTCTCTTACCGATTTACTGCTATCATTTTGGGGATACGCTCTAGAGACAGCTACATTCACTTTAAATAGGGCACCGTCTAAATCCGTTGAGACGACACCGTATGAATTATGGTTTGGGAAGAAACCTAAGCTGTCGTTTCTAAAAGTTTGGGGATGCGATGCTTATGTCAAGAAACTTCAACCTGAAAAGCTCGAACCCAAGTCGGAAAAATGCGTCTTCATAGGATACCCTAAGGAAACCATTGGGTATACCTTCTACTTAAGATCCGAGGGCAAGATCTTTGTTGCCAAGAACGGATCCTTTCTGAAAAAAGAGTTTCTCTCGAAAGAAGTAAGTGGGAGGAAAGTAGAACTCGATGAAGTAATACCTCTTGAACAGGAAAGTAGTGCAGCTCAGGAAAATGTTCCTGTGATGCCTACACCAACTAGAGAGGAAAATAATGATGATGATCAAGGTACTTCGGATCAAGTTGCTACTGAACTTCGTAGGTCCACAAGGACATGTTCCACAACAGAGTGGTACGGCAACCCTGTCTTGGAAATCATGTTGTTAGACAACGGTGAACCTTCGAAGCCATGAAGAAGCGATGGCGGGCCCAGATTCCAACAAATGGCTTGAAGCCATGAAATCCGAGATAGAATCCATGTATGAAAACAAAGTATGGACTTTGACAGACTTGCCCGATGATCAGCGAGCGATAGAAAACAAATGGATCTTTAAGAAGAAGACGGACGCGGATGGTAATGTTACCATCTATAAAGCTCGACTTGTCGCTAAGGGTTATCGACAAGTTCAAGGGGTTGACTACGATGAGACATTCTCTCCCGTAGCGAAGCTGAAGTCCGTCTGAATCATGTTAGCAATTGCCGCATACTATGATTATGAGATATGGCAGATGGACGTCAAAACGGCATTCCTTAACGGACATCTTAAGGAAGAACTGTATATGATGCAGCCGGAAGGTTTTGTCGATCCTAAGAATGCTAACAAAGTATGCAAGCTCCAGCGATCCATTTATGGGCTGGTGCAAGCATCTCGGAGTTGGAACATTCGCTTTGATGAGATGATCAAAGCGTTTGGGTTTATGCAGACTTATGGAGAAGCCTGCGTTTACAAGAAAGTGAGTGGGAGCTCTGTAGCATTTCTCATATTATATGTAGATGACATACTCTTGATGGGACATGATATAGAACTTTTGGACAGCATTAAGGCCTACTTGAATAAGTGTTTTTCAATGAAGGACCTTGGAGAAGCAGCTTACATATTAGGCATCAAGATCCATAGGGATAGATCGAGACGCCTCATAGGTCTTTCACAAAGCACATACCTTGATAAGATTTTGAAGAAGTTCAAAATGGATCAGTCCAAGAAAGGGTTCTTGCCTGTATTACAAGGTGTGAGATTGAGCTCGGCTCAATGCCCAACCACGGCAAAAGATAAAGAAGAGATGAGTGTCATCCCCTATGCTTCAGCCATAGGATCTATTATGTATGCCATGTTGTGTACCAGACCTGATGTAAACCTTGCCATAAGTTTGGTAGGAAGGTACCAAAGTAATCCCGGCAAGGAACACTGGACAGCGGTCAAGAATATCTTGAAATACCTGAAAAGGACAAAGGACATGTTTCTCGTTTATGGAGGTGACGAAGAGCTCGTCGTAAAGGGTTACGTCGACGCTAGCTTCGACACAGATCTGGATGACTCTAAGTCACAAACCGGATACATGTATATGTTGAATGGTGGAGCAGTAAGCTGGTGCAGCTGCAAGCAGAGCGTCGTGGTGGGATCTACATGTGAAGCGGAGTACATGGCAGCCTCGGAGGCAGCGCATGAAGCAATTTGGGTGAAGGAGTCCATCACCGACCTAGGAGTCATACCCAATGCGTCGGGGCCGATCAAACTCTTCTATGACAACACTGGAGCTATTGCCCTTGCCAAGGAGCCCAGGTTTCACAAGAAGACCAGGCACATCAAGTGCCGCTTCAACTCCATCCGTGAAAATGTTCAAGATGGAGACATAGATATTTGCAAAGTACATACGGATCTGAATGTCGCAGATCCGTTGACTAAACCTCTCTCGCGAGCAAAACATGATCAACACCAGAACTTTATGGGTGTTCGATTCATCACAATGTAACTAGATTATTGACTCTAGTGCAAGTGGGAGACTATATGAAATATGCCCTAGAGGCAATAATAAAAGATTATTATTATATTTCCTTGTTCATGATAATTGTCTTTATTCATGCTATAACTATATTATCCGGAAATCGTAATACACGTGTGAATACATAGACCATAATATGTCCCTAGTAAGCCTCTAGTTGACTAGCTCGTCGATAACAGATAGTCATGGTTTCCTGACTATTGACATTAGATGTCGTTGATAACGGGATCACATCATTAGGAGAATGATGTGATGGACAAGACCGAATCCTAAGCATAGCACAAGATCGTGTAGTTCGTTTGCTAGAGCTTTTCCAATGTCAAGTATCTTTTCCTTAGACCATGAGATCGTGTAACTCCCGGATACCGTAGGAGTGCTTTGGGTGTACCTAACATCACAATGTAACTGGGTGACTATAAAGGTGCACTACAAGTATCTCCGAAAGTGTCTGTTGGGTTGACACGGATCGAGACTGGGATTTGTCACTCCGTATGACAGAGAGGTATCTCTGGGCCCACTCGGTAATGCATCATCATAATGAGCTCAAAGTGACCAAGTGTTTGGTCACGGGATCATGCATTATGGTACGAGTAAAGTGACTAGCCGGTAACGAGACTGAACGAGGTATTGGGATACCGACGATCGAGTCTCGGGCAAGTAACGTACCGATTGACAAAGGGAATTGTATACGGGGTTGATTGAATCCTCGACATCGTGGTTCATCCGATGAAATCATCATGGAACATATGGGAGCCAACATGGGTATCCAGATCCCGCTGTTGGTTATTGGCCGGAGAGCTGTCTCGGTCATGTCTGCATGATTCCCGAACCCGTAGGGTCTACACACTTAAGGTTCGGTGATGCTAGGGTTATTAGAAGACTTGTATGTGATTACCAAATGTTGTTCGGAGTCCCGGATGAGATCCCAGACGACACGAGGAGTTCTGGAATAGTCCGGAGGTGAAGATTTATATATAGGTAGTGCTGTTTCGGCCATCGGGAGAGTTTCGGGGTCACCCGGTATTGTACCGGGACCACCGGAAGGGTCCCGGGGGTCCACCGTGTGGGGCCACCCATCCTGGAGGGGCCCGTGGGCTGAAGTGGGGAGGGGACCAGCCCCTGGTGGGCTGGTGCACCCCCCCCCCCCCTGGGCCCCCCTCTGCGCCTAGGGTTGGGAACCCTAGGGGAGGGGGCGCCTCCACTTGCCTTGGGGGGCACTCCACCCCCCTTGGCCGCCGCCCCCCTAGAGATCCCATCTCTAGGGCCGGAGCCCCCCCCCCCCCCTGGGGGCCTATATAAAGGAGGGGGAGGGAGGGTAGCCGCACCCCTGAGTCTTGGCGCCTCTCTCCCCCTGCTACACCACTTCCTCCTCCCGCGGTTGCTTGGCGAAGCCCTGCCGGAGTACTGCATCTCCACCACCACGCTGTCGTGCTGCCGCTAGAGCCTTCTTCCTCAACCTCTCCTTCCGCCTTGCTGGATCAAGAAGGAGGAGACGTCATCCGCTCCGTACGTGTGTTGAACGAGGAGGTGCTGTCTGTTCAGCACTTGGTCATCGGTGATTTGGATCACGGCGAGTACGACTCCATCATCCCCGTTCTCTTGAACGCTTCCGCTCGCGATCTACAAGGGTATGTAGATGCACTCCTATCACTCGTTGCTTATATGAACTCATAGATGGATCTTGGTGAAACCGTAGGAAAAATTTTAATTTTCTGCAACGTTCCCCAACACTGATTACACCTCCCAGTACACCGGGGAGAGTAGGGCGGTCCTTGGTACTATACCAACTTAGGCCAAAAGCCTAAGCTTTGGGGAGTAGGTATTTCTCACCGACTTTACATTCATGTTCACACACTAGTCGTCGGTGTTCATACTCTTTCATTGTATTATCCATGTTAGTTTAAATTTCTTTTTCTAGTTTTCTTCTTGTGTGTTTGATAAACCTTAAGAAAAACCAAAAAAATTAGCTTGTTTAATTTCCATGCTTGTAGAATTAAAATGAAAACCCAAAAGGATTTCTTGTTCTTCTTCTTACTTGTTGGGAGCTTTCCCGTGTAAATAGTTTTATTTTCTTTTTTTCCTTTGGGGGTCGAGAAGACCATATTGAAAATGCTTAGTGGCTCTCATATGCATGATTGTTTATTTTAACTTAGAGCCCATATTACTTGTCTTCTCTTTTGAGTTGAATGCTTGCAAATTCCAGCTTAGTCCAATGCACGTGCACTATTATTATTATACACATCGTTCGGTCGTGCGAGTGAAAGGCAATAATGACGATATATGATGGACTTATTGGGATGAGAAAAGCTGGTATGAACTTGACCTCTCTTGTTTTTGTAAATATGATGAGTTCATCGTTTCTGAGTCAGCTTATTATGAAGTAAACATATTTGCAATGCTATTTAGAAATTATAGTTGCTTGTGCCATGCTTGATTAGCTATGAGTTATAATGGTTTACCTTGCATTCCAACATGCTATTAGAATGATTATGATGTGGTATGATGGGATGGTATCCTCCTTTGAATGAATTGAGTGACTCGACTTGGCACATGTTCACGCATGTAGTTGAATCAAATCAACATAGCCTTCATGATATTTATGTTCATGGTGGATTATATCCTACTCATGCTTGTATTTGGTGTGAATTAATTTTAATGCATGTTTATGACTGTTGTCGCTCTCTCAGTTGGTCGCTTCCCAGTCTTTTGCTAGCCTTCACCTGTACTAGGTGGGAATACTGCTAGTGAATCCAAACTCCTTAAACCCCAAAGTTGTTCCATATGAGTCCACTATACCTTCCTATATGCGGTATTTACCTGTCGTTCCAAGTAAATTTGTATGTGACAAACTCCAAACCTTCAAATGAAATTCTGTTTTGTATGCTCGAGCAGCTCATGTTACAACTAGGGCTGCCTATATCTTCCATGCTAGGTGGGTTATTCTCAAGAGGAGTGGACTCCGCTCCTCATTCACGAGAAAGGGCTGGTAACCGGGATGCCTAGTCCCATGATCCAAAAAGTTCAAAGCAAATCAAAATAATTAAACAAAACTCCCCCAGGGCTGTTGTTAGTTGGAGGCACTTGTTGTTTCGAGCAAGCCATGGATTGATGCTTGTTGGTGGTTGGGGGAGTATAAACCTTTACCATTCTGTTTGGCAACTGCCTATAATGCATGTAGTATGGAAGATACAGCCATCTCATAGTTGTTACGTTGACAGTGAAAGTATGCCGGTCAAAATGTTATTCAATCTCTATTTTAAAATCGAGCTCTGGCACCTCTACAAATCCCTACTTCCCTCTGTGAAGGGCCTATATATTTACTTTTATGTTGAGTCATCACCCTTCTTATTAAAAGCACCCAGTGGAGAGCACACTGTCATTTGCATTCATTACTATTGGTTTATATTGGGTATGACCTGACTGGATCTCTTTTACCATGAATTACAATGTTTAGTCAGTCCTTGATCTTTAAAGGTGCTCTGCATTTATGTTTTGCGGTCTCAGAAAGGGCTAGCGAGATACCATTTTGTTATATCATGTTATGATTGTTTTGAGAAAGTGTTGTCATCCGAGTTTTATTATTATGGCTCGCTAGCTGATTATGCTATTGATATGAGTAATTGTGAGACCTAAGTGTTATTGTGAGTATGGTTAGTTCATAATATTTGCTGAAACCTGAATGATGGCTTTGCATGTTCACAACAACAAGAGCAAACAGAGTTTGTAAAAGTTTTTCTTTATCACTTTCAGTTTATCAACTGAATTGCTTGAGGACAAGCAAAGGTTTAAGCTTGGGGGAGTTGATACATCTCCAACGTATCTACTTTTCCAAACACTTTTGCCCTTGTTTTGGACTCTAACTTGCATGATTTGAATGAAACTAACCCAGAGTGACGCTGTTTCCAGCAGAACTGCCATGATGTTGTTTTATGTGTAGAAAAGAAAAGTTCTCGGAATGTCCTGAAAATCCACGGAGGCACTTTTTGGAATTAATAAGAATTATTGGGCGAAAGCATTACACCAGCGGCCCACACCCTGTCCACGAGACAGGGGGCGCGCCCCCTCCCCTTGGGCGCGCCCCCTATCTCGTGGGCCCCCTGGACCTCCACTGACCTCAACTCCAACTCCATATATTCATGTTCGGGGAGAAAAAATCAGAGAGAAAGTTTCATCGCGTTTTACGACAGGGAGCTGCCACCAAGCCCTAATCTCTCTCGGGAGGGCTGATCTGGAGTCCGTTCGGGGCTCCGGAGAGGGGGATTCATCGTCGTCGTCATCATCAACCATCCTCCATCACCAATTTCATGATGCTCACCGTCGTGCGTGAGTAATTCCATCGTAGGCTTGCTGGACGGTGATGGGTTGGATGAGATTTACCATGTAATCAAGTTAGTTTTGTTAGGGTTTGATCCCTAGTATCCACTATGTTCTGAGATTGATGTTGCTATGACTTTGCTATGCTTAATACTTGTCACTAGGGCCCGAGTGCCATGATTTCAGATCTGAACCTATTATGTTTCCATGAATATATGTGTGTTCTTGATCATATCTTGCAAGTCTATAGTCACCTATTATGTGTTATGATCCGACAACCCCGAAGTGACAATAATCGGGATACTTCTCGGTGATGACCGTAGTTTGAGGAGTTCATGTATTCACTATGTGCTAATGCTTTGTTCCGGTTCTCTATTAAAAGGAGGCCTTAATATCCCCTAGTTTCCACTAGGACCCCGCTGCCACGGGGGGGCAGGACAAAAGATGTCATGCAAGTTCTTTTCCATAAGCACGTATGACTATTTACGGAATACATGCCTACATTACATTGATGAACTGGAGCTAGTTCTGTGTCACCCTATGTTATAGCTATTACGTGAGGAATCGTATCTGGCATAATTATCCATCACTGATCCATTGCCTACGAGCTTTTCACATATTGTTCTTCGCTTATTTACTTTTTCGTTGCTACTGTTACAACTACTACAAAAACCTCAAAACAATTATCTTTACTTTTGCCACCGTTACCTTTATTATCATACCACTTTTGCTACTAAATACCTTGCTGCAGATACTAAGTTATCCAGGTGTGGTTGAATTGAGAACTCAACTGCTAATACTCAAGAATATTCTTTAGCGCCCCTTGTGTCGAATCAATAAATTTGGGTTGAATACTTTACCCTCGAAAGCTGTTGCGATCCCCTACACTTGTGGGTTATCAGTTTGGCGCGTGCAAGACCTAGCTACCATCCGTGGAGCGCAGCTGATCGACCACCTCAACCACGATCACCCGCTCCCGGAGGCCAAGCTCCTCGACAAGGATGGTAAGCCCACTAATGTGCCGAACCCGGCGCATCTCATCACCATGGCGCAAGACTCTCAGGTGCTGAGTTTCATATTCAACTCGATCTCGCCGCCTGTGATGATCCAAGTCGCCCACTGCACCAAGGCCACCGCGGCATGGACCGCCATTAGGGAGATGTTCCTCTCCCAGACGCAGGCCAACATCGTCAACACGCGGATCACCTTCTCCATCACCAAAAAGGGCACCGCGACAATCGCCGACTACATCGGGCGCATGAAAGTGCTGGGCGACGAGATGGCTTCAGCAGGCAAGCCGCTCGACGATGATGACATGGTCTCCTACATCCTCGCCGGACTAGACTACGACTACATCTCATTTGTCTCGTCCATCTGCGCTGCGAGGACCGAACCAATCCAGGTAGCAGAACTCTACTCCTAGTTGATCGGTTCTGAAAAAATGTCTTGCTATGTTTGAGGGTGGAAACCACTCCTCTCAATCCTCGGCCAATGTTGTCTCCCGTGGCCGTGGTGGTTTTGGCCGTGGTGGAGGTGGCCGTGGCAATGGTGGTCGCAACAATGGAGGAGGCGGCCGCGGCAACAGAGGCCATGGCAATGGAGGCCGCGGCAACGGCAATAGAGGAGCAGATGATCTTCCTGAGGTCATCTGCCAAATCTGCAAGAGGCCGAACCACACCGCCCTCGAATGCTACCATCGCTTCAACATCTCCTACAACAAGAACGAGAAGAGCGCTGGATCAGCCACCACCTTGTCCTATGGAGTATATACCAACTGGTATCTGGACACTGGTGCCACCGACCACATCACCAGCGAGCTCGACAAGCTGGTCATCCACAACAAGTACAACGGCAACGAGGAAGTCCACACTGCTAACGGAGAAGGTATGGAAATTAGCCATATTGGTCATACTACTCTTCGTACCCTTACTCGTGATCTTCATCTAAAGAATATCTTGCATGTACCCGATGCAACCAAAAATCTTATCTCTACTTGTCGCTTGTTCACTGATAATCATACTTTTCTTGAAGTTCACCCAAGTTTCTTTCTCTTCAAGGAGCAGGGAACGAGGAAAACCCTTCTTCGCGGCAAGTGTGGACAAGGCCTCTACCCCGTATCATCCGCTTCTTCTAGTTCAAGCAAACAAGCGTTTGGTGCAAATAAACTGCCTGTTGAAAGGTGGCATAGTTGGCTAGGGCATCCGTCCTCTACCATAGTGCGTCATGTCCGTAGCCAGAATGATATTCCTTTTTCTAATAATGAGTTGAATAAATAAAGTGTTTGTGATGCATGCCAAATGGGCAAAAGTCACCAACTACCTTACCCTAGTTCAAACAGTGTATCCAAAGCTCCTTTAGAGCAAATTTTCTCTGATGTATGGGGGTCTGCCCGTGATTCAATCAATAGGAAAAACTATGATGTGTCTTTCATTGATGATTGCAGTAAATTCACATGGATATATCTTCTCAAACACCGATCTGGAGTGTTCAAAGTCTTTCATGAGTTTCAAACTCTTGTTGAAAGATTGTTCAACAGAAAAATCATCACTATAAAAACGGACTGGGGTGGTGAATATGAACGCTTAAATTCCTCTTTTCGTCAATTAGGGATCACCCACTGAAGGAAATACACCCTAGAGGCAATAATATAGTTGTTATTTATAAATGTTTATTATTCATGCTAGAATTGTATTAACCAGAAACTTAGTACATGTGTGAATACATAGACAAACAAAGTGTCACTAGTATGCCTCTACTTGACTAGCTTGTTGAATCAAAGATGGTTTTCTTTCCTATCCATAGACATGAGTTGTCATTTGATTAACGGGATCACATCATTAGAGAATGATGTGATTGACTTGACCCATTCCGTTAGCTTAGCACTTGATCGTTTAATTTGTTGCTATTGCTTTCTTCATGACTTATACATGGTCCTATGACTATGAGATTATGCAACTCCCGAATACCGGAGGAACACTTTGTGTGCTACCAAACATCAGAACGTAACTGGGTGATTATAAAGCTGCTCTACAGGTGTCTTCGATGGTGCTTCTTGAGTTGGCATAGATCAAGATTAGGATTTGTCACTCCGATTGTCGGAGAGGTATCTCTGGGCCCTCTCGGTAATGCACATCACTATAAGCCTTGCAAGCAATGTGACTAATGAGTTAGTTGTGGGATGATGCATTATGGAAAGAGTAAAGAGATTTGCCGGTAACGAGATTGAACTAGGTATTGAGATACCGACGATCGAATCTCGGGCAAGTAACATACCGATGACAAAGGGAACAACGTATGTTGTTATGCGGTTTGACCGATAAAAGATCTTCGTAGAATATGTAGAAACCAATTGAGCATCTAGGTTCCGCTATTGGTTATTGACCGGAGACGTGTCTCGGTCATGTCTACATAGTTCTCGAACCCGTAGGGTCCGCACGCTTAACGTTCGGTGACGATCGATATTATGAGTTTATGTGTTTTGATATACCAAAGGTAGTTCGGAGTCCCGGATATGATCACGGACATGACGAGGTGTCTCGAAATGGTCGAGACATAAAGATTGATATATTAGACGACTATATTCGGACACCGGATGAGTTCCAGGGGTCACCGGATATTTATCGGAGTGCCGGGGGGTTATAGGAACCCCCGGGGGATCTAATGGGCCAACATGGGCCTTGTAGGACGCCCCCTCCCCTCCTTGGGAGTCCGAATTGGACAAGGAGGGGGGCGGCGCCCCCTCTTTCCTCCCTCTCCCCCTCTCCTTCCTTCCCCCTTCCTCCTTCCTAGTTGGACTAGGAAAGGGGAGTCCTACTCCCACTAGGAGGAGGACTCCCCCTCTCCTTGGCGCACCCCAAGGCCAGGCCGGCCTCCCCCCTTGCTCCTTTATATACGGGGGCAGGGGGCACCCCAAGACACACAAGTTGATCATAGATCTTTAGCCGTGTGCGGTGCCCCCCTCCACTATAATCCACCTCGATCATATTGTAGCGGTGCTTAGGCGAAGCCCTGCCTCGGTAGCTTCATTAACACTGTCATCACACCGTCGTGTTGATGGAACTCTCCCTCGAAGCTCCACTAGATCGTGAGTTCGTGGGACGTCACCGAGCTGAACGTGTGCAGATCGCAGAGGTGTCGTGCATTCGGTACTAGGATCGGTCGATCGTGAAGACGTACGACTACATCAACCGCTGTCATAACGCTTCCGCTAACGGTCTACGAGGGTACATGGACGACACTCTTGGCTCTCGTTTCTATGCATCACCATGATCTTGCGTGTGCGTAGGAATTTTTTTGAAATTACTACGTTCCCCAACAGTGGTATCAGAGTCAGGTTTATGCGTACATGTTATATGCACGAGTAGAACACAAGTGAGTTGTGGGTGATACTAGTCATACTGCTTGCTAGCATGTCATACTTTGATTCGGCGGTATTGTTGGATGAAGCGCCCGGACCGACATTACGCATACGCTTATGCGAGGCTGGTTCTATCGTCGTGCTTCGCACACAGGTGGTTGGCGGGTGTCAGTTTCTCCAACTTTAGTTGAATCGACTGTGGCTACGCCCGGTCCTTGTGAAGGTTAAAACAACACATACTGATGCGTAGGTAAGAACGGTTCTTGCTTAGCCCGTAGCAGCCACGTAAAACTTGCAACAACAAAGTAGAGAACGTCTAACTTGTTTTTGCAGGGCATGTTGTGATGTGGTATGGTCAAGACATGATGCTAAATTTTATTGTATGAGATGATCATGTTTTGTAACGGAGTTATCGGCAACTGGCAGGAGCCATATGGTTGTCGCTTTATTGTATGAAATGCAATCGCCATATAATTGCTTTACGTTATCACTAAGCGGTAGCGATAGTCGTAGAAGCAATAGTTGGCGAGATGACAACGATGCTACAATGGAGATCAAGGTGTCACGCCGGTGACGATGGTGATCATGACGGTGCTTTGGAGATGGAGATCAAAGGCACAAGATGATGATGGCCATATCATATCACTTAGATTGATTGCATGTGATGTTTATCTTTTATGCATCTTATTTTTCTTAGATCGACGGTAGCATTATAAGATGATCTCTCACTAAATTTCAAGGTATAAGTGTTCTCCCTGAGTATGCACCATTGCGAAAGTTCGTCGTGCCGAGACACCACGTGATGATCTGGTGTGATAAGCTCTACATTCACATACAACGGGTGCAAGCCAGTTTTGCACATGCAGAATACTCGGGTTAACTTGACGAGCCTAGCATATGCAGATATGGCCTTGGAACACTGAGACTGAAAGGTCGAGCGTGAATCATATAGTAGATATGATCAACATTGTGATGTTCACCATTGAAAATTACTCCATCTCACGTGATGATCGGACATGGTTTAGTTGTTGGGGAACGTAGTAATTTCAAAAAAATTCCTACGCACACGCAAGATCATGGTGATTCATAGCAACGAGAGGGGAGAGTGTCGTCCACGTACCCTCGTAGACCGTAAGCGGAAGCGTTATGACAACGCAGTTGATGTAGTCGTACGTCTTCACGATCCGACCGATCCAAGCACCGAATGTACGGCACCTCCGAGTTCAGCACACGTTCAGCTCGATGACCATCCCCGGACTCTGATCCAGCAGGGTGTCGGGGATGAGTTCCGTCAGCACGACGGCGTGGTGACGATGATGATGTTCTACCGACACAGGGCTTCGCCTAAGCACTGCAACGATATGACCGAGGTGGAATATGGTGGAGGGGGGCACCGCACACGGCTAAGGAACGATCACGAAGATCAACTTGTGTCTTTAGAGGTGCCCCCCTGCCCCCGTATATCAAGGAGGGAGGGGGAGGTGCGGCCGGCCCCTAGGTGTGCGCCTGGAGGAGTCCTACTCCCATCGGGAGTAGGACTCCCCCCTCTTGCCTTGGTGGAGAAGGAAAGTGGCAGAGGAAAGAGGAAAGGGGGGCGCCGCCCGCCCCCCTTCCTTGTCCTATTCGGACTAGGGGGGAGGGGGCGCGCGGCCTGCCCTGGCCGGCCCTCCTCTTCTCCCTCATGGCCCATGTAGGCCCATTAACCCCCGGGAGGGTTCCGGTAACCCCCCGGTACTCCGGTAAAATCCCGATTTCACCCGAAACGATTCCGATATCCAAATATAGGCTTCCAATATATCAATCTTTATGTCTCGACCATTTCGACACTCCTCATCATGTCCGTGATCACATCCGGGACACCAAACAACCTTCGGTACATCAAAAATTATAAACTCATAATAAAACTGTCATCGTAACGTTAAGCGTGCAGACCCTACGGGTTCGAGAACTATGTAGACATGACCTGGAACTATTCTCGGTCAATAACCAATAGCGGAACCTGGATGCTCATATTGGCTCCAACATATTCTACGAAGATCTTTATCGGTCAAACCGCATAACAACATACGTTGTTCCCTTTGTCATCGGTATGTTACTTGCCCGAGATTCGATCGTCGGTATCCAATACCTAGCTCAATCTCGTTACCGGCAAGTCTCTTTACTCGTTACGTAATGCATAATTCCGTAACTAACTCATTAGCTACATTACTTGAAAGGCTTATAGTGATGTGCATTACCGAGAGGGCCAGAGATACCTCTCCGACAATCGGAGTGACAAAACCTAATCTCGAAATACGCCAACTCAACATGTACCTTCGGAGACACCTGTAGAGCTCCTTTATAATCACCTAGTTACGTTGTGATGTTTGGTAGCACACAAAGTGTTCCTCTAGTAAAAGGGAGTTGCATAATCTCATAGTTATAGGAACTTTGTATCAGTCATGAAGAAAGCAATAGCAACATACTAAACGATCAAGTGCTAAGCTAACGGAATGGGTCAAGTCAATCACATCATTCTCCTAATGATGCGATCCAGTTAATCAAATGACAACACATGTCTATGGCTAGGAAACATAACCATCTTTGATTAATGAGCTAGTCAAGTAGAGGCATACTAGTGACATTATGTTTGTCTATGTATTCACACATGTATCATGTTTCCGGTTAATACAATTCTAGCATGAATAATAAACATTTATCATGATATGAGGAAATAAATAATAACTTTATTATTGCCTCTAGGGCATATTTCCTTCAGTCTCCCACTTGCACTAGAGTCAATAATCTAGATTACACAGTAATGATTCTAACACCCATGGAGTCTTGGTGTTGATCATGTTTTGCTCGTGGAAGAGGCTTAGTCAATGGGTCTGCAACATTCAGATCCGTATGTATCTTGCAAATCTCTATGTCTCCCACCTGGACTTGGTCCCGGATGGAATTGAAGCGTCTCTTGATGTGCTTGGTCCTCTTGTGAAATCTGGATTCCTTTGCCAAGGCAATTGCACCAGTATTGTCACAGAAGATCTTCATTGGTCCCGATGCACTAGGTATGACACCTAGATTGGAAATGAACTCCTTCATCCAGACTCCTTCATTTGCTGCTTCCGAAGCAGCTATGTACTCCGCTTCGCATGTAGATCCCGCCACGACGCTTTGTTTAGAACTGCACCAACTTACAGCTCCACCATTTAATAAAAACACGTATCCGGTTTGCGATTTAGAATCGTCCGGATCAGTGTCAAAGCTTGCATCGACATAACCATTTACGACTAGCTCTTTGCCACCTCCATAAACGAGAAACATATCCTTAGTCCTTTTCAGGTATTTCAGGATGTTCTTGACCGCTGTCCAGTGATCCACTCCTGGATTACTTTGGTACCTCCCTACTAAGCTTATTGCTAAGCATACGTCAGGTCTGGTACACAGCATTGCATACATGATAGCGCCTATGTCTGAAGCATAGGGAACATCTTTCATTTTCTCTCTATCTTCTGCTGTGGTCGGGCATTGAGTCTGACTCAACTTCACACCTTGTAATACAGGCAAGAACCCTTTCTTTTCCTGATCCATTTTGAACTTTTTAAAAACTTTATCAAGGTATGTGCTTTGTGAAAGTCCAATTAAGCGTCTTTATCTATCTCTATAGATCTTGATGCCCAATATGTAAGCAGCTTCACCGAGGTCTTTCATAGAAAAGCTTTTATTCAAGTATCCCTTTATGCTATCCAGAAATTCTATATCATTTCCAATTAATAATATGTCATCTACATATAATATCAGAAATGCTATAGAGCTTCCTCTCACTTTCTTGTAAATACAGGCTTCTCCAAAAGTCCGTATAAAACCATATGCTTTGATCACACTATCAAAGTGTTTATTCCAACTCCGAGATGCTTGCACCAGTCCATAAATGGATCACTGGAGCTTGCACACTTTGTTAGCGCCTTTTGGATCAACAAAATCTTCTGGTTGCATCATATACAACTCTTCTTCCAGAAATCCATTCAAGAATGCAGTTTTGACATCCATTTGCCAAATTTCATAATCATAAAATGCAGCAATTGCTAACATGATTCGGACAGACTTAAGCATCGCTACGGGTGAGAAAGTCTCATCGTAGTCAACCCCTTGAACTTGTCGAAAACCTTTCGCAACAAGTCGAGCTTTGTAGACAGTTACATTACCATCAGCGTCAGTCTTCTTAAAAATCCATTTATTTGCAATGGCTTGCCGATCATCAGGCAAGTCAACCAAAGTCCATACTTTGTTCTCATACATGGATCCCATCTCAGATTTCATGGCTTCTAGCCATTTTGCGGAATCTGGGCTAATCATCGCTTCCTCATAGTTCGTAGGTTCGCCATGGTCAAGTAACATGACTTCCAGAATAGGATTACCGTACCACTCTGGTGCGGATCTTACTCTGGTAGACCTACGAGGTTCAGTAGAAACTTGATCTGAAGTTTCATGATCAATATCATTAGCTTCCTCACTAATTGGTGTAGTTGTCACAGGAACCGGTTCTTGTGATGGACTACTTTCCAATAAGGGAGCAGGTACAGTTACCTCATCAAGTTCTACTTTCCTCCCACTCACTTCTTTCGAGAGAAACTCCTTCTCTAGAAAGGATCCGAATTTAGCAACAAAAATCTTGCCCTTAGATCTGTGATAGAAGGTGTACCCAATAGTCTCTTTTGGGTATCCTATGAAGATACATTTCTCCGATTTGGGTTTGAACTTATCTGGTTGAAGTTTCTTCACATAAGCATCGCAGCCCCAAACTTTAAGAAACGACAATTTGGTTTCTTGCCAAACCACAGTTCATAAGGCGTCGTCTCAATGGATTTTGATGGTGCCCTATTTAACATGAATGCGCCTACCTCTAAAGCATAACCCCAAAACAATAGCGGTAAATCAGTAAGAGACATCATAGATCACACCATATCTAGTAAAGTACGATTACGACGTTCAGACGCACCATTTCGTTGTGGTGTTACGGGTGGCATGAGTTGTGAAACTATTCCACATTGTTTCAAATGTAAACCAAACTCGTAACTCAAATATTCTCCTCCACGATCAGATCGTAGAAATTTTATTTTCTTGTTACGATGATTTTCCACTTCACTCTGAAATTCTTTGAACTTTTCAAATATTTCAGACTTGTGTTTCATCAAGTAGATATACCCATATCTGCTCAAATCATCTGTGAAGGTGAGAAAATAACGATACCCGCCGCGAGCCTCAATATTCATCGGACCACATACATCTGTATGTATGATTTCCAACAAATCTGTTGCTCTCTCCATAGTTCTGGAGAACGGCGTTTTAGTCATCTTGCCCATAAGGCACAGTTTGCAAGTACCAAGTGATTCATAATCAAGTGATTCCAAAAGCCCATCAGTATGGAGTTTCTTCATGCGCTTTACACCGATATGACCTAAACGGCAGTGCCACAAATAAGTTGCACTATCGTTGGTTTCAACACTATGAATATGTGTATCACTACTATCGAGATTCAATAAAAAGAGACAATTCTTCAAGGGTGCATGACCATAAAAGATATTACTCATATAAATAGAACAACCATTATTCTCTGATTTAAATGAATAATCGTCTTGCATCAAACAAGATCCAGATATAATGTTCATGCTCAACGCTGGCACCAAATAACAATTATTTAGGTATAAAGCTAATCCCGATGGTAGATGTATAGGTAGCATGCCAACCGCGATCACATCGACTTTGGAACCATTTCCCACGCGCATCGTCACCTCGTCCTTAGCCAATCTTTGCTTAATTTGTAGTCCCTGTTTATGTGTAGAAATCAAGAAGGAGCATCAAGTGTTGATGGTCAATAAGACCACCAGTTTCAAGAAAAAGGGCAAAACAAAGGGAAGAAGAAGGGGAACTTCAAGAAGAACAGCAAACAAGTTGCTGCTCAAGAGAAGAAACCCAAGTCTGGACCTAAGCCTGAGACTGAGTGCTTCTACTTTAAGCAGACTGGACACTGGAAGCGGAACTGCCCCAAGTATTTGGCGGATAAGAAGGATGGCAAGGTGAACAAAGGTATATGTGATATACATGTTATTGATGTGTACCTTACTAATGCTCGCAGTAGTGCCGAGGTATTTGATATTGGTTCTGTTGCTAATATTTGCAACTCGAAACAGGGACTATGGATTTAGCGGAGATTAGCTAAGGACGAGGTGACGATGCACACAGGAAATGGTTCCAAAGTCGATGTGATCGCGGTCAGCACGCTACCTCTACATCTACCTTTGGGATTAGTTTTAGACCTGAATAATTGTTATTTGGTGCCAGCGTTGAGCATGAACATTATATCTAGATCTTGTTTGATGCGAGACAGTTATTCATTTAAATCTGAGAATAATGGTTGTTCTATTTATATGAGTAATATCTTTTATGGTCATGCACCCTTGAAGAGTGGTCTATTTTTATTGAATCTCGATAGTAGTGATACACATCTATAATACTTAAATAGTTGATCCCCACTACCAGATTTCTCTACCCTCTCGTGCGTCCACGTCATCTTAATTTTTTTGGCCGTTTGATTGAACATATGTGGCCAAGATCTGCGACCAAGAGTTGCCCCGTGTTCGCTGAACGTCCCTCCCGTTCACTTCTCCTTCCACGATCCGGCAGAAGCGGAAGCGAAGCTCTTCTCCAATCGAAATGTCAGCAACGGAATCCCTCCTCCTAATCTGGTCGCCCCGACTTCCACCCCCATCTCTTTCTCCCCAAACGGCACAAATCCCACGGGGTGACGGACACAACCGAGCCCAGCCTCCTCTAGGTTTGCGTCGGCTATCGCGATGAGAACCGGCGGCTATGGTGGGGCTAAGGCAGGATTGCAAGACCATTGATCTGGAGGATGGGTACATGGGACTTATCTGAAAGGTCGAGGTTGTCGATGTTAATTGTCACTCCGTTGCCAAGGCTGCTCTTTTCTCGATTGATTGTCAGGGTGGATCAGCATCGGCAGGTAAGGTGTGGATATTGAGATTATCCCGATGGATCAGTCAAATACATATGGATCAGTCAATTATCTGTATTCTTCCTCCTCCTATAGGTGTTGGATTTGTTTTGATGATTCATTGGGTGTTATTGGCATCATCTCCAATGTCTCCACTGTAAAGAACTCAATCTCTGCCTGAAGGACAAGTGCCCCTACTCTTATTTTGCATTCCACAAATTCACCCGTGAGCAGGTTCATCCCTGATTATATATAATTAATTGATCTCGCCCATGAGCAGGTTAATCCTCGATTATAGATACTAAATTGATCTCATCATGCCATTAATTTGCTTAATGCATCTCTTTTTCCACTTATAAAAATTATAGGCTTGACGAAATTTGGAATTCTGATCTACAGGTGGTCCTCAAAATCTACTACAGCAATAAGCAAAGTGCTCGCCGCTTTCTACCAGCAAGCACGATGCATCTCAGTCTTAGCCTCTCTCGGTACAAAGAAGTAATGATTTTACTTTTTTGTCAGGTGACCACCATCACTTGAGCTATAACCACATTACCAGCTGCCTCCAGCCAATCTACATTCTACGACGTCCAACTACTGCTGGATTATTAGGTATTTATAATGTTTCAATTGGTTATGTCGTTTTTTTATTGTTGATTGGTGATGTTCAGTGCACATCTCTTCTAGCAGCAGTCAAGTTGTCTCGATTCCCTGTTGGAGTAGATTGAGGAGCTTCTCCACGCATTGTTTACTCTGATTTGTTCGTTAGTAGCTATCCTCTCATGGCTTACTCTGAGTTGTTTGCAAGAGGTGCTTGATGGAAGGATCGTGTAAGCAAACATTTTGTTCTTTTGTACCATGGTTTCAAGGTGGAATTAACTCGCAAAAAATCAAGGTGGAATTAGAATAGAATTTCTGCACAAGCCTCGGATTCCTTGATGTTTTGCAGCTATATGGTACAGATAGATTCATGATGAAGCAAACACATTGAGAATTTGCTTCAGGAGAGGACTGTGTGTTGTCAGAAGTTGTGATAATCAAGTGTTAGAGATGGCAAGAGCATGTGGACCATTGTGCAGGCACCAATAAAATGCAGTCACACATATATACTTCAGTATTTTGTAATTTGTTATGCAAACAAGAAACCCCTTGAGAAAGAATCTAATTTTGACATACCTTGAGATTCTTAATATTGTTGTTTAACACTGAATTAACAATTGTTGTTCTGCAACAGAAGTTGAGATTGGAATAGGTCTTTTGTGATGCAAGAATAGCCGGTGCTCGATCTACTTCACAAAAAGATTGACTTGACATACTAAAGATGATATCCTTTCATACAGGGTCATAGTTCTCACAATACGCCTATATTATGCCATTATCATTGTTCTACCGTGTGTTCCTTATATGGAATACATCTCATGCCTTACTGGATTGGTTTGCTGCTTCAAACTGAGAATTGGCTTGCTGCTTCAGAGTGACAATATTTCCCATGTTCCATTGTAACTATATTGGAGAGAAACATGATGGCACCTTGCCAATTGAGGTATTCGATGAGCTCTTCCATATGGTAAAAAATTGCTTCCCTTACACTATACATAATCTGTAGAGAAATCATACTACTTTCCCTTTGGATAGAAATCATACTACTTTCCCTTACACTATACATAAGTATATTTGTACAAAAATAAACTTATTCAACTTTTTTTGAAAATATAAATACCAGTATTTCGTTGTAACTAAAATTGATGTCATATTTCATTTTCATTTATCGAGCTGCACTTTTCTTTGAAGCTATGTATAAAAGGCAGAAAGTCCCGCAGCAACGCGCGGGGTATCATCTAGTATTCATAATGTTGAAGCCAAAAGATGGAGAGTTGATAATGATAGTGCAACTTATTTGTGGCACTGCCGTTTAGGTCATATCGGTGTAAAGCGCATGAAGAAACTCCATTCTAATGGACTTTTGGAATCACTTGATTATGAATCACTTGGTACTTGCGAACCATGCCTCATGGGCAAGATGACTAAAACTCTGTTCTCCGGAACAATGGAGCGAGCAACAGATTTGTTGGAAATCATACATACTCATGTATGTGGTCCAATGAATATTGAGGCTCGCGGCGGGTATCGTTATTTTCTCACCTTCACAGATGATTTGAGCACATTTGGGTATATCTACTTAATGAAACATAAGTCTGAAACATTTGAAAAGTTCAAAGAATTTCAAAGTGAAGTGGAAAATCATCATAACAAGAAAATAAAGTTTCTACGATCTGATCATGGAGGAGAATATTTGAGTTACGAGTTTGTTCTTCATTTGAAACAATGCGGAATAGTTTCACAACTCAGGCCACCCGGAACACCACAGCGTAATGGTGTGTCCGAACGTCGTAATCGCACTTTATTAGATATGATGCGATCTATGATGTCTCTTACTGATTTACCGCTATCATTTTGGAGTTATGCTTTAGAGATGGCTGCATTCACGTTAATAGGGAACCATCTAAATCCGTTGAGACGACGCCTTATGAACTGTGGTTTGGCAAGAAACCAACGTTGTCGTTTCTTAAAGTTTGGGGCTGCGATGCTTATGTGAAAAAGCTTCAACCTGATAAGCTCGAACCCAAATCGAAGAAATGTGTCTTCATAGGATACCCAAAGGAGACTGTTGGGTACACCTTCTATCACAGATCTGAACGCAAAAATTTTCGTTGCTAAGAATGGATCCTTTCTGGAGAAGGAGTTTCTCTCGAAAGAAGTGAGTGGGAGGAAAGTAGAACTTGATGAGGTAATTGTACCTGCTCCCTTATTGGAAAGTAGTTCATCACAGAAATCAATTCCTGTGATCCCTACACCAATTAGTGAGGAAGCTGATGATAATGATCATGATACTTCAGATCAAGTTACTACCGAACCTCATAGGTCAACCAGAATAAGATCCGCACCAGAGTGGTACGGTAATGCTATTCTGGAGGTCATGCTTCTTGACCATGGTGAACCTACGAACTATGAGGAAGTGATGATGAGCCCAGATTCCGCAAAATGGCTTCAGGCCATGAAATCTGAGATGGGATCCATGTATGAGAACAAAGTGTGGACTTTGGTTGACTTGCCCGATGATCGGCAAGCCATGGAGAATAAATGGATCTTCAAGAAGAAGACTGACGCTGACGGTAATGTTACTGTCTACAAAGCTCGACTTGTTGCGAAAGGTTTTCGACAAGTTCAAGGGGTTGACTACGATGAGACCTTCTCACCCGTAGCGATGCTTAAGTCCGTCCGAATCATGTTAGAAATTGTTGCATTTTATGACTATGAAATTCGGCAAATGGATGTAAAGACTGCATTCCTGAATCGATTTCTGGAAGAAGAGTTGTATATGATGCAACCTGAAGGTTTTATCAATCCAAAGTATGCTAACAAAGTGTGTAAGCTCCAGCAATCCATCTATGGACTGGTGCAAGCATCTCGGAGTTGGAATAAATGTTTTGATAGTGTGATCAAAGCATATGGTTTTATACAAACTTTTGGAGAAGACTGTATTTACAAGAAAGTGAGTGGGAGCTCTGTAGCATTTCTAATATTATATGTGGATGACATATTGTTGATTGGAAATGATATAGAATTTCTGGATAGCATAAAAGGATACTTGAATAAGAGTTTTTCAATGAAGGACCTCGATGAAGCTTCTTATATATTGGGCATCAAGATCTATAGAGATAGATCAAGACGCTTAATTGGACTTTCACAAAGCACATACCTTGATAAAGTTTTGAAGAAGTTCAAAATGGATCAAGCAAAGAAAGGGTTCTTTCCTGTGTTACAAGGTGTGAAGTTGAGTCTGACTCAATGCCCGACCACTGCAGAAGATACAGATAAAATGAAAGGTGTTCCCTATGCTTCAGCCATAGGCTCTATCATGTATGCAATGTTGTGTACCAGACTTGATGTGTGCCTTGTTATTAGTTTAGCAGAGAGGTACCAAAGTAATCCAGGAGTGGATTACTGGACAGTGGTCAAGAACATCCTGAAATACCTGAAAAGGAATAAGGATATGTTTCTCGTTTATGGAGGTGACAAAGAGCTCGTAGTAAATGGTTACGTCGATGCAAGCTTTGACACTGATCCGGATGACTCTAAGTCACAAACCGGATACGTGTCTATGTTGAACGGTGGAGCTGTCAGTTGGTGCAGTTCTAAATAAAGCGTCATGGCGGGATCTACGTGTGAAGCAGAGTACATAGCTGCTTCACAAGCAGCAAATGAAGGAGTCTGGATGAAGGAATTCATATCCGATCTAGGTGTCATACCTAGTGCATCAGGTCCAATGAAAATCTTTTGTGATAATACTAGTGCAATTGCCTTGGCAAAGGAATCCTGATTTCACAAGAGAACCAAGCACATCAAGAGACGCTTCAATTCCATCCGTGATCAAGTCAAGGAGGGAGACATTGAGATTTGCAAGATACATACGGATCTGAATGTTGCAGACCCGTTGACTAAGCCTCTCTCATGAGCAAAACATGATCAGCACCAAGACTCCAATGGGTATTAGAATCATTACTATGTAATCTAGATTATTGACTCTAGTGCAAGTGGGAGACTAAAGGAAATATGCCCTAGAGGCAATAATAAAGTTGTTATTTTTATTTCCTTATATCATGATAAATGTTTATTATTCATGCTAGAATTGTATTAACCGGAAACTTTGTACATGTGTGAATACATAGACAAACAAATAGTCACTAGTATGCCTCTACTTGACTAGCTCGTTGAATCAAAGATGGTTGTGTTTCCTAAACATAGACATGTGTTGTCATTTGATTAACGGGATCACATCATGAGAGAATGATGTGATTGACTTGACCCATTCCGTTAGCTTAGCACTTGATCGTTTAGTTTGTTGCTATTGCTTTCTTCATGACTTATACATGTTCCTATGACTATGAGATTATGCAACTCCCTAATACTGGAGGAACACTTTGTGTGCTACCAAATGTCAAAATGTAACTGGGTGATCATAAAGGTGCTCTACAGGTGTCTCCAATGGTGCTTGTTGAGTTGGCATATATCAAATTAGGATTTGTCACTCTGATTGTCGGAGAGGTATCTCTGGGCCCTCTCGGTAATGCACATCACGATAAGCCTTGCAAGCAATGTGACTAATGAGTTAGTTGCGGGATGATGCATTACGGAACGAGTAAAGAGACTTGCCGGTAACGAGATTGAACTAGGTATTGAGGTACCGATGATCGAATCTCGGGCAAGTAACATACCGATGACAAAGGGAACAATGTATGTTGTTATGCGGTTTGACTGATAAAAGATCTTCGCAGAATATGTAGGAACCAATATGAGCCAGGTTCCGCTATTAGTTGACCGGAGACGTGTCTCGGTCATGTCTACATAGTTCTCGAACCCGTAGGGTCCGCATGCTTAACGTTCGTTGAGGATCGGTATTATGAGTTTATGTGTTTTGATGTACCGAAGGTAGTTCGGAGTCCCAGATATGATCACGGACATGACGAGGAGTCTCAAAATGGTCGAGACATAAAGATTGATATATTGGAAGACTATATTCGGACACCGATGAGTTCTGGGGGTCACCGGATATTTATCGGAGTGCGGGGGGTTATCGGAACCCCTGGGGGATTTAATGGGCCAACATGGGCCTTGTGGGAGATAGAGGAGAGGGCCTAGGGCTGGCCACCCCCCCCCCCCCCCCCGCCATTGGGAGTCCGAATTGGACAAGGAGGGAGGCGGCGCCCCCTCTTTCCTCCCTCTCTCCCTCTCCTTTCTTGCCCCTTCCTCCTTCCTAGTTGGACTAGGAAAGGGGAGTCCTACTCCCACTATTAGGAGGACTCCCCCTCTCCTTGGCGCGCCCCAAGGCCAGGCCGGCCTCCCCCCTTGCTCATTTATATACGGGGGCAGGGGGCACCCCACGACACACAAGTTGAACATTGATCTTTAGCCGTGTGCGGTGCCCCCTCCACCATAATCCACCTCGGTCATATCGTAGCGGTGCTTAGGCGAAGCCCTGCGTCGCGTCATGTTGACGGAACTCTCCCTTGAATCTCTACTAGATTGTGAGTTCGTGGGACGTCACCGAGCTGAACGTGTGCAGATCGTGGAGGTGCCGTACGTTCGGTACTAGGATCGGTCGATCGTGAAGACGTATGACTACATCAACCGCGTTGTCATAACGCTTCCGCTTACGGTCTACAAGGGTTCCTATGCATCACCATGATCTTGCATGTGCGTAGGAATTGTTTTGAAATTACTGCGTTCCCCAACACCCACCATGTCTCCTGTCCCCATGCTCATCAGCAAAATGGGTCAGCAGAAAGAAGACATCGACATATTGTTGATGTGGGGCTTTCTCTTTTAGCTCATGCCTCCATGCCCTTGAAGTTTTGGGATGATGCTTTCCTCTCTGCTACATACTTGATAAATCGCACCCCTAGCAAAGTGATCAACTTTGAAACTCCTTTGACTCGTTTGTTCCAAGAAAAACCAAACTATCATTCTCTCCGAGTTTTATGATGTGCATGTTGGCCGAATCTTCGTCCTTATAATCTCCGAGTTTTATTTCGTTCCAAACAATGTGTATTCCTTGGCTACATCAATCTCCATAAAGTGTTCAAGTGCCTAGATGTTGCTGCGGGTCGAGTCTATATATCCCGTGATGTCATTTTTGATGAAATAGTTTTTCCTTTTGCCTCTTTAAATCTCAATGCAGGCACCCCTCTATGGTCAAAAGTCTTGTTACTTCCTGAATCTGAACCTCTTGATCATGGAGGCGAATCTGTAGTTGATCAATCGGCTAGTTTCCACACTAATCATGTTGCTAACAGGGGAGAAAATCTAGGTTTTGTGAATGATTTATGCAGCCAGAACAAGACATGAACGACGCGGAGCACGAGATGGATTCAGGTGCTGCGGGCGGTGATCCCGAGACTGCAGCGTCAGCGGGCGCAGGTGGAGCAGTTGGCCCAGGGGGCGAATCTGCCTCGGGGGCGCAGACTCCACCCAGGGAGTGGCGTGTGGCACGGGTCGATTCGCCCAACAGCGCATCCCCGCCCGAGTCATTCCCAGGCGACCGCGTGGCACATGGACAGCCGCACCAACCCGGGCGACGTGGCTCTACTCTTGCTGGTCACCAGGTGGACCAATCAAGCGAGGGAGCCGTGCGTGCAGACTCTGGCACCGTGCATCTGCCTCGACAGGACGCGGGATCCTCTGTCGCTAACGATAGAGCTGACACGGGATCACGTGCGGGTGTTCCCTTCTCCACTGGATCTTCTGTGCCACATGCATCTACAGCTTCTGATGTAACAACTCGACGAACAAGGTCACAACACGGTATTATAAAACCCCAAGTTCGTACATATGGTACTGTCAGGTATGATAAGCTCAAGGTTCGTTTTGGTGGACTGACAACTACTGGTGAACCCAACAGTTTGCAAGAAGCTTTGAGTGATACAAATTGGAAAAAGGCTATGAATGATGGGTATGATGCTCTTCTTAAAAACAAAACTTGGCACTTAGTCCCAACAACAACAACAACAACAACAACAACAACAACAACAACAACAACAACAACAACAAAGCCTTTAGTCCCAAACAAGTTGGGGTAGGCTAAAGGTGAAACCCATAAGATCTCGCAACCAACTCATGGCTCTGGCACAAGGATAGCAAGCTTCCACGCACCCCTGTCCATAGCTAGCTCTTTGGTAATACTCCAATCCTCCAGGTCTCTCTTAACGGACTCCTCCCATGTCAAATTCGGTCTACCCGCCCTCTTTGAAATTCTCCGCACGCTTTAGCCGTCCGCTATGCATTGGAGCTTCTGGAGGCCTGCGCTGAATATGCCCAAACCATCTCAGATGATGTTGGACAAGCTTCTCTTCAATTGGTGCTACCCCAACTCTATCTCGTATATCATCATTCCAGACTGGATCCTTATTTGTGTGGCCACACATCCATCTCAACATACGCATCTCGGCCACACCTAACTGTTGAACATGTCGCCTTTTAGTCGGCCAACACTCAGCGCCATACAACATTGCGGGTCGAACCGCCGTCCTATAGAACTTACCTTTTAGCTTTTGTGGCACGCTCTTGTCACAGAGAATGCCAGAAGCTTGGCACCACTTCATCCACCCGGCTTTGATTTGATGGTTCACATCTTCATCAATAACCCCATCCTCCTGCAGCATTGACCCCAAGTACCGAAAGGTGTCCTCTTGAGGTACCACCTGGCCATCAAGGCTAACCTCCTCCTCCTCACACCTAGTAGTACTGAAACCGCACATCATGTACTCAGTTTTAGTTCTACTAAGCCTAAACCCTTTCAATTCCAAGGTTTGTCTCCATAACTCTAACTTCCTATTTACCCCCGTCCGACTATCGTCAACTAGCAACACATCACCCGCAAAGAGCATACACCATGGGAAATCTCCTTGTATATCCCTTGTGACCTCATCCATCACCAATGCAAAAAGATAAGGGCTCAAAGCTGACCCCTGATGCAGTCCTATCTTAATCGGGAAGTCATCAGTGTCGACATCACTTGTTCGAACACTTGCACAACATTATCGTTCACGTCCTTGATGAGGGTAATGTACTTTGTTGGGACTTTGTGTTTCTCCAAGGCCCACCACATGACATTCCGCGGTATCTTATCATAGGCCTTCTCCAAGTCAATGAACACCATATGCAAGTCCTTCTTTTGCTTCCTATATCTCTCCATAAGTTGTCGTACCAAGAAAATGGCTTCCATGGTCGACCTCCCAGGCATGAAACCAAACTGATTTTTGGTCATGCTTGTCATTCTTCTTAAGCGGTGCTCAATGACTCTCTCCCATAGCTTCATTGTATGGCTCATCAGCTTAATTCCACGGTGATTATTACAACTCTGAACATCCCCTTGTTCTTGAAGATTGGTACTAATATACTCCATCTCCATTCTTCTGGCATCTTGTTTGCCCGAAAAATGAGGTTGAAAAGCTTGGTTAGCCATACTATCGCTATGTCCCCGAGACCTTTCCACACCTCAATGGGGATACAATCTGGGCCCATCGCCTTGCCTCCTTTCAAGAAAAAATAAAAATGTTATTGATTGTAGGTGGGTGTATAGAATTAAAAGGAAAGCAAGTGGTCAAATTGACATATATAAAGCAAGGCTAGTAGGAAAGGGTTTTCAGCAGAGATATGGTATAGACTATGAGTATACCTTTAGTCATGTTGTTAAAGCAGCTACTATCAGACTTGTTCTTTCTGTTGCAGTTTCAAGTAATTGGAGTCTCAGGCAGTTGGATGTATAGAATGTGTTTCTCCATGGCGTTCTAGAGGAAGAAGTCTATATGAGACAACCACCTGGCTATGAGGTAAAAGGCAAGGAAAATTATCTTTGCAAACTTGATAAAGCTCAGTACGACTTAAAACAGGCACCTAGAGCATGGTACTCCAGGTTATGTGAAAAACTTCAAGCACTTGGTTTTAAGCCTTCCAAGGGAGATACTTCCTTGTTCTTTTTCAAAAGAGGCATGATAATTATCTTCATGTTGGTCTATGTTGATGATATTATTGTTACTACCTCATCACAGGATGCAACTGTGGCATTATTGAAGGATCTAAGGAAAGATTTTGCCTTAAAGGATCTAGGTGATCTACACTATTTCTTGGGAATTGCAGTTAAAAAGGTGAAGGATGGTATTCTTCTAACCCAAGAAAAGTATGTTTTGGATATTTTGAAACGTGCGGGTATGACAAATTATAAAGTGTCAAACATGCCTCTCTCCACATCCGAGAAGTTGTCAAGAGAAGAAGGAGAAGTCTTGGGGGCCGAAGAGGCAACTAAGTATAGGAGTATGGTAGGTGCCTTGCAGTACTTAACATTGACAAGGCCTGACATTTGTTTTCCTGTTAACAAAGTATGTCATATTTGCACTCTCCTACTTCTCAACATATGACCGCAGTCAAAAGAATCTTGAGATACCTTAGAGGTACTATGAGTACGGGTCTCCAATTTACCAAGTCACCTTGCAATGTGGTTAGTGCCTTTTCAGATGCTGACTGGGCAGGATGTCCTGACGACAGAAGATCAATAGGAGGTTTATGTGTGTTCTTTGGTCGAAACCTAATCTTGTGGAGTGCACGCAAGCAGGCCACTGTTTCTAGATCAAGTACAAAGGCTGAGTATAAATCTCTAGCTAATGCTACTGCAGAGATTATTTGAGTTCAGACTCTTCTGCAAGAACTTGGAGTTGCTCATTCACCAGTTGCTCGTCTTTGGTGTGACAATATTGGTGCCACATATTTGTCAGCAAATCCAGTATTTCATGCAAGGACCAAACGCATAGAGGTGGACTATCATTTTGTTAGAGAAAGAGTAGCACAGAAACTACTGGATATTCGTTTCATTCCCACAGGTGATCAAGTTGCGTGTATATGAGCGCTTGTGTCTGTACTGATGCTCAAAAAAAAGTTACGGATGGCTTTACTAAAGCACTATCATGGCGCAAGTTGGAAGACTTCAAGAGCAATCTCAACTTGGTGAAGTTGTGATTGAGGGGGCGTGTTAGATATAATTGTACGTATGTACGGTAGTATATAAACCATATATACCTTCTGGTAGAGCTAGTGCGTGCGTGTTGATGTAATCTGGTAGTTAGGCTGTTGGGATTCCTCCTTATCTCTTGTATAGTTTGCTTGAGGATCAATCCACGCCTAACTATCGTATCTTGTAAACCATCTGCTCTATATAAACATGCACGCGTCCCTGCCAGAGGCACATGCTTCATCCAATCTTTCACATGGATGCTCTTTGGTGGAGCTATCAGCCGCTTAATCCAGATATTAGGCGATGCTTTGAATTCTGCGATATTTTTCCACGAAGATCGAAATTGAGAAGGGATGAGTTAGTTCGCCTATGGATAGCGCAAAGCTTTGTTAGCCGAGGGCTACATTCAAGAGTTAATGTCATGCTCATTTCTGCAACCAGAAGTAGAAGATTCCTCTAAAGAAGAATAATTTACAATTCATGATATGCTGCATGATTTATTAGCCAAGGTTGCTAGAAGTGATTGCTTCAGAATTGAGAATACAAGGAGCCACAGAGAAGGCTGGAAGGAAGAAGTCCCTCGAGATGTCCGAAATCTTTTGGTATAGAATTATGATGCAGAATTAATTACTGAGAAGATCCTTGGATTGGAAAATTTATGCACTCCCCTCATTGATGTTGTTGAAGAGGATACACCAGTTGAGGAGAGAGTCATTGAGAGTATATGCAAGAGGCTGCCGAGATTGCGGATACTATCCGTTGCCTTCAGCAAGAAACATCGTCGAATCAGGAAACCCAATAAGTTCTCGCTCCCAAAATCTATTGCTCGGTTAAAGCACCTACACTATCTTGCTTTCAGGACGGACTACTCATGCTCTTTCACTTTACCAAGCGCACTAACTAAACTTCACCTAATCCAGCTGCTAGTTTTTACGGGGGTGAATTGTTGGAATTCTCCTTTGCTGACCTTGTCAACTTGAGGCACATGTTCTGCTGGCCAAACTTGAAATTCCCTAACTTCGGCAGGCTGATCTCGCTCCTAACCCTATTGTGCTTCACAGTAAGCGATGGACAGGGTTATGAGATATGGCAACTGAGGGACCTAAACATGCTTCGTGGCTGTCTGGAGATCCATGGCCTTGAAAATGTTACAAGCAAGGAGGAAGCTCTTGAAGCCAATATAGCTGCCAAGGAATGGCTCACAGAACTGAGGTTGGTATGGGTTAGTGATAATGATACAAGGTGAAGTCCAGAAGTTGAAGCAGAGGTACTTGAGGGTCTGTCCCCCCCCCCCCCCCCCCCCCCCCCTCATGGGGCTTCAAGAACTTGCAATACGTGGATACAAAGGTTCAAGGTACCCAGACTAGATGTTGGGTAAGAAGAGAGGTGGCATAGAGAGCCTGCGTAATCTTTTTCTCTCAAGATGCAGCCAAATGGGACCTAGATTTAAGGTTTTTCCTCATCTTCATGTGCCTTCGCGCTCACGGCTTTACGGGCGCCCAAGAAACTCTTCAAGTAAATTGACAAGTCACGGCGACAGTTCCTCTGGGCGCAGGACAACGAGATCTCAGGGGCGAAGTGCAAGGTGGGCTGGAAGACGGTGACTGCGACGGAGCTGCACGGTGGCCTGGGCATCCACGACCTGCCCAGGTTCGCCCGCGCGCTGCGGCTACGGTGGCTATGGCTCGCCTGGCAACAGCCTCACCGGCCTTTGGTCAGCACCGGCACGCCTTGCGACAACGGTGACCAGGCCCTGTTCGCAGACTGTACATCCATATGCATCGGGAATGTAACCTCGGCCTCATTTTGGTCCTCCTCCTGGCTGGGAGGCCGACAGCTCTGCATGGCCTTCCCGGCGCTCTTTGCTGCGTCCATCAGGAAGAACCGATCGGTTCAGGAGGCGTTGCAGGGTGACCGCTGGGTTCTCGACCTCAGACATGCCAACCACAGCGACATCGTCTACCAAGTCATCAAGCTCCCCAGAGAGATCAGGAGCGCTGGCCTTGTCTTGGAGGCTCAAACGTTGGACACTATCCGTTGGATGCAGCACAGCTCAGGGACGTACTCCACCAAATCGTCCTACACTGCACAATTTGCAGATGGACAGCACAACAGCTTCATAAGCCTAATTTGGAAGATCTGGGCACCGGGGAAGATCAAGATGTTCCTCTGGTTCCTCCACCAAGGCAAGCTATGGTGCAACGACAGGCTGCAATGGAGGGGCTGGGTAAATGGCTATTTCTGCCGTCTATGCATGAGAAACCTCGAGTCTTCCTTCCACCTCTTCTGGGAATGCCCAATCTCCCTGAAGGTCTGGAACAAAGCTGCAGCCTGGGCCGGTTGCCAGGCCCTGAACCCTGTTGGCTGGTGCAGCGAGACTACGTCGACGGGTTGTGCCGAGAGGATCATCGCCGCTGCAGCTACGGGAAACCGCAAGGGTACCAAGTCGATGTTGGCCCTCATTGCGTGGCACATATGGCTGGAGAGAAACTCCTGTGTCTTCAGAGGGAAACAGCCGGATGAGCAACACATCGTCGAGGCATGCCGCCGGGACATGGAGCAATGGCGATTGGTAGGTGCCAAATGCATAGAGCGGCCCTTCGGGGATATGACGTGAGATATCGCCCAAAAACACACTCTCCTGGGAGCTGAGCCCTCCCAGTGATCCGCTGTAATTTTCTTTCATTCACCTGATCACTTGATCGGTAACATTTTGTCGCTCTCTGCTAAATCAATGAAACACCAGCCAAAAGCTGGTTTCTTCAAAAAAAAAAAAAACCTGCAGCTGGGACTCCTTACTAGGCAACATGGAACACCTCACGTTGCTCAAGGAACCGTATATCAGTAATTGCAAGAATATCCAGTCTCTTCTAACACTGCCCTAGTCTATTAAGGAATTGCGTCTTGATTCCTGCAACGATGATTTCATAAAGTCTTGTAAAACAGTCGGACAACCCAACTGGCAAAAGATTGAGCACATCCCCAGGAAAGTTGTTGGGTGATCCAACAAGTAAGAATGTAGTCCCTTTTGCTGCCTTGTTTTCCCATTTTGTACGTGTGAACATTGCCTCTGTATATAATGGACAATCTGCTACTAACTCAGCTTATTTTTGTTATTCCATTTGCTACCAGTCGACATTCCAGAAATGAAGTGAAGTACGTCTGATGGTCTTGAATCAATGGGGAGATGCTTTAGGCATCGCAAGATAGTGAAGGGCATTTGAACAAGTTGGTTGGAATGCGCTGCGAAACTGCAGGATGTGTTGCTGTTTCTTGAATGTTGTCTCACGTTTCTCCCTGTCTATCTCCTTCTTTACCTCATTTGAAGTGTGGTATGGTATTAAAAACGTACTCCCTCCGTCCCAAAAATTTTGTCTTAGATTTATCGAAATACGGATGTATCTAGTTACATTTTAGTGTTAGATACATCCGTATCTAGACAAATATAAGACAAGAATTTTGGGACAGAGGGAGTACTTCCTTTTCCACTTAGATAGGCTGCTCTGCATTTCTGAGGATTCAGCTAATGTGAATGCCCTGAATATTTGAGTGTTGGGCCTATCTCAGTCCGTTTTCTCCCGTTTAGTTCTTCTTTCAGGTTTGTGGTGCTGTTGATCAGTAGTTTGTACTGCTAAGACACCTGGTTTCAGTTAAATGAAATGTCTTGCTTATGCTCTCCTGAAGACCTGAACTTGTTACTATGTGATTTCTGTCAGCAAAGCCAAGCTTTTTATGGCTCCACGTTTGCAGATGAAGGACGCTACATGTATTTATGCTACGTCTTTCCATTGCTGCTCGTACGGACTTTCCATCTGAATTTCAATATGGCCAGAAGATCATTTTATACTGACCAGCTGAAATCTATTGTTTGGCAGGTAAATAAATAGTGATGAAAATTTCGGATTTTATTTGCATCATGGATACAAGATGTATATACCAGACCACACGGCACCACAGATTTCGAAATCCACATTATAGCATTCGTCTTCAGGTCGTTCTGATGCACAAATTCAGGCCTTCCTAGCTGACAAGCTATATACTCCCTCCGTCCATTATATACAGAGGGAGCGAATAGTTCAGAGTCACGTCTGATCCTCCTAGGCTGAACCCCGGGGCTCGTGTGAAACTCTGTTTTGCAGATTATTATTATTATTTCTGTCAAGGTGATTCATTCGTTGAGTAGCACTAGGAGCTAGAGAGCATGGACTGAAGCTTGTGCCTACCACCTATGGAGATTCAGAAAGCCCGAGTGGGGTTGACGCCTCGCCCTTGCCGTGTCGTTGCTCGTCAGCTTCCAAGCAATAGAATCTTGGATGGATACCATTTTGAAAGGGGATGCATACGTCTTGGATCAAGCGCCGACCATGAAATGACCAAATCGATAGGAAGATAACAGGACTTGGCCATCTCTGTCTAAAACTGATTTAAGGGTGAAGAAGAAATTGGCAGTCAGAAGTTCCTCTAGATAGGTGTCACTTGGCAAACAGCAAGGAGTTTCTATGTCGATATATCTTTATGTAAATCACAGATTCCCAGTGACTACAGGTTGCAGTTACACTAACTGAACGGGCACACATCTTCTATTAGAAAACTGCAGCAGGAGAATCAAGCATTGAAGCCAGCGATAATCAAACCAGAATGGCAAAAAATCACTTGAGGTTCACATAAAATTGAAACAGCAGTTCATGTATCAGAAAGCCTTAGCAATAGATCGTGTTAACAAAAATGCATCGCAGAAATGAAATAACAAAAAGAACTGAATCCACACAGCATGTAGTCTTCGAATGCTACAGAAATACAACAGCAGTCTTGCATTCCAGGTCCAGCCAAACAACAAGATAACTTCTAGGCTAGAGCTAGAGATTGAGAACAAAAATATAACCATTCATTTCTACTGTCGGAAACACAAGGTTGCAAGATCTTAAGCTCTAGGTTAATTAGAGCTAGATGTTAGGAACAAGAAAACAACCATTCATGTACAACTAAAGTTCAAAAGCGGATAAATACATTCAGAAATAGGGAAATAAGCAGAGAGAAGAACGTAGATATTAAAATATTCATAATAGTTCCAAGAAAACAGTAAAATATCCGTAGTTAAGTAGTAGGGTGTTACGCCTGCGTGGCTGCTATAAATGGCCACACGAACACAAAAAGAGTACTAAGTTTACTAGCTAGCTGCATAAAGTCCAGTACATGAGTGCAGTCAAGCACCAATCGCTTTATCACAACTTCATGAAGCTCTGCCCAAATCCCTTGCTTCCCTGCTGGTACCATTAATGTAACTCTAGTATCCTCAGAAAGGCTGTCAATTGTGAGGCTCCAATACATAGGACAATTAGTGCCCATCTGCCAATGACTCCGAGAACAAAGGAACATAGGAAAGATAAGGGCACGTGGAATTCCATGGAAGATCACATATGAAACACAGCTCCCCAGAATCCATATCGTATGAAAATAATTTCTTCTCTGGTCGGTACCACAATCTAAATCCTTTGATTATGAATATCACATTGTGTTCTGGGTGGGCTGAGATAACACCATAATATTGCTCAGAGGTAGAATACTCTATTCCGAACAGTCGCAAGTGGCTGACATTGAGCTTCAGGGTCCAACAATTTTCACTACTAGAATCTTCAAGAACCCAGATTCCTAGTTCAGAAGCACCCTCAATTGTGAGATACAACTGTCCCTGTGATGCATAGACATTAGGACAGTCAGGAGCATCATGTGAAGTAGGAATAGGAATGATCCTACAATTTCCTTCCACGTCGACGGCTGCAACTGAATTATTATCAGGACATAGATACAACACTCTGCCCAAAAACGCGCACCCTGATGAGCAGAGTATCTCAATTGGATGCGTCCAGACTCCATCTTTGGAAGAGTAGATCCCCACCGCTTCAATGCTATAATCATCCCTCTTATACCAAGTCCAAGCAAGGGCGGGTACCAACTCGAACACATAGAAATGTGAGGAGACGGCCGGGTCAAATCCAAGGCAAGCGCTGTCCACCAACCAGGACCACTTGGTGGCGGGCACCGTTACCCATTTCTCGGTGGCCGGATTGCACACCACGTAATCCAGCGTCTCGGGGACAGACGACTTCCGGCCTCGACAGAGGAGGAGGCCGTTGCAGCCATCCAAGATTTGAAGGCTCTCGTATTCGGGCAGGAACGAGAGGGCGGCGTCATGAGGGCACCAGTTTCCGGAGACGCTTCGTTAACCATGAGAAAGATCTGGATGGTCGTCCGTGGCGAGGGTTGTGTAGAAGAAGCCGGCAAGGGTCGACCGGGGAAGCTTTTCGCGGTGGTCGGGGTGGGAGATGAGGTCCCGCCAGCGCGTGGAGACGCACTTGCAGCAGCAGGTGGACTTGTACGGCACGCGGGAGATGACCTCGACAAGGAGGTCGTCGGGGAGCTTGGCCGTCGGGTCGCCGATGAGGGCCGCCTCCATGGATCCCGTCGCCATCTCCGGGGAGGAAACGAGCGGCCAATCTGCAGATCCGGGGCGGAGGAGGAGAAATTAGGGATTCATCGATCCCGGCGGCGAGGGGAGCGTGGGGGAAGAGAGGACCTACCAGATGTGTGAGGCGCGAACTGCAAAGAGAGGATCGGCGAGAGCGCCGCCGCTGGGTACTCCCATCCGCGCCGGCCGGTGAGGGTTTGGTTTGGGTGCGGGGCGAGATTTTTCTTTTCTTTTTGGAGCACAGCTGCGGGGCGAGATGGATGGGTAGTTGGATTGGGGAAAATATCTGGTGCACCGGAGCTTGTGGTGCTACCGGTGCACCAAACTCACATTATGCTTTTAAAATGTTCAAAAAAATTCTAAAAAATTAGCACACTTGCACAACATCAATGTAGATTGTCATAAAATTTTAAGTCAAAAACCAAAACATGTATAACTCCCAAAACAAAAATGACAAATTCAACATTGAATAGTACATAACATAACTTGGGTCTTAGATTTAGCTCATTATCACACTGAGGTCAAATTTGTCATTTTTGTATCTCAAAAAAAGTTTCAACTTTTTATATGAATTTTTATGACATCATATATTGATGTTGTGTTAACATGCTAGAATTTTTTTTAGATTTTTTAAAATATTTTATGGCATCCGGTGCACCGGTAGCACCACAAGTGCGGGTGCACCAGATACATTCCCAGTTGGATTGGATACTGATGAGGAAGTGGAACCGGGACGCACTTATCTCGCCTTTTTCCTCGGCTCAGTGAAAGACACGTTTTAGCTGATCCTTGAAATTTTGCTAAGAAAAAAAGTTGATCTTTGAAATACATTTTGATTCCGTCAAAAATAGCACTTTGCTATTAGTATTAGTGAGTACTTTTGAAGAGGGCAAAATCCATCCAAACTGCACTCATCATCTAAAGTCAATCTTTTCCTTTCGCCTGTGATGTTGTGTGCCCCGAGAGAAAAGTGACACCCGTAGGCGTCGCCAAGGCATAAAGATGTTGGTTGGCCCTCCCATCCTCATGCCTTGTGAGGATGGGATCCTCGGAGTAGGCTCATGACGTGGATACGGCCCAGCAGGCCCGAATGCCTGATTTTTCACCAAGAGAATTACTCGATTCTATCAGCATCATTGGACCCTTCCAGCTCACGCACACCACAACGTTCATCTAACTAGACCGAACGTGGGGCATTGAAGACTAGGTTGTTAACGACATCATCAAATCTAGGTACATTGCTACCTAAGGATCAACATTGATGCCTCCCTCAATAAGCGCGTGAGTTCCCCTAATCTGGAAGAGGGCTCCTCCTTAAGAGCAGGGGAAAAGAGAAGACCTATAATTCGTTGATGGGGCTGGAGGCAGGGTTCGAGGAGAAGATGCGGCTCTAGCGATGCTGGTAGATTGTTGGTCTTTCCGACCGCACCATCGCCTCATATGGTCGAGGGGCGACCAAACTTCTTCGTATAGGTCAAGATGTCAAAAGAGCGACAACACAACATCAGTTTTGGAGTCCATGGCGTGCAATTGGTCCCCAAGTAGTCCCCAACAATGGCGTGATTTTTTTTACGGGGTTGTTGTTTTCTATTTCTTATATTTGATCGTCCTTGTAAATGTCAGGGACTACTCTGTAATTGTTTTTTTTTGGGTCATGTGTAAATTGTACTACCACACCGCAATGAGTCCTCCAGAACCCTTCCACAGTAAAAAAATGTGTCATCTCTAGACTTCTAGAGTGAACCAATATTTTGTTTGGGTCTATCTTGAATTCAGTTGACTGAGACTCAACCAAGTCCAGCCAACTAAGGTTGTGGTGCTACGAGCGGCACGGATGGATGTTGAAAACTGATGGGATGACATGGTGCAAACATCGATGACAGACGTTGCAAGACTTGATGCGAGCAATGACGATAGATGTTGCGACTGGTGTGATTACATTCTGCAAGCGGCAGTGGCGGACCTGCGACTAGTGGGACGACATGTTGCGAGCGACGAGGGCGGACACTGGGACCTGTGAGACGCGATATGCTGCAATCGGAAGAACTAATCTATTAGAACTTTGTTATAGGGCAAATCCCTTACTAATGATCTTTCACGAATTGGAGGGGGGAAGCCTGAAGAACACGAGGGGAAACACGTGAGAAATCACGAAGGGAAACACAAATCAACACACATAGATGCAATAAAAAATACACATAGATAGATCCATGATCCAAATCATTGAAAGAGTGAGATGGAACAAGATAGTTCTTCACCAAGTCCTAGAACGTGGAGGTCTTTTGATTCTATGACGGGAATCCTTCTCCACAAGTGGAGGTCTTGATAATCCCTAGGGATCCACTACTAGGGAAAACCCTAGTAGTAGCGCGGGTTTTGAGGCTATCAACAGCGCGGGCAGCTGCGCTACTAATAAGGCGCTACAGTTAACTGTTAGTAGTAGCGCGGTCTGTACCCGCGCTACTACTATTGACTATATCAGCAGCGCTTTTCCAGAACACGCTACTATTAGTTAGTTGTAGCGCTTTCCTAGCCCCGGGCTACTGCTATGTGTTTCATCATTTCCCCGCCAGCTTCCTACCCGGTTTCTGTTTCAATAAACTGCAATTTCCAGATACTAGGTACTACTAGATATCAATTTCATAAAGCATTATAGGTATTAGGTAGTACTACCTCCGTTCCAAATTATTCGTCGTGGTTTTAGTTCAAATTTGAACTAAAACCACGACGAGTAATTTGGAATGGAGGGAGTACTAGATAACAATTTCATATATAGTCAACATGCATCCTCAAGCAGTACAAGGTGATATCGACGACGATCATCATATGTGGTTCTAGATGATATCGACGACGATCATCATATGTAGTTCTAGATGATATAGCCACACACACATATGTAGTTCTAGATGATATAGCCACACACACATATGTAATTCTAGATGATATCGACGATGATCATCATCCTCGAGCCTGGGCGGTGGGTGTTTCTGATAGTAATTAGGATGGTCCGTCCAACACGAAGATTCTTGCCAACGAGGAATCTCTTCCACCCAACCGTGTTTAAGTGTGTGCGACCGTCTGTGTCCATGCGGTAAGTACAGGTGGTGAGAGAGCCCCTTGCGGTAAGCCGTAGTCTAGTTGAGCCTTCTTCATCAGGCTCGATACCACAACTCACAGATAGGTTCTTTGGCAATTTCTGAATAATAAAAACATATCAATTAATAAATAGCCTCGCACATACTCTTGCAAATATATTTCTATTAAGTATAGATTTCTACACTATCAAAAGACACAGTACTACACATTTGTACTAATTAAGCATTAATTCTACTAATAAGTATATATGGATTATCTACACTATTAATAGTTCCTTGGATTCTACACTAATAAGCATGTGATCATACTCTATAGTAAAGCATATCATCGACTAGATTCCACACAGCATATCATTGGACTCTACACTAAGCATATCATCGTATTCACTAAGCATATCATCGGATAATTTGCATTTGTAAGTATAACAATAAAGCATATATATATATATATATATATATATATATATATATATATATATATATATATATATATATATCATCAAATTACTACAGTCAGTATAACATACCATTTCATGCCGATCGACCATGGTACTTGTCAGGTGGGTCACGAATGGCACCCCGACAAAGTCATCACGTGGCGGAATTATGTCCCATAGGTTGCACACCTCCTCCTCGCTCAGCCTCATTCTTTGAGCTACGATGGCTTCATGAAGTAGATTCTCATCATCTTCATCGGGCGGGTCCTCATTATCTTCATCATCTTTGTCATCTTTATCATCTTCCACAAGGTTGATATAAATGATAGCCAGCTTGGGTCTTTCTACTCTGAAGGAGAAGATGATCAACTCACCATCAGTAAGATGCATGCGGGCGAGGAAATGGGCCCATCCATCTCCTCCAATCTGCGACATATTGCGTCCTTTCTCAACCTCTATAGTGTACGACCCCCAGGAGCCTCAAATGTCACAGTGTCTCCTGTCAGCTTGTTGAATTTCAACCTCACATTGCATGGGACGATCTGTGTAAAAAAAGCAAAATGACACAATGCAGTAATGCCAACACTAAAAATAAAATAGTTGTTACATTTCATCTAATTTCTTACCCCCTCCCATGACGAAAACTCGGCTGGAAGTGGATGTCGAACAGCTTGCCAGTTGCAAGGCTGCTGGCACACCTTGACTTGCACAGTCGACATGGTGGTGGTGGTGGTGGCGCCATTTTCCTAAAGAAATATGAGCAAAGGATTAACGATCCACTTCACAGGAAAGAAAAACAGTAGCATGTGATTTTTTTCGTTCTTCCGCGAGAAGCAATTTGATGGACAATTATAATCCTAAGATTTAGTGACATATTAGATGACAAGGTACCACCAACCAAAGCATTTCGGTGGCACCTATTGCCGAAAAAACTTTTCACAAATATCTACCAAATCAGGGTACCACCTACAAAGACATTTCATCTAATTTGTCCCCTATTGCCTAAGATAATTGATTAAAAAAACAAGTAGCAAATTTAACTAAATTGGCACCTACATTTTGCCAAAAAATAACTTATTATAGAAAAACAAAAGCATCTAGCTATCCATGTACAGAAAAAAAATAACAATAAAATGGTGCATACTAAATCAACTAAATCAAAATGTTGTAAATCAACTAGCCTACTAAATCAACTAAATCATATCAACTAAATCAAAAATGTTGCATATGAAGGAGGAAGGAGGGAGAAGGAGGGGCGACTCGAGGAGGGAGAAGAGAGTAGGACAGAGAAGGAAGGCGGAGCGAGGAGGGGCCGGCCGACGGCGAGTGGAGGGAGGACAGAGGTGGAAGGTGGAGCGAGGAGGGGCCGGCCAGCGGCGAGTGGAGGGAGGACGGAGGAGGAGACCGGTACCGAGTCCAGCAAGGAGGAGGAGGTGACGGCGGCGCAAAGGGAGGAGGGGTGACGGGGAAGGACCGGCGGGGGGGGGGGGGGGGTTGAGTGGGAGATCCAGTGAGTGTGAGTGTGAGTGGATCGGATAGAGGAGAGTGGGGGGGAGATGGAATGGCTTAGCAGTAGCGCGCTATAGAGAAAGGCGCTACTGCTAAACGACCTAGCAGTAGCGCCTTTCACCAAGAACGCACTACTGGTATGTGTCAACATGTAAAAATAGACATAAAAAATACATTGATCATCAATGATCTTTTTGTGTACAATCTGATTTGTCAATATGAGTCCTCACCGGTTTAGGAACCGGTGAAGACTCATATTGCGGCCACAAGTTCTACACGTAGAGTTCAATGAAGACCAAGTGCTTGTGAAAGTTTGAGAAGTAACATATTTAAGGTGGTAGAAACTCTCTTCACGGAGCAAGGTGGGACTAAATTTTTGTAGTAAACTTAGCAGTAGCGGTTATTGAGGAAATGTGTTACTGCTATGATTCGTAGCAGTAGCGCTCTTCGTGTCAACGCGCTGCTGCTAGAACTAGCCTCGCGGCGGCGCCGTGGCAATTATAGCAGTAGTGCGTCTTAGAGCGGGCGCGCTACTGCTACATTTATTTCAGCAGCGAGTTTTGTTTGCGCGCGCTACTGCTACGTAGCAGCAGCGCCTTATTTTAAAGCGCGCTGCTGGTAAGACTCTGTGTATAGGCTTTTCCCTAGTAGTGATCCTTCTCTAATGGAGGCCCTGAACTTCAATGGAGTCTCTCTCTCTCAAGAGACCGAGGGGAGGTACATGAGCTAAGCTCTGTGATATGAGATCTATTCTTAGCTAACCCTACAAATGGGTAGAGGAGGTCTATATATATAGTGCTAGGGGGAAGGGGTAAGTTAGGTGGGGATACAAGGCTGAAGGCCTGCCATGCACACAGGCAGGGCTGGACGATCCTGCTGACTATCCGGATGATCCGCTCATCTTCGGATGATCCGGGTGGAGTCTCGGATGATACAGCTTCACGCGAGGCCTTCGGATGTCTTCTGTTGCCGTAGCTGGATGATTCGAACGATGTCCTGAATGATCTCGGTGGTATCCCGGATAGTCTGACTTTGAGAAGACTATTCGGGGGTATCGGCCGCCTTAGCCGGATGAACCGAGTGTTGCCCGAATGTCTGAGAGGAGGTCCGGACATCTGGCCTGGCTCCAGCAGCCGCTCTATCTTCTTCTTCGTCTTTATTCCGTCTTTTCTTCCATGCTGCCTTCTTGGATGGTGTAGTCATACTCTTGCACTTGCACTCCTCCTCGTCATCCGTGAAGCTCCGATAATACATATGCATGCACGTGAGAGAAAGTGTCAAGTGGTATACCATCCTTAAAGGGGTCAAGTGAACATTTGTCAAGGAGATAATTCACCGTTATGTATGTGAAGCAGATGGCGCACGTGTCACTTGCCAAACAAACTCTTGACATGGTGATGTTCGTAGGATGCTCCGCATCGAACTTGCAGCTGGAGAACAACACTTTGAGGCTAGTGATGGTGACACGGAGATAATCAAACCAGAAAGGCCAGAAAGCCCTTGCATCGAAACAACAGTTAATATATCAGAAAACCTTCACACTATATCATGTTAAACTACCATTATAATAATATATCACACTTTCAGTAGAAGATGAAAAATACAACACAGAAATTGAATTGCAAAGAGAATTGAATCTCCATGGCAAGTACTCCTTGAGGGTGTGTTTAGTAGAGTGCATGGAGGATGCATGAGGGTCAAAGTTCTCAATTCGACCCACTTTTGCTTGTGTTGGTAGGATGCATGGGCTCACATGACCTATGCTCAACTGATCCAAAAAGGGCCCTCAGCTATGCCCATCTCATGCACCCCAGAGAGGGTGCATGGAGGCAGCCATGCTGGCACCGACCCTCGTCCCCACCCACCAGACCACGTCCAAATATGTTAAGATTTTAAAAAATGTTCATAATTTTAAATTTTGTTTAAATTTTCCAAAGATATTCAGAATTTCAAATTTTGTTTACATTTTTGAAAAATTTCAAAATTTGTTTAAATTTTCCAAAATGTTTAGAATTTCAAAATTGTTTAAATTTTCAAATCCAAAATTAAAAAAAAAATTGTTAGAATTTCAAATTTCATTTAAATTTTCAAAAATTGTTTAAATTTCAAAAAAATCAGAATTTCAAATTTGATTTATTTTTGTAAAAAAAATCAAATTTCATTTTTTTTATTCAAAAAAGTTCAGACTTTCAAAATATGTTCAGAATTGTAATTTTAAAAAACAATTCAAAAAATGTTTAGAATTTCCAATTTTGTTTATATTCTCAATAAAAGTTCAGAATTTTTCAAAATATGTTTAATTCCTCCATGTTTTTTCAATTTTGTTCACCATTTAAAATAATTATTCGGAATGCAAAATTGTTCAGCATGTCTAAACACATGCAGGCTGCCAAACAAAGTCTCAGCTCAACATGTCTCAGTGCATACACCGCTGCCAAACAACATCAAATGCATGGATTCAGCATGTCTACACTCAACATGTATGAAAGGAGAACAACTAGGCTAGGTCCATACATGCTACCAAATCCAAACAACAAGATAAGTTATATGCTATAAGAGATTCTAAGGAGCTGTGTTTCATATGCGATCTTGGACGGACTTCCAGAAATGCTCTAGAAACTATTATGAATAGCATATCGTCTTCTGGGTGGGCTGAGATAACACCGTAGTATCCCTTCCTGCTTGAACCGAACAGCTGCAAGTAGCTTGCATTGTGCTTCAAAGTACAATAATCTTCACTACTAGAATCTTCAAGGACCCATATTGATGCTTAAGCGGCACCATAATTTGCGACATACAATTGTCCTCGTGATACATAACCATAAGGACCACATTGAGCATCATGTAAAGTAGGAACATGAATGAAACGACAATCTCCCTCCGCTTCGGCCCAAGTCTACGGGCAACGGGCCTCGCTCCACTCACTCATCAGAAGTTAGAATTTATCTTTATAATTGAATTTGGATCACAACATAACAGACGCTTTGTCATTGATTCTTCTTACAGAGTTCATTATCGATGGCTCTTTCTCTTCCTATCCACCTGGTTGTGGCAGTTCGGCATCGGTTTGGACTCCACCTCAGCTTCTTTCGGCATCAACTCATCTTCTTTCGGCATCCTTAGTTGTCTCCTTGTTGGAGGCGGTGTGGTGGTGGTGGTGGTGGTGGTGGTTCGGCCGTCCCAAACAGTTTCATCCCTAGCAACGGTGGGAGTGGAATCACATGTTTTTCGAAAGCGAAATAAGGGACAAGGTTACTTATGGTTTTATTTTCTTGATTTCTTCTGCCCTCTGAGCTATAATGTCAAGGAACTTATATCATAGAAAAAATGTAACAGCGAAGCACAACTCTTAACTCCATGATCACGCTGATAGTAGTACTATACAGTTTGTGTAGATAATTTTCTTAATGACAAGTACGTTGGGATCGTTCTCTTTTCCTAATGGCATTGTGAAGATCGGAGGCAGCAGTTGCAGTCTTTTTTTTTCATGGTAATACGTGTCTCATTCATATCATAAAGATTAAAGTACAAGTTACGTAAAAGCCGACATGACAAAACTGAAAAGATAGCAGAACATCTCTGAGCTTGACACCAACGCCCATCACCTGCCTCCGGCACCACGACAGCAGCCACCGAAGAAAAGAATGATGGATCACTCCTCACCCGAGCTCGACGCGGCTCCATCGCTGATATGCAGCTTTGCAGACCTCCAAGGTGGCTCACCAAAAGTGAAGCCCTTACCGTTGAACGAATCAGACCGGGGCAACACCCCGGACACGCCATCGAACTCCAGATCTGGCACCCCACCGCGACTAAGACGTCGAAGGAAACCATGCTTGCCATCCACGAACCACGAACCCAACACATGTTTCGTCTTCCAGATGTCGTCGACGCAGACCATAATCTGCATCCACTCCCGAACTACCTCCCAAGCTCCGCGCCGACGCTGGAGCAAACGCCGTAGCAACGGCGGAGCCCGAGGACATAGGTCCACCACGAGGATGCCGCCGCCGCCACGCCATCCTTGCTTGAACAGACTGGTTTCCAAATCCATCCCCAACCATAGGACCAATGGCCTTGTCAAGGAAGGATCCGAAGAATCTTTATTCAGCGTTGTCATCGTCGCCATCGAAACAAAGACGATGAACAACCTAAAAATCTAAACTACGAGGGAGTAAAAACGATCCACACGCTGGATCCGGCGACCCCCCTCACCACCGACAACCGAGGTCGCCGGCGGAGGGGAGCCGCCGGAGGACAGTGCTGAAAGATTGGGTCTCCAAAAGGACAGGGTGTCGTTGGTAGGCAATTGAAAACGCACTATATGGTGCTGAGTGTCGATATTGGTTTCTTTTTTCCCAGGCTGTTTCACCAGCCAAGAGCACAAGTTCCCTCACCAAGATGTGGGAAGTTCAATGAGAAGATTTATAAGAGTTAATAAGAGCACACCAGCAATCATCATAAATCATTCATCGTCACAGCAAGTTTCCACCCTTCAAGTGACAATGCAACTACGCCGACCGTAAGACTAAAACATCTTCCTTTTCTGCGGGGACGCCAGACTAGAATTTACCAGTTCCAACACGTAAAAATTGAACAAATTGGCACAAAGCCGATCAACCCAACAGGACGGCCAAACAAACATGGATTGAAGTCGGATCTAGACCAATTTTGAAAGGTGATCCGTGCAGAAACAATATGCACTGCCCAAGAGATATCCTGACAACTCGGTCATCCTCGTGAAATAAAGATGATCAAACCAGAATGGCGTAAAACAATTTCAGCTCCAGGTGAATTGAAACTGATGTTCATATATCAGAAAGCCATAACAGTATACCGTGTTATTTTCAGAACATGGGGGCATCGGAGCACTTTATTTTGAACTGCTCCAAAAAGATGCTTAAAAGATTTGAAAAAAAAATTGATTTTTTTACATGAATACGCATGCATGCAGTGTAAGTACCTATGAAATTTCGTTCAATAATACATTGTATTAAGTGCTGCACAAAAAGACAAAAATTCTGCCCAAAAACAACCAAAAAAAGCCCCTAGTTTTCATGTATTTTGTCTTTTTTGTATCTTTTACATGCAAGCATGTATATTGCTGAAAATTTGGCCCGATATACTGCATTGCTATACGTTCATGCACACAAAAAATTGAAAAAATTCGAATCGTAAAATTGTGGTTTTTTGAACTTCAAAATAAAGTGCTCCGTTGCACCCGTGCTCAGAAGTCAATTTTTACTATTATTACATTACTATGTCACAGTTTCAACGGACAGGAAAATTGAGGTTGGACTTGAATTGAAAATGTTCATATATCAGAAGCCTTAACCATAGATCGTGTTAAACCACTATTACCTTACTATATATCTAGAACTGCAACGGCAGTCTTGGCTGTTCCAGGTTCACCCAAACAACAAGATAAGTTCTAAACTATATCTAGAGATTAAGAACAAGAATATAACCTTACATGTACTGTCGAAAACACAGGTTGACATACCAACAAATTATTTAGAGAAATAGAAGAGACCACCGTTACCTTACTATATCACAGTTTCAGCAGACATGACAGTACAGCACAAAACTGAATCTAGAAATGCAACGGCAGTCTTGGCCATTCTGGTCCACCCAAACAACAAGATAAGTTCTAATTCTAAACTAGATCTAGAGATTAAGAACAAGAATATAACCTTACATGTATTGTCGAAAACACAGGTTGGTACAAACAGAGAAATAGAAGAGACCAGAATCGAGATACTCAAATATTCAAAATAGTTCCAACAAACGGTCAAGTATCCATGATTAAGTACTAGGGTATTACAGCTGCATGGGCTGCCAGTAACTACATAAGCACAAGCAGACTACTAAGTTGACTGAATTGCTAGCAGCATAAGTCAGGTACATGACTTCACTCAAGCACCAATAGCTTATCACAACTTACCCAAATTACTGTTGCTCATATTCAAGATTTAACTTCGCTATCATCATCAAAAAGATGGACAATTGTGAGGCTCCAATACATGAGACAGTTAGTGCCCATCTGCCAATGACTCCAAGAACAAAGGAACATATGGAAGATAAGGGCGCCTGGAAGTCCATCCAAGATCACATATGAAACGCAGCTCCTTAGAATCAATTTCGTATGAAAACAATTTCATCTGTAATCGGTACCCCGGTAATGTAGTTTCGACAGTTATGAATAGCACATCGTCCTCTGGGTGGGCTGAGATAACACCGTAATATTCCTTACTGCTTGAACCAAACAGTTGCAAGTAGCTGGCATTGTGCTTCAAGGTCCAATAATCTTCACTACTAGAATCTTCAAGGACCCAGATTGATAATTCAGCAGCACCATAATTTGCGACATACAATTGTCCACGTGATGCATAAATATAAGGACCACAGCGAGCATCATTTAAAGTAGGAACAGGAATGAAACGACAGTTTCCCTCCACGTCGATGGCTGCAACCAAATTATTATAGGAACACAAATACAACACCCCACTGAGAAATGTGCCACCTGAAAAGTTGCGTATCTCAATTGGATCGTCCCACTCAATTTGATGTGTCCAGCCTCCAGCTTTGGACGAGTAGATCCCCACCTCTTCGATGTTATATTCATACTTCAAATTCCAATTTAAAGCCACAGCAGGTACCAACTCGAACACATAGAAATGGGAGGAGACGGCCGGATCAAATCCCAGGCGAGTATACGAGTCCGAGGACCATTCATTGGCAGGGAAGGTTACCCATTTCTCAGTTGCAGGATTGCACACCAGGTAATCCGGTTCCTCAGGATAAGGCTTGGAACATCGACAGAGGAGGAGGCCGTTGCAGCAGTCCAACAAGTCAATCTTCTCGCATTTTGGCAGGAACGAGAGGGAGGCGTCAATGGGGCACCAGTTCCCTGAGACGCTTAGGTAACCATGAGAATCAGGTGGACGGCGTTTTGGGTCGTAGATTTTGTAGAAGAAGCCGGCGAGGGTCGACCGGGGAAGCTTCTCCTGGTGGTCGGGGTGGGCGATGAGGTCCCGCCAGCGCGTGGAGACGCACTTGCAGCAGCGGGTGGACTTGTACGGCACGCGCGAGATGATCTCCACCAGGAGGTCGTCGGGGAGCTTGGCCGTCTGATCGGTCATAAGGACCGTCTCCATGGATCCCGTCGCCATCTCCGGGGAGGCAAAGAGCGGCCAATCTGCAGATCGGGGAGGAGGAAAGGTTAGAGAGATACGTCCGGCTAGCAGTGAGGAGAGAGTGAAGGGAGAGAGGACCTAACAGATGCGTGACGCGCGAACAGCGAAGAGAGGAGCGGCGAGAGCGCCGGCGTTGGGTGCTCCCATCCGCGCCGGCGAGTGGGTGGCGGCGAGCCGGTGAGGGTTTGGTTTGGGGTGCGGGGAGGCGAGATGGATGAAGTGGTTATCTGGGCTTTTTACTGGGCTGTGTGCGAGTCCAAACTCTCAGTGATACTATTCATATTGATAGGGGAAAATCCCTCAAAAAAATATGATAGAGAAAATGAACGAATGGGACAAATGAAAGATTACAATTCCCTGCTCAAATGGAATGGCCTAAAATTTTATTCACGTTTAAAAATATAAATTGTCCCCAATTTAAGGCTTCTTTTGATTGCATGAAGTAGAAACGTAGGAACAGTAAAACCATACAATAAGATTGAGATGGCATATCCTATGAATTCTTACATGATTTCAAAACATAGGAATTATAAGGGCCTCTTTGATTCACATATGCACATAAGGAGTACACATCCACTGATCACCAAGAGGCTGGTGCGACCTCAAATCTTGAAGATGCGACCGATCGAGACAAATGGGTCGACTAGGGAGACCGGCCTAATGGACAACCCAAAAGGCAAACACAAGCCTAGGCATCGAAACAAGCTCGAGACCAACAGGATTGTCATCAATTGGATGTGCGACTCATCCGGTGTACCTGTTAGTTCGAAGAGGGACAAACAAGGCTATAGTAATGCGCTAGGCTGCATCCTCTACGAAATTGTGAGCATTAATGAAACCAACCTTAAGTCAAAAGACAATAAGCCACCAGCGAGCACTCATGTGAAGTTGCACACTCGATATATGTTCTCGAATGAGTCCCTATAGGCAGTGGCGTAGCTACGGCTGGGCCAAACCAGGCCATGGCCCGCCCAGCCGCACAAGATTTCAGTCAAGATTAGTGTACAATCTGGCCGTAAGAGCAAAATTTTAATGGTCCTTCTTATTCCAATCCGTTTTGGCCCGCCCACACAAATGACTGTAGCTCCGCCACTGCCTATAGGAGACCACTCCGGTAAATAACATAGCCATCTCCATGTTTCCACTTCTTTTTGAATGGTTGGAAATCCAAGGCCAAAAATGAACACCTTGCTAAAGATTGCGACGAGATCCAAAATATGTGGCCTTCGGTTTCTGAGGTGGAATGGAACCTATTCGAGGAGCACGGCAATACCCTTAAAGTAAAGGTGATGGAAAAAATGAAGTAGAATATACAAACACAAAAACCAACACCATCGGAAGTCGTGGTTACCCAGGGAAGAGGTTGAAGTGCGCCAAGCAGGACTTTGAGTTTGTTGCGGCGGCACACCAAACCCCTTCAAGCACTTCCAAAACCCGTGCCATAATGATTTCATCCGAGTCTGGTACCATTGGGACGAGGTGAATAAGAAAGAGGTATTCTTGGACAAATAACAACTAAATTCAAGGAACTCTTCGTATTAGCCCACGTATTTTTCTCTGAAATAAAGAGCAAATCAAGGTATTCTGCCATCTGTAGTTCTAGAAGGCTTTAAAATGTTGTCGGGTTCCCAAGCCTTCAGCGGTTCCAGGCGATTGATTTCGTTAGTCTTTGCAGGGTTGTTCCAACAGCCTCGCTTCAATAGATTGTGGTGTTTGCTCCTCGATGTTGGCCTTGATTTTTCCATCACTCACCACATCATTCATCTCCATGTTGTCCCCACTTCGCCTATTTCCCACATGAACCCCAAGAAGATGTTGATCCCCTTTTAAACCCTTCCTATTTTGTCTCTGGAACTTACTGCACTGCTTCTCTTCTCCATTATTCCTTGGAACATTTTCATTCCACCTTCCCACCCCGGTTCCCCGTATGCAGATCCTCTCCACCCAAAGCCCCTACACTTCTCCCTTTACCAGGCATATTCAAATATGTCTTGTTTGAGCCCTTAACTTCCTCTGACCCTCCAGCATCTTGTAGCTCGCTCGGCTTTGTAACCCCAAAGGCCAGTTGTTTCCCTATCCCACTAGTTCCATCCTTCACCTCTCCTGCAGGCATCAGTGATTTTAGTGGGATAGGCACCTACTGGTATGCTCTAACCTTCCCCTTATGGTCCCCAAGATTTAGCGGTTTATTTGTCCTCCAAGCGTCCTTGTTAGTACCCAAGTTTCTTTTTAATGAGCTAATGTTAAAATTCTTCCCGCTCCCTCCACTTCTTCCCCCCAGAAGCTCATCCCTCACACCAATTTCCTTGGCTCGTGTCACTCTCCCTACAGGGTATAGAAGCTTTCATCCATGCTCTTTATTGGGGTTCCTCCCTTTTTTCTCAACTTGATGTTGCACTAATTATTTACATGGGTCGAGCCACTCACATGTGAAGCAAAGATCAAGCAGGAACTCATACTGAATCCTAAACCAGAGGAACACATAAGTTTTATCACACTCCCCCATTTCCCGTCATCTTCATCCTCCTCTATCATGAAACCTCGCATAAGGGGCTCCTAGATATCTAGACGAACCTTAACTCTAAGGAATTTGCCAATTGCCACCTCGTCTACACCCACATACACTTCCAAAGTCTCCCCTATGAAACCTCCGACGACTTCGCTTGCATCCCGACACATCTTACCGAGGGTAGGTTGAAGATCCTCACGCACACCACACCGGCACCCATTTGAATTCATATTCAGCAAAGTTTTACTTGGGACAAAATCCTCCACCACAAAGAGTGCCTTACCAGATTTACATGGCCCATCCTCAAGTATTTTTTATCTTCCTTGCCGGCTGGTGAAACGTGAACAAGAAGATGTTATCTCCCATGTCTTTGCAATCCAAACCCCTCATAGAGCATCATACTCTAGCCAGAGCATTGGCTAGTGTCTTTGCGTGAGCCAGCTTATCTGACAGGATCAAAGATATGGCTTGTGGCTCCACAACACACACCTTTCCTCCCCCTCCCCATCCTCCTCCTTCCAGACGATCTTCCTCCCTTAGCTCTCCATCTCCAACAATTTTAGACTCTTCATCAATCCTTTTACCTGATCCATGATCCCGAGCATCCTCCAGGGAAACGCCATACGAAAGTAGGTTTGGTGTGGGTGGTGTACGATCGTGTTCCCTAACACACACGGCATGATTATGGTGGAGGGAGGGATGGGTAACTAGATCTTGGCACGACCCTCGATAGGATTTTATCTATGTAGCAGAAACCCTAAGGGCATGTACAATGGTGCTATCTTAGGAGTGCCACGTAGGATAAATAATGAGGTGGAGAAGAGAGAACTCATAAGAAAATGCTTGTCTTCTCTTATTTAATACTCTCTCCGTCCAAAAATACTTGTTGGAGAAATGGATAAAAATGGATGTATCTAGAACTAAAATACATCTAGATACATACATTGCTCCAACAAGTATTTCCGGACGAAGGGAGTAGAAGACAAGAGATAATCTCTTAGCACAATATGTCTCACCACGTTTTTAGGAATAGCTAGTTATTAAAGATAAGGCTAAGAGATGACCCATTGTAGACACTTTTTTTGCCATCTCTAGATTACATGCAAAATTTAAGATAAGACTATCTTATCAACCATTGTAAATGCCTAAGACATGATGATCGCTGATCCTCGAAAAAGATCCTAAAAAAGACATGATGATCGCCTATCCTATCACTAGTAACCAAACGTCACATGAGGTACAAACTTGTGATGGAGCATTAGTTACGTGCTTCTATGTTAGCAACAGCTTCACCGCCTTATACGTTCTTCCAGTACACTTCAACATATTGGACAATGCAGTACGGAAGTAACGGTAACAGTGGCAAAAGTAACAGTAGCAGTTTTGTAGTAATTGTAATAGCGACAACGGTAAAGTAACTAAGCAAAGAGCAATATGTGAAAATCTCGTAGGCATTGGATCAGTGATGGATAATTATGTCGGATGCGATTCCTCATGCAATAGTTATAACATAGGATGACACAGAACTAGCTCCAGTTCATCAATGTAATGTAGGCATGTATTCCGAATATAGTCATACGTGCTTATGGAAAAGAACTTGCATGACATCTTTTGTCCTATCCTCCCATGGCAGCGGGGTCCTATTGGAAACTAAGGGATATTAAGGCCTCCTTTTAATAGAGTACCGGACCAAAGCATTAACACATAGTGAATACATGAACTCCTCAAACTACGGTCATCACCGGTAAGTATCCCAATTATTGTACTTCGGGGTTAACGGATCATAACACATAATATGTGACTATAGACTTGCAAGATAGGATCAAGAACTCATATATATTCATGAAAACATAATAGGTTCAGATCTAAAATCATGGCACTCGGGCCCTAGTGACAAGCATTAAGCATAGCAAAGTCATAGCAACATCAATCTCAGAACATAGTGGATACTAGGGATCAAACCCTAACAAAACTAACCTGATTACATGGTAAATCTCATCCAACCCATCACCGTCCAGCAAGCCTACAATGGAATTACTCACGCACGGCGGTGAGCATCATGAAATTGGTGATGGAGGATGGTTGATGATGACGACGGCGACGGATTCCCCTCTCCAGAGCCCCGAACGGACTCCAGATCAGCCCTCCCAAGAGAGTTTAGGGCTTGGCGGCAGATCCGTGTCGTAAAACGCGATAAAACTTTCTCCCTAACTTGTTTTCTCCCCGAACGTGAATATATGGAGTTGGAGTTGACGTCGGTGGAGGTCCAGGGGGCCCACGAGATAGGAGGCCGCGCCCTAGGGGGGCGCGCCCCCCTGTCTCGTGGACAGACTGTGGGCCCCCTGGCATTAATTCTTTCACCAAAAATTCTTATTAATTCCAAAAAGTGCCTCCGTGGATTTTCATGTCATTCCGAGAACTTTTATTTGTGCATAAAAATAACACCATGGCAGTTCTGCTGAAAACAACGTCAGTCCGGGTTAGTTCCATTCAAATCATGCAAGTTAGAATCTAAAACAAGGGCAAAAGTGTTTGGAAAAGTAGATGCGACAGAGACATATCAACTCCCCCAAGCTTAAACCTTTGCTTGACCTCAAGCAATTCAATTGATAAACTGAAAGTGATAAAGAAAAACTTTTACAAACTCTATTTGCTCTTGTTGGGGAAAATATGTAAAGCCAGCATTCAAGTTTTCACCAAAGATTATGAACTAACCATATTCACAATAACACTTAGGTCTCATGTTTACTCATATCAATGGCATAATGAACTAGCGAGCAATAATAATAAATCTCGGATGACAACACTTTCTCAATACAATCATAATATGATATAACAAGATGGTATCTTGCTAGCCCTTTCTGAGACCGCAAAACATAAATGCAGAACACCTCTGAAGATCAAGGACTGACTAAACATTGTAATTCATGGTAAAAGAGATCCAGTCATAGTCATACCCAATATAAATTAATAGTAATGCATGCAAATGACAGCGGTGCTCTCCAGGGGTGCTTTTTAATAAGAGGATGATGACTCAACATAAAAGTAAATAGATAGGCCCTTCGTAGAGGGAAGCAGGGATTTGTAGAGGTGCCAGAGCTCGATTTTGAAATAGAGATAAATAATATTTTGAGCAGTATAATTTCATTGTCAACATAACAACTGAGAGATCTCGATATCTTCCATGCTACACACATTATAGGTGGTTCCCAAACAGAATGGTAAAGTTTATACTCCCCCACCACCAAAAATCATCAATCCATGGCTTGCCCGAAACAACGGGTGCCTCCAACTAACAACAATCCCGGGGGAGTTTTGTTTGCAATTATTTTGATTTGATTTGAGCATGAGACTGGGCATCCCGGTGACCAGCCATTTTCTCGTGAATGAGTAACCCGCCTAACATGGAAGATACAAACAGCCCTAGTTGATACATGAGTTGTTCGAGCATACAAAACAAAATTTCATTTGAAGGTTTGGAGTTTGGCACATACAAATTTACTTGAAACAACAGGTAGATACCGCATATAGGAAGGTATGGTGGACTCATATGGAATAACTTTGGAGTTTATGGATTTTGGATGCAGAAGCAGTATTCCGGATTAGTACAAGTGAAGGCTAGAAAGAGACTGGGAATTGACCAACTAGAGAGCGATAACAGTCATGAACATGCATTAAAATTAATCAACACTAAGTGCAAGCATGAGTAGGATATAATCCACCATAACATAAATATCGTGAAGGCTATGTCGATTTTGTTTCAATTACATGTGTGAACATGTGCCAAGTCAAGTCACTCGAATCATTCAAAGTAGGATACCACCCTATCATACCACACCACGACCATTTTAGTAGCATGTTGGCACACATGGTAAACCATTATAAACTCCTAGCTAATTAAGCATGGCATAAGCAACTATAATCTCTAATTGTCATTGCAAACATGTTTATTGATAATAGGCTGAATCAGGAACGATGAACTAATCATATTTACAAAAACAAGATAGGTCGAGTTCATACCAGCTTCTCTCATCTCAATCAGTCCATCATATATCGTCATTATTGCCTTTCACTTGCACGACCGAACAGTGTGAATAATAATAATAGTGCACGTGCATTGGACTAAACTGGAATCTGCAAGCATTCAATTCAAAGGAGAAGACAAGGTAATATGGGCTCTTGGTTGAATCAACAATAATGCATATGAGAGCCACTCAACATTTTCATTATGGTCTTCTCCTCTCGATCCCAAATAAAAGAAATAAAACTATTTACACGGGAAAGCTCCAACAAGCAAAAGAAGAACAAGAAATCTTTTTGGGTTTTCTTTTAGTTATACTACTACAAGCATGCAAAGTAAACTAGCTAAATGCTATCACTATTTTTTTTGTTTTTCTTACGGTTTATCAAACACACGAGAAGAAAGCAAAAAGGGAAATAAACTAGCATCGATAGTACAATGAAAAAGTATGAGCACCAACAACTAGAATGAGTGTGTGAACATGAATGTAATATCAGTGAGAAACACGTACTCCCCCAAGCTTAGGCTTTTGGCCTAAGTTGGTCTATGCCCATGGATCAGAGCTACTCTCTCCGGTGTACTGAGGAGTGTCATCCGAGTACCGCTGGCTGACGATCTCCTCCGGATCCCACTGATAAAAGGACGGTCGATAAGGGTCAAGTGGTGGTTCCGGCTCAGGCTCTGGAGCTGATGTCTAGCCCCGGTACGCGTGAACGGCCTCCGGCAAGATGAGGTACGTGACTGCAGATAAGTCAAACAAAGAGGGTGCAGGCAAGATAATAGTCTCACTGTGAGTTTTATGAAATCTCAAATTATACCTAAGCATCTTCTCATCATTTTTAACAATAAACTCATGTGCTACCATACTCTTATAATCTAGAAAGGTGGGGGGCAGCAGCTTTTCTTCTTTCTCATAATGCTTAATAGGTATCCTAAAGTGTTTAGCAAGGCATGAAGCATAGATACCTCCAAAGATGGGGTCCTTTGTACGGTTCAGACTTAATCGTTTAGCAACAATAGCGCCCAAACTAACAGTGTTATCACGAAATAAAGCATGGCACAAAATAACAATATCAGGAACACTAAGGTTTCCACAGTTCCCACGACCAATTAAGCATCTACTAGCAAATTGTCGGAGTAATGGGCCACTGGTAGGCCGACCTGGGACCCAGGATCTTTCAAGACATCGGGGCAGGCCGCGCCCCTCTGGCCGAGTCCCAGCCGGCGACCTTCGGGGAGGCCGAGTCTCAGAGGGCGATCCCCCGAGAAGCCGAGTCCCAGACAATGACTTCAAAGTAAGCCGACTCCCGGCTTGCGACCTCCAGGAGTGCCGACTATGGGAGTCGGCCCGCGACGTTTCACGAAGACCGATGCAGGGCACGACCCCGACGTGGCCGTCCCCTCCTGCCTACGAGGGGTGGGCATGGCTACAGTGAGCCCTATCGCCGGGAGATCTCCGGTGAGGCGCGGCACTGTTGCCATGACTCCCCTGACCTCAGCCACAGTGCACGAAGCACTGTGCCCACGACGCCGGCTTGTAAGGCCCAGAGATCGCAGGGCCACCCGTCAGTGGGTGAATCAGAGACGGCCAGAGCGCCCGAAGACGGCCCTGAGGGAGTCGGCCTCCACGGAGTCGGCCGCCTCCCCGCCAGGGCCCCACAAACCATAAACCAGATTGGATGGGGAGTGGCGACAGTGATCGCCTGACAGACGGCGGCACTGTTGCCACGACCCCATGACCAAGCTTGCGTCATCGAGAGTGCTACACAGTGCTCGGACTGTCCGCGGGACCCACCAGTCGGCGGGCCCCAGAAGCCGGCAGAAAGGACGGCGGCATGAGAGACAGATGGCTGGGGGCCACGCCCAGTCAGATTACTATTGTACCCCCGGGGGGTAGGCCTATATAAACCCCCCGGGACACCCATGCAAAGGGTTCGGCCTTTGATAGAGTGAGACACATAGACATGGGAGGAGAGAGCCAGCCTAGCTCCCTCCTGCCTCCCGATACAGCTCTAGGAGCACCCTTGTAACCATTTCACCATAGTGACCATGCGGAGACCCCGCAGAGCAGCAGTAGGGGTGTTATCTCCCCGGAGAGCCCCGAAGCTGGGTAAGATTCGCCGGCGTGCATGTCTGCGCCTCATCCCGTTTCCAGGCACCGGCGACGTTCTACTCGCCCCCACCATGATAAGCCATCCTCTGGCATATGTCGCACCCAACCCCTGACATTTGGCGCCCACCGTGGGGCGAGGTGCACCGTCGTCCGGAGATCTGTTCTGGACGGGAACCCTTTTCCTCCCTGGCAAGCGCAGCCAGCCAGGCTCGCCAGATGGAGTCTGCATCGACATGCTGCGCGGTGCCGAAGCCGCCTGTGCTGCGAGCGGCCTCACCAAACTTATCGGCAAGGTGCGCCTCTCCGACGAGCCTGCATCCGGCGCAGGCACGGGTGTCCCCGAGAACCTTCTCGCGGGCCTCCTCGACCAACTCCACGTCGCCAGCGAGCCTGCCGTAGACTTGGAGTCCGTAGGCTCCTCCGACCTGATGCTGGTCGACTCCGACGCTGTGTCGCTTGACATCTTCCCCACCAACGTGGTGGTCTACGACGAGCCGCTTCCATACGAGGAGAGTGGCGGAAGCGACGTCACGGAGGTGCTCGTCATCAGCCACGGCGAGCACTCCGGCGAAGAAATCGAGGACCCGCTAGCCGCGGCCCTGCAAGACCTGACCGCGCCCATTCCAGAAGACGCGGACGCCGAGACGTTGGAGGCACGCCGCCTTCAGATCGTCGAAGGCGCCAAGAAGTTGGCAAGCATGAGGCGCTTGTCAGAGGCATACCAGCGCGAGATGGATCACGCCGTAGGCGGCTCGCCGGCTCCGACTGGCCGAGCCGTCTAGGTGCGGTCCGACAGCGTGGTGCAGCCATCGCCGACTTGCTCGGGGCGAAGCGCCCCATGTACGCCACCCCAGCGGAGAATATCCGTGCCGCCCAAGCAGCGACTGACGAGCTGAAGAACTTTGAGGGCGAAGAGCGTCGTATGATGATGGAGCGAGTCCAGCAGCTCCTTGATGTGGTTGCTGCGCAAAACGCGGCCGGCGGCCGCGCAGATGCGCTGCAGCAGCCAAACGACGACTTACCTCCCCGCCGAGATCAAGGCGCGACCTCCTGGACGCCGACTGGCCGAGTCCGCGGAAGGAAAGAGAAGGAGCCGGCTGCTAGTCACAGCCGGACTCATATCACCATCGAGCGCAACCAAGACGGTTGCCCAAGAGCAGTAGAACGGCGGGACGATTATCTGCCTCCCCCGCCCCGAAGAGAGCGACGAGTTTCCCCGCCGCCTGTTGAGCATCCGACTCTCGGAGGTTGCCTCGGCCGCCGAGAAGGAGTCGGAGAGAACGACGCCCGCCATCGGATCGACCGACTCCACCGATCCCTGGCGCTAGAAGAAGAAGATGAGTTGGGTCCGCCTTGCTTCGGGCCCCGCATCAGAGACGAGCCCTTCCCCAAAGGGTTCACGCTCCCCCGAGACACGCCCAAGTACACCGGCTCTGTGAAGCCAGAAGACTGGCTGATAGACTACTCCACAGCCGTCAACATAGCAAACGACAACAAGCGGGTTGCCGTGAATTATGTTCCTCTCATGCTCCAGGGCCTGAACAGCCTGAAGCCCCGCAACATCAATAGCTGGGTCGACTTCACCGAAGCCTTCATTCGCAACTTCACCAGCACGTACAAGCGACCTTCCAAGCCGCGCCAGCTCTCCTTGTGCGTGCAGGGCCCTGAAGAATCAACGCGCGACTACCTCACACGCTGGGGCGAACTTCGAAACTCCTGCGAGGGCGTGCACGAGGTGCAGGCTATCGAGTACTTCACTGCCGGGTGCCGAGAGGGCACCCTCCTCAAGCACAAGCTCCTCTGCGACGAGCCAGAAACCCTTGACGAACTGCTAGTCATAGCGGATAAGTACGCCATGGCCGACTCTTCTATGAAGATGGAGATTCAAGTCAACGCGGCTGGCAAGGTGACTCCCCAGGCTCCCAGAACTCCGGCTGGAGACGCCAGTCGGCGACAGCAACAAAGCGACAACAAGCGCAAGGCCCCACAGCCGACTTCCAACAGTCGGCAGGTCACAGCAGTAGAAGATCAGCAGCCGGAGGGGCAGCCTCCGGCCAAGCGGCAGAAAGGCGGCAAGTCCAATTGGTTGCCGGCTTTCTCCTATGAGCAGACTTTGGATGGTCCCTTGCAAGTTCCACAGCGGCGCGAAGCCGTCGAACCACACCACCAGAAAGTGCCACTGGCTCGCCAGAATCGCCAAGGGAGACGGCCTCACTCCTCCGCCGCCTGCAGGGCCGCCGCCTCCGCCGCCGCCCCAGCAGCCGGCGTCTCGGCCAGTCGGCGCAGTACAAGACGAGTTCCCAGAAGAGCACGGAGCCTACGTAGCATTCACCAGTGTGGCAGATGACCGGCGCAGCAGGCGCCAACAGCAGCAAGAAGTAAATGCAATAGCAACGGACGCCCCAGAGTTCATGCATTGGTCCGAGAGGCCTATCAGTTGGAGTCGGGCGGATCACCCAGATGTGATGCCGAGTCCAGGCTCCTACGCCCTGGTCCTAGGCGCGACCTTGGCCACTGATAGGCGGGCCGCCCGTTTTTTGCGGGTCCTGATAGACGGGGGCAGCAGCATAAACATCCTGTACAAAGACACCATGGAGAAGCTAGGAATCAGGCGAAGGCAGCTGCGGAGCAGCCGCACCGTGTTCCATGGAATTGTACCCGGCCTCTCCTGTTCACCAATTGGCAAGATCCTGATAGACGTCCTCTTCGGGGACAAAGATCACTTTCGCCGAGAGCCAGTCTGGTTCGAGGTGGTGGACTTGGAGAGCCCGTACCACGCTCTGCTTGGCCGGCCTGCCTTGGCCAAGTTCATGGCGGTTCCACACTACGCCTACCTTAAAATGAAGATGCCGAGTTCCAAGGGGATTCTGACCATTGCTGGCGACTACAAGAGGTCGTCCGCTTGCGCGGCCGAGAGCAGTCGGCTGGCCGAGTCCCTGGTGATCGCAGCCGAGAAGCGGTTCCTTGACGGAGTCGTGGCGATGGCCGGGAAGCAGCCAGAGATGTCGCCCGACCCCAAGGAGTCGGAGGTAGAAGGATCATTCAAGCCGGCCAAAGAAACCAAGAAGATACCCTTGGACCCAGAGCACCCAGAGAGATACGCTGTCCTAGGCACAGGCCTTGACAGCAAATAGGAAGGCGAGCTCATCGATTTCCTCCGTGAGAATCGGGACATCTTTGCATGGTCCCCCAAGGACATGCCGGGTGTACCGACGGAATTCGCCGAGCACAAGCTACACGTCAGGCCAGATATGAAGCCCGTCAGGCAGCCCTTGCGCCGCCTGTCAGAAGAGAAAAGAAGAGTTGTTGGAGAAGAGATAGCCCGGCTCCTAGCAGCCGGCTTCATCATGGAAGTGTTTTTTCCAGAATGGCTAGCAAACCCGGTGTTGGTACTGAAGAAAAACAAGCAGTGGCGGATGTGCATCGATTACACAAGCCTCAATAAAGCCTGCCCAAAGGACCCGTTTGCTCTGCCAAGGATTGATCAGGTGATAGACTCCACAGCCGGATGCGAGCTGTTGAGTTTCCTAGATGCATACTCAGGATACCACCAGATCAAGCTGAATCCAGCAGACAGACTGAAGACCGCCTTCATCACGCCGTTTGGGGCCTTCTGTTACCTGACGATGACGTTCGGCTTAAGGAATGCTGGCGCCACCTTTCAGCGTTGCATGCAGAAGTGCCTCCTCAAGCAACTCGGCCGGAACGCCCACGTTTACGTGGACGATGTAGTGGTGAAGACGGAAAAGCGTGGGACGCTACTGGAAGACCTCAAAGAGACCTTTGAAAATCTGCGCCGATTCCGGATCAAGCTCAACCCCGAGAAGTGCGTTTTCGGAGTCCCAGCCGGCCAGCTCCTTGGCTTCCTGGTCTCCGAACGCGGCATAGAGTGCAACCCCATGAAGATCAAGGCCATTGAGAGAATGGAGGTACCCAGCCGACTGTTGGATGTGCAGAAGTTCACCGGCTGCTTGGCGTCCATCAGCCGATTTATCAGCCGGCTGGGCGAGAAAGCTCTGCCCTTGTATCAACTGATGAAGAAGACCACCTTTTTTAAGTGGAACCACAAGGCAGATGAAGCATTTCTCCAGCTGAAGAAGATGTTGACTACTCCCCCCGTGTTGGCGGCTCTGACTCCCAAAGAGCCTATGCTTTTGTACATCGCCGCCACCAGCCGAGTAGTCAGCACAGTCATCGTAGTCGAGCGCAAGGAGGAAGGCAAGGCGCTCCCAGTCCAGAGACTGGTATATTACCTGAGCGAGGTACTGTCGACCTCCAAGAAAAACTACCCTCACTATCAGAAGATGTGTTACGGCGTGCATTTTGCCGCCAAGAAGCTGAAGCCCTACTTTCAAGAGCATCCAATCACCATGGTTTGCACCGCTCCACTCGCCGAGATCATTGGAAGCCGAGACGCCTCCGGCCGAGTGGCCAAATGGGCTATAGATCTAGCCCCTTACACCATCTACTACCAGCCCCGCACCACCATCAAGTCGCAGGCGCTGGCCGACTTCCTCGTCGACTGGGCCGAGACCTAGTACCTGCCGCCGGCGCCCGACTCCACTCATTGGCGGATGCATTTCTACGGCTCCAAGATGCGCACCGGCCTTGGAGCCGGCGTCATCCTCACCTCCCCGAAGGGCGACAAGCTCAAATACGTGCTGCAAATCCACTTCGCCGCCTCCAACAACGTCGCCAAATATGAAGCGCTCATCCATGGGCTCCGGCTTGCCAAAGAACTCGGCATTCGCCGGATCCTGTGCTATGGCGACTCCGACTTGGTGGTTTAGCAATCATCCGGCGACTGGGACGCCAAAGACGCAAACATGGCAAGCTGCCGCTTCCTGGTACAGCAACTCAACGGATATTTCGAGGGGTGCGAATTCCTTCACGTGCCAAGAAATGACAACAATCAAGCAGATGCCTTGGCACGAGTCGGCTCCACTCGCCAAGCGATACCTTCTGGCGTCGCCCTTCAGCGCCTCCTCAAGCCGTCTATCAAGCCTTCACCAGAATCGGACTCCATCTTCGTGCCGGCTCCGCCAGAAATAGTCGGATCCGACTCCAAGGCCCCAGCAGGCGACCTCAAGAAAGCTACAGTTGGAACCAGCCCGGGGACTGCGCCAGTCGGCCCGGAGACTTCAGAGCCCGGCCCGGGGACTGCGCCAGTCGGCCCGGGGACTTCAGAGCCCAGCCCGGGGACTACGCTAGTCGGCCCGGGAGCTGCCCCAGTCGGCCCAGAGATTCCGCCAATTCAGCAAACGGCCGCAGACTCCAACCCGCCGCCTCCCAGCCCAGCCGCCCTTGTCCAAGTCGCTGTGGTAGCAGTTGAAGAGATAGCAACACCTTCATGGGTGCAGCCCATCCTCAAGTTTCTAGTGAGCAAAGAATTACCAACAGATGAGATCTTGGCTCGGCAAGTACAGCGCCGAGCAGCAGCATATACCATAGTCAACAGAGAGCTAGTCAGGCGCAGTGTCACTGGTGTCTACCAGCGCTACGTAGAATCAGAGCAAGGCCAAGCGATTCTCAGAGACATCCATCAGGGCGAGTGCGGCCACCATGTGGCTTCGAGGGTGCTCGTGGCCAAAGCCTTTCGGCACGGTTTCTTTTGGCCGACTGCCCTGGAAGAAGCTAAAGAACTAGTCCAAAAATGCAAGGGGTGCCAGATGTTCCGCTCCAAGCCCCTCCAGCCGGCTTCCGCGCTGAAGACAATCCCCATTGCCTGGCCCTTCGCAGTTTGGGGCCTGAACATGGTAGGACCATTCAAGACGGCCCGAGGCGGCCTAACTCATCTGCTTGTCGCGGTGGACAAGTTCACCAAGTGGGTGGAAGCAAAGCCCATCAAAAAGTTGAATGGGCCTACAGCAGTAACCTTCATTGCCGACATCACGGTGCGGTACGGCATACCGCACAGCATCATCACCGACAACGGCACAAACTTTGCCAAGGGCGCCTTGGCTCGTTTCTGCGCGACGCAGGGCATCCGACTGGACTTAGCGTCCGTTGCCCATCCGCAGTCAAACGGCCAGGTGGAACGAACCAATGGCCTCATCCTGTCCGGCATCAAGCCTCGGTTGGTTGAACCACTCGAGCGTTCGGCCGGCTGTTGGGTCGAGGAGCTGTCTGCCGTCCTCTGGAGTCTGCGCACAACCCCAAACAAGTCAACCGGCTTCACGCCTTTCTTCCTCGTCTACGGTGCCGAAGTCGTCATCCCGACGGATATAGAGTTCGACTCTCCGCGAGTCTCCATGTACACCGAAGAGGAAGCCAAAGAAGCACGCCAAGACGGCGTCGATCTACTGGAAGAGGGCCGACTGTTGGCACTCAGTCGGTCCGGCATCTACCAGCAGAGTCTACGCCGATACTACAACCGCAAGGTCAAGCCAAGATCGTTCCAAGAGGGCGACCTTGTGCTCCGGCTGATTCAGAGAACAGCCGGCCAGCACAAGTTGTCGGCGCCTTGGGAAGGTCCCTTCATCATCAGCAAGGTGCTAGGGAACGACGCCTACTATCTGATCGATGCTCAGAAGCCTCGAGCGCGCAAGAGGGACGACTCCGGCAAAGAAACAGAGCGCCCATGGAACGCAAATCTTCTTCAAAGATTTTACAGTTGATGCAGTATGTATCGCACTACCCTCTTTGTATTAAAGTACTAAGACCTTAGGCCCACCGGGACGAGCTCGGGGACTGCCTTTTTGATTATCTGTATGATAGAACTACGCTTCCGAATATGTTGCTCCTTTTTATCATACTGTCTGGCACCGGGTCCGACTAGTCGGCCTGGGGACTCACCGTTTTGCGCTATGAAATGCTTCCTGCGGTCAGACAAGTAATGTGTTGCGCTCAAGCCGTCTCCTGTCGAAAGCCGCAGCTCGCAGAGCGACTGTCGGTAGGCAGGGGACAAGCAAGAACGAGCGCACGCATGAAAAATGGCTAAGGACCTAAAAGCTTACGCATAGCCCAAGACGGCTACAAGCCTCCCCCCACCGAGCCGACTCATGAGCAGTCGGCTCGCTCTCTCGACTTTTATCAAGGACAGCCGACTCTCGAATAGTCGGCCTGTCGCTTTCTAGCCGACTTGCTGGAAAAACTCTAAATGGCTAAGTACTTGCCTTCCTGAAGTAGCCAAGCACTTGACCCGGCGACAGTCCGCGGAGCGGCTGCCCAGCCGGCAAGGCGGCAACTAAAGGAAGGCGGCAAAGGAAAAAGCCCAAGGAGCAATAGGCAAGGAAAGGCGGAAATTAGATAAATATTTACATAGGCCCTCGGCCGAATCTCCGAATAAGAATTCAGGATACACCCCGTGGGTGGAATTGTTCGAATCTAACAAGTCTTTCAAAAGATTAACAAAAACAGATAAACAGAAGCAGTCTAGGAGGCGGCCTCCGGAGCCGGAGGATCGGAGGTGACGGCGGTGTCGGACGCCGGGGCAGTCGGCTGGGCGGTCTCAGCCTGGTCGCCTCCGGCGGCGGTCGCCTTGTCCCTGCGCGGCTCGTTGCTAGAGGCGCGATCGGGCTGAGGCTGGCCACCTGCTTCGTCTTCTGGCGCCTCCTCCTCGCCTCCGTCCTCTGACTCGTCCTCCTCCTCGGTGCTGGAGTCGATCACCTCCGCCGAGTCTTCCTCGTACTTCGGGTTCATCCCGAACCAGTCCGGCGGTGCCTCCTCGCCGCCTTCAGTCCGCTCGGGCATGAAGACGCTGGTGTCCGTGTACTCGGCGATGGCCACCGCGCGCTCGACAAGGGCGCCTTCTACGGCCACCAGCTCGGCCTGGGCTTCAGACCGGAATGCGGCCAGGCGGTCCAGGTCCAGCCCCGGATACCACGCCTTCACGAACTCCAAGGCCCGGCATGCTCCGGCCAGGGCCGAGGAGCCCTTCCAAGCCTCAAGGCGGCCGGCGGCGACTTCCAGCCAGTCGGCAGTCTGACTGGCGGTGCGAAGAGCCGGCACGTCCGGCCACAGGGCGGCAACCACTTGGGCACCGGCACGCTGAAGACGGCGCAGCAGCCGATGAGCAGGACGAAGACGAGCCCCGATGCTCAGAAGCTGCTCGTCGATGGTTCGGGGGGCGTTGGCGGCAATCACCTCACCCTTCGCCCTTCGTGCCTCCCGAGCCGCCTCGATGGCCAGAGGGACGGCTTGTGAATGGCTGGGAAAGAAGTCTGCCAGGGTAGAAAAGAAGATAGTCAGAAAATCAGAAATCGGCCTGACACGAAGTCGGAAAACCAAAAGAAGCGGAAAAAAAACTTACCATTGACGATGTCCTCGAGCTCGTGGTAGCCGGAGGTCAGCATCGCCTCCCGATCCGTCCAGGCGGAGCGTTCGACCTCGAACTCGGCCATGAGGGCATCCTCCCACGACTTGCTGTCGTCCTGCGCCTTCCGGAGAAACTCCTTCTGCTCGGCCAGCTGCGTCGCCAGCAGATCGCGCTCCTTGGCGAGCCTGTCGCACTCCTCCTCCTTGGCACGACGAGCAGTGTTGGCCTCGCCCGGCTGCTCCTGGAGGGCGGCGTTGGCGCCTGAAGAGCGAAGAGGAAAACAAGAAAGTCATCAGTAAGGTAGATCGCCGGGGAGATCCGGCCCGACTGCTCAGCAGTCGGCCCGAATCTCGTGGACTATAGCCCGCGGGCGCGCCAGCGCGCCCCCGCGGAGAAGAAGGAAGGTAGATCGCCAGGGAGATCCGGCCCGGCTGCTCAGCAGTCGGCCCGAATCTCGGGGACTATAGCCCGCGGGTGCGCCAGCGCCCCCCCGTGAAGAAGGAAGAAATAACTCACCTCGGCTTTTCGTCAGGTCGGCGGTCCGCTTATTCAGCTCCTCGACGTTGCGGTTGAAGACAGCGGTGCGGAGGTTATGATATTCCTACAAAAAGCCGGCAAAGGGAAAAGTTAGAGTTCGGAGCTCGCCAGGAGGAGTTCCGAACCGCCTGCTCAGCAGCCGGCCCGGAACTCGAGGACTAAACCCAGTGGGTGCGCTGGCGCGCCCCCACAGAGAAAGACAAGTATTAAAAAAGAGAAGGAAGCTTACTCGGACGGATGTCCTCACGGCCAGATGCGCTCTGGTGATGACTTGGAGGGCGTCGCTTTCCGCGCGCAGCTTTGCCTGGACGTCCAGGAGGGCCTGGTTCAGCGGGCCGGTGCCGCCTCCGCGCAACCAGCCGGTGGGCGCGGCACTGGAGGCCTCGATGTCCAGACTCGCCGAGCTGGCTGCGCCAGTCTCCCGAGCTCGCGGCGCCAAGCTCGTCCTCTCGAGCCGGTGGCGCGCCGGCACGGCGACTTGAATAAGCAGCCGTGCCTCGGCGTCGTCCGTGGTCGGTGGACCCTGCGGGCCCACCGGCTGCTTGCCGTGCGGCCTCCCAGACGGTGGCGGAGGCGGCGGAGGCGGCGCGTGGGTGTTCGAGCCTGAAGCGTCGCCGCCCTCCTCCACGAGAGGGTTCTCGGTGCCGACCTCTCCGGTCTGCCCCGTGAACTCCGGAGCCGGCGGCGCCGACGACAACGAAGGGACGAGCATCGCCGAGCGGCGACGCGCGGCCTCCTCAGCACGCCGTTGCGCCGCGGCGGCGTTCTCGGCCTCCTCCAGTTTCTTCTGAGCATTGGCGGCCACCTTTTCGGCCTCCGCTTTCTCCAGACGGTCGGCCTCCTCCTCGTCGCGCTTCTCCCACGCGTTCCGTTCCATCGCCTCCCGAAGGACGTCTCCACTGACCCCATAACAGAGGGGACGGCGGCTCTCTCAAGGGAGAGGGGAGCTATGGTGAAGAGCAGAGAGAGAATCAAAAAAGACTCGGATAAGATCCAACGAAGAAAATAAAAGAGTGAAAAAAGACTTACGCGAAAACTAGCGGGGGCCTTCTCACTTCCCTTCGGAAGCGGTTGGCCTTCGCGGCCGCCTCCTCCCGCTTGGTCGCGGCGGCCGCCCCCTTGAACTTCTTCTGCTTGCCGCCGAGCGCGCTCGGCTCGGCGTGGCGCCTCTTTGCACCGACTTGGCCGGAGGGGCCAGCCCTCGGCTGGCGGCGCGGGACGACTTCCACGTCGACGTCGTCCTCGGGCCAGTCGGTGAAGGTAGCCGACGGCTTGAGGCCGCCGTCCGCCCCCTCTCCGCCGCCTTCGGCGTCGGCCTCCAGCGCCGCGGCCCCCAAGTCGGGGTCGTGGACATCGCTATCCTCGCGATCTGGGACATAGTCGCGGGGCTCTCTCATGGCGCCGGCCGCGGGCGCCGTGAGGGGATTCTGCCCAGAAGAAAGCAACGATGATTAGAAGCCGGAGTCGGCTGCAAAGAGAATCAAGCTACAGAAGGGTGCGACTTACCATTGGAGGGGGGTTGTCGCGCGAGTATGGCTCCTTGCCGAACTGCCAGTTCTCCCTGAACTCGCAGTGCGCGATGTGGTTCACCAAGTTCGCCACCTCCCCGCGGGGCATTTCCTTGGTGCTCAGCCGGCTCGGATCATGGCGGCTGCTCATCTGACAGATGAGGTGAGGCCGGCCCTGGAGTGGGAGGACTCGGCGCGCCACGAAGGCGGCCAGAAGATCGGAGCCGACGAGGCACACCGACTGCAGCAGAACTCGGAGTCGCGCCACGGCGCCGGCTCCGGAGGGGGACAGTGACTTGGACCGGTGGGACCAACTGGCAAGCCTGCCAGTCAGAGGCTCGGGGTCGAAGGGCGGCAAGTTGACCCAGTCGCCGTCGGTGGAGATGTTCTTCACGTAGAAGTAAGATTTCTGCCACATCTTCACCGACTTCACCAACGAGATGGGAGGGAAAGGGTTGTCGGCCGTTGAGTGCCGCACCGCGATGTAGGTGCCGCACTGAGCCGGCGTGCCGGCGGCCTGAGTACCGAGCTTCGAAGAGAAACCCCCCCCCCCAGCTCAAGGGTGGGGAGAACGCCAAGGTAGCCTTCGCACAGAGTGGCGAAGGCGGAAAGAAGCACCACCGTGTTTGGGGTGAGGTGGTGCGGCTGAAGCTTGTGGAACTCCAGAAATGAGCGGAAGAACCCGCTCGCCGGCAGCCCCAGCCCGCGCATTAGGTGCGAGCGGAAGACGACCCGCTCGCCCTCCTCCGTCGCGGGCCGGAGCTCTCCCGCCGGCGTGGGACGGGCGTGCACCAGGTCCGCGCTCGGGAGACGGCGGGTCCGGCGGAGAAAATTGATGTGCTCCGCCTCCACGTCCAAGTCGTCCCACACGCCGGAGTGCGAGGCGGGGGGCGCGGCGGAGGAAGAGCTCATCGCCGACGAGAGAGGATGCGTTGGCCTGCGGTGGAGGAAGAAGAGAAGGCAGGAGAGCGGGGAAGAGGGTGTGCATGCAGTGCCGCCCCGCTCCTCCCCGCCTATTTATAGCCCTACGGGCTGAGGAGCCGAGGGGGCGGGCGTGGGATTAACTGCGCCCGAAGCCCCACGCCGCCCACGATTTACCCCACGAAGTTACTGCGCGCAGTAATGACGTGGGGATGCCAACCGTCCGCGACCGCAGCGGATCCGCTCGGAAGTCGAGGCGCGGTAATGGCGGGCCCCACCTGGCGGCCCCTCCCGTCACGCGCGTGGGTGGGCAGACTATCCTCCCCACGTGGCGCCGCGAGATAGGACCGTCTCGATGGCAACAGGGAAGCGTACCCGATACGCCGCATGTTTTCCCGCCGCGACTTACGAATAATTGCCCCTCGCTGAACAAGTCCGACTTCGGCGAGTCGGCCTGAAGAAACAGCGGCCGAGTCTCAGAATCGGCGCTGGGAAGATTGAAACTGTTGAAGCCCCACGGGGCAGCGCCCGCCGGGCTTCACCTGCTTCGGGGACTACTGTCGGAGTAATGGGCCACGGGTAGGCCGTCCCGGGACCCAGGATCTTTCAAGACATCGGGGCAGGCCGCGCCCCTCTGGCCGAGTCCCAGCCGGCGACCTTCGGGGAGGCCGAGTCTCAGAGGGCGATCCCCCGAGAAGCCGAGTCCCAGACGATGACTTCAAAGTAAGCCGACTCCCAGCTTGCGACCTCCAGGAGTGCCGACTATGGGAGTCGGCCCGCGACGTTTCACGAGGACCGATGCAGGGCACGGCCCCGACGTGGCCGTCCCCTCCTGCCTACGAGGGGTGGGCATGGCTACAGTGAGCCCTATCGCCGGGAGATCTCCGGTGAGGCGCAGCACTGTTGCCATGACTCCCCTGACCTCAGCCACAGTGCACGAAGCACTGTGCCCACGACGCCGGCTTGTACGGCCCAGAGATCGCAGGGCCACCCGTCAGTGGGTGAATTAGAGACGGCCAGAGCGCCCGAAGACGGCCCTGAGGGAGTCGGCCTCCATGGAGTCGGCCGCCTCCCCGCCAGGGCCCCACAAACCATAAACCAGATTGGATGGGGAGTGGCGACAGTGATCGCCTGACAGACGGCGGCACTGTTGCCACGACCCCATGACCAAGCTTGCGTCATCGAGAGTGCTGCACAGTGCTCGGCCTGTCCGCGGGACCCACCAGTCGGCGGGCCCCATAAGCCGGCAGAAAGGACGGCGGCATGAGAGACAGACGGCTGGGGGCCACGCCCAGTCAGATTACTATTGTACCCCCGGGGGGTAGGCCTATATAAACCCCCCGGGACACCCATGCAAAGGGTTCGGCCTTTGATAGAGTGAGACACATAGACAGGGGAGGAGAGAGCCAGCCTAGCTCCCTCCTGCCTCCCGATACAGCTCTAGGAGCACCCTTGTAACCATTTCACCATAGTGACCATGCGGAGACCCCGCAGAGCAGCAGTAGGGGTGTTATCTCCCCGGAGAGCCCTGAAGCTGGGTAAGATTCGCCGGCGTGCATGTCTGCGCCTCATCCCGTTTCCAGGCACCGGCGACATTCTACTCGCCCCCACCATGATAAGCCATCCTCTGGCATATGTCGCACCCAACCCCCGACACAAATATTGTAAAGTAACGTAAAACAGGAAAATGCATGCTAGTAATTCTTGCATCGGGAACCTTCCTCGTTTCCCCTACAGTAATCATGTCAATAAATCCATCCACATCTCTACGATGTGGTTCCTCTATGCTGCCCTCGAAGGGTATCTTGCAAACCGCACAAAAATCACATAATGACATCTCCCTAGCCTCATCATATAAATAAAACTCTACTGAAGGTGGTGATTTCTTAGAATGAAAGTAAAAATTTTGCACGAAAGTATTAGTAAGTAAGAGATACTGTTTGAGCTGGTCGTGGAGGAAGTCGGTGAGGCCCGCATCATCAGCCAAAGAACAAAAATCATCACGAATACCAGCTGCTCTCAAGAACTCATCACAAGGCCATTCACACGGCCGAACTTCCGCGACGCGAGGGAGATTATACTTGGGCTTTTTATTCTCCTTACTTTGTTTATCCTTTGAGCTTTGGCTAGAAGAGCCCCTCTTAAATCTCTTCATCATTTTCTGAATTTTTTTGAAATTTTTAGTAACTCAAAATAAAAGTGAACCAAACTCAACGAAATTGATAGCAACTACTCCTACAAGTGCATAGAGACTATATCATGCATTAGAACTACTTGGGACCAAATAAATTTGACATGCAAGCTCAAGAACAGGGTCACCTAGGCAGCAAAAATTTGCAATGAATAAAGCACTAGAACAAAAACTAATTGGATCATTGGAGGAGTCACATACCAAAGAACAATTCCCCAAATCAATTTTGTGAATGGAGCTTTGAGCAAGGAGATCGAAAATGGCAGCAAGATGAGCTAGAACTCGTGCTTGAGTTGGTTGGTGATTTTTTTTGGAGGAAGAAGAAGAGTATGGGTGCAGGAATAAGTGGAGGGGGGCCACCATGGGCCCACGAGGCAGGGGGCGCGCCCCAGGGGGGTGGGCGCGCCCCTGGCCCTCGTGGCCAGGTGCTTGCTCCCCCTGCTGTGTTCTCAGTGCCACCTATTCCCAAATATTCCAGAAAAAATCATATTTAATTTTCAGGGCATTTGGAGAACTTTTATTTTCAGGGTATTTTTTATTGCAAGAATAATTCAGAAAACAGACAGAAAATACTATTTTTGCTTTATTTAATATAAATAACAGAAAGTAAAAGAGGGTACAGAAGGTTGTGCTTTCTAACTTCATCCATCTCATGCTCATCAAAAGGAATCCACTAACAAGGTTGATCAAGTCTTGTTAACGAACTCATTCCGAATAACATGGAACCGGAGAAATTTCGAATAACACTAGGTTACCTCAATGGGGATATGTACATCCCCAATAATAAGAATATCATATTTCTTCTTGGAAGTAGGAAGAGGAAATTCAAAACCTCCAATTATAATTGATTGAATTTTTCCAATAGAATTTATACTATGGACTTGAGGTTGTTTCCTCGGAAAGTGTACCGTATGCTCATTACCATTAACATGAAAAGTGACATTGCCTTTGTTGCAATCAATAACAGCCCCTGCAGTATTCAAAACGGGTATACCAAGCATAATCGACATACTATCGTCCTTGGGAATATCAAGAATAACAAAGTCCGTTAAGATAGTAACATTTGCAACAACAACAGTCACATCCTCACAAATACCGACAGGTATAGCGGTTGATTTATCGGCCATTTGCAAAGATATTTCAGTAGGTGTCAACTTATTCAATTCAAGTCTACGATATAAAGAGAGAGGCATAACACTAACACCGGCTCCAAGATCACACAAAAGCAGTTTTAACATAGTTTTTTTAATGGAGCATGGTATAGTTGGTACTCTTGGATCTCCTAGTTTCTTAGGTATTCCACCCTTCAAAGTATAATTAGCAAGCATGATGGAAATTTCAGCTTCCGGTATCTTTCTTTTATTTGTAATAATATCTTTCATGTACTTAGCATAAGGATTAACTTTAAGCATATCAGGTAAGCCCATACGCAAAAAGATAGGTCTAATCATTTTAGCGAAGCGCTTAAAATCCCCATCATCCTTTTTCTTGGATGGCTTAGGAGGAAAAGGCATGGGTTTTTGAACCCATGGTTCTCTTTCTTTACCATGCTTCCTAGCAACGAAGCCTCTCTTATCATAACGTTGATTCTTTGATTATGGGTTATCAAGATCAACAGCAGGTTCAATCTCTACATCATTATTACTGCTAGGTTGAGCATCAACATGAACATTATCATTAACATTATCACTAGGTTCATGTTCATCACCAGATTGTGTTTCAGCATCAGAAATAGAAATATTATTGGGATTCTCAGGTGTGTCTACAACAGGTTCACTAGAAGCATGCAAAGTCTTATCATTTTTCTTTTTCCTTTTAGAAGTACTAGGTGCTTCAACATTATTTCTCTGAGAATCTTGCTCAATTCTCTTAGGGCGACCCTTAAGATACAAAGGTTCTTGAGTCATTTTACCCGTTCTAGTTGCTACTCTAACAGCAAAGTCATGTTTATTATTGTTCAATTCATTGAGCAAATCATTTTGAGCCTTAAGCACTTGTTCTACCTGAGTGGTAACCATAGAAGCATTTTTACTGATGAGTTTAATTTCACCCTTAACTCTAGACATGTAATCACTCAAGTGTCCAATCATATAAGCATTAATTTTCAATTGTCTACCAACATAAGCATTGAAATTTTCTTGTTTAGCCATAAAGTCATCAAAATCATCCAAGCATTGGCTAGCAAACTTAGTAGACGGGATTTCAACTTTATCATATCTATAGAGAGAATTTACCTTTACTACCCGTGTCGGGTTATCAAGACCATGGATTTCTTTAATAGGTGGTATATTAAGGCCATGTATTTCTTCAACAGGAGGTAAATTCTTAACATCTTCAGCTTTAATACCCTTTTCTTTCATAGATTTCTTTGCCTCTTGCATATCTTCTGGACTGAGAAATAGAACACCTCTTTTCTTCGGAGTTGGCTTAGGAGTTGGTTCAGGAAGTGTCCAATTGTTTTCATTAGTCAACATATTATTCAATAGCAATTTAGCTTGATCAACAGTCCTTTCCCTGAAAACACAACCAGCACAACTATCCAGGTGGTCTCTGGAAGCATCGGTTAGTCCATTATAAAAGATATCAAGTATTTCATTTTTCTTGAGAGGATGATCAGGCAAAGCATTAAGTAGTCGGAGAAGCCTCCCCCAAGCTTGTGGGAGACTCTCTTCTTCAATTTGTACAAAATTATATATTTCCCTTAAAGCAGCTTGTTTCTTATGAGCAGGGAAATATTTAGCAGAGAAGTAATAAATCATATCTTGGGGACTATGCACACAACCAGGATCAAGAGAATTAAACCAAGTTTTAGCATCACCAATGAGAACGGAAATATCTTAAGGATATAGTAATAGCGAGATTTCTCATCATTAGTGAATAGGGTGGCTATATCATTCAATTTAGTAACTGAGGCTTAGTATTGTTGTGTTGTATAGGGATGTTTTTGATCGTCTTAGTCTGTGTGAAAGGCTTTTTAATTGCTGTCCAACAACTGCTGATTGGGATTTTGCCAAAGAGATGATTGCTAGGCTCAAATTATTCTATGATGTCACTTGCTTATGGTCAGGAACTAGATATGTTACAGCAAATATGTTCTTCCCTAAGGTTTGTGGTATTAAGTTGGCAATTCGCAAATGGACTACACTTGATTATGAGCTGTTGCAAGATATGTCTGATGAGATGAAAAAGAAGTATGAAGTGATGCAACAAATGTCCAAGGAGATGAAAAAGAAGTTTCATAAGTACTGGACAAATATCCATGGTCTGATGGCTATTGCCACTGTTCTTGACCCAAGATACAAACTCCATATGGTGCAGGCTTTGTACGGTCCTATTTATTGACCCGAGGCTGCAAATCAGGAGGTTGCGCGCGTGAAGCAGTTGCTCCGAGAATTGTTGGTTCAGTACCAAGATGCCTCTTCTACGGGAACATCAAATGTTGCTGCTGCTTCACAGCCCACTCATTCAGCTTCACAGGAAGAAGTTTTTGACATATTTGAACAGTACATGTCTTCACAACCTACTGCTTCATCTATGTTGGTTCATAGAGAGCTAGATATGTATTTAGAAGAGCCAACTTTGCCAAGAACACCTGATTTTGATATCATCAATTGGTGGAAGTTTGGAGGGATAAAATATCCAACTCTACAACTCATTGCTCATGATATCTTGCCAATTCCGGTCACAACGGTAGCATCGGAATCTGCATTCTCTACAAGTGGTAGAATTCTTAGCCCTCACCGCAGTAGGCTTGCACCAAAGATGGTTGAGGCTATAATGTGTATGTAGGCTTGGTCTAATGCTGGCATGCTAGGTAAGACAATTCAAATGTGCTCTTTTGCTCCTATTACTGCTGTTGTGTTGTTCTTACACTACTTTTTTTTGCTTAGAAAATTTACTAGAATATAAACCTACACTACTGCCATCTAAACATTGTTTGCAATTTTAGGTGAGAACAATTCATCTCTGTCTACTGAGTTTCAAACTTGCCTTGATGATGAGGATGAACCAATGGTAACTTGACATTCCCAACTCTCATCCTATGTATTTATTTCATTTGCAACTTTCTAAATTATCTTGAACTATTTCCATGATCAGGATGAGGAACTCTCCACTTGCAATAACTATTAGCCTTGCTGCTTGCCTCCATGGAGTCAAGAATGAAAAAAATGGAGGACCAATAAGCTACTGTGATGGTCTCTTCAAGTCTTCATTTCATTTATTTTGCCATCCATGCTTGTCAGCTGGTGTTAAGAATTAGAACTTCCGGCTTGTAATCGTACTAAGTATTGTTGTTTGTGCCATTCGTACTTCCAGTATGTGGTCAGACTTGAGTCGAGATGGTTGAATCTGTCAAACTTATTGTGGTCAGACCTGGGATGATTGAATCTATGTCAAAAATATTGTGTTTGTGCTGCTAATTTACTATTCTTTTGCTTCTCTAATGGAGGATTGCTGTCAAAATTATTATGGTTTGTGCTGCCAATATGTTGGGGAACGCTGCAGAAAATTAAAAATTTTCCTACGGTTTCACCAAGATCCATCTATGAGTTCATCTAAGTAACAAGTCAAGGGAGTGAGTTTGCATCTACATACCACTTGTAGATCGGGTGCGGAAGCGTTCAAGGGAAGGGTGATGATGGAGTCGTACTCGCCGTGATTCGGATCACCGATGACCAAGTGCTGAACGACAGCACCTCCGCGTTCAACACACGTACGGGACGGACGACGTCTCCTCCGTCTTGATCCAGCAAGGAGGAAGGAGAGGTTGAGGAAGATTCCTCCAACGGCAGCACGACGGCGTGGTGGTGTTGGTGCAGCAGTACTCCGACAGAGCTTCGCCAAGCACGTAATGGAGGAGGAGAGGTGTTGGGGAGGGGAGGGGCTGCGCCTTTTGATGTGTACAGCAGCCCTCCCCTCACCCCTCTATTTATAGGGGAAGGGGCAAAGGGGGCCGACCCCTCTAGATGGTATCTAGAGGGGGGGCGGCGGCCAGGGGGGGACTTGCCCCCCAAGCAAGGGGGGCGCCCCCCTTAGGGTTTCCCCCCCAACCCTGGGCGCATGGGCCCAAGGTGGGGGGCGCGCAGGGCTGGGTACCTGCCCCTTGCGGCAGATGTGGCCCTCCGAGAGGGGTGGCCCCTCCCGGTGGACCCCCGGAACCTCTCCGGTGGCCCCGGTACAATAACGATAAGCCCCCGAAACTTTCCGGTGTCCGCATGACAACTTCCCATATATAAAACTTCACCTCCGGACCATTCCGGAACTCCTCGTGACGTCCGGGATCTCATCCGGGACTCCGAACAACATTCGGTAATCACATACAAGTCTTCCTAATAACCCTAGCGTCACCTAACCTTAAGTGTGTAGACCCTACGGGTTCGGGAGACATGCAGACATGACCGAGACGACTCTCCGGTCAATAACCAACAGCGGGATCTGGATACCCATGTTGGCTCCCACATGTTCCACGATGATTTCATCGGTTGAACCACGATGTCGAGGATTCGATCAAACCCCATATACAATTCCCTTTGTCAATCGGTACGTTACTTGCCCGAGACTCGATCGTCGGTATCCCAATACCTTGTTCAGTCTCGTTACCGGGAAGTCACTTTACTCGTACCGTAATGCATGATCCCGTGACCAACCACTTGGTCACTTTGAGCTTATTATGATGATGCATTACCGAGTGGGCCCAGAGATACCTCTCCGTCATACGGAGTGACAAATCCCAGTCTCGATCCGTGTCAACCCAACAGACACTTTCGGAGATACCTGTAGTGCACCTTTATAGTCACCCAGTTACGTTGTGACGTTTGATACACCCAAAGCACTCCTATGGTATCCGGGAGTTACACGATCTCATGGTCTAAGGAAGAGATACTTGACATTGGAAAAGCTCTAGCAAACGAACTACACGATCTTGTGCTATGCTTAGGATTGGGTCTTGTCCATCACATCATTCTCCTAATGATGTGATCCCGTTATCAACGACATCCAATGTCCATAGCCAGGAATCCATGACTATCTGTTGATCAACGAGCTAGTCAACTAGAGGCTCACTAGGGACATATTGTGGTCTATGTATTCACACGTGTATTACGATTTCTAGATAATACAGTTATAGCAAGAATAAAAGACAATTATCATGAACAAGGAAATATAATAATACTTTTATTATTGCCTCTAGGGCATATTTCCAACAGTCTCCCACTTGCACTAGAGTCAATAATCTAGTTACATTGTGGTGAATCGAACACCCATAGAGTTCTGGTGTTGATCATGTTTTGCTCGCGAGAGAGGTTTAGTCAACGGATCTGCGACATTCAGATCCGTATGTACTTTGCAAATATCTATGTATCCATCTTGAACATTTTCACGGATGGAGTTGAAACGATGCTTGATGTGCCTGGTCTTCTTGTGAAACCTGGGCTCCTTGGCAAGGGCAATAGCTCCAGTGTTGTCACAGAAGAGTTTGATCGGCCCCGACGCATTGGGTATGACTCCTAGGTCGGTGATGAACTCCTTCACCCAAATTGCTTCATGCGCTGCCTCCGAGGCTGCCATGTATTCCGCTTCACATGTAGATCCCGCCACGACGCTCTGCTTGCAGCTGCACCAGCTAACTGCTCCACCATTCAACATATACACGTATCCGGTTTGTGACTTAGAGTCATCCAGATCTGTGTCGAAGCTAGCGTCGACGTAACCCTTTACGACGAGCTCTTCGTCACCTCCATAAACGAGAAACATGTTCTTTGTCCTTTTCAGGTACTTCAGGATATTCTTGACCGCTGTCCAGTGTTCCTTGCCGGGATTACTTTGGTACCTTGCTACCAAACTTACGGAAAGGTTTACATCAGGTCTGGTACACAGCATGGCATACATAATAGATCCTATGGCTGAAGCATAGGGGATGACACTCATCTCTTCTTTATCTTTTGCTGTGGTCGGGGACTGAGCCGAGCTCAATCTCACACCTTGCAACATAGGCAAGAACCCCTTCTTGGACTGATCCATTTTGAACTTCTTCAAAATCTTATCAAGGTATGTGCTTTGTGAAAGACCTATGAGGCGTCTCGATCTATCTCTATAGATCTTGATGCCTAATATATAAGCAGCTTCTCCAAGGTCCTTCATTGAAAAACACTTATTCAAGTAGGCCTTAATGCTGTCCAGAAGTTCTATATCATTTCCCATCAGGAGTATGTCATCTACATATAATATGAGAAATGCTACAGAGCTCCCACTCACTTTCTTGTAAACGCAGGCTTCTCCATAAGTCTGCATAAACCCAAACGCTTTGATCATCTTATCAAAGTGAATGTTCCAACTCCGAGATGCTTGCACCAGTCCATAAATGGATCGCTGGAGCTTGCATACTTTGTTAGCGTTCTTAGGATCGACAAAACCTTCCGGCTGCATCATATACAGCTCTTCCTTAAGATGTCCGTTAAGAATGCCGTTTTGACGTCCATCTGCCATATCTCATAATCATAGTATGCGGCAATTGCTAACATGATTCAGACGGACTTCAGCTTCGCTACGGGAGGGAATGTCTCGTCGTAGTCAATCCCTTGAACTTGTCGATAATCCTTAGCGACAAGTCGAGCTTTATAGATGGTAACATTTCCATCCGCGTCCGTCTTCTTCTTAAAGATCCATTTGTTTTCTATCGCTCGCCGATCATCGGGCAAGTCTGTCAAAGTCCATACTTTGTTTTCATACATGGATTCTATCTCGGATCTCATGGCTTCAAGCCATTTGTTGGAATCCGGGCCCGCCATCGCTTCTTCATAGTTCGAAGGTTCACCGTTGTCTAACAACATGATTTCCAGGACAGGGTTGCCGTACCACTCTGGTGAGGAACGTGTCCTTGTGGACCTACGAAGTTCAGTAGCAACTTGATCCGAAGTACCTTGATCATCATCATTATTTTCCTCTTCAGTTGGTGTAGGCATCACAGGAACATTTTCCTGCGCTGCACCACTTTCCCGTTCGAGAGGTAGTACTTCATCGAGTTCTACTTTCCTCCCACTTACTTCTTTCGAGAGAAACTCTTTTTCCAGAAAGTATCCGTTCTTGGCAACAAAGATCTTGCCCTCGGATCTTAAGTAGAAGGTATACCCAACGGTTTCCTTATGGCATCCTATGAAGACGCATTTTTCCGACTTGGGTTCGAGCTTTTCAGGTTGAAGTTTCTTGACATAAGCATCGCATCCCCAAACTTTTAGAAACGACAGCTTATGTTTCTTCCCAAACCATAATTCATACGGTGTTGTCTCAACAGATTTAGACGGTGCCCTATTTAAAGTGAATGTAGCTGTCTCTAGAGCGTATCCCCAAAATGATAGCCGTAAATCGGTAAGAGACATCATAGACCGCACCATATCCAATAGAGTGCGATTACGACATTCGGACACACCGTTACGCTGAGGTGTTCCAGGCGGCGTGAGTTGTGAAACGATTCCACATTTCCTTAAGTGTGTACCAAATTCGTGACTTAAGTATTCTCCTCCACGATCTGATCATAGCAACTTTATCTTTCGGTCACGTTGATTCTCTACCTCATTCTGAAATTCCTTGAACTTTTCAAAGGTCTCAGACTTGTGTTTTATTAAGTAGACATACCCATATCTACTCAAGTCATCAGTGAGAGTGAGAACATAACGATATCCTCCGCGAGCCTCAACGCTCATTGGACCGCACACATCGGTATGTATGATTTCCAACAAGTTGGTTGCTCGCTCCATTGTTCCGGAGAACGGAGTCTTGGTCATTTTTCCCATGAGGCATGGTTCGCATGTGTCAAATGATTCATAATCGAGAGACTCTAAAAGTCCATCAGCATGGAGCTTCTTCATGCGTTTGACACCAATGTGACCAAGGCGGCAGTGCCACAAGTATGTGGGACTATCGTTATCAACTTTGCATCTTTTGGCATTCACACTATGAATATGTGTAATACTATGCTTGAGATTCATTAAGAATAAACCATTGACCATCGGAGCATGACCATAAAACATATCTCTCATATAAATAGAACAACCATTATTCTCGGATTTAAATGAGTAGCCATCTCGTATTAAACGAGATCCTGATACAATGTTCATGCTCAAACTTGGCACTAAATAACAATTATTAAGGTTCAAAACTAATCCCGTAGGTAAATGTAGAGGCAGCGTGCCGACGGCGATCACATCGACTCTGGAACCACTCCCGACGCGCATCGTCACCTCGTCCTTCGCCAGTCTCCGTTTATTCCGCAGCTCCTGCTGTGAGTTACAAATATGAGCAACGGCACCAGTATCAAATACCCAGGAGTTACTACGAGTATTGGTAAGGTACACATCAATTACATGTATATCAAATATACCTTTGGTGTTGCCGGCCTTCTTATCCGCTAAGTATTTGGGGCAGTTCCGCTTCCAGTGACCCTTTCCCTTGCAATAAAAGCACTCAGTCTCAGGCTTGGGTCCATTCTTTGACTTCTTCCCGGTAACTGGCTTACCGGGCGCGGCAACATCCTTGCCGTCCTTCTTGAAGTTCTTCTTGCCCTTGCCCTTCTTGAACTTAGTGGTCTTATTGACCATCAACACTTGATGTTCTTTCTTGATTTCAGCCTCTGCTGACTTCAGCATTGAAAATACTTCAGGAATGGTCTTCACCATCCCCTGCATATTGTAGTTCATCACAAAGCTCTTGTAGCTTGGTGGGAGTGACTGAAGGATTCTGTCAATGACCGCCTCATCAGGGAGGTTAATGTTCAGCTGAGTCAGGCGGTTGTGCAACCCAGACATCTTGAGTATGTGATCACTGACAGAAATATTTTCCTCCATCTTACAACTATAGAACTTGTCGGAGACATCATATCTCTCGACCCGGGCATGAGCTTGGAAAACAAGTTTCAGCTCTTCGAACATCTCATATGCTCCGTGATGCTCAAAATGCTTTTGGAGCCCCGGTTCTAAGCTGTAAAGCATGCCGCACTGAACGAGGGAGTAATCATCAGCACGAGACTGCCAAGCGTTCATAACGTCTTGGTTCTCTGGGACGGGAGCGTCACGTAGCAGTCCTTCTAGGACATATTGTTTCCTGGCAGCTATGAGGATGATCCTCAGGTTCCGGACCCAATCCGTATAGTTGCTGCCATCATCTTTCAGCTTGGTTTTCTCTAGGAACGCGTTGAAGTTCATGTTGACATGAGCGTTGGCCATTTGATCTACAAGACATATTTGCAAAGGTTTTAGACTAAGTTCATGATAATTAAGTTCATCTAATCAAATTATTTAATGAACTCCCACTCAGATTTGACATCCCTCTAGTCATCTAAGTGTTACACGATCCGAGTCGACTAGGCCGTGTCCGATCATCACGTGATACGGACTAGTCATCATCGGTGAACATCTTCATGTTGATCGTATCTTCCATACGACTCGTGTTCGACCTTTCGGTCTCCGTGTTCCGAGGCCATGTCTGTACATGCTAGGCTCGTCAAGTAAACCCTAAGTGTTTTGCATGTGTAAAACTGTCTTACACCCGTTGTATGTGAACGTAAGGATCTATCACACCCGATCATCACGTGGTGCTTCGAAATGACGAACTGTAGCAACGGTGCACAGTTAGGGGAGAACACTTCTTGAAATTGTTGTAAGGGATCATCTTATTTACTACCGTCGTTCTAAGTAAACAAGATGCATAAACATACTAAACATCACATGCAATTATATAGTAGTGACATGATATGGCCAATATCATATAGCTCCATTGATCTCCATCTTCGGGGCTCCATGATCATCTTGTCACCGGCATGACACCATGATCTCCATCATCGTGTCTTCATGAAGTTGTCACGCCAACGACTACTTCTACTTCTATGGCTAACGCGTTTAGCAATAAAGTAAAGTAATTTACATGGCGTTCTTCAATGACACGCAGGTCATACAAAAATAAAGACAACTCCTATGGCTCCTGCCGGTTGTCATACTCATTGACATGCAAGTCGTGATTCCTATTACAAGAACATGATCTCATACATCACAATATATCATTCATTATTCATCACAACTTCTGGCCATATCACATCACATGACAATTGCTGCAAAAACAAGTTAGACGTCCTCTAATTGTTGTTGCATCTTTTACGTGGCTGCAATTGGGTTCTAGCAAGAACGTTTTCTTACCTACGAATAACCACAACGTGATTTTGTCAACTTCTATTTACCCTTCATAAGGACCCTTTTCATCGAATCCGCTCCAACTAAAGTGGGAGAGACAGACACCCGCCAGCCACCTTATGCAACTAGTGCATGTCTGTCGGTGGAACCGGTCTCACACAAGCGTACGTGTAAGGTTGGTCCGGGCCGCTTCATCCCACAATACCGCTGGAGCAAGAAAAGACTAGTAGTGGCAAGCAAGTTGACAAGATCCACGCCCACAACAAAATTGTGTTCTACTCGTGCAATAGAGAACTACGCATAGACCTAGCTCATGATGCCACTGTTGGGGAATGTTGCAGAAAATTAAAATTTTTCCTATGGTTTCACCAAGATCCATCTATGAGTTCATCTAAGCAACGAGTCAAGGGAGTGAGTTTGCATCTGCATACCACTTGTAGATCGGGTGCGGAAGCGTTCAAGGGAAGGGTGATGATGGAGTCGTACTCGCCGTGATTCGGATCACCGATGACCAAGTGCTGAACGGATAGCACCTCCGCGTTCAACACACGTATGGGACAGACGACGTCTCCTCCGTCTTGATCCAGCAAGGAGGAAGGAGAGGTTGAGGAAGATTGCTCCAACGGCAGCACGACGGCGTGGTGGTGTTGGTGCAGCAGTACTCCGACAGAGCTTCGCCAAGCACGTAACGGAGGAGGAGAGGTGTTGGGGAGGGGAGGGGCTGCGCCTTTTGATGTGTACAGCAGCCCTCCCCTCACCCCTCTATTTATAGGGGAAGGGGCAAAGGGGGCCGACCCCTCTAGATGGGATCTAGAGGGGGGGCGGCGGCCAGGGGGGACTTGCCCCCCAAGCAAGGGGGGGCGCCCCCCTTAGGGTTTCCCCCCCAACCCTAGGCGCATGGGCCCAAGGTGGGGGGCGCGCCCAGCCCTCCAGGGGCTGGGTCCCTGCCCCTTGCGGCCCATGTGGCCCTCCGAGAGGGGTGGACCCTCCCGGTGGACCCCCGAAACCTCTCCGGTGGCCCCGGTACAATACCGATAAGCCCCCGAAACTTTCTGGTCTCCGCATGACAACTTCCCATATATAAAACTTCACCTCCTGACCATTTCGGAACTCCTCGTGACGTCCGGGATCTCATCCGGGACTCCGAACAACATTCGGTAATCACATACAAGTCTTCCTAATAACCCTAGCGTCACCGAACCTTAAGTGTGTAGCCTACGGGTTCGGGAGACATGCAGACATGACCGAGACGACTCTCCGGTCAATAACCAACAGCGGGATCTGGATACCCATGTTGGCTCCCACATGTTCCACGATGATTTCATCGGTTGAACCACGATGTCGAGGATTCGATGAAACCCCATATACAATTCCCTTTGTCAATCGGTACGTTACTTGCCCGAGACTCGATCGTCGGTATCCCAATACTGTTGGGGAACGTAGTAATTTCAAAAAAATTCGTACGCACACGCAAGATCATGGTGATGCATAGCAACGAGAGGGGAGAGTGTTGTCTACGTACCCTCGTAGACCGAAGCGGAAGCGTTGACGCAACGTAGAGGAAGTAGTCGTACGTCCTCCCGGTCCAACCGATCCAAGAACCGTTACTCCGGCACCTCCGAGTTCTTGACACACGTACAGCTCGATGACGCACCCCGATCTCCGATCCAGCAGAGGCGCGGGGGGAGTTCCATCAGCACGACAGCGTGGTGACGATCTTGATGTTCTCCTGTCGCAGGGCTTCTCCTAAGCACCACTACAGTATGACCGAGGTGTAATATCGTGGAGGGGGGCACCGCCCACGGCTAAGGAACGATCTCAATGATCAACTTGTGTGTCTAGGGTGCCCCCTTACCCCCGTATATAAAGGAGGGAGGGAGGAGGTGGCCGGCCCAAGGGGAAGGCGCGCCATAGGGGGGAGAAACCTACTCCAAGTAGGTTTCCCCTCCTTTTCCTAATCCAAGATGGAGGGGGGAGGAAGGAGTAGTAGTAGTAGGAAGGAAGAGGGGGAAGGAGAGAAGGAAAGGGGGGGCGGCCCCCTTCCCAATTCGGATTGGGCTTGGGGGGGGGGGCGCCCCCTCCCTTGCTCCTTCTCCCTCCCTTCCAATAGGGCCCAATAAGGCCCATATACTTACCGGGGGGTTCCGGTAACCTCCCGGAGCTCCGGTATATTCCCAAACTCTTCCGGAACCTTTCCGGTGTCCAAATATATCCGTCCAATATATCAATCTTTATGTCTCGACCATTTCGAGACTCCTCGTCATGTCCGTGATCACATCCGGGACTCCGAAAAAACTTCGGTACATAAAAATACATAAACTCATAATATAACTGTCATCGAAACCTTAAGCGTGCGGACCCTACGGTTCGAGAACAATGTAGACATGACCGAGACACGTCTCTGGTCAATAACCAATAGCGGGACCTGGATGCCCATATTGGCTCCTACATATTCTACGAAGATCTTTATCGGTCAAACCGCATAACAACATACGTTGTTCCCTTTGTCATCGGTATGTTACTTGTCCGAGATTCGATCGTCGGTATCCAATACCTAGTTCAATCTCGTCACCGGCAAGTCTCTTTACTCGTTCTGTAATGCATCATCCCGTAACCAACTCATTGGTCACATTGCTTGCAAGGCTTATAATGGTGTGCATTACCGAGAGGGCCCAGAGATACCTCTCCGACAATCGGAGTGACAAAACCTAATCTCGAAATACGCCAACTCAACATGTACCTTCGGAGACACCTGTAATACTCCTTTATAATCACCCAGTTACGTTGTGACGTTTGGTAGTACCCAAAGTGTTCCTCCGGTAAACGGGAGTTGCATAATCTCATAGTTACAGGAACATGTATAAGTCATGAAGAAAGCAATAGCAACATACTAAACGATCAAGTGCTAAGCTAACGGAATGGGTCATGTCAATCACATCATTCTCCTAATGATGTGATCCCGTTAATCAAATGACAACTCTTTTGTCCATGGCTAGGAAACATAACCATCTCTGATAAACGAGCTAATCAAGTAGAGGCATACTAGTGACACTATGTTTGTCTATGTATTCACACATGTATTATGTTTCCGGTTAATACAATTCTAGCATGAATAATAAACATTTATCATACAATAAGGAAATAAATAATAACTTTTATTATTGCCTCTAGGGCATATTTCCTTCAGTCTCCCACTTGCACTAGAGTCAATAATCTAGTTCACATCGCCATGTGATTTAACACCAATATTCATATCTATATATGATTAACACCCATAGTTCACATCATCATGTGACCAACATCCAAAGGGTTTACTAGAGTCAATAATCTAGTTCACATCGCTATGTGATTAACACCCAAAGAGTACTAAGGTGTGATCATGTTTTGCTCGTGAGAGAAGCTTAGTCAACGGGTCTGTCACATTCAGAGCCGTATGTATTTTGCAAATATTTTATGTCCACAATGCTCTGCACGGAGCTACTCTAGCTAATTGCTCCCACTTTCAATATGTATCCAGGTTGAGACTTAGAGTCATCTGGATCAGTGTAAAAGTTTGCACTGATGTAACTTTTACAACAAACTCTTTTATCACCTCCATAATCGAGAAACATCTCCTTAGTCCTTACTAAGGATATTCTTGACCAATGTCCAGTGATCTACTCCTAGATCACTATTGTACTCCCTTGCCAAACCAGGGCAGAGTATACAATAGGTCTGGTCCATAGCATAGCATACATTTATAGAACCTATGCATCATGCATAGGGAATGACTTTCATTCTCTTTCTATTTTCTGCTGTGGTCGGGATTTGAGTCTTACTCAATTTCATACCTTTGCAACACAGGCAAGAACTCTTTCTTTGACTGTTCCATTTTGAACTACTTCAAAATCTTGTCAAGGTATGTATTCATTGAAAATCTTATCAAGCGTCTTGATCTATCTCAATAGATCTTGATGCTCAATATGTAAGTAGCTTTACTGAAGTCTTTCTTTTGAAAGAACTTCTTTCAAACACTCCTTTATGCTTTGTAGAATAATTCTACATTACTTCCGATCAACAATATGTCATCCACATATACTTATCAGAAATGTTGTAGTGCTCCCACTCACTTTCTTGTAAATACAGACTTCACCGTAAGTCTGTACAAAACTATATGCTTTGATCAACTTATCAAAGCGTATATTCCAACTCCGAGATGCTTGCACCAGTCCATTGATGGATTGCTAGAGCTTGCACACTTTGTTAGCATCTTTAGGATTGACAAAACCTTCTGGTTGCATCATATACAACTCTTCTTTAATAAATTCATTAAGGAATGCAGTTTTGACATCCATTTGCCAGATTTCATAAATTGTGGCAATTGCTAACATGATTCGGACAGACTTAAGCATCGCTACAGTTGAGATAATCTCATTGTAGTCAACACCTTGAACTTGTCAAAAATCTTTTTGCGACAAGTCGAGCTTTGTAGATAGTAACACTACTATCAACGTCCGTCTTCCTCTTGAAGATCCATTTATACAATATGGCTTGCCAATCATCGGGCAACTCCACCAAAGTCCACACTTTGTTCTCATACATGGATCCTATCTCAGATTTCATGGCCTCAAGACATTTCGCGGAATCTGGGCTCATCATCGCTTCCTCATAGTTCGTAGGTTTATCATGGTCTAGTAACATGACTTCCAGAACAGGATTACCGTACCACTCTGGTGCGGATCTTACTCTGGTAGACTTACGAGGTTCAGTAGAAACTTGATCTGAAGTTTTATGATCAATATCATTAGCTTCCTCACTAATTGGTGTAGTTGTCACAGGAACCGGTTCTTGTGATGGACTACTTTCCAATAAGGGAGCAGGTACTGTTACCTCATCAAGTTCTACTTTCCTCCCACTCACTTCTTTCGAGAGAAACTCCTTCTCTAGAAAGGATTCGAATATAGCAACGAATATCTTGCCTTCGGATTTGTGATAGAAGGTGTACCCAACAGTTTTCTTTGGGTATTCTATGAAGACGCACTTCTCTGATTTGGGTTCGAGCTTATCAGGTTGAAAACCTTTTTCATATAAGCATCGCAACTCCAAACTTTAAGAAACGACAGCTTAGGTTTACTGCTAAACCATAGTTCATACGGTGTCGTCTCAACGGATTTAGATGGTGCCCTTTTAAACGTGAATGCAGCTGTCTCTAATGCATAACCCCAAAATGATATTGGTAAATCGGTAAGAGACATCATTGATCGCACCATATCAAAATAAAGTACGATTATGACGTTCGGACACACCATAACGTTGTGGTGTTCCAGGTGGCGTGAGCTGTGAAACTATTCCACATTGTTTAATTTGAAGACCAAACTCGTAACTCAAATATTCATCTCCACGATCAGATCGCAGAAACTTTATTTTCTTGTTGCGATGATTTTTCCACTTCACTTTGAAATTCTTTGAACCTTTCAACTATTTTAGACTTATGTTTCATCAAGTAGATATACCCATATCTGCTCAAATCATCTTGTGAAGGTCAAAAAATAACGATACTTGCCACGAGCCTTCATACTCATTGGTCTGCATACATCAGTTATGTATTATTTCCAATAAGTCAGTAGCTCGTTCCATTGTTCTGAAGAACGGAGTTTTAGTCATCTTGCCCAAAAGGCACGGTTCGCAAACATCAAATGATTCACAACCAAGTGATTCCGAAAATCCATCTTTATGGAGTTTCTTCATGCGCTTTACACCGATATGACCCAAACGGCAGTGCCACAAATAAGTTGCACTATCATTATTAACTTTGCATCTTTTGGCATCAATTTTATGAATGTGTATCACTACGATCGAGATCCAACAAATTATTTTCATTGGGTGTATGACCATTGAAGGTTTTATTCATTTAAACAGAACAACAATTATTCTCTGACTTTAAATGAATAACCATATTGCAATAAACATGATCAAATCATATTCATGCTCAACGCAAACGCCAAATAACATTTATTTAGGTTTAACACTAATCCCGAAAGTATAGGGAGTGTGCGATGATGATCATATCAATCTTGGAACTACTTCCAACACTCATCGTCACTTCCCCTTCAACTAGTCTCTGTTTATTCTGTAACTCCTATTTTGAGTTACTAATCTTAGCAACCGAACAAGTATCAAATACTCAGGGGCTACTATAAACACTAGTAAGGCTCACATCAATAATCTGTATATCAAATATACCCTTGTTCACTTTGCCATCCTTCTTTATCCACCAAATATTCAGGGCATTTCCGCTTCTAGTGACCATTTCCTTTGCAGTGTAAGCACTCAGTTTCAGGCTTTGGTCTAGCTTTGGTCTTCTTCACGGGAGTGACAACTTGCTTGTCTTTCCACTTGAAGTTCCCTTTCTTTCCCTTTGCCCTTCTCTTGAAACTAGTGGTCTTGTCAATCATCAACACTTGATGCTCTTTCTTGATTTCTACCTTCGTTGATTTCAACATCACGAAGAGCTCGGGAATCGTTTTTGTTATCCCTTGCATACTATAGTTCATCTCGAAGTTCTAGTAACTTAGTGATGGTGACTAGAGAATTCTGTCAATCACTATATTATCTGGAAGATTAACTCCCACTTGATTCAAGCGATTGAAGTATCCAGACAATCTGAACACATGCTCACTAGTTGAGCGATTCTCCTCCATCTTTTAGCTATAGAACTTGTTGGAGACTTCATATCTCTCAACTCAGGTATTTGCTTGAAATATTAACTTCAATTCCTGGAACGTCTCATATGGTCCATGATGTTCAAAACATCTTTGAAGTCCCGATTCTAAGCCATAAAGCATGGTGCACAAAACTATCAAGTAGTCATCATATTGAGCTAGCCAAATGTTCATAACGTCTGCATCTGCTCCTGCAACAGGTCTATCACCTAGCGGTGCATTAAGGACATAATTCTTCTGTGCAGCAATGAGGATAAACCTTAGATCGCAGATCCAATCCGCATCATTGCTACTAACATCTTTCAACACAATTTTCTCTAGGAACATATCAAAATAAACATATGAAAGCAATAACGCAAGCTATTGATCTACAACATAATTTGCAAAATACTACCAGGACTAAGTTCATGATAAATTAAAGTTCAATTAATCATATTACTTAAGAACTCCCACTTAGATAGACATCTCTCTAGTCATCTAAGTGATCACGTGATCCAAATCAACTAAACCATGTCCGATCATCACGTGAGATGGAGTAGTTTCAATGGTGAACATCACTATGTTGATCATATCTACTATATGATTCACGCTCGACCTTTCGGTCTCCGTGTTCCGAGGCCATATTTGTATATGCTAGGCTCGTCAAGTTTAACCTGAGTATTCCGCGTGTGCAACTGTTTTGCACCCGTTGTATTTGAACATAGAGCCTATCACACCCGATCATCACGTGGTGTCTCAGCACGAAGAACTTTCGCAACGGTGCATACTCAGGGAGAACACTTCTTGATAATTAGTGAGAGATCATCTTAAAATGCTACCGTCAAACAAAACATAATAAGATGTATAACAGATAAACATCATATGCAATCAAAATATGTGACATGATATGGCCATGATCATCTTGCGCCTTTGATCTCCATCTCCAAAGTACTGTCATGATCTCTATCGTCACCGGCACGACACCATGATCTTCATCATCTTGATCTATATCAATGTGTCATCACATGGTCGTCTCACCAACTATTGCTCTTGCAACTATTGCTATCGCATAGCGATAAAGTAAAGCAATTATTTGGCACTTGCATCTTATGCAACAAAGAGAAAACCATAGAGCTTCTGCCGGTCGCCGATAACTTCAACAAAACATGATCATCTCATACAACAACTTATATCTCATCACGTTTTGACCATATCACATCACAACATGCCCTGCAAAAACAAGTTAGACGTCCTCTACTTTGTTGTTGCAAGTTTTACGTGGCTGCTACGGGCTTAAGCAAGAACCAATCTCACCTACGCATCAAAACCACAACGATAGTTTGTCAAATAGACTCCGTTTTAACCTTCGCAAGGACCGGGCGTAGCCACACTCGGTTCAACTAAAGTTGGAGAAACTGACACCCGCCAGCCACCTGTGTGCAAAGCATGTCGGTAGAACCAGTCTCGCGTAAGCGTACGCGTAATGTCGGTCCGGGCCGCTTCATCCAACAATACCGCCGAACCAAAGTATGACATGCTGGTAGGCAGTATGACTTATATCGTCCACAACTCACTTGTGTTCTACTCGTGCATATAACATCAAACCATAAAAACCTAGGCTCGGACGCCACTGTTGGGGAACGTAGTAATTTCAAAAAATTTCCTACGCACACGCAAGATCATGGTGATGCATAGCAACAAGAGGGGAGAGTGTTGTCTACGTACCCTCGTAGACCGAAGCGGAAGCGTTGACGCAACGTAGAGGAAGTAGTCGTACGTCCTCCCGGTCCAACCGATCCAAGCACCGTTACTCCGGCACCTCCGAGTTCTTGACACACGTACAGCTCGATGACGCACCCCGATCTCTGATCCAGCAGAGGCGCGGGGGGAGTTCCATCAGCACGACGGCGTGGTGACGATCTTGATGTTCTCCTGTCGCAGGGCTTCTCCTAAGCACCACTACAATATGACCGAGGTGTAATATCGTGGAGGGGGGGCACCGCACACGGCTAAGGAACGATCTCAATGATCAACTTGTGTGTCTAGGGTACCCCCTTACCCCCGTATATAAAGGAGGGAGGGAGGAGGTGGCCGGCCCAAGGGGAAGGCGCGCCATAGGGGGGAGAAACCTACTCCAAGTAGGTTTCCCCTCCTTTTCCTAATCCAAGATGGAGGGGGAAGGAAGGAGTAGTAGTAGTAGGAAGGAAGAGGGGGAAGGAGAGAAGGAAAGGGGGGGCCGGCCCCCTTTCCAATTCGGATTGGGCTTGGGGGGGCGCCCCCTCCCTTGCTCCTTCTCCCTCCCTTCCAATAGGGCCCAATAAGGCCCATATACTTACCGGGGGGTTCCGGTAACCTCCCGGAGCTCCGGTATATTCCCAAACTCTTCCGGAACCTTTCCGGTGTCCAAATATATCCGTCCAATATATCAATCTTTATGTCTCGACCATTTCGAGACTCCTCGTCATGTCCGTGATCACATCCGGGACTCCAAACAAACTTCGGTACATCAAAATACATAAACTCATAATATAACTGTCATCGAAACCTTAAGCGTGCGGACCCTACGGTTCGAGAACAATGTAGACATGACCGAGACACGTCTCTGGTCAATAACCAATAGCGGGACTTGGATGCCCATATTGGCTCCTACATATTCTACGAAGATCTTTATCGGTCAAACCGCATAACAACATACGTTGTTCCCTTTGTCATCGGTATGTTACTTGTCCGAGATTCGATCGTCGGTATCCAATACCTAGTTCAATCTCGTCACCGGCAAGTCTCTTTACTCGTTCTGTAATGCATCATCCCGTAACCAACTCATTGGTCACATTGCTTGCAAGGCTTATAATGATGTGCATTACCGAGAGGGCCCAGAGATACCTCTCCGACAATCGGAGTGACAAAACCTAATCTCGAAATACGCCAACTCAACATGTACCTTCGGAGACACCTGTAGTACTCCTTTATAATCACCCAGTTACGTTGTGACGTTTGGTAGTACCCAAAGTGTTCCTCCGGTAAACGGGAGTTGCATAATCTCATAGTTACAGGAACATGTATAAGTCATGAAGAAAGCAATAGCAACATACTAAACGATCAAGTGCTAAGCTAACGGAATGGGTCATGTCAATCACATCATTCTCCTAATGATGTGATCCCGTTAATCAAATGACAACTCTTTTGTCCATGGCTAGGAAACATAACCATCTCTGATAAACGAGCTAGTCAAGTAGAGGCATACTAGTGACACTATGTTTGTCTATGTATTCACACATGTATTATGTTTCCGGTTAATACAATTCTAGCATGAATAATAAACATTTATCATGAAATAAGGAAATAAATAATAACTTTTATTATTGCCTCTAGGGCATATTTCCTTCAAATACCTTGTTCAGTCTCGTTACCGGAAAGTCACTTTACTCGTACCGTAATGCATGATCCCGTGACCAACCACTTGGTCACTTTGAGCTCATTATGATGATGCATTACCGAGCGGGCCCAGAGATACCTCTCCGTCATACGGAGTGACAAATCCCAGTCTCGATCCGTGTCAACCCAACAGACACTTTCAGAGATACCTGTAGTGCACCTTTATAGTCACCCAGTTACGTTGTGACGTTTGATACACCCAAAGCACTCCTACGGTATCCGGGAGTTACACGATCTCATGGTCTAAGGAAGAGATACTTGACATTGGAAAAGCTCTAGCAAACGAACTACACGATCTTGTGCTATGCTTAGGATTGGGTCTTGTCCATCACATCATTCTCCTAATGATGTGATCCCGTTATCAACGACATCCAATGTCCATAGCCAGGAAACCATGACTATCTGTTGATCAACGAGCTAGTCAACTAGAGGCTCACTAGGGACATATTGTGGTCTATGTATTCACACGTGTATTACGATTTCTGGATAATACAGTTATAGCATGAATAAAAGACAATTATCATGAACAAGGAAATATAATAATACTTTTATTATTGCCTCTAGGGCATATTTCCAACACAATATATTGTTGTTGTGCTGCTATAATGTATGATTAAATCTGTCAAAAGTTTACTGATGTTTTACTCCTCTTTTACTGTTGTTTTGTGCTGCCAATATACTGCTGTTGTGCACTTGTGCTCCTCTTTTACTGATGCCAATATACTACTGTTGTGTAGCTCCTCTTTTCCTGTTGTTTTGTGCTGCCAATATACTGCTGTTGTGCACTTGTGCTCCTTTTTTACTGATGCCAATATACTACTGTTGTGTAGCTCCTCTTTTACTGTTGTTGGTATCCATGGAGATCCCCATGGGGATCGGGTATCCGTTGTTCGCGGGCATGGGGACGCCCCCCCCCCCCCCCCCCCCCTCGAAGGTGGGCGGCGGGGCTAGCGGGGATCGGGGCGGGGACGGTGGCGTGCCCCCCGGTGATCCCCGTCCCCGTTGCCATTTTGAGTTGCCACGCGCCAGCTTGCAGCACCCTCCCAAGAAAAAAAAGACGAATAAAAAACAAATCGGCTGCCCAAAATTGGGGGATGGGCCTGGCCCATGAGACACGCGCCAGTCTGTTGACGCTACCCGGATCCGACGATGGCCTAGCTCGCCTCGCATTACTGGGAGACAGCGCCTAGCCGACCAGCAACTCCCGGAGACAGCCGACAGTCCCCACTCTCGAATCCCGCCGCCGCCACCGTCGCCGTCGCCGTCAATGGAAGAGCTGCGGCGGCCGCCCGAGTTCGACCACATGTTCACGGACGAGGCGTGGGCCAGCATGACCCAGGACACGCGGCGTCGGATCGTCGACATCTCGTGCCGGGTGGAAGAGGAGCCCACCCAAGAGGAGCGCCGCATCCACGATGAGCTCATCGTCGGCGGCGGCAGCATCAGTTACCCCCCCGACCCCTCCCTCCTCCCCGACGGTAGGCGCCCGCCTCCTCTCTACTCGCTAGAGACCTCCTCCGAGAATTCCAATTTTTTTTATCATATAGTAGTAGTTGATAAGCCCAGTGTGTCAATAAGCTGGCCTAGGTCTCCAATCCTTGACAACCACATCACCCCAGGTCCCAGACGATAGGGGGCACTAGAAATTCGACAAATTTTAACATTTCCCTACTGTACATGGGGGTCCATTTTTCATGTTTGTGATGTTTGTATCTGATAGTTTGATATGGGTACTAGCAAAGTATCTCATTTTTCATTGTTCACGGACGGGCGGATGCAGATTTTGAGGGTCCAATTGAGTCACTTGGCCGTCCGTGGAGGATCTTCGTGGATCCCGTGGCTGTTCGTGAGGTCTTGAAATCTGCAGAAGAATATCACTGGCAAATGGAGCGACGTGACAGGGAAGGGGTACTGCAAGGGCTGCATTACGCTGCAAGTGATGGATGTAGCACCTCTGGCACCGAGGATGTGCTGCTATTCGACCAGGTATATATGCGTATGCTGCTCGTTAGTTTAAGCAGCGTCACTGCCGCATGCCTTGCACTCTGTCATGGATTGGTGACACTACTGTGTTTTTGCCTACTGCCTGAAGCTTATTAAAGGCATTCTACTTTGCTAGTGCACAGATTGGACTATGAATACTATTCAGAAGCAAACAATACGAGTTGTAACTGCCCAAAGATGCTTGTGTTGCCAACACCCTGCTTTCTTGTTTGTCTAATTCAAATGCCACCGCTGCTAAAATGCTGCTTATTGTCTATCTTCAAATATCTCATATTTATTTTATCTCTGCAGTTGATGGGTGTAGTAGAAGAGCTCTCTGGGCGTGTAGTGACTATGGAGAAGAAACAGGTCTGTTTTGAAATGATGTACCATGTTCAAATGCCTTATGTCTGTTACACTGAACCTTTGGATCTTAAAGATTAGGAAACAATAAGATGTTTGTCATGCTTCTAACTCATGGCTATAAATCATGATGTAATGGAATTTGCTCATATATGAAAAAGTTCTTACGTGTAGTTAACTTTTCAGGTAGACTGTAGTTTAAACAAGTTTACTATCTTCTTATGTGGAGGGTCAAGCTGTTTTAAAATGTTGGAAACCCTTTACTAATTTGAGCTTTCTTTGGTGTTATGTTCCTGATATTTTGGCATAATTGAATGCAGGCTGCCTCCATCGACAAAGTCAAATACCTACGTGGAGAAAATGGCAGGTTGCTGAAAAAAGTTGTTGAGCTGAATGGCACTGTGAAGGGCTTGAATTCTCAAATAGACCCTTTACCCCGAGATGATTCAGTAAACCAGTTGATTAAACAGTGTTTGGGTTCAGACGTCATTTATCTTGTTGGTGGTCTAGATGACATGTTTTGTCCATCATCACTAGGTTTCTCATGCTTTTCGCCCTCCCTGGACGTACTAATACCTATGAAACCAATGCCTGATGAAAGGCTTTTTAATTCTACTGTTGCCTTAGACAACAGAATATTTGTTCTGGGCGGTGCTGATCATCCGTATGGAAGCAGCATTGATGCAGGTGCTGATCATTTTTATGTTTACTTTCCCAAAATCTCTCTGGTTGCCATTTCTGCCCTAATATGTGCTTTTAATCTTTATCATGAAGTTTGCTGTTATGACACAACCTCTGACGATTGGACCCTATGCCCACCAATGACCCGTGCAAAGGCAAACCTTGCCGGAGTTAGCTTGTGTGGGAAAATCTATGCATTTGGTGGTGGAGATGGTTCAGAATCTTTTCATGATGTTGAGGTCTTCGATCCTGCATATGGGAAGTGGATAAAGAATCAGCCTATGCTGAGAAAGGTATAGCTACCTACATTCTTAACATATCATCCTTGATTCAGTTTACCGTTATTAAGTAATGGTTTGATTTGATCTTGGGTTTGCTGTATATGTTGCCGAGCAAGAAAATAAAATTACCAGTGATTCGATAGTACTCTACCCAGAAGAAGGAAATAATGTGGTGTGTTTTTTCAGAAAAAAATGTGGTTACTGATTAACTAGCTTGTTAGTTACTGGGTTTTCATTGGAGATAGTAAAAAAATTAGAACTGCTTCAAACTCTTAGCTATTAGCCTACATCATTTATTTGCTTCAATTTTGCAAATTTCCTTATCGTGGACAAGTAACAGTCTTTACCATCTTTTTAGTTTTACAATGTACCTAAACCTCGCCTGAAACAAGGACAAGTCGTGGAGAGATATAATCTGCTCAAGGAAATGCATACTTTTATAGTGCTCTCAAAATGCCATCTTATTTTCCTATTTACTAGTTCGGTTTCTTACTTAGTTCTCTATCATGTTGTCCTGGGATATGATTTTTTACCCATGTAGGATGTGATGATTTCTTTTATCTGAATAACTTATGCCACTTGGTCCTTAGCGCTCTGCTCTAGCTGGTGTGGAACTCAATGGTGCGATTTATGCGGTTGGTGGATATGCTGGTATTGAAACTTGGAGGTGATGTCCTTTTGCTGCCTGTATGTAGAGTTACTGTTACAAACTCATGTTGATTAATGACTTTGTGAATCCCATGCGAATCCTCTATTTAAGAACGTGGAGAAATACTTGGCTTAAAGTTAAAGTACTATGCACTGAATGACTAGTGTAAATCTGCAATCAACTGAATCGTTTCTTTAGACTTAAGCACCTAATCTACTGATTATCAGGGATACAATCAGACCGTAACCCATGAATCATTTCACAATGCTCATTAGACTATGTCCTATGTCTTTAATGGTGGTGAACTTGTTGTTGAAGTGAGAATAATACATGGACTTTTTTGGCCAACACTATGGTGTTGGTTGCCAGCTGCTCTGAGAGACTTGATCCTAGGGAACCTCACTGGAAAATGCTCCCAAGCATGAGTACACAAAGATGCTTCCATACGCTGTCAGTTCTTGATGAGAAGATGTAAGTATGGAGCTAGCTCTTTCTTACAACTAAGGAGGATTCACCAAAACTTGCCTCCAAGCATCGTTGATGGTGTAATCATGACTTGCAGATACCTACCTTGTCTTGCCGTTTGTTGCTTTCAGATACTCGATTGGTGGTTACAATCCTGAGGCTAGAGCAGGGGTGGCCACTGTTGAGCTGTACGACCCAAGGATGCCATCATGGGTGGCAGTCAAACCAATGAAGTATTCGAAGGCGTGCCATTCTTCAGTCGTGCTTGGTGGCTCGATATTCACATTCGGTGGCCTGGAAGATCCAGAACAGAACATCTTGGACGTGGTAGGTAGCTACACCAAGATCTATGCCTGCATAAGTAAATCTATCAAGCATCAGATTGCTAACGTCCAAATCGTATATAGTTATAGAACATACTAGTAAACTTGGTGGTTGCATTGCATGTATGTATCTGTGTCAGCGTAGAAACTCCTGATGTATGAACTTGTCTGTTCTTATTCTTATAATTTTGACTAACTAACAGTTGGAACCTTTATGTTGGATAAACTTGTCAGGTAGAGTGCTACAGCGAAGGGTGTGGTTGGGTGAATACAGCGCTCAAGTCAATCGGCAGGAGAAGCCATTGTTCTGCCATTGTCTACTGAATTGGTTGCAGATGCTTTACAGTGGCCCAGCAAGTCTACTTGGTAGTAATGCATCAGAAAGTTTCCTATGTGTACTGAAAACTGGAGTGAGCTCAATTTGGCAAAAGCCCTCTTTTTTCTGTAAGGGAGAAAACTCTAGTCCCCCTAATCCAATTTCAGAGCCCAGTCCGAGCTCCTATCTTATCTGAAACAAAAGCAAGAGGCAGCGCATGGTGAACACCAAAAGTATTTTGCTCTAGAATTTTCCCTAGCTTAGGGTTTTCTACCTAACAGTATCTTCCTATGATTACCTTGGTTATCCGAGAACCTTTTTCTCAAAGTAAAGAGCTAGGAGAAGCTTGAAATATGGCCAAGGGAGATGTTTGGAACACAGTTTAATTAAGCACTATATGAGGAATAAGTGTAACAGCATCTCAGTTCTTGTATTTGATTGGCTTCTCTGATTTCATTTCATAAGTGTCAAACACAAGTTCTCCTTGTCTCTCATTTCTACTTAAGAGGTAAAACACCCGAGTTACATTGAATTTGAACTGCGTCTGGTTTCAAAAAAAAAAAACGTCTATGCTGATTTCATAAGAGCGCCAAACATAATTCATGTATGAAAAACATTTCAATTATACGTCTGGCTTAAGTTTTTTTATATAATTTCAGAAATTCGTAGGGAGACTGTTTTGGGCAGGTTTCACAAAGTTTGCCAGAACTGGCTTTAGCACTATATATGATCAGCAGACCAAAAATAGGTGCTCCTTCCAATACACGAATAAGTGACATTGACCATTCATATAGCTTCTAATGAGCATCTACTAAATGATCAACCATGGAATAATCAGCGTTACACCATCTAAAAGTCAGGATCAACCGGATTTAAACATTATTACAGCACTAATCAGCATCCACTTGTGCACACTTACACCAAGGCTAAAATAGCAAATAGGATATCATTCTCTCTCGCCTTCCATCTAAGAAAAAGATAACTCAGGCTACTCCAACACCGACAAAGGAGCTGACTTTGAAAACTAGGCGCCACTGATCATTCTTCATAGTCGTCTACACCTAATATGGTTGACCACACAACTCGCACTGAGACCATCGCTCCATTGCTAAACCGATACATTTGCTCCTCTTCGCCATGCTTGGACGCCACAAACGAAAGCGCGTCTTGGCCCTCCTCCATGAAGTCTATCCGCAGTGTGTCCCCTAGATTCACGGCTGCAACGAATTTTTGAATGTGCTTCCCGCTAGATGGTATAAAACCAACTGTGTCACGGCAGTGCTCATCAATGAAGGAGTAGGAGCCTTGAGAAAGGACAGTGTTGCCACGCATGCGCACAAGAAAGCCATCTGCAGGCACCTCCACAAAATCCAGGTCTATAGTAGCCTCCATGCCTCTAGGAACAACACATGTTTCCAGTGTAATCTTGCCGTTGATATCATCGACATGGTTCAATCTCCACGGGTCAAACTGTTCAGATGCTTTCATGCAACCAGAGACAATAATCAAGTCTTCAGCAGCCACCTTGGCCTTGGCCTTTATATCAATTTCGATCAAGCAGCATGATGCGAGTATTCCTCTTGCAGGATTCCTCAGGCATAAATAGTCACCTTTCTAAAATGTAGGGAAGAGCAATGATAATCAGACTTAATATTGAATATATTCTCCATAAATAACATCAAGGATGTGTATGAAAGAAGGAAGGATTACATACTGGGTCCACTGCTTGTGCATTCTCTCTAGAGCAATGGAAAATGTAGTTGCGCGAGAAATCCAGGTGATCCCTTACTGCGATCACGCCATAGACCTCGATATTATTCAATTGGACCATATTGTCACGCATAAACTTCACGAAACAGTAAGATTTCGTATATAGCTCGACCATAACATCGAGGAACTGTAGCATAGGGACAGGGTTGTGTGGGCATCTGTCATCACCGCCAAATTCACACGAAGCGTATCTCATTGGACCCGGCCGAGCTGAATAAATCAAGTAGTCTGGGTCATACTACCACTTGTATCATCATCATCAGATTGGAAAAAGAAAGAAGAACACTAGTATTTTTGATTGGTAAAAAAATTTGGCTGTGCAACATAAAATTAGCTTACCTGGTGAGGGTCGGTGTAGGAGGTGTAGCTGGTGGTATCGAGTCCACAGAAAAGCCTTTGATTTCTGTATATCCCTGGACAATGTTTGTCTGGAGATATGGTGGTTCGGCGACCGGGTGTCCATGGTCTGCGCCGTCGTCGTCTTCGGCATGGTCTTGCCATCCTGATCGTCATCTGCGCATTCGTCAGCGTAATGCCGCCCTTGCAGCACCGCCTCCCAGTCCTCTCGCTCCGCCTCCCGGTGATGTCTGTCCGCGAAATCCAGTACCTCAGCGACGGCAGCGGCATCGGTGAAGACGGGGCCGGCGATGAGTTGATGCATGCGGCGTTCCTCTTGGGTGGGCTCCTCTACCACCCGGCACGAGATGTCGACGATCCGGCGCCGCGTGTCCTGGGTCATGCTGGCCCACGCCTCGTCCGTGAACATGTGGTCGAACTCGGGCGGCCGACGCAGCTCATCCATTGACGGCGGCGGCGGCGGCATTCGAGGTTGGGGATTGGGGATTAGGGATTCGGTCGACCCCCTCTCTCACTCTCGCGAGGGCTCTACTGATATCGAGCTGGGCTCACCAGGCCAGATCCGAGCGCGAGTAGACTTGGGCCGGAATCAGCCGCTGTTTGGACCGTTTCTTATTGGGCTAAAGTTCTTAATCTAATTTATATTGGGCTAAGAATAGAAAACATTAAAAACGAATAGGAAAAGGGGACTGCTACGCGTCGGCCGGCGCATCTGTTTAAAGATCCCTCGTCTCGCGAGTCAGTTGGATCTAGCGCTGAAAGTCCTTTCCTCTACTTTGCAACAGAGATCATGTTGCAGAAACATTTGCATATGATGTTGCGTTGCGATTTACTTGCAACATAGGTTGTGTTGTGGGATTTTTTTGCAACAAATTTTGTTGCAATTTTTTTTGGCAAACAGAGATCTTATTGCAGTTCTTTTTGCAACATAGGTGATGCTGCAAGATAAGGGGGCACGTAGATGGTAGGGAAAATAATGGGAGTGTGTGAATGCGCGAGAGGACGCATGGATCAAGGGCGATCCAACGGCTGCGTGTGTGGCAGAACACTCAGCACGATCAGCAGCCGGAATCTTAGCGTTTCCCATATGGAAAACCCGAAAAAAAGGAAAATGCTATTGTTCAGCCGACGGATAACACGCACTGCGTCTGTCGCCTCCTATGTCCAACACGTGTCCTTATCCTCTTATCCTTTCCTTACGTATTCTCTGTATCCTTACGCCCGCTCGCAGCCATGGCTGCTGCTCGAGCACACATGCCCGAGCTCCACTCCAGTCACCATCAGCCTAGTTGCGTCGCTCCAAACTCCGCTCTCGTCCTTCGTCGTTGCTCCAACCAGGATGCTTTTTATACTTTCCGTAACAACGGCTTTGTTGCAAATGTACTCCCGTAACAATGACTTTGTTGCATAAATTTCTTAATTCACACCGCAAACGACATCATCTTTTCAGTGAAAAAAAAATTCTGCAACATTATTCATGTTGCAAAAATCCTACCACAACATCTATGTTGCAAAAAGGTGAAGATGGAAAAAAAATCCGCAACACCACCTTTGCAAAATTCCTCCCGCAACATCATGTATGTTGCAAAAAATGTTGAAGACAAAATTAAAAAATTCTGGCAAAAATAACGCTTCGGTGGTTTTGCAACAAAGTAATTGTTGCAGAGCCATTATTAATGTTTTAGGAAATGTGGAGGCTCATGTGCAACTAAAATTTGGGAGGCTCATTGCTCTGTTTTTCACACAGGTGTTCATGTTTCAGAGTGGAACAGAGCTAGCGTTTCAGAAACATGATCTCACCAAAGATTGTTGATGGGATCTGCTCGATTGAGCTTTAGGAAATACCACCGAAGGACTTGTGAACCAAGTGTAAGATCCATCTCGCGGTGGAAGCCCCCCCCCCCCCCCCCCCCCCCCCCCCGCGACGCTTGGAGTTGAGAAAGATGGTCGCGCCCGTTCTCCAAGTAGGGGTCCTCGGTGAGCTAGATTGGCGTCCGATCCCACCATCTGGCGCGCGATGTGGTGTGCCATGGAGGTCCACCACGCCGACGGCGACTGATTTTGCGGTGGTTGGGGGCGGCGCCGCACTGGGCACAAGTCTGTCGGGGCCAGGACAAAGCACTTGTTTCTGCAACACGTCCATTATTTCAGGAATTAATGAGTGGGGGAGGCGACCGAGCTGCGTGCTGGGAGATCGATCAGATGGCTACGCGCGAGTAGATCGAACGACCATCGAGGTGACGGACGTATCGCACGGATCGGCCGGTGGAAGCGTAGCAGCGCCCGAAAGAAAATCAATAAAGAAAAGAACACAAAAAAAAATAGGAAATGCCCAGAGCGAAGGGGGATGTGCTCACGTTTGCAAAATGTACAGTAATAGACGCCCGAAGCTCCAAATAGGAAATGCCCCAAAACCAGGTGGATGGTTAACCAATCCCCACCCTAAGTAAAACCGCTCGCACACAGCTTATTGGGATGGCCCACCGTGCGAAGTATGTAGACAAGAGTTGCTACGATCTCATAATGAGTGATATTGCATTTGCGGCGATAAAAAGCAACATGGAGTAGGAGATCGCTCGCTGGCGCTTGTGTTGTGCCAAGGACCCGAGGCCCACTAATGGGCGGTTTGTGGACTCTCCATGCTTGTGTTAGGACTAGGACAAAAGCTCGTCCTTGCGGCCTCGTCATATTAGGGATGGTCAAGCAACTCATTTTTGGGAGGATACATGGCTTGGAGACATGTATCTTTACAGTACCCTTCTCTTTATAATATTATTCAGTGTAAAGAAGAATACATTGCACTATTTCGGGGGTTAAATCCGTTGAATATCTAGTTTAGAAAAACTTTGATAAATGATAAATGGTTTGTGTGGGTACATTATTTAGTACGAAGGTTTATGTGTAACACCCTTACTAATGTACCACACACATCTTACATCTTACATTCTTAAGAAGTTGATCCCCATAAGTACCAATTCTTTCAAGATGCACCTTTTTTTTCGAAATAGTTTTTTTAAGTTTCACAGATTTGAAAAAAAGTTCATCGATTTGGAAAAAATCATAGAATTTGAAAAAAAATCGGATTTAAGAAAGGTTCATCAATTTTGAAAAAAAATCAAAATCGAAAAAAGTTCATGGATTTTCCAAAAAAGGTCCATGATTTGAAAACGTTCATCAAATTTGAATAAAATTTTATCAATTTTGCAGAAAAAAGTTCATCAATTTTAAGAAAAAGTCCACAAATTTGAGAACTAGGAAGAAGAAAATAGAAAAAGGAGATAGAAGAAAAGATGGAAAAATACTAAGTAATCACTTCAGGTTAGGTGGCGGGGTGGTTATTGCAGCGTTCTTGTTGGAGGAGGTCGCTGGTTCGATTCAGTCGGCGAGCACACTTTTTCCGGGTTAAAAAACAGAAAATGAAAAAAAGGTAGATGGGTAGGCCCAGCGCGAAGGGGGGATGTGCTCCCGTTTGCAAAATGCACATTAACAGACGCCCGAAGCGCCAAATAGGAAATGCCCTAGAACCAGACGGATGGTTAACCGGCTGGTCCATCGTGCAAACTATGTAGACAATAGTTGCCACGATCTCATAATGAGCGAAATTTAGCATTTGCGGCAATAAAGCAACATATGATAGCAGATCGCTCGCTGGCGGGCCTGAGGCCCACTAATGGGCGCTTGTGGACTCTCCATGCTTGTGTTAGGACTAGGACGAAAGCTCGTCCGGTGCGGCCTCGTCATATTGGGGATGGTCGAGCAACTCATTTTTGGGATGATACATGGCTTCTCGACACACATCTAGCTTTTCGGTGCTCTTCTTTTCATAATATTACTTAGTGTAAAGAAGATTACATTGCACTATTTTTTTCGAGGAATTAGATTGTACTGTTTTGGGGGTCAAATCCGTTGAATACCAGTTGAGAAAAACTTTGATAAAGGATAAGTGGTTTGTGTGGGTACATTATTTAGTAGTACAAAGGTTGATGCGTAACACCCTTACTAATGTATCAGACACATCTTACATCTTACATTCTTAAGAAGTTGATCCTCACTAATACAATTCTTTCAACATGCATACTGTTCACATCAGTTTCATGCCATGTCAGCATTCACATGAGTCTAATTTTTAACATGCATGAGGCCATGTCATCTTGCCGTTCCCAGCGTACAGAACAGACCGAGGACCGCTGTCATCCCACATTCTTTCACCACGGGTGCATGGTTTAATCGACAACCCAAGCAATTTTACATCTGCACCTCACGGTTGACTCCAACACATGCATCTGGCTTCTTATTTAACTAGAAGAGAGGAGAGCAACTAGTTAGCGGGTACTCCTTCGGGAGCCCCCGCAAGGATCACTTTGGGAGGGCGCAAGTGATGCGCTCTCAGGTGCCGTTACGTGTCGCGCTCTGGCGCTTCCTCCTTTTTTTCGAATTTTTTGTACGTGTTTTTTGGCTTTTAGATGTTTTTTTGGCTTTCCCCATTTTTTCTTAGGTTTTGGACAAAAAATATGGATTTGCTTCCATGAGAGGCATAGCCGTGCCTCTCAAAAAAGAAAAAAAATAAACATGTTTTCTTTTTTATCCTTCCGCGACAGGCACGGATTTAGTTCTCGTGGAGGCACAAATTTGCTTCCGCAAGAGGCACAGTCGTGTCTCTCGAAAGGATTTTTTTTTTGCTTCGCGAGAGGCACAACCGTGCACGTCGGAAAAGGGAAAACACATTTTTTCCGTGAGAGGCCGGATTTAGTTCTCATGGAGGCACATATATTTTCTTCCGCGAGAGGCACAGTCGTGGATCTCGGAAAGGGAAAAAATGTTTTTTCCCTTTCGCTAGAGCTACAAAATTATTTTTGTGTGAGGCACAATCATGTCTCTCGGAATGGAAAAAAAGTGTTTTTTCTCCTGTGAGAGGTATGGATTTACTTCTCGTGGAAGCACGGATTTGCTTGCGCGAGAGGCACAATCACGCCTCTTCGGAAAGAGAAAAAACTTGCTCGTTTATTGAAACCTATCAACATGGGTTCTAATTTTAAAGATCTGGACGGAAGGAATCCAAGGGTAAAAACACTTCGAGATTTGAACGCATGATTTTAGAGATAAAACATTTTGAATAAATCAACCTAGAAAAGGATAAGACTCCCAGACCACGACAAGTGACACGCATGCAATGCGCCATTTGTCATTGGTCGTAACATAAGAATGTTTTCTTTTTTTTGAGAAATTCATAACATGAGAAGGTGGTAGTGATCTTTGGAAATAGTATTTCTTATGATTTTGGGGAATCGTGGATACTTTTTTTTTCGAGGAATGGACACCAGTGAGCTGACTGGGCCAAAGCGCAGCGTGCTGACTGGGCCAGACCAAGTATTCTAGAGACCCCGTCGGCCCGAGTTCCTAAACCCGCTCGCGCACCTCTCCCTCGGAGTCGGAACCCTCCCTCTCCTCTGAACCCTCGAAAAAAAAAACCTCGTTCCCGTCGCCGCCGTGCCGTCTCCCGTGTGGTCGGGAGCAACATGGAAGCTCTCCTCGCGGCGGCTGGCGCCGGCGACCTCGAATCTCTGGAAAGTACGTCCCGATTTCGCTCCTTTTTCTTTCCCCGCCGCCTCCCCGCTTCCTCACCCTCTGGATCGCTGTGCAGATGCCATTGCGGGGCTCGACAATGAGGCGAAACGCGCGGCCGCCGCTGCGCGGGACTCCGAAAGGCGTACGGCGCTCCATTTCGCCGCCGCCGAGGGCCACACGGGGGTGTGCGCCTATTTGGTCCAGACGCTTGGGGTTGACGTCAACTCTAGGGACCTCCATGGTATCATATTCTTCTCTGCTCTATATCCGTGCATTCGCTCGAATTTTAGATCCTTGCAAGAACGCGTTCCAGCAACGGAATACGAGAGTAGTTGCTCATTCTGCTATACATTATATTCGCTGCATCTTTCCCACAGAATATGAGAGTGACCACACCTGTCACGCCCTGCTATGGATTTGGGGATAACCGAGGGGAAAACTTAGGGTTCTAGGGAGAAAAGGGACGAACTCCCCATTTCACTATAAGATGCAGGCATTTGTTTAGGTTTGAGAATGATCTCATCAACCAGGAATGCCTTTGCCGGATGGGTCACATCACTTATGTAGTGCAGCGACAACGGTAAGAAACGATACAGTAAAAAAAAAGGGGGGGGGGGGGGGGGGGGGGGCAGCCCCAGTGCATGTAGCTCCCGCTTGCGCAGGGTCTGGGGAAGGATCCGACCACTTTGGGTCTATTGTACGCAGCCTTTCCCTACATTTCTGCAAGAGGCTGTTTCCAGGACTTGAACCCGTGACCTCATGGTCACAAGGCAGCAGCTTTACCACTGCGCCAAGGCTCCCCTAAGAAACGATACAGTACACTGTAAGAAATGATTACAGTAAAGAAACGACACAGCGACAACGGTAAACACGACGAGCCATGTGAGCCGTCCTGGCCATCCGTTAACTGAATGAGAAGAGGCACTTGACTGAAGAAGGGCTTGAGCCTGACAATTCCCCCGTGGCTGGATACCTTCTTCATTCCGCTATACATCTATTCGTTGCATCTTTCTCAGTCAGCCACAGAATATGAGACCACCGCATTGTCAATCTACTCGATTACCACATTTTTTTATTAGCTTTGTTCATACGATCGTCACGTTTTTAGCTTATTGATAGCAACTGGAAGGGCAGTCATATACCCATATATATTGAAATGCCCATATATAGCCTGACATATCAATATGTTTCCAGGTGAAACTCCGCTCTACATATCTATCAAAAATGGTCATGTTGGAACAGCCAATTTGTTGCTTACCAATGGAGCAGACCCGCGTATTAAATCTCTGCTTGGGATCACAACCCTTCACCAGGCCGCAATTAGGGGTAAAATTATGCCATGTGCATGCCCTTTTTATAACATTCCCAATCTGATATTTATGATCTGTTCCCTTTTACAGGAGATCTAGAACTTGTGATGATTCTGCTCGAGAATGGTGTGAAACTTAATTCTCACTCTTATACGATGGGAACACCACTTGCCTGCGCTGTTAAATCTGGTTCATTTCCTTGCTTTGATGCTTTAGTTAAGGTACACTTTTTTGTTGTCAAAGCTAGCATAGTGGCCCCTGCAAGTGCGCGTGGGCATCCTCTTTATCCTGTTTTATTTTGCGAATAAAGTTACTTTTTATAATATATATTTAATAATATGCTATTGAAAACATGTAATTTGGTAAAATTTTCATGTCATAACTCTTGGAGAATAATAAGATTATTTGATCCATGGACTTGCTACGTCATATTGTTGTAATATCATCCGCCAGTTTTTTCTTGTGGGAAAAGCAAATAATTGTGTGGGAAATTGTATATCATATATATTGAACCGAACCCTTAGTTCAAACTATGAGGTGGAGATTAGAAACAGTCATAGGCACATACATCGGGTTATCAGATATAATTCAGTGAATAAGTCCTCACTTTTAGTAATGTACATATCACACAGTAGATATTGCAAGAAAAGGATCTAATTAAACAATACATAGAGAAGAGATAGATTGATAAAATCTAACTGGAATTACACAATGTAGCCATAAGCACTGATTTTCTGTCTACACCATCTTGCACGAGAGTGCTTGCAAGGTTATAGAAAGACGAAAATAGTGTTACCTTCTAGTTAAGAGCAAGTAATCAGAGCCTAGCTACCTCATTAAACTAAAAAATACAATATGGTGGAGAACCACAAGGAACACTTGGGATGTGCGTTGTTGCATGAATTTCAAATATAGAAGTGTCAATCTGGTAAGATTGTTTGATAAGTGTTAACCACTGTCTGGGACAGTGGATTATACTAATCCACCTCATCAACCAGAATTACATAGATAATACATCTAGTGTTTCCACATTTATCAAAATGTCAGACTTGATAACCCTCCATGTTTCAGAGCTAGTAAAATGGAACATTCCTGACATGAGAAGACTTGATAACCCCTCATTAACCATCAAGGAAAAATTTACCTGTGTATACATGAAAACACCGAAAGTTCAGTGGTAAATTTTACCTTCCATCACCTTAGGAAAAAATTACATTTTTGTTCAGCTCATAGTACACATAATTTCCTTTTCTTACAAATGATAGATATGAATGGCAATATGTTTGTTAGTGTATATCACAAGGAAAGTTATGAAACTCTTGTTATTTATCTAGAAATCTTAGCTTTTCCTGCCCCACCACCACTAAGTGGCTACTGCAATCCATGTCCTGCTGTCTTAAGCTTCGACTCCCACTATTTATTTTGTAATAAGTGTTTAATAGAAAGCTATCATTGTAAGTCATTCTGAGATGGCTCAAATGTCTCATCGTTTAAGGTTAGTCAATTCATACTAGGAAATGATCTTAGACTGCAGAACACAGACAAATGGGAAAGATCAAAATGGAACTTATAGTTTTAATAATTAGAGAAGACACTGTATAGGTAATAAAGTATTGACAAATGTGTCTGGAACTGTAAGTTACTATAAGTATTGACATCTTAAAATATGTACCAATATCAATAAACTGTCACCCTTTTCCTTTCTTTCAAAGCGCCGTTCTTGCTTAGATGCTAACAATCTTGAGACTTCTTTTCATTTGAAATGTGGTCTCTCTGTACTGTTAACCGCAAGTCACATTATTCTTTTCAGGGAGGTAAGTTTCAAACCATTTTATACAATATAAGTGTACATTAATGAATTGATTGTAAGGATTGTAACTCTTGACCAATCTGGGATGTATATCCAAACCATACATAAATATTAGGTTGGGAAGCAACACATTTAATATAGATGGTAAGCAAGAGCACCAGGGAATTTTTTTCAAACTAACATGACCATTACGTTGGTAAAACATACTTGGAGCCTCTGATGGTAACACTTGCACGCTACTCCCTCCGTTCACAAATATAAGATGTTTTGGGTATTTCAGTATGGACTATATATGGACTGAAATGAGTGAACAAACACATAAAACGTGTCTATATACATCTGATTCAGAAAACAAGTTAGAACATCTTTATATTTATGAACAGAGGGAGTATTTATTCAGAAGGAGTATTTATAATCCAGAAAGCCCAGCTCGATTTGTTCTGCTCCTTCCGTTACAGTCATTTTTGTTCAGATACTTACACTTATGGGACTTATGAATCTTTGTTTCTAATGTTTACTCTTAGCAGCGAGTCATCCATTTTTAGCCTTTTGGTGTCGATGAAAATAGTTTCATTTTTGTAGTTAATCCCTCTGTAGATTTCTCATTTCTGTAACCATATTGTATGTGCTTCCTAAGACCTTACCTCCCTTTCTGCAACATAGGTAGGTGCAGCCCCAGAGACTATGAAATACCCACTACATGATGCGGCAGAATGTGGCAGTATTGAAATAGTCAACTATTTTCTTGAAGCTGGGTATGATCCAAATAGCTGTAACGAAGTAAGTTATATATTTCACATGATTTTATTCATGCACTTCCATATCCCAGTTATGCATTCACAATTCCTTCTTGACTTGCCCATGTTTCTGCATACTTGCCAAGGTGAGGAAAGCTGTGACAAAGCAAGTAGATGAGGGTCTAACTAGATCTTTTCTGTTTTCCCTTATCCTTAGTTTTCCATGCAGAGTAGCATTTGAAATGACTACATCACCATGAGGAGGTTCTAGCTCAATAAAGTTACCAACACGACATTGCATTTTGCAATTGGCATAAATGTAGCAGGCAACTAGGTTCATATAGCAGATCGTTTGGTTAGATGTCCTAAGATCAGACGTGAGACTTATCGTCTTAGTACTAGCAACTCACAGTCGCACAGATTCCACAATCACATGCACGTGTCAAGGGAAAGCCTCCGCTTGCATATTCACATATTGACAGATTAACTTTGTTTGCTTTTCTATGCAAATCTGAAGTCATCTTTTGCTTTTTACAACAACAACAACAACAACAAAGCCTTTAGTCCCAAGCAAGTTGGGGTAGGCTAGAGGTGAAACCCATAAGATCTCGCAACCAACTCATGGCTCTGGCACATGGATAGCAAGCTTCCATGCACCCCTGTCCATAGCTAGCTCTTCGGTGATACCCCAATCCTTCAGGTCTCTCTTAACGGACTCCTCCCATGTCAAATTTCGGTCTACCCCGCCCTCTCTTGACATTCTCCGCACGCTTTAGCCATCCGCTATGCACTGGAGCTTCTGGAGGCCTGCGCTGGATATGCCCAAACCATCTTAGACGATGTTGGACAAGCTTCTCTTCAATTGGTGCTACCCCAACTCTATCTCGTATATCATCATTCCGGACTCGATCCTTCCTCGTGTGGCCACACATCCATCTCAACATACGCATCTCCGCCACACCTAACTGTTGAACATGTCACCTTTTAGTCGGCCAACACTCAGCGCCATACAACATTGCGGGTCGAACCGCCGTCCTGTAGAACTTGCCTTTTAGCTTTTGTGGCACTCTCTTGTCACAGAGAATGCCAGAAGCTTGGCGCCACTTCATCCATCCGGCTTTGATCCGATGGTTCACATCTTCATCAATACCCCCATCCTCCTGCAGCATTGACCCCAAATACCGAAAGGTGTCCTTCCGAGGTACCACCTGACCATCAAGGCTAACCTCCTCCTCCTCACACCTAGTAGTACTGAAACCGCACATCATGTACTCGGTTTTAGTCCTACTAAGCCTAAACCCTTTCGATTCCAAGGTTTGTCTCCATAACTCTAACTTCCTATTTACCCCCGCCCGACTATCGTCAACTAGCACCACATCATCCGCAAAGAGCATACACCATGGGATATCTCCTTGTATATCCCTTGTGACCTCATCCATCACCAATGCAAAAAGATAAGGGCTCAAAGCTGACCCCTGATGCAGTCCTATCTTAATCGGGAAGTCATCAGTGTCGACATCACTTGTTCGAACACTTGTCACAACATTATCGTACATGTCCTTGATGAGGGTAATGTACTTTGCTGGGACTTTGTGTTTCTCCAAGGCCCACCACATGACATTCCGCGGTATCTTATCATAGGCCTTCTCCAAGTCAATGAACACCATATGCAAGTCCTTCTTTTGCTCCCTATATCTCTCCATAAGCTGTCGTACCAAGAAAATGGCTTCCATGGTCGACCTCCCAGGCATGAAACCAAACTGGTTTTTGGTCACGCTTGTCATTCTTCTTAAGCGGTGCTCAATGACTCTCTCCCATAGCTTCATTGTATGGCTCATCAGCTTAATTCCACGGTAATTAGTACAACTCTGAACATCCCCCTTGTTCTTGAAGATTGGTACTAATATACTCCGTCTCCATTCTTCTGGCATCTTGTTTGCCCGAAAAATGAGATTGAAAAGCCTGGTTAGCCATACTATCGCTATGTCCCCGAGACCTTTCCACACCTCAATGGGGATACAATCCAGGCCCATCGCCTTGCCTCCCTTCATCCTTTTTAAAGCCTCCTTGACCTCAGACTCCTGGATTCGACGCATAAAACGCATGCTGGTCTCATCAAAAGAGTCGTCCAGTTCAATGGTAGAGCTTTCATTCTCCCCATTGAACAGCTTGTCGAAGTACTCCCGCCATTTATGCTTAATCTCCTCGTCCTTCACCAAGAGTTGGCCTGCTCCGTCCTTGATGCATTTGACTTGGCCAATATCCCTTGTCTTCCTCTCTCGGATCTTGGCCATCTTATAGATGTCCCTTTCGCCTTCCTTCGTGCCTAACCGTTGGTAGAGGTCCTCATACGCCCGACCCCTTGCTTCACCAACAGCTCGCTTTGCGGCCTTCTTTGCCATCTTGTACTTCTCTATGTTGTGTGCACTCCTATCCAGGTATAGGCGTCTAAAGCAATCTTGTCTCATCTTTTGCTTTTTAATTGAAAGTATTCTACTTTTGGGCAGTAATTTCGGATTATTGATGCAGCATGGTGAAGCAACCCTTTCATGTTGTACAATCATTTGTCGTTAAATATTGCATATTTTTTGCGGAGCCAAATGAAACTGATCTTTGACTGGCTTCTGTTTTTTCTTTCATATAGGCTGGTTTGAAACCAATACAAATCGCTGCATCCAAGAATAATCTCGCAGTTGTGGAAGTCCTCTTTCCACTTACCACGCAAGTCTCAGATTTTCCTAACTGGACTGTTCCTTGTATAATGGAGTATGCAACGCGCAAAAATGAGGAAATGGTATTTATTACTAGTTTTTCTTCCAGGTTCATTAAAATCTTTTACAATGTTAATTCTTGGCCAACACAAATATTTAAATACGGTTTTCAGGCGACAGATCAAGCACATATAGAAGAAGCTGATCCATGGAGATCCCAGTTTGTTAAGGTAAAGATTGCTGTGCAAGCATTTCATGTGGGGCATGACATATGGTTGTGCACAGGTGTGCCTTTTGTGTTCATAGAAATGACTTGTTGAATGCTATTTCAGAGGGCTGCAAAGGAACTGTCAGATAAGGAAATTGAACAGGAACTTGGAAGACTGTTAGTGAGAAACGAGAATGAATTCTTCAAGGAGTGGTCACCAATGAAAAGGAGGTTGTTCTATGAGTCAACCTTGGTTAGACCCACCAGTGTCAAGCAAATATCTGACCATGACGGTGCAAAAATAAAGGTAATGTACATACTGAGCATGAATCATCAGTTCAACACTACTCCCTCCATCCCATAATATAAGAATGTTTGTTAGCTTGAAAAACGACGTTCTTATATTATGGGACGGAGGGAATAGTAATAAACCTGTGGAGCAAACAATCTTTAGAGCACATAGATAATAAAGTTGTATTTACCGTGAATTCAATCATAATGTCAGCAAACATGAACTACACTTGTTCTGTTTGTTCTCATTAGAGGTCCATATTATATGCCCTTTTCCTACCTTTCATGAGTACAAATTTCTCCTAACCTATTTCTTTTGATATTAATATTTCAGAACAGCGTCATTTTCGATTTGACATACGACAACAGGGCCCAAAGCAGCTATCTGAGAGCGATCAGCCATTATCGAGCTTGGCATTTTTCTGGTTCAGATCTAATATATGAAGTTGGTCCTGAACGGAAGAAATTCTGCGTATCAAGAAAGGACCAAACCTTCGTGTTCTGGTTTCGGTACTTTGAGCAAGATGTAGGACTTGTGATTGACGGACAGAGTGTGTGGGTAGAGGGTATTCTAAGGAGAAGTCGTGCTGAAGATGGCAAATATTCATATCGCCCATCTATCCAGTTCAATGATGCTCGCAAAGAGGGAAGCAGCAGCCACAATCAACAGGCACCACTTTCAGATAAAAATGCAACTCCATACATTGTTGATACTGGCTTGATAATGGCTGATTATGGAGGCACCTACGCAGGTGCTGTCTCCAAAATGAAGGTATCACTTCGCACGACTCGCACTGCAGTTGTTGCAGTTGCTGGTCATGACAAAAAAGAGTCATTACATAAGAATTGTCATGTTGCGTGCGACAACCTTGTGTTGTTCGCAACAGAGGCTGGAAAAAATCTTTGGGTATTTCAATATACCATGCATTCCCTTGATCCTAAGCTGCAAATGCCGATTTCTGTTCCTTCAAGCTTAGATGGCACTGTCACCAATCACGAGCAGGTATCTAGAAGTGTCTTGTCAACGCTTGAAAAAGTAACAGGGAAAAAGATAAATGATCTTGATAGAGGTGGATACAATATTGTCAAAGGTGCTGTATTCAGGACATTGTGGCAATGCATCAATGCATATGTGATCTTGCGTAGAAAAACTGTTTTCAAGACAAAGTTCTTTCTGAAGAGCAAGGACTCAGAGTACAGGACTCAAGTGAGAAACAAGCCACAGGGGCAACGCAATGAAACTACTGAAGAATTCAAAGAAAGGTTGCGTGAAGAGAGTTTGAGAACAGGAACTCTCTTTGATGCTAAATCCCATGCTGGTGTCAACTGCTACAAAGATCCACGTTGTTCTATGCCGCCAATACCATCAAGGAAGATGTAAGTACTTCTCATGTAAGCCTCAACTTATCAGTCTGTTCTGAGTTCTGACACTGATAGTTGCACTGTTTTTTTTTCAGGTGGTATCATTCAGATGAGCTGTTTTACCATTCTGAGGTATGCGTTCTCTACTTCCTTTTGATTATGGTTTTCAAAGCTGTCAACGCGGGGACAGGGGGGGGGGGGGGGGGGGGTATCGTGATGAAAGGTAGTGACGGCATGTACGGGTGTCCTCTTTTTGTTCCTTAGACTTTATGTCTGTTGGACCAAACCGTCAGGTCAGCGATGATTTTGACACCATGGCGTCATGCTCAACATTGTGAAACACTTTGGCATTTCTAGTCTCTTGTAATTTACAGAGAACAAGGATGAGGATGAAATGCTGGACGGTGACTGGTAGCTAGCCCAAGGAGATTCGGTGAGGACCAGATGTCGACGAATTATCTGGTGCTTGGAAGAATACCAATCATACGCCACATTCTACAAGTAACACGGAATGTGAAGAGGCTGTGTCGATCTTCAGTACCATTAGGGCACCGAGAACATGCAGCATTGGTCCGCAGGTTTCTCCGAAGGAGGTTTTGCTTGGTGTTCAGCCTGTCAAGGTGGAGCAGCCAGCCAAATATGTTGACTTCGCTTGGCACTTGCGATTCCCAGGTAATGTCCAGCTTTGGGTCGCCCATTTGGGAAGAGAGGCCCACATACGCTCCCTAGTGATGAAGCTTGCTCAATGGAGGGTCCTGGCATCCGTCTGTGCAGAAACGGTGACACCCTGTGATTGGGATCTGAGAAAGAAGTTGCTCGGCAGCAGCTCTTGTGAGTGGCTGTGATGGCAGCACGCCAGATGAAGGGTACTGTTGCCGTGCCAGGGGGATGGGCCACTGGTGGGTGGGGGTCGCCATCGTCTGAGTCTTGCTCACGAGTTGGTTGTGATATGTGTGTGTGTGTGTGTGTGTGTAAACTAGCGTAAAAAAAGTGTATGTAAGCTGCCTGTGATATGTATATATATCTAACAACCAGTATGGCTTGTCTGCAGGAATAAGTGAAGCTTAGATGACGGATCTCAACTAGAAGAGCAGGAGATGGTTTGTAGGGAGTATAAGATCAGTCTGAGGTCAGCTTACGTTGAGAGAAGAAACGCCATGCCAATCATCAGCCAGTGTGTGTGCGCTTCAGTGAAATGAAAGAAAGACATTGTAAATTACTAAATTGAACTGATACAAGCGGTACTTCCTCCTAGTAGTATACTAGTATATGTAGTAGTAGTGAAACATAACCAACTATAGGAAGTAGGAAGTGCGTGGCGCTCGAAAGGAAAGCATGTTTCATCAGACAAATATGCTCGGTCATATTGAGTGGAGTGGAGTACCATCAGTAGCACAGTAGCAATCATCATAGCTATGATAACTAAGTGCGCTCTTATGTCTGTTCTGAATGCTGATGAGTGGCAACTTTGTTAAGTTTGTGTGGCTGGGTGTTGCCGTTGCTGCAGCTGCAGCTATCCTTTAGTTTTCTGAACCTAAGTGGAGATGCTGCATTCCAGTGTCCGGCCTGTTGTGTTAATATTTTAACTCACGTGTGTTTGCCCAATTTCGGCTTGGTTATTTTCCTTCTTCAAGTGGCATTGCATTTCATTGTTAGAACAGACGTTCCTGGCATGAGCACAACATAAAATCAATTCATTTTATTTTTCAGCAGCATACTTATACTAGCTATAATGATTCGTGCACCAGATTACCTCTCCTCTCCCTAGCACTACTGATTCAGCTGTTTACTTCCCCAGCAAATTAACTGTTCAGACAAATTAACAGCAGCCTCGTCATGCAGGACGACGCAGTTCCACTTCCAATTTTGAACCTACTCTCAAACTTGTGTTTCTTTTGCTGCCTCGTCATGCACAAACAGAAAATCATCTTGTTGGATCAATAGTAGAACTAACTATAAAAATTATACTAGTAGTATTACCTAAAGAAAGCTACTCCCTTGGCAAAGAAATACATAGTGATCTAAAGGCTCTTGTATTTCTTTACAGAGGGAGTATATGCATACAGTTGAGTGTTGATGCAGCTTCTCGTTGGTTGAGCCGACGATGGTCGCTAGCTGATCCTTAATGCGGGTGTCACAAGGCAGCATGGCGACAGAAAAATGTTTCCCCTGGTCTTGTTTTGAAGCCCTTGTCGAGATAAACACAATGGTTTTTTTTTTTCCGTTTTGAATGTCAGGAATTACTATCAGTTGATGTTTTTCTTTTTCGAGGATAGCTACCTAAATAAGTACTCCCTCCGTAAAGAATATTTCTTTACGGAGGGAGTACAACCATAATATCAGGTGGTACATTCAGATAGCTTCAGACTGCGGAGCGTCACTGTGAAGAAGGTGGTACATCCGCAATGATCAGTGAGTCGTCCTCTCGTCTGGCCAATGTATTCTTTCCCCTTAGCGCGACGCTGATTTGCACGGAGCTGAAGCTTTGGATGGCGTTTTATTATTTCACAGACGACAGTGAACCACTCAGAGCGATTGGGCTTGTTCTGCTCTAGCTCTTTTGCAATCAAGGCACAGCCAGTTTCAATGATCAGCGGACCATGATACAGGGGCAACGGCGACCTGAGTCCAATCAAGATTGCTTGGCACTCTTCCTCTTCCACTGATCTGCAGACGATCAATTTTCTTTTTTCTTTTTACTCACAGAGATAAACACCAGTCCTGACTTTGAATCCGTAGCCAGATTCTGGGTCTCTAACAAGAAGAACTTGGCTTTGAATATGGTTTCTTCAGCAGTCCTGTGGTGTTTGTGGAAGTATAGGAACTCTATCATCTTTAAAAACACCATTTGGACGTCTATTTCGCAGATTTGGCGGCTGATCCTTAGAACACTCAAATGCTAGGCGATCTTGGCGCCAGAAAATGGTAGAGCGCATCTACAGAACTTCTTGACAGCGCTAGCTACGTTCTCCTAGCTGCCGCTGAGGATAACGAGTGGCTGATGCTTAAGGGCTGCACGGGAGAAGGGGTAGTTCACCAATGGGAGAAGCTAAAGATCTCGGAGGACGATTGGAGCTTCCATTCCCCAAAGAAGCAAGGAGGCCTGAAGAACAAGAGTACGCTGTGTAGCCCCGTCTCGACCCTGGCCTGCTGGTCACCCCAGGCGGCTACAACACCACCTTTCAAGCTCAGAAGATCGGAAGGGATGGAAGCAAACGACGCCCCGAAGATATCAGCATGATAAAACACCCATACTCATACCCAGGCCTACGTGCCGTGCAATCCAGGAGAAAGGATCTGTAATGTGTTTTCAGTTTTATCTTAGCACTCTTATTTGCTGAATTGCTCCTCTTAGTGCTCTGATGTAAAACATACTGGTGCGTTTCGGGGTTTCATTCCCAGCAATGGAACCGGGGAGGGGGGACCTCCCTGTTCATCTAAAAAAATAAACAACAGTCCTCTCCTTTGTGGTCTCGGGCGACAGCACCAGCACAAGAGTTTCTAGTAGTTTCTGACAGAAACGCTGCATCAGCGTTTAGTTTTATTACTGTACCCTCAGGCGGCTTCTCCCACTGCACAGGCAAAGCTGAAGCTGGCTGATTCCTGGGACGTGCGAGTGATGCGGCCGACAGAGACCAGCTCTTTTTGCCCTTATATTCCCAACGTCCGACAGAGTCGGAGATAGGTTTTTGATTTCCTCTTCACACGCGACCGGGAATAGCGCCGATCGCGAGATTGCTTCCTTGCCGTCATGGTGCACACACTTGTCCCCGAGGAACCAGGCTCTCCACAGCAGCAAAAGTATTCTTCTTCCCATGTCTGATATTTCTTTTGGTCCGGTCGAATTTGGAGCCACTCTGTCCCTGTATGCCTAAATTCTTTCTCATCCGGCAGTTCCCAAACTTCCCTCAGTAGCAAATTTTAGAGCATTTCTAGCAGACCCTTAAAACTACAAACTGTAAAACTCGGATAAGGATTAAAAAAAGGCATTTTAAGGGTCCATTTTAGCTACGGCCCAACAGATACCGTAAAATAAACTGTAAAACTGGGATAAGAGCTCCTTCCTCCAGCCCAGCCGGCGCTGCCCCTTCCCCCAGCCGGCCGTGCCCGTCGCCCGTCGGCCGCCGTCGCTGATGAAGTCATGTACCTAGGGTAGGGTCATAGGCCTGTCTTAAGTACCCTTCCCAAGGACACCCTCAGAAGAAACTGCCTTCCAGTCGATCAAGGGAGACTTCACTCGACGGACTCGAAGGACTCGACTATGAAGACTCACTCGACCACCAGGAGATCAAGAGCCACTCTGCATCCAAACGGTCTGTAATTAAGTAGTCTTTATGGCATTTAGCCTTAATGTACTTTAAACCCTGCATTACTGAGGGTCGGAGGGGTCTGGCAGACACTATATAAGCCACCCCCTCCTCAGTATAAAGGGTTCGCATCCCTATAATCTATACACTCATAATCCAGTCGACCGCCTCCGGGCTCCGAGACGTAGGACTGTTACTTCCTCCGAGAAGGGCCTGAACTCGTATATCCCTTGTCCTTACAACTGCTCCATAGCTAGGATCTTGCCTCTCCATACCTACCCCCTCATTCTACTGTCAGACTTAGAACCACGACAGTTCGCGCCCACCGTGGGGCAGGTGTCTTAGCGATTTTTGGAGAAGTTGCAATTGTTCCGATTGCCTTCATCATGGTTTCTGGTGGAGTTTTGGTCGAGGGCCGCGAGATCCGTCTCGGCGCGCTCACCTTCATCGCCGACGACTCCGCTTGGCTCCAGGAGGCTCCACTCGACATCGACGCGCTCCCCGTCCGCGGGGCGACGCATTTTCGGGCGTGTGTCCGCGGCGTTCTGCTGCGGCAGCCCTCGACTCCTTATCGGTCGACTCCCCTATCGTCCTCCCTCCATGTCTCCCGCCAGCGCAAGCGCTCTGGTCGGTCGAGGCTCCAGCGGTGGGTGAGGCACGCGGTGGCCCGCCAGTCGGCCACCACCCAAGTCGCGGCAATCGAGCCCGACGAATCTCTCTAGGGCCTGTTCGATCTGTCGACTGGCTCCGTAGAGACCGCATCCGAGTGCGACAGCAGCGATCCGGCGGCGAAGGTCTTGATGGTCAACGGGCCTCGAAGCCCTCCCGGCTTCCCCCGCGACGACGGGGTGGACGGTGGAGGCGACCCCGCTCAAGTCCATGAGGAATATCAACCCGAGCCACTTAACTCCCTGCAAAGGGAAGAACTTCGTCGCAGGAACGTGGATGCCCTGCATACTCCCATCGCAGGAGAAACCCCCGAGGCTCGTGCCTTGGAGGAGGCGCGTTTGGCCAACTTGGCTGAACGCACTCGTCTGGAGAATCTCCAGCGAGCACTCGACGAGCGCGCGCGGCAACGAGTACCTGACTCCAGTCGATGTCAACTCTTCCCGCAGTCGACTCAGGTATATCGAACCCCGATTCAGAATTTAGCAGCTGCAACCCGAATAGCAGAGTCGATTCAGCCCTCTCAGTCGGAGGCTGGCAGAGGCTTGATGCAGATTAGAGATTTGCTCCGGGCAGCAGGAGATCAGAATTCAGCCGTGTCGCAGTCACGCAACAGGATTCACAGTCGATCCATCGCTGCGAATACGGTTCAGTCGGCTCACAGCCCTAGATCGCCTCCGCGGCGTGAAGGACGTGAGAATCGACGGGACCAATATGGTGACCGATACGATCGTGATGATAGGCGTCGAGTGCCCACTCCTCCCCCGAGAGGTGGGTCCTATGCTCATCGGCAGCAAGATGACGGGCGCCAGCTCAGTGTGGGACGAAGAGCCCTGGTCGACCCCAGGGAACCAGGCTTTGACGCACGATCCATCATCGTGCAAGGCCTGGTCGATCGGAACAGGGCTCATCAAGGTGGCCACGACAGAGATGCGCCCACTAGCAGCCGAGTCCATGTTTCAGGTCCAGAATGTTTCAGCAGGTCTATCAGAGCCGTGGTGATTCCCCCCAACTTCAGGTTGGCGACTGGAGTAAGCAAGTTCACCGGTGAGTCTAAGCCTGAAACTTGGCTTGAAGACTACCGAGTGGCGGTGCAGATTGGTGGCGGAAATGATGAAGTGGCTATGAAGCATTTGCCTCTCATGTTGGAAGGTTCGGCCAGGGCGTGGTTGAATCAGTTAACTCGTAGCAGCATTTACACTTGGGATAATTAGATTTATGCCCCTAGTTGTGTCCCACTCGTCTGTTTTACCCCTAATTTCCAAAAGTCACCAGTTCTGTCCAAGTCACTTTGATCCTCTTATGCTTTTGCCCTTTGACCGTTTGACTATCAGTTTGAAAACTTCATACCTAATTCATACTAAATCAGAAAAATGCAAATAAGATACCAAAATGTTCAGAAAAACATCACCTATATGCCAGTGTCATTTGCATTCATTAAAAAAGTGTTGGAAAGTGCACATCCGAGTTTTAGCTCTTTTGATACCACCATGAATACTAAACTCAAAAAAAAATAAAAAAAAATCAAAAAAAATATGGTGGCAAAGTATGACAAATGTTCTAAGTGCTTGCCAAGTTTCATTAGGGAACGCCATTCATGGAAGTCGTGGCAAAATAATAATCTATTTTGGAGTGTTGATTGTTTTTTTTGCCGCGGTACCCACGAATGTTATTCCCTGATGAAACTTGGCAGGCACTTAAAACATTTGTCATTCTTTGCCACCAAATTTTTTTAAACTTTTTTAGATTTCACTATTCATGGTGGTAGCATAAGAGCTAAAACTCGGATGGGCACTTTCCAACACTTTTTTCATGAATGCAAATGACACTGACATATAGGTGATGTTTTTCTGAACATTTTGGTATCTTATTTGCATTTTTCTGATTTAGTATGAATTAGTTACGAAGTTTTCAAACTGACAGTCAAACGGTCAAAGGGCAAAAGCATAAGAGGAACAAAGTGACTTGGACAGAACCGGTGACTTTTGGAAATTAGGGGTAAAACAGACGAGTGGGACACAACTAGGGGCATAAATCTAATTATCCCTTTACACTTGGGAAGATCTTTCCCGAGTGTTCGTCAGAACATTCGAGGGAACTTGCAAGCGACCAGCTGGATTGACAGAGCTGCAAGTTTGTGTGCAGAAGTTGAATGAGACCTTAAGAGAGTATATTCAGAGATGGATCACTTTGCATCATACCGTGGAGAACGTGTCTGATCATCAGGCAGTCTGCGCCTTCAAGGATGGTGTTAAGAACAAGGAATTGAGTTTGAAGTTTGGTCGGACCGGAGATATGACCCTGAGTCGGATGATGGAAATTGCTACCAAGTACGCCAACGGCGAAGAGGAGGACCGACTCCGGAGCGGCAAGTACAAGCCTAGTCAGTCGAAGAAAGGAAACTCCAGTCGGAAGCAGAAGCGGAAGGCCGAACCAGCGGCTCCTGGAGAGGCTCTGGCCGTGACTCAGGGCAAGTTCAAAGGAAAACGCAAAGGATCCTGGAACCCCAAGAAGGTGAAGGATAAAGAAGGGAATGAAGGGAATGACGTGATGGATCTGCCGTGTCACATCCACACGAAGAAAGACGAAGAGGGTAATTTCATTTACCCGAAGCATACCACTCGCCAGTGCCGGCTCCTGATCCAGCAGTTCCAAGGTAAACAGCCCAAGGACAAGGAAAAGGAGTCGGACAAAGCCGAAGACAAGGAGGACAGTGATGGAGGATATCCTCATGTTAACTCCACTCTGATGATCTTTGCTGATGTGGAAAGAAAAAGCCGACTGAAGAGTATCAACCGTGAGGTGAATATGGTCGCCCCGGCGACGCCCAGTTATTTGAGATGGTCCCAAACTCTCATTACATTCGACCAGTCTGATCACCCGACTCACATAGCCACCCCTGGGAGGCAAGCTTTGGTGGTCGACCCGGTCGTCGAAGGCACTCGACTGACGAAGGTGCTAATGGATGGTGGTAGTGGGCTGAACATATTATATGCGGAGACGCTGAAAGGAATGGGCATTCCGATGTCCCGACTGAGCACCAGCAACATGAGTTTTCATGGAGTTATACCTGGAAAGAAGGCTGAGTCACTCGGCCAAATAGCTCTGGACGTGGTGTTCGGTGACTCGAAGCATTTTCACAAAGAGAAGCTGACATTTGAAGTCGTGGATTTTCAGAGCGCTTACCACGCTATTTTGGGGAGACCAGCTTACGCACGGTTCATGGCTCGACCATGTTACGTGTACCTCAAACTGAAGATGCCCGACCCCAAAGGCGTGATCACTGTCACTGGCAATCGGAAGAAGGCAGAAGAGTGATTTCAGAAAGGCTCGAAAATTGCCGATTCCCAGATAACCATGGTCGAGCTGGAGGGGTACAAGAAAAATGCAGATCCGAGTGATTTGTTGCGGGCCAAAAAGCCTGCCACAGAATCAGCATTTCAGTCGTCCAGTGAGACGAAGCCTGTTCACATTCACCCGACCGACCCCAATGCGGCTCCGACCCATATTTCCACAACACTCGACCCTAAATAGGAAGAAGCGGTCATCCAGTTCCTCCGTGAGAACTGAGACATCTTTGCATGGAAGCCTGCTGACATGCCGGGTGTTCCCAGGGGCTGGCTGAGCATCGCCTTAGAGTCGATTCAGCAGCAAAACTAGTCAAAGAACATCTTCGACGGTCCGCCGTCCAGAAGAGAAAAGCCATTGGTGAGGAGGTGGCTCGACTATTGGCGGCAGGGTTTATCCGAGAGATATACCACTCTGAGTGGCTCGCCAATGTCGTCATGGTTCCCAAGAAGGACAAGTCACTCCGCATGTGCATTGATTTCAAACACATCAATCGGGCCTGCCCGAAAGATCATTTTCCTCTCCCTCGCATCGATCAAATTGTTGACTCGACCGCGGGATGCGAGAGATTGTCTTTTCTAGACGCTTATTCCGGGTACCATCAGATCTGTCTGTACGGACCCGATGAGATAAAAACAGCTTTCATCACTCCATTCGGGTGCTTCTGCTATATCACCATGCCATTCGTCCTCAAGAATGCCGGAGCCACGTTCATGCGGATGATTCAGAAGTGTTTACTCACTCAAATCAGTCAGAACGTTGAAGCGTACATGGATGATATTGTGGTCAAGTCACGAAAGGGTTCCGACCTGTTGACTGACCTCGCTGAAACATTTGCCAATCTCAGGAGGTATGATATCAAGCTCAATCCGTCAAAGTGCACATTCGGAGTTCCTGGTGGAAAGTTACTTGGTTTTCTTGTTTCCGAACGAGGAATCGATGCTAACCAAGAAAAAGTTGGCGCTATACTCCGAATGAAATGCCCTGTGCGGGTGCACGATGTCCAGAAGCTTACTAGATGTTTGGCCGCGTTAAGTCGATTCATCTCTCGACTCGGTGAAAAGGCATTGCCTCTTTACCGACTGATGAAGAAGGCGGACAAGTTCGAGTGGACTCCAGAAGCTGATGCAGCGTTTGCCGAGCTAAAAGCTCTGCTCTCCACCCAGCCGGTGCTTGCTGCTCCAATCAGCAAAGAGCCTCTGTTACTTTATATTGCAGCCACAGGACAAGTCGTCAGTACAGTACTTACGGTCGAACGGGAAGAAGAAGGGAAAGCCTTCAAAGTTCAACGCCCAGTGTACTATCTGTCTGAAGTTTTGACTCCATCAAAGGAAAGATATCCTCATTATCAGAAGCTTGTGTATGGAATCTACATGACCACGAAGAAGGTTGCTCATTATTTCTCTGATCATTCCATTACAGTCGTCAGCGACGCTCCACTTTCAGAGATTCTGCACAACAGAGACGCAACTGGTCGAGTGGCGAAATGGGTGATTGAACTCCTTCCCCTTGATATCAAGTTTGAGGCAAAGAAAGCCATTAAGTCCCAAGCAATAGCAGATTTCCTTGCTGAGTGGATTGAACAGCAGCAGCCGACTCAAGTTCACTCGGAGCATTGGACCATGTTCTTTGATGGCTCTAAGATGTTAAATAGTTCCGGTGCTGGGGTAGTCCTTGTTTCCCCCAGAGGAGATAAGCTCAGATATGTGCTCCAGATTCACTTTGATTCCTCCAACAATGAGGCAGAATACGAGGCCCTTTTGTATGGGTTGCGCATGGCCATTTCACTCGGCGTCCGTCGCCTTATGGTTTATGGCGACTTAGATTTGGTGGTTAACCAAGTGATGAAGGAGTGGGACGTTAGAAGCCCAGCCATGACTGGATACTGCAGTGCAGTGAGGAAGCTGGAAAAGAAGTTTGAGGGGTTAGAGCTCCATCATATACCCCGACTAAAAAATCAAGCGGCTGATGATTTGGCGAAGATAGGTTCCAAGAGAGAAGCCATTCCCAGCAATGTGTTCTTGGAGCATATCCATACTCCATCAGTCAAAGAAGATCCTTTGACCGAAGAAGCTCCGCAGCCCAAGAGTGCCACAGATCCGACTGAGGTTGAAGTCCCAGCGGTGGTCGACTTGGTCATGGAGGCTTTAGTGATCACTCCCGACTGGACAGTTCCATACATCGCGTATATCCTGAGAAAAGAGCTCCCGGAGGACGAGGAAGAGGCTCGACAGATCGTCCGTCGATCCAAGGCCTTTACTGTGATCAAAGGACAGCTATACAGAGAGAGCGCGTCTGGAGTTGGTCAGAAGTGCATAACGCCAGAAGAAGGTCGAATAATCCTTGATGACATCCACTCGGGGACCTGTGGCCATCATGCGTCCTCTCGGACCATCGTGGCCAAAGCATACTGAGCCGAATTTTATTGGCCAAGGGCGAATGAAATGGCAAAGGAAATAGTCGACAAGTGCGAAGGATGCCAATTTTACTCCAACATGTCACACAAGCCTGCATCAGCTCTGAAGACCATTCCACTCGTCTGGCCCTTCGCAGTATGGGGTTTGGATATGGTTGGTCCCTTGAGAACAGGACGAAGCGGTTTCACACATGTACTGGTAGCAGTCGACAAGTTCACCAAGTGGATTGAGGCTAAGCCCATCAAGAACCTTGACGCCGATACTACTGTCAGCTTCATCAGAGAACTGATATTCAGATATGGAGTCCCACACAACATCATCACTGACAATGGATCAAACTTCGATTCGGAGGAATTCAGGTCCACATCTCAGGGCACACGAGTCGACTACGCTTCAGTCGCCCATCCCCAGTCGAATGGACAAGCAGAGCGGGCCAACGGCTTGATCCTCAAAGGGTTGAAACCCCGACTGATGCGTGACCTCAAGCATGCGGCTGGAGCATGGGTCGATGAACTCCCCTCGGTGCTGTGGGGTCTAAGGACCACGCCTAACCAGTCGACCTGAAGAACTCCGTTCTTCTTGGTCTATGGAGCTGAGGCGGTCTTACCGAGTGATCTGCTCCAGAACGCTCCTCGGGTTGAGCTCTACATCGAAGCTGAAGCAGAACAAGCACGGTAGGATGCAGTCGACCTCCTAGAGGAAGAAAGGGAGATGGCTCTGATCCGATCGACCATCTACCAACAAGACTTGCGTCGTTTCCACGCCAAAAACGTGAAGAGTCGAGCCTTCCAGGAAGGAGATTTGGTTCTCCGAGTGGATCAGCAGAAACCACACAAGCTTGCTCCTTCTTGGGAAGGACCCTTCATCGTCACCAAGGTTCTCCACAACGGAGCGTACCGTCTCTACAACATCGAGCACAATATCGACGAGCCCCGAGCTTGGAACGTGGAGTTACTCCGCCCATTTTACACTTAAAGTTTTCACTCGGATGAGTTGTAATAAAAATACTTCTGTAGTTCATGTTTTGCAAGATAATAGTGTCATAATTTCCCCAATAATTTTTGTCACTTTTATTTGTTCAGTAAAATTCCCCCTCAGTGGGTGGCTTAGCTGCGAATCCGTTTCGCCTATGTTTGTAAAAAAAATCCTTACCGAGTGGCGAGCCAGCCTCCCACTCGGGGGCTTAGCTGTGAATCCGTTTCGCCTAAGTTTCAATAAAATCCTACCGAGTGGTGAGCCAGACTCCCACTCGGGGGCTTAGCTGCAGTCCAAGTACTCGCCTAAGTTTCAATAAAATCCTACCGAGTGGTGAGCCAGACTCCCACTCGGGGGCTTAGCTACAGTCCAAGTACTCGCCTAAGTTTCAATAAAATCCTACCGAGTGGTGAGCCAGCCTCCCACTCGGGGGCTTAGCTGCAGTCTAAATACTCGCCTAAGTTCAAATTCAACATGCGCTCCGCAAGGAGGACGAGGTGCAGGTCGACTGCTATCCTATCCTCTGAGCTACGCCACAAGTACAACGTGCGCTCCGCAAGGAAGACGAGGTGCAGGTCGACTGCTATCCTCTCCTCCGAGCTACGCCACAAGTACAACGTGCGCTCCGCAAGGAGGACGAGGTGCAGGTCGACTGCTACCCTCTCCTTCGAGCCACACCACAAGTAAAACGTGCGCTCTGCAAGGAAGACGAGGTGCAGGTCGACTGCTATCCTCTCCTCCGAGCTACGCCACAAGTACAACGCGCGCTCCGCAAGGAGGACGAGGTGCAAGTCGACTGCTACCCTCTCCTTCGAGCTACGCCACAAGCACAACGTGAAAATCCTACCAAATGGAGAGCAAATCTCCCCACTCGGGGGCTTAGCTGCAGCCCAGTGCTCGCCTAAGTTTTGAAAATCCTACCGAGTGGAGAGCAAATCTCCCCACTCGGAGGCTTAGCTGCAGCCTAGTGCTCGCCTAAGTTTTGAAAATCCTACTGAGTGGAGAGCAAACCTCCCCACTCGGGGGCTTAGCTGCAGCCCAGTGCTCGCCTAAGTTGTGAAAATCCTACCGAGTGGAGAGCAAACCTCCCCACTCGGGGGCTTAGCTGCAGCCCAGTGCTCGCCTAAGTTGTGAAAATCCTACCGATTGGAGAGCAAACCTCCCCACTCGGAGGCTTAGCTGCAGCCCAGTGCTCGCCTAAATTTTGAAAATCCTACCGAGTGGAGAGCAAACCTCCCACTCGGAGGCTTAGCTGCAGCCCAGTGCCTGCCTAAGTGAATTGGGGAACAAGTCGATTGCAATAAGTACCTCGCTTTAACCTGCAAAAGACATCTCAAACCAAATGCAAGCATATTCAAACGTCGAATCCAAGTTCGGATAAATACCTAACGGAACCGAAAGTGCTCAGGCGCTAAGCCTGTTAAGGTTTGTCGGTTACAAAAATCCCTCGGCATACCGAGGCAAATTTAAAGTGTCGGGCTCAAGAAGTTTTTTACCCCTCCTGTGGAGGGCTGGAAGGTGCAACAAACTCGTCAAGGTCGATTCCATCAGCAATCCGAGTGGCAGCGGCGATGAAGGTCTCCATGAAAGACCGGAAATCGTGCTTCTTGGTGTTAGCCACCCGAAGAGCCGCCAACTTGTCTTCTCGTGCATCCTTGCAATGGACTCGGGCCAAGGATAGAGCAACGTCTGAGCCACACCTGGCAGAAGACTTCTTCCACTCCTGCACTCGACTTGGGACTGTGTTCAGTCGAGTCATCAGAGACTCGAGGTCATTCTGGAGCGTCTCTCTGGGCCAGAGCGTAGCGTCGATGTGGGAAGTGGCGATCTTCAGCCTTGTGAGATAATCAACGACGACAACAACACGAGATTCGAGCCGGAGCATGTTCATGGCGACTTCATCATTCACAGGAGAGTTGATGGGGTCCAGGTTTGGCTCCAGTCGACCAGTCTCCTCTTCAAAGTTCTGGCAAAATTCTGCAAGCACAACCACCGAGTCAAGATAACAGTCGAATGGAAAGATCACAGTTCAAATACCTATTTGATGCAAAAGATTACCTTCGAGCATGAGGAATAGCTTCTTGGCGAGTCCGCCCAAATAAGCCTCCAGATCGTTCTTCTTCCCCACCAGCTCACTGGCCTTGTCACTCAGGGCAATCTTATCACTTTTCAGTCGACTGACCTCTTTGTTCGCAGCATCAAGAGCAGCTTTGAGATTGGTGTTTTCTTCTTCAAGCTTGGTGACCGAAGCCAACTTCTCGTCTGCGAGCTTGGTCTTCTCTAAAGATGTTTTCTGCATTTTAGCCAACTCAAGGTCTTTCTTCTTCTGGGCGTCCTTCACTTTGCCTGCAAGGTTACAGCAAAGTCCTAATTTGAAACAAATGAGGAGCAAAGTCAGTCGTTGAAAGCCTCACCAAACATACCTTTAGCTTCCTCCTTCGCCTTCGTTAAATTCTCCTGGGCCAGCTTCAGATCAAGCTCGAGCTGGATGTGTTTGTTCTCCAACTCAGTGTAACGAGCCGCAAGGTCGCAGGATTTCTACGAAGAACCAATCGACAAAATGTCAAAGACAATTCACTTCCGAGTGACTAAGGAAAAATCATATGTTTCTAAGACTACAGCCGAATACAAACATTTCGACCATAGTCTCGGGGACTACACCCAGTGGGTGCACTCAGTGTGCCCCCACTAGTTCTATCAAGTCAGAGTCGACCAGTCGACCAACACACAAAAAAATGGGAGATGCTCTTCAGACTGTAGTCCACTGCCAGCAGTCGACCACAGTCTCGGGGACTACACCCAGTGGGTGCACTCAGCGTGCCCCCACCGGTCTGGAAATCCATTCGACCTAGTCGAATGAAGGAAAAACTTAAACTATAAAGACTATGGTCAACTGCCAGCAGTCCACCATAGCCTTGGGGACTACACCCAGTGGGTGCACTCAGCGTGCCCCCACTAACCCGAAATTCCAATCGACACACCCAGTGGGTGTAGGACAATCAGTATGGATTTCAGAAAGAGGAATTTTCAGATATCATATCCTAACAGAACAGGCGATGACCGACTGACCTGAACGTTACTTTGAAGAGCGGAACTGGTGTCATAGGCTGCCTGGCTAGCTTCTCGGATGGCCTTCACTTGCTCCATCATGACTCCCACCTGGCGTATTGCTTCTTTCGCAGCACTGGCTTGGTCCTCTGGGACGTAGTGGGTCGAGAAAAGTGAAGGCTGTGCAGCACTCGACGACGTGGGGCGAGCACTCGCCAATGGCACCGCAAAAGATACGGTAGGCCGAGTGATGTTCTCTCCTTCCGCGACCAGTGTCTCGGGCGCTGGCAAGTCCTGAGCCGCCTTACCAGCAGACGCTTTCCTGCTCCTCCTTTGCTTCAGTGGTTCCTCACCGTCGTCATCAGGAAGGGTAATAACGACATTAGACGGAGCTACAGAAAAGAATCAAAATTAGAGACAAAAAGTCAATCGACTGAAGACGGAACAATGAAAATCATACCAGGTTTTGAAGTGGCAGCGTCTTCCATCTCATGATCGTCGGCCCTGGCTGAGGTATCAGAAGTAGCAGCTCTACGGTTCCAGAAGTCAGTCGGTTGATTCATGAGTCGACCAAGAATAAGTGCATGGGGAACAGAAAAACACAAGTGGCATCATTACCCTGAGATAGTGGGGATCACCACCTTCATCTTCGGCAAGACCTTGGCCGGCTTCGACGGCGCCACCCTGGATTGCTTCGGAGCTTTCTCGGTCGGCACCAGAGAAGTGGCACGAGGGCGCTTGGTCGATTGAATGATGGTTGCGACCCCCTTACCACGCTCGGTTGCAGGGTCATGGACGAGCTTCGAGCGTCTTTCCGAGCGAGGCGGTGCAACTTCCTCCTCCTCCTCCTCTTCTTCCTCCTCACCAGAGTCATCACCTTCATCATCATCAGCGGCATCCGAATCCCACTCCTCCTGGCTTTCGCCCCCACTTCCTTCCTCCTCCTCAGTCGGCGTCTGTGCTCCATTTGGCATCGAGTATAGTTCGGTGGTGGCCTGACAGACAACAAAACAAAGATCAATCGACCAATTTGCAGCAAAAGCAGAATAAGTATAGCAAGATTACAATTGAGGATAAAGTGGGCATACCGTGTCTGGAGTGTAGGAATGGTCGAGTGGCGGAATCCTCCTGGCTCCTCGAGGATTGTCTTTATTCCCTATGATCGCGTCCATCCACCTCTCCAGTGTGGCGTCGTCGACTTCTTCTGGATGGACCCGAGTTTCATCCTCGGTTCCATAGTACAGCCACATAGGATGGCCTCGGTACTGAAGTGGTTGGATGCGCCGCCTAAGGAAGACCTCCAGAAGGTCCATACCCATCACTCCTTCCCGAACTAGCTGGACTACACGCTCCATCAACATCTTCACTTGGGCTTTCTCCTCGGGAAGCACCTTCAGAGAAGAGGGCTTGTTCACTCGGTCCATGGAAAACAGAGGGAGACCAGTCGACTACCCCGGCGTCGACTCGTCTTGGCAGTAGAACCAAGTCGACTGCCACCCTCTGACTGACTCAGGAAGAGTCATGGCCGGAAAGGTACTCTTGCTCCTCATCTGAATCCCAATACCCCCGCACATCTGAATAACCTTAGTTCTATCGTCATCCGAACTCGCCTTTTTCACTGTCTGTGAGCGACAAGTGAATATGTGCTTAAAGAGACCCCAGTGCGGTCGACAGCCCAAGAAGTTCTCGCACATGGATACGAAGGCAGCAAGGTAGGCGATGGAATTTGGATTGAAATGGTGGAGTTGCGCCCCAAAGAAATTCAAGAAACCACGGAAGAAAACACTCGGAGGCAGGGAGAACCCACGGTCGACGTGAGTAGCTAGAAGAACACACTCACCCTCCTGCGGCTATGGTTGCCACTCATTCCCCGGGAGCCTCGCTGCCCCGTGAGGGATCAAGCCCTCCTTGGCCATCTCAGTGAGATCTGTCTCGGTGATGGTCGAGCGGATCCAACCCCCTTGTACCCAGCCTTGCGGCAGGCGGGACCTGGACGAGGATCCGCCCCGACTGAGCGCTCTCCCTTTCGCCTTCCCCGTCGCTGTCGCCTTCTTCGCGCGCTCCAAAGCCGCCATCTTCTCCTTCACCATTGTCGCCGACGAAGCGCACGAGGAGTGGATGGGCAGGGGCGAGAACAGGCACGGCGGGCGGAGAGGGAGAGGGCAGAAGGAGGAATGGGGGGATACTGTTCAAAAACCCTCGCCTGACGCCTTTTATAAGGACGCTTCCGAGTGGCTGACGAGTGGGCCCGGACGATCCTATCATAACCCGAAACAGTCGCGCGCGCGCGATACGTGACGAAAAAGGCGGCACGGAAATCGAGGTGTCTATGCCCTATCCCATCCGAGCGCCGCAGTCCGCCCCGCTTCGCGCGCTTCCCAAAATTCAGATCCCACCGCTAACAGCAGATCAATCTGTCAGATGGAAGATTTCCTATGATCCGTCGCTCGGAAGTTTACTAAGTTCAAAAGTTCACTCGACATAAGAAAGGAATGGATCAAGGCGACTGAAAGAAAAGTTGTTGCATCAACAAAAATATTATTGGTCCAAGATGAGACATGTTCAGAACACAAAAACAAGTCGGAAATATTAACAACTCCTTCCTCACTCAAACCTCAATCCATTCGGGGGGTAACGATCAAGTCATGTACCTAGGGTAGGGTCATAGACTTGTCTTAAGTACCCTTCCCAAGGACACCCTCAGAAGAAACTGCCTTCCAGTCGACCAAGGGAGACTTCACTCGACGGACTCGAAGGACTCGACCATGAAGACTCACTCGACCACCAGGAGATCAAGAGCCACCCTGCATCCAAACGGTCTGTAATTAAGTAGTCTTTATGGCATTTAGGACACTTTAAGTAACCCTGCATTACTAGTAACGCCTAGCCTTAATGTACTTTAAACCCTGCATTGCTGAGGGCCGGAGGGGTCTGGCGGACACTATAAAAGCCACCCCCCTCCTCAGTATAAAGGGTTCGCATCCCTGTAATCTATACACTCATAATCCAGTCGACCGCCTCCGGGCTCCGAGACGTAGGACTGTTACTTCCTCCGAGAAGGGCCTGAACTCGTATATCCCTTCTCCTTACAACTGCTCCATAGCTAGGATCTTGCCTCTCCATACCTACCCCCCATTCTACTATCAGACTTAGAACCACGACAGTCGCGCCTCGTCCCCGCCAGCCACACCTCGTCGCCCCGCCGATCGCGCCCCATCGTCTACCAACCGCGCCTATCCCCGCCGGTCGCGTTCCGTCGCCCGCTGGCTGTGCCCTGCTCCGTTGCCGGCCGCGCCGACCGAGCCGTGCCCTTTGCCGGCCGGGTCGGGAGGATTCCGGCGGCCAGGCTGAGGTCAAGGGAGGCCACGACAAGGTCGAGCTCGTCCAATTCAAACCGACGGTGACCGATTCCAGTGTCCAGCGGCCTTTGCAGGTGTGTGGTGACGAATTCCGGCGAGTTTCGGACGGATTCCGGCAAATTCCGCGGCGGTGTGTTTGCTCCGACGAGGTTTGACCGGTATACGGGGACCCTTCAGTTCGGCGTTCCAACCTTCCAATATAAGGGTCTCGGGTGTGAATTTTCGGTGCCGTTCAAAAAATTTACGGGTTGGACCACTTTTACGATTCCTGTTATGGACACTTTTTTCGATCAAACCCTTAAAATGCAAAAATTATAAGGGTTTGACCATTTATAAGGGGTCTGCTAGAGATGCTCTTAGCGCCTTACTTTTGGTACAAGAGATGACTGCATGAAATCCATCCTCGTCTTCATTCCCACATATGTCACAGACACTATCATCAACGATTGTGCGTCTGGCTTATTTCTTTTTGTTGCCAAAGTGCTTGCCGCAACTCTCCAACCGAAAATCTTGATTCTCGCGGGGACGTCCAATTTCCAAATAACATCCAATATGCTTCTTTTCCAAGCGCTACTATACGAGCATGAGGCTCCCGCCGATGTGTTGCGGTTTAGAGTTGCCGCAAGCTTGTATGCACTCCGGACAGTGAACACACCATTTTTCTCATGATGCCAAGAGATGCAATCCTCCACCTTGACTGAAGGAATTTTAATCTTATAGATCTCGTCCGCGTCGAAGAGGAAAAAGATTTTCCCAACCATTTCCCTGTCCCACTCTTTTGTCTCCTTATTAATAAGTTGATTAACACAATGAAGTCTGGATCTCCCAATGAAGTTTGCTATTCTCATACCTTCTTTTCTCAGGATCCATTGGTCCCTCTGGATCTGAAAACTTTTACCGTTTCCAACTCTCAAACGAGGCCTTTCTTCAGTAGCTCGAGTCCATGTTCAAGTCCTCTCCAAGCCGGCGATGCATCCGAGGGAAACACCGTACTGAGGAGGTCACCCTTTGGAAAATATTTTGATTTGAGAACTCTTGCGCACAGACTATTTGGGTTTTGAATGAGCCACCAACCTTGCCTGGCAAACAACGCTAAGTTGAATAAATGCATGTCTCTAAACCCAACCCCCCTGCTCGTTTTGGTTGGGTCTTGCGCTCTCAAGACATCCAGTGCACCTTTCTATGTCCTTCATCTCCCCACCAAAAATCACAAATCATTCTTTCAGAAGCCTTTTGAGAGCATGAACACTCCCATGGTGAAAGTAGGGAGTGCCTGCACTACCGATTTGACATGGACCTCTTTTGCAGCATAGGACATAAATCTCTTGTTCCAATTGTTGCACCTTTTTCCAAGCCTGTCCATAATTGGTTTTAAATTCTCATTCTTCATCCTTCATTCCAGTGTCGGTAAACCCAAGTATTTGCATTCAAAAGTAGCAATTTCCACTTCCAACACCCCTTTAACGTCCAACCTCACCTGCTCCGGGCACTAATCACTGAAAAGAATAGAGCATTTATTTGAACTAAGAAGTTGCTTCATGCATTTCTGGAAAAGATTTGGTGCCGTCAGCATGGGAACATTTTGATTTCTGACAAAGAAAGGTGCCAAAACGATGGATGGAAGCGTATGCCTAGCAGGGACGTGGTACGTGTTGATATATGGGAGGAGCCTGATAGATTAAATCGGTGGTGGCTGGCATGCAGGCGGCATGCTCTTATCTGAGGCAACGATGTCCTCGGGCGACAGTGCGGGGCAACATGGCCATGGGGTGGCACGCGTGGACATGGCCAGCGCGAGCTTTGGCGGATGGTCTGGCATTCTCTTCCCAGATCTGATGCTACTGAGATTGTTGTCCCAAGGCAGCTACGCTGCGATAGTGGAGGTCCACGGTGTCAATCTTGCGGCTAGCGGTGGCCGTGCTTCGCACAGGCAATGTTGATCTAGATTTTGTGCTCCGGCTCCGTCCATGTCAGTCTCTAGGCTGATGGGCCTGGGTTGGGCTCTCTCCAGCGAGGTGGTAGTCGACTCCTCCACCATTGGCGTTGGTCCTTGGCGACCATTCTGACCTACGGCGGCAGACTCGTTGCGAATTGGGATGGCCACCGAAAGGTATTCGTGAGGTTTCATCTCACCAGACCCGGTGGCTAACTTCGGCATGGATATGCAAACTATGGATGATGACTTGACGCAGAGGGTGGTTGTGTAGCGGCGGCAGTCCACACCGCATGTAGCTACTGGGATGCGGAAAAGTGGTGATGATAACACATAAGTGACGTCGATGGTGGTTCTATGCAAGCACCTGGTCATGAGTTCCGGGGTGAAAGCCTAGGTTTCCGTGTTGGATATACCTGGCAATGGCGATGTTTATGTCATTACCTTGTTGAAAGCTTTGCTCGGATATACTCAAATTGGTTCTTCAGGGTGAAAACCTAGTTTCCGACCTCGTGTGGTTGGATCCGGTGACGGTGACGCCTAAGCGTCACTCCCTTCGTGAAGGCATTGCTGTTGAAGAATCTCGTCGTCCGTGTGATGTCATGAGGTGGTTGGTGCGGATACGGTAATTTCTGTAGTTTGCAGATCGCAGATCGGATTGCTTTGGATTTTTTTCCTCGCCATGCATAGCTTTGGTCTTATATGACTTTGCTATATGTCAGTTTTTTTGTGTGTGGGTGCGTTTGTAATGGCTGTGTGCATCTTAACTATGCATAGGCCGGGTGTGTGCTCGTTGTGTTTTGTATCCTTTTGATGCTCCATTTTGAGCCAATAAAATTCACCCTTTGTCGAAAAAAAGATTAAATCAGTGGTTCAGGTCCTAGATTGATCTACAAGTTAGGTAGCTAACAACCTAGGATACGGCTAAATCTCAGGACCTCAATATTGTTACAACCCAACATGCACGCACGCTACATATTCGGTTTATATCATACCAATACTACACAATGTTTAGCACTCCCCCTCAATCACAACTGTCCAAGTTGAGATTGCGCCAAAATGCCTCTAGTTGTCTCACTGAATGTGGATTGGTGAATTCATCTGCAACTTGATCACTTATTGGTATGAATCTGATATTCAATAACTTATTAGCTACTCTCTCTTGCACAAAATGGTAGTCAATCTCAATATGCTTGGTCCGCATGAAAAACAAGATTAGCTGATAGGTATGTTGCACCAAGATTGTCACACCAAAGAGAGGCTGACTTTGGATGATGTACACCCAATTCTCTTGAAATATTCTGGACCCAAATAATCTCAGCAATAGCATTGGCTAAAGATTCATATTCAACTTCTGTGCTTGAACGAGACACGGTAGCTTGCTTGCGAGCACACCAAGAGATAAGATTGCTCCCAAGAAAAAACTGCAAAGCCTCCTGTTGATCTTCTGTTATCAGGACAACCTGCCCAATCTACATCTGAAAAAGCACTTACCAACATTGAGTCTGACTTCCCAAGTTTAAGGCCACGAGTCTTTGTTCCTTGTAGATACCTAAGTATTCTTTTCACGTCTGTCCAATGTACACTAGTGGGGCATGTAAAAACTGACAGACTTTTTATTGACTGAGAATGAAATGTATGGTCTAGTCCATGTTAAGTATTGTAAAGCCCCTACTATACTCCTGTACCTGGTAGAGTCTTCTGCACCAAGAATCTCCCCATCATGAAGAGATAACTTTTCAGAAATAGATAGGGGCTGGCTTGCACCCCTTCATGCCCACACGCTGAAGCACACATCTTCCACATATTTTTCCCGAGACAAAACAATACCACTGCCCATATGTTTTACCTCAATCCCAAGGAAAAAATGAAGATGTCCCAAGTCCTTGAGTGCAAAGTCCATGCGCAAATCTTTTAGCAGAGCACAACTACCTTGGAAGACGAGCTTGTAACAATTATGTCATCAACATAGATAAGCATAAAAATAGTTATCCCATGCCTATGATAAAAGAACAAAGAGGTATCTGCTTTTGAAGGAAAAAACCCAATAGATTGTATCTTGAAGGACAATCGAGAATACCAAGCCCTTGGTGATTGTTTCAGTCCATGAAGTGGTGACTGTGTGCTCTCATACCCAGGAGATTATCTCATGAAGACTTCCTTTTCCAGAACACGATGCAGAAACATGTTCTTCACATCTAGGTGTCGCATACACCAATTTCTGGAGACTGAAACTTAAAGGATTAATCTGATAGTAGTAGCTTTGACTACTGGACTAAATGTGTCCTCATAATCAATACCATATCTCTGTTTAAAACCTTTAGCTACTAGACGTGCCTTATACCTATTAATAGTGCCATCAGATTTTCTTTTTACCTTATACACCCACTTACAGTCAATTATGTTTATGCCCTTCATCGGTGGAATAAGACCCCAGGTTTTATTCTCCATGAGAGCTGCATATTCTTCATCCATGCCCTTCTTCCAGCTCGAATCAGCAATCGCTTCTTTCAGATTCTCTGGTTCACCTGTAGCACAAAAACCACCCAATGAATACAACCATCTTTATATTCTTTAGGTTTAATTATACCACTTTGTGACCGGGTACGGGAACACGTTGGGGGTGGCAGAGCTGGTCGTGCGAGTTGCTGCTGAAGTCGATTTGATGCAGCAGAAATAACAACAGTAGAATCGCTATGCAGCGAATCAGAGGCCGCCACTGTTCCTGGGAAGGTTCTCCTGGTGACACAGAGGGGCTGTTTGGTTTGTGACTAACTTTGCCAAAGCTTGCCACACATAAGGTTAGACAAGTTTGATCAACTTAGGTGAGTGTTTGGTTCAAGCCACACCTTAGGCAAGCCACACTAGGGCGCCATATGACATACACACAAAAAGTGTGACAAGATTCCCTTAGGCTTGCCAACTTGTGGCTCTCATTTTGATGAATTAACCTTAGGCAAGCTTAGCAAAAATGTGTGGCAATGCAAGGCCTAGAACCAAAAAGCCCTAGAACCAGCGTCGTCGGGCTCCGTGTCGCTGGGCACGTCCTGATTGGCAGACGCGAACTCCGCAAACCGACGGGAGGCAAAATTTCGTGTTTTGACCCTTTTCACGTAGTTTAGCAGGATCTGATCCCGGTATAAAAAAATTCGAGATTTGACCCTTTTGGCTACCGCTAGAGGCCCTGGCGGTAGCTTAACACAGGCTACCGCCGCCACGCCTGGAAGTAGGTTTCGTTGACGGTCGTCTGGCTGTTAACGAGCGCTGACATGGCAAAGGGCCCTACGCCGCCGACCCTGGCGGTAAGCCCCAACACCCTACCACCGAGGTCTCTGACGGTAGGGTCCTAGAGGATAAGGTTTGTGGGGCCCACTCACCACCCACCCACTCCACTCATCTTCTTCCTCGAGCTCTAACTCTCTCCCCCTCTTCTCCCCCACCCAAGCACCCACTAGATCCCCCTCCATTGCTTGGGATTTGTCTCGTGGATCGTGGGCATTTGCATCACCCAAGGTACCTCTGCCATCCCACCTTCATTTGGTTGGTTCAAATCATCTACTTTTGTTGGAATCAACTAGTTTTGCAAGCCTTAGTTCTTCCTCTAGTTTTGCATTTATTGTGTATTTATGGTTGGCCTAAGTAATTTGTGTCAATCCTTGTTGTGGCAAGCTAGCTTAATTTTTAGGGTTAGGGGTTTTAGTTAGGTTAGGGTTTGGGTTAGTGCTAGTGCTATGATTAAGGTATACTAGTTGTTTGATTCAAATTATATATTTTAGATAGTTCATCCATATGAAATGGCCGGTCCATGGATGACTCAATTTTGTTCCATTGTTTTTAGATGGATAAACTAGTGAATGTGCATTATTTGGACAAGGTGACTTTCATGGATGGAAATGCCGACGAAGGGGAGGATGCCATGGTTTTTGACACAAGCCCGAGCTATGATGATATTGTCGTGAAAGTGAGACGCGTCCTCAATTGGATTAACCAAGTGATGATGTGAAGCTTATTGGGCGGTATGATGTGGGAGTGGGAGTAAAATCCCGATTAAAGAGTATGCCCATCACCTCTCAATTGCATTGGGATGTGTATAAGGAGAAAGTAGAGGGATCACAAGACAAGTCACTTGAGTTATTTGTCACAAAGGTTGAAGTTCCTCGGCCACTACTCGACTTGAACCAAAATGTGTCCTCCCCAATACATGATGGTGTCGTGGTGTATAACCACAATGCGGGTAGCCAACCACCAAGTAGCCAACCAAATGAAGAGGACATCAATGCTAGAGCCATAGTTCTTCTAGGTGCACTAGTAGAAAAACACCTATTAGTCCCGGTTCGTAAGGGCCTTTAGTCCCGGTTCATGAACCGGGACTAATGGGTCGTTACAAATACCTCAACCCATTAGTCCCGGTTCAAACACGAACCGGGACAGATGTGCCTCCACGTGGCTGGTCCGCCGAGCCCAGTCAGGGGGGCCTTTGGTCCCGGTTGGTGGCACCAGCCGGGACCAAAAGTCCATGTTTTTTTAGAAAAGTGGCTGCTTTAGGGGTTTTGGGGGTTATTTTTAGGTTGTTATTAGCTAGCTAATAGAGAGAAGTGTCCTCTCTTATATCTTCGTCCTTGGTTTATCAACGCTGTTGCTATGTTCATTTCACCCGCTGATATAACATGCTCATGCATGCTCGCATCATACATCATCATATATAATAACAAGTCCTACTAATCATGCATCATCATACAACTTCTACTCGTTATTAATAATAAGTCATACGATCATCATCCTCATAGTCATCGAACCCAGCCCTACATAATTGTTCTTAGCACATGATCATCAGTATCAGGTAGGACCTAAACACCCTTAAGGTAAAATAGCATAAAACAATATAGACCCTGACTCTCCATTATGAAGAATGGAGATCATCCTGTCTCCAATTCTTGCCCTTCGCTGCTTTTTGCTTCCAAGAAGCTCCTTACGACTGTCCATACATTTTTTCCATTCTTTGATTGTAATGTCTCCACTTCTTTTAGAAACCCAGTATGGACAGTTGAGATTCGTAGGACGACCTGGTTGTATGTTCAAAACATGAAGGCTACAATGCGTATACATCAGATGAGGCACACAATCATTCGGGATTATCTGTTGAAAAACATAGTAATAACTTCGTAGTTAGCAATGATGTACTAGTTTTAGAAGTGTGCAAAAAGATGCACGGATGTTGTAATAGTAAAAAATAATCTTACCAGGGTATCTCCATGGTAGTTACCGTAGTTCAACACGTGCACTAGTGGCACGTATTGACCATAATGTTGAGGAGTTTGATTGTAGATATCGTAATTCTCAAGATCAGTACAAAATGCGACCAGATGATTTTTCTCCTGATAAGTTAATTCGGAGCCTTCGGTGTAGTAGGTTCTGTCTACCATCTTCCGCACATTCTTTGAAGAATGAAAATAAGCTGTCAATGGAGATAAGTTGTCAAATATTTTGAAATAAACAATATAAATTACTTAATAACTATGTTAATCTCACATGGGGGAAGAATTGGAGGTGTATCCACAAGGACCCAAATCGAAGGTCTCTCTTGCTCGATTGTAGGATCACCAAGATCCATGGTGACAAGCATACCCTCATCAAGACCATACATCTTGCAAAGTGCTTCCCAATTTTTGCAACCAAAATGGGTTACACTCTGAGCATTGTACAGCTTTACTTGAAAATCCACACCATGATGGGTACTTAGGATAATTTTTTTGGTTTCGAAACTTTCATGGTCTTCAAAACCCATCCTCTCCAAGACATAGCGTCTTGCAAAGCATGGGATAAGCTAGTCGAATTGGAAAAGATGAAAAATATTGTCATGATTAAAATAGTTGAAGTCATCATTAATTACGAAAAAAAAACTATTGTCGTCGTTGCGTACCGTATGAACATCGAAGGTCTCCTCGAGCTTAATGCTGAAGCGCCGATCTTCGTCCAGCTCAATGAACCTGTCGCAGATACCTCGGTCGTCGTGGCACCAGTCGCACTCCCCCGGGCGGTTTTCGTCGTTCGAGTACGACATTTCCGGCCTATGTTCATAATTCAAATATTAAACTAGATTATTAATCACGGGTTGACTATCGGTGATGTACGTAGCTCCTCCTTTCATTCCCGAGTGCATTATTACACCAAATTGTCTAGCACACGGGAATGAAGGAGAACTTATCCAATATGAGCATTCAATAAGCAAAACCAAATCATAAAATAAGCAAAACCAAATCATAAAATAAAGTAGTATTCAAATTAGCATGCATTCAATAATTATAAGCAAAAGTACATCATCTCTTGGCGTCCGTACATCGTCGAATATTATCACTAATATAGCATCACTAGTACAACTAGAACCGTAGCGCCGAACGGGTATCGACGCGGGCGGTGGACACCCAAAGATAAGGAACCATCACGGATCATAGCTCCAGTGAGATCCCTGAAGAACCTGTCAGGTATTGTCGAACCTGCCCTCCAATGCAACCATGTAGCGACGGACGTGCTCGTCCTCCTCGCTGACACGGTGATGTACCACCTCCGCGGTGTCCGGAAGCCTCGACACCGTCACTGGCCCACGCGACCGCCACCAAACAAGGATAGGGTCAACAACGGGCTGCCTCCTCACCAACCTACGTCCCCCGGAAGGTAGCACCTCCCAATACCAGCCCGGCGGAGCCCACTCCCGAACATGGCCCTGATCAAGCAGGCCTCCACCGCCGAGTCGACGACGACGAGGATGCGGGATAGGCATCGCCGACGTCGATGCGGGAACTACTTCTATATATAGTTAAATAAAGTAGTTTTATTAATTAAATCAACTATCTAGTTCAACTACTAAGCACTTACTATAAATAAATAAAGTAGTACTTACTAAAAACAAACTACTTCTATATATAGTAAAATAAAATAGTTTATATATGAAGCACTTACTATAAATAAAATAAAATAGTACTTACTAAAAATGAACAAATTAATTACACAATCTAAATTACACAATATGAACTACATATCTAAATTACACCACATCTAATCTAACAAAAAGATCTATTAACAATAATATCACCAAACATGCATATTCAACAATAATATCACCAAAAAAATCTATTAACAGAAAAAAATCTAACATAATATGAACAAATTAATTACACAGTCTAAATTACACAAGATGAACTACATATCTAAATTACTACACATCTAATCTAACAAAAAAAAAATCTATTAACAGAAAAAAATCTAACATAATATGAACAAATTAATTACACAATCTAAATTACACAATATGAACTATATATCTAAATTACTACACATCTAATCTAACAAAAAAATCTATTAACAGAAAAAAATCTAACATAATATGAACAAATTAATTACACAATCTAAATTACACAATATGAACTACATATCTAAATTACTACAAACATAATCTAACAAAAAAACCAATGAACTACAAAAAAATCTAAAAAAATCTAACAAAAATAAAAAAAAGGTGCTCACGGCCGGCGACGGCGACGGCGAGGTGCGGCGCGGGGCGGCGACGGCGTCGAGGCGGCGCGGGCAGGGGCGGTAGGACGGGCGGCGACGGCGCGCGGGGCGGGGCGGCGACGGCGTCGGGGCGGCAGGGCGGGCGGTGACGACGTCGGGGAGGGGCGGCGACGGCGAGGTGGCGGCAGGGGGATGGCAGTGCGGGGCGGGGCGGCGGGTGGCGTGGCGTCGAGGAGAGATCGAAGTCGGGGCGGGGCGGCAGTGCTACTTATATAGCAAGGACATTGGTCCCGGTTCAAGCCTCAAACCAGGACAAATGCCCCCCTTTAGTCCCGGTTGGAGCCACCAACCGGGACCAAAGGCCTCTTTTCGGCAGCCTAGAGGGCGGGAAACGATGACCTTTGGTCCCGGTTGGTGGCTCCAACCGGGACTAAAGGGGGGCATTTGTCCCAGTTGGTGCCACCAACCGGGACCAAAGAGCTGGATTGGTACCGGTTGGTGCCACCAACCGGTTCCAATGCACCTCTTTCTGCAACTGTATTTAATTAGTCCCACCTCGCCAAGCGAGAGGCACTCGCAGTGGTTTATAAGCCCTGAGTGCAGAGACGATGAAGAAGAGGCTCAATGCTCACCTGCACGTTGCTTAGCTTCAAGCCTTGAGGATTAGGGTAGACTGCACGGTGCTGTGTGCAGTGCAGTATACACTATTCCGAAAGGCTTGAAGCTAATTAACGAGCATTGCGCCTCTTTTTTATTTTTAATGACTTATTACAACTCAGAAATAAAAAGAAAAAAATAAATATAGCAGAAAAGAAAAAAAACTTTACTAAAAAAATGAGCATAGATGCTTATTTTTAATGACTTATTACAATTCAGAAATAAATAGAAGAAAAAATAGTTGTGATTAAATTTACTAAAAAATGAGCATAGATGCTTGTTTTTAATGACTTATTACAACTCAGAAATAAAAAGAAAAAAAATAAATATAGCAGAAAAGAAAAAACTATATAAAAAACTACTCAAAAATAAATAAAAGAAAAAATAGTTGTGATTAACTTTTCTAAAAAAATGAGCATAGGTGCTTATTTTTAATGACTTATTACAATTCAGAATTAAATAGAAGAAAAAATAGTTGTGATTAACTTTACTAAAAAATGAGCATTGATGCTTATTTTTAATGACTTATTACAACTCACAAATAAAAAGAAAAAAATAAATATAGCAGAAAAGAAAAAAACTATATAAAAAACTACTCAGAAATAAATAGAAGAAAAAATAGTTGTGATTAACTTTACTAAAAAAATGAGCATAGGTGCTTATTTTTAATGACTTATTACAATTCAGAAATAAATAGAAGAAAAAATAGTTGTGATTAACTTTACTAAAAAATGAGCATAGATGCTTATTTTTAATGACTTATTACAACTCACAAATAAAAAGAAAAAAATAGATATAGCAGAAAAGAAAAAAAACTATATAAAAAACTACTCAGAAATGAGCATAGATGCGCTTATAGAGAAAATTCAACCTAAATTCATAATAAATTTCTACTAACTTCAGAGAAATTCAGTATGAATTTAGGTTAAATTCCGTGTATAAGGGCATCTATTTTCATTTTGAGAGGAGCTCAACAAGGCAGAGAGGGAGGGGCTTATAAACTGGTCTGAGCCCCCTTCGGTTGGCGAGGTGGGACTAAACTCTGGCCGCAACGAGGACCAACCCTTTAGTCCCGGTTGGTGGCACGAAGCGGGACTAAAGGGCAGCCTTTGGTCCCGGTTCAAGCCACCAACCGGGACCAATGGTGTTGGGCCAGGAGCGAGGCCCATTGGTCCCGGTTCGTCCCACCAACCGGGACCAATAGGTCCAGACGAACGGGGACCAATGGACCACGTGGCCCGGCCGGCCCCCGGGGCTCACGAACCGGGTCCGATGCCCCCATTGGTCCCGGTTCTGGATTGAACCGGGACTAATGGGCTGGCCCGGCCTGGACCATTGGCCCCTTTTCTACTAGTGGTGATGATCATGTTGGAGATGAGGCCGTTGCTCATGTTGATGAACATGCAGATGTTCATGTTGATGAAGATGCCATTGCTCATGTGGATGGAGATGCTATTTCTCAAGATGACGTGTATGCGGAACAAGAAGAGATTCATTATAATCCCATTAGCGACTTGGATGTCATGTGCATCAACAAGACATGGACTGTAACCTCCCTTATAGCCATATATGTAGGTATGAGTCGGATGATGAGGGTCCTCCAGAAGAATTGGATGAGGATGGATTCACAACACATGAAAATCAAGTCTACAAGAAGGTTAATGGCAAGGCAAGAGGACCCTCTTTGTGTCGTGATCTTAGTCTTGCCGATAAGGCTATTGTTGATGGTGGCATGATACGTCTCTAACATATCTATAATTTTTGATTGCTCCATGCTATTTTCTTATCAACCTTGGATGTTTTATAATCATTTTATATCATTTTTTGGTACTAACCTATTGACATAGTGCCAAGTGCAAGTTGCTGTTTTTTCCATGTTTTTTACATCGCAGGAAATCAATGTCAGACGGAGTCCAAATGCCACGAAACTTTTCGGAGATTTTTTATGGACCAGAAGGAAGAAGTTGGGCCCTGGTTGCACCTGGGGGAGTCCCGAGGAGGGGACAACCAACCAGGGCGCGCCAGGAGGCCCAGGCGCGCCCTGGTGTGTTGTGCCCACCTTGGGTGCCCCTGGACCGCCTCTTTGCTCTATAAATACCCCAATATTCCAGAAACCCTATGGGAGTCGACGAAATATTCATCCAGCCACTGCAGAGTCCAGAACCACTAGATCCAATCTAGATACCATCACGGAGGGGTTCACCACCACCTCCATTGGTGCCTCTCTGATGATGCGTGAGTAGTTCTTTGTAGACCTTCAGGTCCGTAGTTAGTAGCTAGATGGCTTTCTCTCCCTTGCTGAATTCTCAATACAATGGTCTCTTGGAGATCCATATGATGTAACTCTTTTCGCGGTGTGTTTGTTGGGATCCGATGAACTTCGAGTTTATGATCAGTTATATCTTTTTATATCCATGAAAGTTATTTGAGTTTCTTTGATATCTTATATGCATGATCTCTTATAGATTCGTATTTCTTCTCCGATATTTTGGTTTTGTTTGGCCAACTTGATCTATTTATCTTGCAATTGGAAGAGGTGCCCAATAGTGGGTTCGATCTTACGGTGCTTGATCCCAGTGATAGAAAGGGAACCGACACGTATGTATCGTTGCTACTAAGGATAAAAATATGGGATCTATATCTAACGCAATAGACAAACAGATCTTGTCTACATCATGTCATCGTTCTTATTGCATTACTCCGTTTTTTCATGAACTTAATACACTAGATGCATGCTGGATAGCAGTCGATGTGTGGAGTAATAGTAGTAGATGCAGGCAGGAGTCGGTCTACTAATCTTGGACGTGATGCCTATGTAATGATCATTTCTTGGATATCATCATAATTATTTGAATTTCTATCAATTGCCCAACAGTAATTTGTTCACCCATTGTTTGCTATCTTTCTCGAGAGAAGCCACTAGTGAAATCTATGGCCCCGGGTCTTCTTTCTCATATATTTGCCTTTGCGATCTACTTTTTCCTTGCATTTATTTTCCGATCTATTAAACCAAAAATACAAAAATACCTTGCTGAAATTTATTCTTATTTATTTTATTTGGCGTTCTATCTATCAATCTACTACAAATTTACCTCACGTCCTTTGCCTATCTTGAGGCGCCGTACCCAGAAAGGGATTGACAACCCCTTTAACACGTCAGGTTGCGAGGTGTTGTTATTTGTGTGCAGGGGCTGTTTATGTTGTGTTGCTTGGTTCTCCTACTGGTTCGATAACCTTGGTTTCATATCTGAGGGAAATACCTACCGCCGATGTGCTGCATCATCCCTTCCGCTTCGGGGAAATAACGACATAGCTTCAAGCGACATCAAAAGGAATTTCTGGCGCCGTTGCTGGGGAGGAGCTTCAACATAACCAGGTTCCTAATCACAAATCTCATCTCCTCGCAATTTACATTATTTTCCATTTGCCTCTCATTTTCCTCTCCCCCACTTCACAAAAATTTGCCATTTTATTCGCCTCTCTTTTTCGTTCGCCGTTTTCTTGCTAGATCTCATGTTTGCTTGTGTGCCATGTGCCTTCTATTTGCTTGCATCTTTGCTTGCTAAAAATCTATTTATAGCGGTCCTCATCCACTATCTAATCTTTTTAAGAGATCTAATTATGTTAACAAGTTGCTAGTGATTTGAGTGCACTTGATTATCTTTATGAAGTTTTGCTTGAGATTCGTGAATCTGAAAATTGTGATGAAGAAATTTATGAAGTGATTCATGATAGCTCCTTGAATGAAAAGCATGATTGCAAAATTTTTACAATAAATTCTATTAATGTCAGTTGTGCTAATAATATGCAAAACCCCAAGCTTGGGGATGCTAATTTTGACATGTCCTCTACTTATTGCAATGATCATGATTGGGGTGATTCTTCTTATGATCTTGAAAATTTATTTAAGCCTCATGATGAATATGTTTGCGATATTATTGAAAGTGGGTTTGGAAGAGTGTCAACTCTAGGTAAAAATGATCGCACCACTTTGGAGCATGATCAATGTTATGAAAATTTTGATAAAAGTGGGTTTGGAGAGGTCATGACTTTAGTTGATGTTAATCCCGCTATTTTGGAAGAGTGTCAACTTTGCATGCATGTGGATCATGAAGAGAATATTTTATGTGATGGTTATATTTTTGAATTTGATACCACATGTAATTATTATGAGAGAGGAAAATATTGTGGTGGAAATTTTTATATTACTAAATTACCTTTTGTTATGTTGACATCGTCAATGTTTTATTCTTCTACCTTGCATATGCTAGAAGTTTCTTGTCTTGATAATTTGTTTGCTTATAAAATTCCTATGCATAGGAAGTATATTAGACTTAAATCATATGTTTCATTCTGCTCTCTTTGTGTTTCAATTCTTATCTTTTGTGTGAGCATCATTGAAATTATTATGCCTAGCTAAGGGCGTAAAACTATAGCGCTTGTTGGGAGGCAACCCAATGAATAATTTTATTTTGCTTTCTGTTCTTGAGTGTTTGCAAAATTATGCTACTGTTATGATTGTGTTTTTTGTGTTTTAATTAGTGTTTGTGCCAAGTAAAGCCTTGATCTTCTGGGGTGATAGTTGTTTGATCTTGCTGAAAAAGACAGAAACTTTGCACTCACGAAAATAATTTTCATAAATCACAGAAAAAAGCTTTTGCCATGATTGTTTTTGAAGAAGATTAATATACAGATTAATATGGTTGTCATAATTTGGTAGAAATTTTGTACTTCCAAAAATATTCGAAAGTTCCAGATTACTATAGACTGTTCTGTTTTGACAGATTCTGTTTTCTTTGTGTTGTGTGCTTATTTTGATGGCTCTATGGTTTTCTTTGATGAGTTTTTGCCATATAAAAGTTGGAATAAAGTAGATATAATACAAAAACAAAATATGAATTGTTTTGATACAACACTTATAGTAGTGGTTTGGTTTCTTTTACTAACGGATCTCACAAAGGTTTTGTTGAGTTTTGTGTGATTGAAGTTTTCAAGTTTTGGGTTATCTTACGATGGATGAAAGAAGGATAGAAGAGCCTAAGCTTGGGGATGCCCCGGCATCCCAAGCTATTATCCAAGAATGAGCAACTAACTAAGCTTGGGGATGCCCCTGAGTGGCATCCCCTCTTTCTTCTAACGACCATCGGTATTTTACTCGAGACTATATTTCTATTCGTCACATGATATGTGTTTTGCTTGGAGCGTCTTGTATAATATGTGTCTTTGCTTATTTTATTTTGTGTTTTAAGTCATCAATCCTTGCTGGACACACCTATTTGAGAGAGCCAAAATTATATCATGACTTGTTAGAATTGCTCTCTGTGCTTCACTTAAATCTTTTATGAGCAATGGACTTGCTCTAGTGCTTCACTTATATCTTTTTGAGCACGGTGTGCTTAGTATTTTTGAAGAAATGTTCTCTTGCTTCACTTAGATTTATTTGAGAGTTAGTAAAATTTTGAAGAAATTCTCTCTTGCTTCACTTAAATTATTTTGATAGAAAGAAATTTTTTTATGCTCATGATCTTCACTTATATTTGTTTGAGCTTATGAAAAGCAACACATGAAAATTAGTCCCAAAGTGATAGATATCCAAGAAGAATAAAGAAAAGAAAAAAAATATGTCATGAAGATCATTGGACAAAATAAACTTGATTCTTAGTAATAGTTTTGAGATATGATGATGTGATATGTGAGTTATGTTGATGAGTAATTGTGCTCTAGTAAGAATATTGGTGTTAAGGTTTGTGATTCCCTATGCATGCACGAAAGTCAATAATCATGCAATGAAAATTATATCCTACTTGTGGTGCATTATTCGGTGTTAATTATGCTTAATGCTTTCTTATGAGATTATTCGTTTCTTGGTTGGTCGCTTCTCAATCTTTTTGCTAGCCTTCATTTTGCACCAAGTATGATCTCTACTTGTGCATCCAAAATCCTTTAAACTAGTTTTGCCACATGAATCCACTATATCTACCTATATGCGGTGTTCTTTTGCCGTTCTAAGCAAATTTGCATGTGCCATCTCTAATTTTCAAAATGAACTTCTCTTTTGTGTGTTTGTTTTACTCACGGAATGGTAACGAGTGGCTAATATTTTCCATGTTGGATGTGTTATTCTCACGATGAGTGTTTATTCACTTGTCATTGCACGAGAGTAAGGCAAAGGTTTTAGGGATGCCCAGTCCCGAAATGAAAAAATGAATTTACTTTATGTTGTCAAATAATAAATTACTTGGAAAGTGTTGGTATGGAGGGCAACCGTGGATACGGCTAGCCATGGAAAGTGAAAGTATGGTTGAAAAAGGAATAAACTTTATTTTCTGTTTGGGAACCGCCTATGGCATATCTAGCATGGAAAGTGTTCGGAACTCTGCGTTCTTTTCGTTGGTGGGATGGATACACCTCCCAAAATGTGTTTATCTCTAAATTTTTCGCTTTGAGCTCTGGCACCTCTACAAATCCCTACTTCCCTCTGCGAAGGGCCTTTCTTTTACTTTATGCAATTTTTATTTTTCAATTTGAGTCTCCATCTTCTCTTATAAAAGCACCAACTAGGAGGCAATATGATCGTACTTAAGTATTGAGTGTAGCTAATATTCGAGTGTGTTTCATGAATGGATCAATGTTTGAGCATGATGGGCCAGGGATAACTTGTTTTAGCATTAATATTTTGAAAGACATGGTCGCTTGTTGATATGATTGAGTATCTAAATTACTATGTCAAAACTAGACTATTGCTTTTATCATATAAAAGTCCAAATGTCCATGCTATAAAGAAAAAAAATATGATATGACATGATAAACAACACTCGACATCAAAAATTCTGTTTGTATCACTTACCTACTCGAGGATGAGCAGGAATTAAGCTTGGGGATGCTGATACGTCTACAACGTATCTATAATTTTCGATTGCTCCATGCTGTTTTATTATCAATCTTGGATGTTTTATAATCATTTTATATCATCTTTTGGTACTAACCTATTGACATTGTGCCAAGTGCCAGTTGCTGTTTTTCCATATTTTTTACATCGCAGGAAATCAATATCAGACGGAGTCCAAAAGCCATGAAACTTTATAGAGATTTTTTATGGACCAAAAGGAAGATGTTGGGCCCTAGTTTCACCTGGGGGTGTTCTGAGGAGGGGAAAACCCACCAGGGCGCGCCAGGAGGCCCAGGCGCGCCCTGGTGGGTTTTGCCCATCTCGGGTGCCCCCGGACCGCCTCTTTGCTCTATAAATACCCCAATATTCCAGAAACCCTAGGGGAGTCGATGAAATATTCATCCAGCCGCCGCAGAGTCTAGAACCACCAGATCCAATCTAGACACCATCACAGAGGGGTTCACCACCTCCATTGGTGCTTCTCCGATGATGCGTGAGTAGTTCTTTGTAGACCTTCGGGTCCGTAGTTAGTAGCTAGATGGCTTTCTCTCTCTCGCTGAATTCTCAATACAATGGTCTCTTGAAGATCCATATGATGTAACTCTTTTTGCGGTGTGTTTGTTGGGATCCGATGAACTTCGAGTTTATGATCCGTTATGTCTTTTTATATCCATGGAAGTTATTTGAGTTTCTTTGATCTCTTATATGCATGATCTCTTATAGCTTCGTATTTCTTCTCCGACATTTGGGTTTTGTTTGGCCAACTTGATCTATTTATCTTGCAATGGGAAGAGGTGCCCGGTAGTGGGTTCGATCTTACGGTGCTTGATCCCAGTGATAGAAAGGGAACCGACACGTATGTGTCATTGCGACTAAGGATAAAAAGATGGGATCTATATCTAACAACAATAGATAAACGGGTCTTGTCTACATCATGTCATCGTTCTTATTGCATTACTCCGTTCTTCCATGAACCTAATACACTAGATGCATGCTGGATAGCGGTCGATGTGTGGAGTAATAGTAGTAGATGCAGGCAGGAGTCGGTCTACTAATCTTGGACATGATGCCTATGTAATGATCATTTCCTGGATATCATCATAATTATTTGAATTTCTATCAATTGCCCAACAGTAATTTGTTCACCCACTGTTTGCTATCTTTCTCGAGAGAAGCCACTAGTGAAACCTACGGCCCTCGGGTCTTCTTTCTCATATATTTGCCTTTGCGATCTACTTTTTCCTTGCATTTATTTTCAGATCTATTAAACCAAAAATACAAAAATACCTTGCTGCAATTTATTCTTATTTATTTTATTTGGCATTTGATCTATCAATCTACTACAAATTTAGCTCACGTCCTTTGCCTATCTTGAGGCGCCGTACCCCGAAAGGGATTGACAACCCCTTTAACATGCAGGGTTGCAAGATGTTGTTATTTGTGTGCAGGGGATGTTTACATTGTGTTGTTTGGTTCTCCTACTAGTTTTATAACCTTGGTTTCATATCCGAGGGAAATACCTACGGCCGCTATGCCGCATCATCCCTTCCTGTTTGGGGAAATACCAACGTAGCTTCAAGCGACATCATGGCTTGAGGTTGGGCTTGGTCGAACCATCAACTTGCCCAAGGATGGGTGATCCAAGGCCACCGGGTGAGGATGAGAATAATCATTTGAAGAAAGGGATCAAGTTTGGTTGTTTGCAAGAGTTCAAAATATGGTTGAGTGACTACGCCATTCGGAACCATAGGCCGTTCGTTGTTGGTCATTTGAACCAAAAAGTGTGCTACACCATCAAATGTGACAAAGAAGGTTGCCCATGGAAGGTCCATGGAAGAAAGATCAAGGAAACTGGGCAATGGGAGTTTAAGAGTTGTGTGTCCACCCACGACTGCATACCGCCGGAGAAAGCAGACCGAAGCAAGGGACACCGCCAACTCACGTCCGAGTATCTAGGCTACAAATTGTTGAATGAGATATCCCATGATCCAACCGTGAAGGTGAAGTTCCTCATGAGTTCGATCTTCGAACGATTCGGTAAGAGGTCAAGTATGGAAAGGTGTGGATGGCCAAGGCAAACACTATAAGTATGTTGCATGGTGATTATTTTGCCGTGTAGAATATTCTTCCGAGAATGTTGGGAGCCATTGCTTATCGTAACCCGGGCATGCGCCATAGGGTCGAGTCAATCGAGGGATTGTTTCATCGAGCTTTTTGGAGCTTTGGGCAATGCATCGATGCATTTAGGCATTGCCGCCCCGTCTTGTCAATTGATGGCACGTTCTTGACCAGAAAGTACAAGGGCACGTTGATGGTAGCAATGGCCCACTTGTCCAATGACAATGTGTTGCCGGTGGCATTTGCGCTGGTGCCTTACGAGCACGATGATAATTGAGAGTGGTTTAGGGATCATGTGAGGACGAAGGTGATTGGCCCCAAAAGAGAGGTGTGCATCATATCGGATCGCCATCATGGGATCCTCAAAGCAATAGAAGTTGACATTCCAGGCTATCCAAAACTCCAACACCGTTGGTGCATGAGGCATTTCGTGGCAAACTTTTACCGTGCATGCAAGAGTAATGAGTTTTGCAAAGATCTTACCCATGTTTGTGTGGCATTCAACATAGACACATTCCAAAGCCGCTATGATAAACTATTCAAGGCGTTGGAGAAGAACAAAGGAGGGAGAGAATTCTTGACAAGGCATCTTTCGGAGAAGCATGAGTGGTCACGTGCTTACGACGAAGGAGGTTTCGAATACGGAGACATGACAAGTAACATGGTGGAATGCTTCAACAATGTGCTCAAGGGTGTCCGTTCCTTGTCTGTCACTACAATAGTGAAATATACCTTCTTCAAGCTCAACGGGTATTTTCTGAGGCATTCCGAAGTGACGGCCAAATGGATAGGTGAGAAAATGGAATTTCCCTTCAAAGTTGAGGATTGGTTGAGGCATCAAGCGCGCAAGTATTGGCGTCAACGAATCATTAGTTTCAATGAAAAATAACAAATCTACCAAGTCGATGAGCCGGGTGGCACAACAAGGGAAGGCATGACATACGGTGGAGTAGCATATGAGGTGCGCCTCAAGACCCGGTGGTTTCAGTATGAGAGATCTCACAAGTATGATTGGCCTTGCTGGCATGTGATGACCGCCGCAAGGTTCGGTAACTTGAACGTATCCGATGGTACCACCATGAGGTTGCATGAGTTCACATTGGGACGAACCAGGTTGACATGGGCTCCTAGGTTTCATCCCTTCCTCGATCAGTTACAGTGGCCTGAGTATGATGGGCCACACATCGTCCCCAACCCCGAACTCATGGAAGAGGAAAGAAGAGGTTTAGGGGTGACATGGATGATCTAGCTGGATACACCAGAATGAAACAATTTGGTAGCGGCCATTTCATGGAGGCACTGGACATCAATAGTTGTCGTCAATGTGATGAGACGGGACACAATGTTAGAAAATGCACCAAAAATCCACGGACCGATGCCAACACTCCGGATCCCACTAGTCAAACTGGTGCCCAAAGAGGAGGTACAGGTGGCACACGAGGAGGTAGGAGTGGTAGTGGACGAGGAGGTAGGAGTGGTGCATGATACGTCCATTTTGCATCATGCTTTTATATCAATATTTATTGCATTATGGGCTGTTATTTCACGTTATGTCACAATATTTATGGCTATTCTCTCTTATTTTACAAGGTTTACATGAAAAGGGAGAATGCTGGCAGCTGGAATTCTGGGCTGGAAAAGGAGCAAATATTGGAGGCCTATTCTGCGCAACTCCAAAAGTCCTGAAACTCCACGGAATACCTTAAAATAAATAAAGAAAAATTGTCGCCAAAGATGAAGGCCAGGGGGCCCACACCCTGCTCACGAGGGTGGGGGGCGCGCCCCCCTGGGCACGCCCCCCTACCTCGTGGGTCCCCTGGTGGCTCTCCGACGCCCATCTTCTCCTATATGAAGTCTTTCGATGAGAAAAAATAGAAGGCAACCTTTCGGGACGAGACTCCGCCGCCATGAGGCGGAACCTTGGCGGAACCAATCTAGGGCTCCGGCAGAGCTGTTCTGCCGGGGACACTTCCCTCCGGGAGGGGGAAATCATCACCAACGCTCCTCTCATCGGGAGAGGGCAATCACCATCAACATCTTCATCAGCACCATCTCATCTCCAAACCCTAGTTCATCTCTTGTATCCAATTCTTGTCTCCCAGTCCGGGATTGGTGCTAGTAGGTTGCTAGTAGTGTTGATTACTCCTTGTAGTTGATGCTAGTTGGTTTATTTGGTGGAAGATCATATGTTCAGATCCTTTATGCACATTATTACCCCTCTGATTATGAACATGAATATGCTTTGTGAGTAGTTACGTTTGTTCCCGAGGACAAGGGAGAAGTCTTGCTATTAGTAGTCATGTGAATTTGGTATTCGTTCGATATTTTGATAAGATGTATGTTGTCTAACCTCTAGTGGTGTTATGTGAATGTCGACTACATAACACTTCACCATTATTTGGGCCTAGAGGAAGGCATTGGGAAGTAATAAGTAGATGATGGGTTGCTAGAGTGGCCGAAGCTTAAACCCTAGTTTATGCGTTGCTTCGTAAGGGGTTGATTTGGATCCATATGTTTCATGCTATGGTTAGGTTTACCTTAATACTTTTGTTGTAGTTGCGGATGCTTGCAATAGAGCTTAATCATAAGTGGGATACTTGTTCAAGTAATAACAGCACCCAAGCACCGGTTCACCCACATATCAAATTATCAAAGTACCGAACGCGAATCATATGAGCGTGATGAAAACTAGCTTGACGATATTCCCATGTGTCCTCGGGAGCGCTTTTCCTATTATAAGAGTTTGTCCAGGCTTGTCCTTTGCTACAAAAAGGATTGGGCCACCTTGCTGCGCTTTATTTACTTTTGTTACTTGTTGCTCGTTACAATTTATCCTATCACAAAACTATCTGTTACCACTTGTTTCAGTACTTGTAGAGAATACCTTGCTGAAAACCGCTTATCATTTCCTTCTGCTCCTCGTTGGGTTCGACACTCTTACTTATTGAAAGGACTACGATAGATCCCCGATAATTGTGGGTCATCAAGACTCTTTTCTGGTGCCGTTGCCGGGGAGTGAAATGCCTTTGGTAGGTGGAATTTGGTAAGAAAAATTTATTTAGTATGCTGAAATTTTCCGTCACTTGTTACTATGGAAAGTAATTGTCTGAGGGACCTGTTCGGGGTATCTTCACCCCGAGCAGTTGAGCCAAGAGTTGCTCCTCAACCTACTGAACCTACTGAAAATGAAACTCCTTTTCAGATTCCTTCGGGTATGATAGAAAACTGCTAGCTAACACTTTTACAGGAGATGGAACAAAGCATCCTGACGAACATCTACGCTATGTGGATGATGTTTGTGGACTATTTAAGCTTGCAGGTATACCCGATGATGTTGTTAAGAAGAAGGCTTTCCCTTTATCTTTGGAGGGAGATGCATTGACATGGTATATGCTATGTGATGATATGAGATCATGGAACTATAAAAGATTGAAATTGGAATTTCATCAAAAGTATTACCCTATGCATCTTGTTCATCGTGATCGCAATTATATATATAATTTTTGGCCTCGTGAAATAGAAAGCATCTCTCAAGCTTGGGGGAGGCTTAAATCAATGTTATATTCATGCCCCAATCATGAGCTCGCAAAAGAAGTGATTATGCAAAGTTTTTATGCTCGGCTTTCTGGTAACAATCGCACCATCACTACTTGGGAAAACCTTATACACAGAAATTTAGCAACAGCGCGGGTCAAAAAACTGCGCTAGTGCTATATAGGAGTAGCGATCAAAGAAAAACCGCGCTACAGATACAAACTTAGTAGTAGCACTTGTGTTAAAGAAAGCGCTACTACTAATATTCCCATTGGCAGAATGCTAGGCTACGCATAGTAGTAGCGGGCTTCGAAGAAACGCGCTACTGCTAGAGCATAGTTAGCAGCGCGTTTCTTGAGAAGAGCGCTACTACTAACGGAAATAAAATAAGATGAAAAACAAATAGAAATGTAAATGAAAATGAAAGAAATAGAAAAAGGAGAAAGGGAAAAATAAAATGTAAAGCAAAATAAACGAAAAAGCGAAAAATCGGAGGAAGGCATAGCAGCAGCGTTTGTTTGTAAGAGGCGCTATAGCTAACGTAGCTGCAGCGCGTGTCCTAGACCCCCGCTATAGAAACAAAATAGGAAATTAAAAAAGGAAGAAATTTACATAGCTATAGCAGCAGCGCGTTTTGCAGAAACCGCTATAGCTATCTTAGCTATAGCGCGTTTTGCGAAACGCGCTACCGCTAAGTTTGACTTAGCCAAAAAACCGTTTCCCCCCGGCCACCACTTCTCCACCAAATCCCTCAACCCACCCCCCGCGCGCGCCACCGTCTCCTCGATTCACAGTCGCCCCACTTCGTCGCCGCCGACGACGCCACCAGAGCCGTGCGCCGTCGACGACACCGGAGCCGCCCCCAACGCCACGGAGCCGCGCGGCCTCGTCAACGCCACCGGAGCCGCCGTCGACGCCACCTTCCTCGCCATCACCGGAGACGACCCTGCCTCCCTCGCCGTCAACAGAGACGCCCCTGCCTCCCTCGCCACCACTGCCTCCGTCGCCACCACCGGAGCCATCATCTGTAAGCCCCCACCCCTCCTCTCTCTCTCATGCATAGGTTAGCCAGTTTAATTAGGTTAATTATCTAGGTTAGGGCAAAAATTTAGTTAGGGCATTGACAGAGAAGTAGTTAGGTTAACTAGTTTAATTAGGTTAATTATCTAGGTTAGTGCAAAAACTTAGTTAGGGCTTTGGCAGAGAACTAGTCAGGTTAACTAGTTTAATTAGGTTAATTATCCAGGTTTATTAGTGCAAAAATTTATTTTAGGCTTTGACAGAGAACTAGCTGCGTTAACTAGTTTAATTAGGGTTAATTATCTAGGTAAACTAGATTAACTAACTAGGTTAAATAGGTAGGTTAATTAGGTTCATTGGATTAACAAGCTAGTTAAGTAGATTGGCAAAGGTTTTTGATTTTTGAAAAGACCACTATTTTTCAAGGAAAAGAATTTAGGCAAATTTTATTTTTAATTGAAGTGGTCATGTTATATCCTTTCATTGAAGTTGTTCGATTGTGCCCAAGTGGCTTTGTTGTTTCCAGGGAATGATGCTGAGTGGCCTATGTTTTGCCGGAATGTTGATTCATTTCTGTTCTGGCAAATTTCAGGTTCTCGATTTTGTCCACTTTTTAGCAAAGGTCATGCCGAAATTTCCCGTGAATTTCGGCATGACTTGTGCTACAAACTAGGACATATCGAGTGCCCGGGATTTGCCGCACCAGGAAGGAGTCAACATTCCTGCAAAACAGTTGTCCTTTTTTATGTCATTATTCATTTTATTAGGTCTAGAATTAATTGACTAGATTTAATCATAGGAAACATGGCTAGCAACGATGAAGAACAGGGTTCTGGTGATTGCTACGACGTCTACCGGGCGGCAGACAAATTTTTTAGCCTTACCGACGATCAACAGATGTTGTTGCTGGGCCCACCGGTGGCATCGGGGACTGAGACCGACACGCAGACCGGTGCTGAGACCGACACGCTTACCGGTGCTGAGACTGAGACCGGCGCTGAGATTCAGACCGGCTTCGAGACCGGCGCTGAGACCGGTGCTGCCTCGGGGAGCGGAGCCGGTGTAGAACCGAAAGCAAAGAGCCAACGGGTTCCTAACAAACTCAGGACTACTAGACTGGTGGTCACGGAGGTGGACAATGGCAATTTTGAGCCATAGGCGCCCGAGGAAGCGCGGGCGTGCAACGGCAATCAAATAGGCTGCATCATACGGACAACCGCCACCATCAACGATGAGAATCTAAAGAAGATAGAAAATATGAGGAGCTCCCTCCTAAAGAAGTTTCACCAGATATTCTTGTTCCCGGGCCGGAATGAGAAGGATTATGAAGATCCAAACAAGGACCCGGCAATGAAGAAGATAAACAAACACGCCATGACCAAGTTTAGCAACGCGTTGGCCGCCTGGAAAAATCGAGTGAAAGCAAAGATCAATGACGGGGAACCCTACTCCGAGATTGTAAAGGAAAGTCCGACAATCACGGAAGAGCAGTTTCAAATATTCAAGGAGGCTTGCGAGGCCGAAGCTGCCAAAGAAAAGTCTAAGTACATGACGGGGCTTCAAAAGAGGAACAATGGGACCCACCACCTCGGAAGCCGTGGTTACAGCGGAAAGAGGTCCAAATGGGCCAAGGAGGATGCGGAAGCCGCGAGTCTGGGCATCCCAGACCCCTTGGCGGATTTCACTGTCCCGCAGGAGCATGACGTCCTGAGGGCCCGACACCGTTGGGACCCAGTGAAGAAGGTTTATGAGACAAACCGGTCATTACGCAGTTCATGAGACTGCTGGTAATTTTAGTTTCTGATCAATTCGACTGCACACGTTAGTCATATTTGTAAACGATCCTTGTGCCTTTTGCAGAGAGAGCAGCACCGGATTGCGGCTGAAAGCGACTCGCCGTCTGAGGCATTGGCGAGGCCCAAATGGGACACTCCATTGAACCGGGCGTTGAACATATTGAAACAACAACCGGTGGATACTCGACCGTCGTATGGACGCGTGCACGGTGTCGGAGACGGTGCCACGTGGAAGAAGTACTACCGTGAGACCACGGACGAGAAAAAGGAAAGACGGAGGTTAACTGAAGAAAGCATCGACAAGAAGGTTGAGATTGCGGTTGAGAAGAAATCATCTCAGACAGTCGCAACAGCGGTAGCTGCCGCAAAACAGGTGATTGCAGATCTATCTACTTCCTTGGTGACGGGCGTTCTCACTTGGACAAGGCAAAATCCAGAAAAAAATGCAAAGGACTTTCCCCTTGCTGACTTCTTGGGAGCACATGCTCCCGCACCGGCTCCCACACCTGCTCCCGCACCGGCTCCCGCACCTGCTCCCCCATCGGCTCCCGCACCGGCTGCCGCACCGGACGTGCTTGGTGGTGCCTCCTCTTTGGCTGAGCTCGACGCCCTCACGGTATCTGCCACACCGGCCCCCTTCAATATAAATGTATAATCTCCCGTTTTCATTGCCTTTCGGATGTCTCACGTCGCAGACTTTTCTTTGCAGGCCGACGAAACCCCGTGCACCATATTGTACACCATCGGTGAACAGAAGGTGGACGTGGGGAAGGGGACGATAATGGAGCCGAAGGAACCATTGTTCCACAACTGGTCAATCCCCCCGAACGTCTTCAAGGTTTCCATGGCCAGTGTCAAATCGGGCCACGAGAATTTGCCTCCTCTAATACTAGGGGGGGATGACGACGAGACCCCGCGGCGGCTTGGTGATTGTTGCAATGGGTGGGTCCTGTTGTGGCCAAAGAGTCTTCTTCGTCTGGAGGCAGCCGGGAGCACACCCACGAGCACGCAGCCTCAGCAAGGTATGAACATCAACACCCCACCTACCCAATTAACGTCGGGTGTCGGGTTGGGTGATAGCGGACGGGGTAAGCAGGTGGCTCCATTACTCGCTGATGACGTCGCCATGGATGAGGATGAGGATAACGATGGCGCTGAACAGTATGTCTATACTGGCGCCTCCTCAGGGTTTGAGCATCATGAGTCGGTGCCTGAATTACCGTCTCAACGTGTTATTGACGACCATCCGGTGGTAAAGAAGCCTAGGAAGAGAGCGAGGAAAGGCAAAAAAGCTGATACTATGATCCAGCCGCCTCAGCAGCCTCGGCTTCAGGACCGTGTAGATATCCCCGATGCGGATAAATGGCATATCCCCGGTCGACCAATCCTACCTGAAACAGCGCTACGGGCCATATTCGGCGATCTAAGGAGACTTCATGACGATGTGCTGCGGGTAGAGAAAGGCCTCATCGCCTCGAAAGATCCAGGATACCCACTCTACGTGGTTAACGTTCCGCGGCAAATGTCGTACGTCGACGGCTTCCCCGCGGATAAGTTCTTCCTCTGATTCAATTATATATTCGACATGTTTCACGTGAAGAAGCTGGATTTTACATTTGTCCGCCTTTATGCCTTGCACATGAACTACATCATTGGGGTTGAGCAGATACGTTTTATCTGTGTCGCTGACCCGTACTACATGCACGAGGGCTTCTTGGGAGTCTGTGCACAGCATCGTGAATACGCGAGGGATTACATTGTCAGTTTCATGCTCGCCAATAAGGATAAGGAGGCGATTCTCGTGCCTTATCATCCCGTGTAAGTCATCCGCGCTGCTATCCTTCCTCTGATTTCAATAATTCATTTGCACGGTGGAGGCTAATTAATTTGAGGTGTACTTATTTTGAGCAGCGGCGGGCGTGCCGTCCTCACCATCCTCTACCCCCGATTCTCCCACGCTCTTTACTTGGACTCGTCAAAGAACATTTACAAAAAGGATTACACCCACATCAAAGATGTTCTCGACAGTGCTATGTTTTACTACCAAGCAAGGGGTGGAGAGGTTAGGGACAAGAAGAGAAGGGGCGGCAGGGCCGCCTTCAGCCATAAGACCGACTTCTGCTGCATCCAGCAACCGAATGATTCTCTTAATGATGGATTCTATGTCCTACACCACATGCTGGAGTACAGACGGGATCACCAGAACCTTCACATGGCACCTAGATCTGGTGATGCCCATATTCTGCAATGGGCAAAGGACATAGGAGATATCGAGGATCATCGACTTCGAGCTGAGTGTCAGGGGTTGGGTGCGACATATGCCAAAGGATGGCTTATCATGGTGGGGGCGAGTAGAACGTCGCCGGTGCCTCGAAACGGGATAAGGCGTAGACATGCACGCCGACGAATCTTACCCAGCTTCAGGGCTCTCCGGGGAGATAACACCCCTACTGCTGCTCTGCGGGGTCTCCGCATGGTCACTATAGCAAGGTGGCTACAATAGTGCTCCTGGAGCTGTATCGGGAGGCAGGAGAGAGCAAGGCTAGTTCTCTCCTCCCTGATCTATGTGTCTATCTCTATCAAGGGCCGAACCCTTTGCATGGGTGTCCCGGGGGGTTTATATAGGCCTACCCCCCGGGGGTACAATGGTAATCCGACTGGGCGTGGGTCCTAGCCGTCTGTCTCTCATGCCGCCGTCCTTCCCGCCGGCTTCTGGGGCCCGCCGACTGGTGGGTCCCGTAGACAGGCTGGACACTGTGCGGCGCTCCTGATGACGTAGGCCTGGTCATGGGGTCGTGGCAACAGTGCCGCCGTCTATCAGGCGATCACTGTCGCCACTCCCCATCCAATCTGGTTTATGGCTCGTGGGGCCCTGGAGGGGAGACGGCCGACTCCGGGGAGGCCGACTCCCACAGGGCCGTCTTCGGGAGCTCCGGCCGCCTTCGATTCTCCCACTCACAGGCGGCCCCATGGTCTTTGACCATACAGGCCGGCATCGTGGGCACAGTGCATCACGCACTGTGGCTGAGGTCAGGGCAGGCATGGAAACAGTGCCGCGCCTCGCCAGAGATCTCCCAGCGATACGGCTCACTGTAGCCATGCCAGCCCCTCGTAGGCAGGGAGGGACGGCCCCGTCGTGGCCGTACCCCGCATCGGTCTTTGCGAAGTGTCATGGGCCGACTCCCATAGTCGGCACTCCTGGAGGTCGCAAGCTTGGAGTCGGCTTGCTTTGAAGTCGTCATCTAGGACTCGGCTTCTTTGGAGATCGCCAGCTGGGACTCAGCCTTTCTGGAGGTCGCCAGCTGGGACTCGGCTGGAGGGGCCTGGCCTGCCCCGATGTCTTGAAAGATCCTGGGTCCCGGGTCAGCCTACCCGTGGCCCATTACTCCGACAGTAGTCCCCGAAGCTGGTGAAGCCCTGCGGACGCCGCCTCGTGGGGCTTCAGCAGTTTCAAGCTTCCCAGCGCCGACTCTGAGACTCGGCCTTTGTCTTCGTGGGCCGACTCGCCGAAGTCAGACTTCATTTGGAGAGGGGCCACTTATTTGAGAGTCGCGGCGGGAAAACAGGCGGCGTATCAGATACGCTTCCCTGCTGTCATCAAGGCAGTCCTATCGCCTGGCGCCACATGGGGAGGATAGTCTGCCCACCCACGCGCGCGACGGGACGGGCCGCTAGGCGGGGCCCGCCACTACCGCGCCTCGGCTTCCGAGCGGATCCGCTGCGGTCGCGAACGGTTGGCTTTCCCACGTCGTTACTGCGCGCAGTAACTTCGTGGGGTAAATCATGGGCGGCGTGGGGCTTCGCGCGCAGTTAATCCCACGCCCGCCCCCTTGGCTCCTCAGCCCGTAGGGCTATAAATAGGCGAGGAGGAGCGGGCGGCACTGCACGCGCATCCTCTCCCCCGCTCTCCTGCCTTCTCTTCTTCCTCCGCCACGAGCGAAAGTACCTTCTCTCGTTGACGATGAGTTCTTCCTTCGCCGCGCCCCCTACCTCACGCTCTGACGTGTGGGACGGCTCGGACGTGGAGGCGGAGCATATTGAGTTCCTCCGCCGGACCCGCCGTCTCCCCAGCGCGGACCTCGTGCACGCCCGCCCCGCGCCGGCGGGAGAGATCCGGCCCGCGCCGGAGGAGGGCGAGCGGGTCGTCTTCCGCTCGCACCTCATGCGCGGGCTGGGGCTGCCGGCGAGCGGGTTCTTCCGCTCATTCCTAGAGTTCCACAATCTTCAGCCGCACCACCTCACTCCAAATGCGGTGGTGCTACTCTCCGCCTTCGCCACTCTGTGCGAAGGCTTCCTCGGCGTTCTCCCCACCCTCGAGTTGTGGGGGGAATTCTTCTCTTCAAAGCTCGGCACGCAGGCCGCCGGCACGCCAGCTCAGTGCGGCACCTACATCGCGGTGCGGCGCTCGATGGCCGACAACCCTTTCCCTCTCATCTCGCTGGTGAAGTCGGTGAAGATGTGGCAGCGCTCCTACTTCTACGTGAAGAACCTCTCCACCGACGGCGACTGGGTCAATCTGCCGCCCTTCAACCCCGAGCCCTTGACTGGGAGGCTTCCCAGTTGGTCCCACCGGTCCAAGTCGCTGACTCCCTCCGAAGCCGCCGCCGTGGCGCGACTCCGAGTTCTGCTGCAGTCGGAGGGCCTCGTCGGATCCGACCTTCTGGCCGCCTTCATGGCGCGCCGAGTCCTCCCACTCCAAGGCCGGCCTCACCTCATCTGTCAGATGAGCGGCTGCCACGACCCGAGCCGGCTGTGCACCAAGGAGATGCCCCGCAGGGAGGTGGCGAACTTGGTGAACCACATCGCCCACTGCGAGTTCACGGAGGACTGGCAGTTCGGCAAGGAGCCGTACTCGCGCGACAACCCCCCTCCAGTGGTAAGTTGCATCTTTCTGTAGCTCGATCTTCTTTGCAGCCGACTCCGGCCTCTAATCATCATTGGTTCCTTCTAAGCAGAACCCCCTCATGGCGCCCGCAGCGGCGCCATGAGAGAGCCCCGCGACTACGTCCCCGACCGCGAGGATAGCGACGTCGACGACCCCGACTTGGGGGCGGTGGCGTTGGAGGCCGACGCCGAAGGCGGCGACGAAGGGGCAGACGGCGGCCTCAGGCCATCGGCCACTTTCGCCGACTGGCCCGATGACGACGCCGATGTGGAAGTCATCCCACGCCCCCGGCCGAGGGCCGGCCCCTCCGGCCAAGGCGGCGCGAAGAGGCGCCATGCCGGGCCGAGCGCGCCCGGCGGCAAGCAGAAGAAGTTCAAGGGGGCGGCCGCCGCGACCAAACGGGAGGAGGCGGCCGCGAAGGCCAACCGCTTCCGAAGGGAAGTGAGAAGGCCGCCGTTGGTTTCCGTGTAAGTCTTTTTCGCTCTTTTATTTCCTATGTTGGATCTTATCCGAGTCTTCTTTGATTTTCCCTACGCTCTTCTCCAGAGCCCCCCTCTCCCTTGAGAGAGCCGCCGTCCCCTCTGTCATGGGGTCAGTGGAGACGTCCGCCAACACCCGGCGGGTCGATCCCGCCGCCGACCTTCGGGAGGCGACGGAATGAAACACACGGGAGAAGCGCGACGAGGAGGAGGCCGACCGCCTGGAGAAGGCGCAGGCCGAGAAGGCGGCCGCCAATGCCCAGAAGAAACTGGAGGAGGCCGAAAACGCCGCCGCGGCGAAACGGCGTGCTGAGGAGGTCGGGCGTCGCCGGTCGGCGATGCTCGTCCCTCCGTTGTCGTCGGCGCCGCCGGCTCCGGAGTTCATGGGGTAGACCGGAGAGGTCGGCACCGAGAACCCCCTCGCGGAGGAGGGCGGAGAGGCCTCAGGCTCGGACACCCACGCGCCGCCTCCGCCGCCTCCACCACCATCTGGGCGGCCGCACGGCAAACAACCGGTGGGCCCGTCGGGTCCGCCAATCTCGGACGAGGCCAAGGCGCGGCTGCTTCTTCAAGTCGCCGCGCCGGCGCGCCGCCGGCTTGAGAGGACAAGCTCCGCGCCGCGAGCTCGGGAGATCGGTGCTGCCAGCTCGGCGAGTCTGGACGTCGAGGCCTCCAGTGCCGCGCCCACCAGGTGGTTGCGCGGAGGCAGCACTGGCCCGCTGAACCAGGCCCTCCTGGACGTCCAGGAAAAACTGCGGGCGGAGAGCGACGCCCTCCAAGTCTGCACCAGAGCGCATCTGGCCGTGCGGACGTCCGTCCGGGTATGTTTCCTTCTTTTTGATTCCCATCCTTCTCTGTAGGGGCGCGCCAGCGCACCCACTGGGTGTAGTCCCCGAGTTCCGGGCCGGCTGCTGAGCAGGCGGTTCGGAACTCCCTCTGGCGAGTTCCGAATACTAACTTTTGCCTTTGTCGGTTTTTTGTAGGAATATCACAACCTCCGCGCCACTGCCTTCAACCGCAATGTCGAGGAGCTGAACAAGCGGGCCGCCGACTTGGTGGAAAGCCGGGGTGAGCTCTTTTCTTCCTTCTTCGCGGGGGCGCGCTGGCGCACCCGCGGGCTGTAGTCCCCGAGATTCGGGCCGACTGCTGAGCAGTCGGGCCGGATCTCCCCGGCGATCTTATTTCTTTCTTCTTCGCGGGGGCGCGCTGGCGCACCCGCGGGCTGTAGTCCCCGAGATTTGGGCCGACTGCTGAGCAGTCGGGCCGGATCTCCCCGGCGATCTTATTTCTTTCTTCTTCACGGGGGCGCGCTGGCGCGCCCGCGGGCTGTAGTCCCCGAGATTCGGGCCGACTCCTGAGCAGTCGGGCCGGATCTCCCCGGCGATCTAATTTACTGATGACTTTCTTGTCTCTTTCTTCGTTCTTCAGGCGCCAATGCCGCCCTTCAGGAGCAGCTGGGCAAGGCCAACACTGCTCGCCGTGCCAAGGAAGAGGAGTGTGGCAGGCTCGCCAAAGAGCGCGACCTGCTGGCGACGCAGCTGGCCGAGCAGATGGAGCTGCTCCAGAAGGCGCAGGATGAGGCCAAGACGCGGGAGGCCGCCCTTATGGCCGAGTTCGAGATCGAGCGTTCCGCCTGGACTGACAGGGAGGCGATGCTGACCTCCGGCTACCACGAACTCGAGGACATCGTCGATGGTGAGTCTCTTTCGCTTCTTTGGTTTTCCGACTTCGTGTCAGGCCGATTTCTAATTTTCCGACTATCTTCTTTTTTGTCTTGGCAGACTTCTTTCCTGGTCACTCACAGGCCGTCCCTCTGGCCATCGAGGCGGCTCGGGAGGCGCGAAGGGAGAAGGGTGCGGTGATCGCCGCCAATGCCCCCCGAACTATCGACGAGCAGCTCCTGAGCATCGGGGCCCGTCTTCGTCCGTTTCACCGGCTACTGCGCCGTCTTCAGCGTGCCGGTGCCCAGGTGGTTGCCGCCCTGTGGCCAGACGTGCCGGCTCTGCGCACCGCCAGTCGGACCGCCGACTGGCTGGAAGTCGCCGCAGGCCGTCTTGAGGCTTGGAAGGGCTCCTCGGCCCGGGCCGGAGCACGCCGGGCCTTGGAGTTCGTCAAGGCGTGGTATCCGGGGCTGGACCTGGACCGCCTGGCCGCGTTCCAGTCAGAAGCTCAGGCCGAGCTGGAGGCCGTAGAAGGCGCCCTTGTCGAGCGCGCGGCGGCCATCGCCGAGTACACGGACACCAGCATCTTCGTGCCCGAGCGGACTGAAGGCGGCGAGGAAGCACCGCTGGACTGGTTCGGGATGAACCCAGAGTACGAGGAGGACTCGGCGGAGGTGATTGACTCCAGCGCCGAGGAGGAGGACGAGTCGGAGGACGGAGGCGAGGAGGAGGCGCCAGAAGACGAAGCAGGCGGCCAGCCTCAGCCCGATCGCGCCTCCAGCAACAAACCGCGCGGAGACAAGGCGACCGCCGCCGGAGGCGACCAGGCTGAGACCACCCCGCCGACTGCCCCGGCATTCGACACCGCCGTCGCCTCCGATCCTCCGGCCCCGGAGGCCGCCTCCTAGACTGCTTCTGTTTATCTGTCTTCAGTAATCTTTTTGAAAGACTTGTTAGGTTCGAACAATTCCACCCGCGGGGTGTATCCTGGATTTCTATTCGGAGATTCGGCCAAGGGCCTATGTAAATATTTATCTAATTTCCGCCTTTCCTTGCTTATTTCTCCTTAGACTTTTTCCTTTGCCGCCTTTCTTTAGTTGCTGCCTTGCCGGCTGGACAGCCGCTCTACGGACTGTCGCCAGGTCAAATGCTTGGCTACTTCAAGAAGGCAAGTACTTAGCCATTTAGAGTTTTTTCTAGCAAGTCGGCTAGAAAGCGGCAGGCCGACTATTCGAAAGTCGGCTGTCTTTGATAAAAACAGAGACGGCGAGCCGACTGCTCATGAGTCGGCTCGGTGGGGGGGGGGGGCTGGTAGCCGGTTTGAGCTATGCATAAGCTTTTAGGTCCTTAGCCATTTTTCATGTGTGCGCTCGTTCTTGCTTGTTCTCTGCCTACCAACAGTCGCTCTGCGAGCTGCGGCTTTCGACAGGAGTCGGCTTGAGTGCAACACATTACTTGTCTGACTGCAGGAAGCATTTCATAGTGCAAGGCGGCAAGTCCCCGGGTCAACTAGTCAGACCCGGTGCCAAACAGTGTGATAAAAAACAGTGGCATGTTCGGAAGCGTAATTCTTATCATACAGATAACAAAAGAGGCAGTCCCCGAGCTCGTCTCGGGGGGCCTGAGGTCTTAGTACTTTAATACAAAAAAGGGGTAGTGCGATACATATACTGCATCAACTGTAAAATCTTCGAAGAAGATTCTCGTTCCACGGGCGCTCTGTTTCTTTGCCGGAGTCGTCCCTCTTGCATGCTCGAGGCTTCTGAGCGTCAATCAGATAGTAGGCGCCATTCCCTAGCACCTTGCTGATGATGAAGGGACCTTCCCAAGGTGCCGACAACTTGTGCTGGCCGGCTGTTCTCTGAATCAGCCGGAGCACAAGGTCGCCCTCTTGGAACGATCTCGGCTTGACCTTGCGGTTGTAGTATCGGCGCAGACTCTGCTGGTAGATGCCAGACCGACTGAGTGCCAACAATCGGCCCTCTTCCAGCAGATCGACGCCGTCTTGGCATGCTTCTTCAGCTTCCTCCTCGGTGTACATGGTGACTTGTGGAGACTCGAACTCTATATCCGTCGGGATGACGGCTTCGGCACCGTAGACGAGGAAGAAAGGCGTGAAGCCGGTTGACTTGTTTGGAGTCGTGCGCAGACTCCAGAGGACGGCTGGCAGCTCCTCGACCCAACAGCCGGCCGAACACTCGAGTGGTTCGACCAGTCGAGGCTTGATGCCGGACAGGATGAGGCCATTGGTTCGTTCCACCTGGCCGTTTGACTGCGGATGGGCAACGGATGCTAAGTCCAGTCGGATGCCCTGGGTCACGCAGAAACGAGACAAGGCACCCTTGGCAAAGTTTGTGCCATTGTCGGTGATGATGCTGTGCGGTATGCCGTACCGCATCGTGATGTCGGCGATGAAGGTTACTGCAGTCGGCCTGTTCAACTTCTTGATGGGCTTTGCTTCCACCCACTTGGTGAACTTGTCCACCGCGACAAGCAGATGAGTTAGGCCGCCTCGGGCCGTCTTGAATGGTCCTAGCATGTCCAGGCCCCAAACTGCGAAGGGCCGGGCGATGGGGATTGTCTTCAGCGCGGAGGCCGGCTGAGGTGGCTTGGAGCAGAACATCTGGCACCCCTTGCATTTTTGGACTAGCTCTTTAGCTTCTTCCAAGGCGGTCGGCCAAAAGAAGCCATGCCGAAAGGCTTTGGCCACGAGTGCCCTTGAAGTCTCATGGTGGCCGCACTCGCCCTGATGGATGTCTCTGAGGATCGCTTGGCCTTGTTCTGATTCTACGCAGTGCTGGTAGACACCAGTGACACTGCGCCTGACTAGCTCTCTGTTGACTGTGGTGTATGATGCCGCTCGGCGCTGCACTTGCCCAGCCAGGATCTCATCTGTTGGCAATTCTTTGTTCACTAGAAATTTGAGGATGGGCTGCGCCCATGAAGGTGCTGCTATCTCTTCAACTTCTACCACAGCGACTTGGACAAGGGTGGCTGGGCTGGGAGGCGGTGGGTTGGAGTCTGCGGCCGTTTGCTGGATTAACGGAGTCTCTGGGCCGACTGGCGCAACTCCCGGGCCGGGCTCCGAAGTCCCCTGGCCGACTGGCACAGTCCCCGGGCCGGGCTCTGAAGTCCCCGGGCCGGTTGGCGCAGTCCCCGGGCCGGGTTCTGAAGTCCCCGGGCCGGTTTCTACTATGGTTTTCTTGAGGCTGCCTGATGGGGCTTTGGAGTCGGATCCGACTGCTTCTGGAGGAGCCGACACGAAGATGGAGTCTGACTCCGGTGAGGGCTTGATAGACGGCTTGAGGAGGCGCTGAAGGGCGACGCCGAAAGGTATCGCTTGGCGAGTGGAGCCGACTCGTGCCAAGGCATCTGCTTGATCATTGTCATTTCTTGGCACGTGAAGGAACTCGCACCCCTCGAAGTATCCGCTGAGTTGCTGCACCAGAAAGCGGTAGCTCGCCATGTTTGCGTCTTTGGCATCCCAGTCGCCGGATGATTGTTGAACCACCAAGTCGGAGTCGCCATAACACAGGATCCGGCGTATGCCGAGTTCTTTGGCAAGCCGGAGCCCATGAATGAGCGCCTCATATTCGGCGATGTTGTTGGAGGCGGCGAACTGGATCTGCAGCACATACTTGAGCTTGTCGCCCTTAGGGGAGGTGAGGACGACGCCGGCTCCAAGGCTGGTGCGCATCTTGGAGCCATCGAAATGCATCCGCCAGTGAGTGGAGTCAGGCGCTGGCGGCAGGTACTGGGTCTCGGCCTAGTCGACGAGGAAGTCGGCCAGCGCCTGCGACTTGATGGCAGTGCAGGGCTGGTAGTAGATGGTGTAGGGAGCTAGATCTATAGCCCATTTGGCCACTCGGCCAGAGGCGTCTCCGCTTCCAATGATCTCCGCGAGTGGAGTGGTGCAAACCACAGTGATTGGATGCTCTTGAAAGTAGGGCTTCAGCTTCTTGGCAGCAAAATGCACGCCGTAGCACATCTTCTGGTAGTGAGGGTAGTTATGCTTGGAGATCGATAGTACCTCGCTCAGGTAATATACCGGTCTCTCGACAGGGAGCGCCTTGCCTTCCTCCTTGCGCTCGACTACAATGACTGTGCTGACTACTCGGCTAGTGGCGGCGATGTACAAGAGCATGGGCTCTTTGGGAGTCGGAGCCGCCAACACGGGGGGAGTAGTCAACATCCTCTTCAGCTGGAGAAATGCCTCATCCGCCTTGTGGTTCCACTCAAAAAAGGTGGTCTTCTTCATCAATTGATACAAAGGCAGAGCTTTCTCGCCCAGCCGACTGATAAATCGGCTGATGGACGCCAGGTAGCCGGTGAACTTCTGCACATCCAACAGTCGGCTGGGTACCTCCATTCTCTCGATGGCCTTGATCTTCACAGGGTTGCACTCTATGTTGCATTCGGAGACCAGGAAGCCAAGGAGCTGGCCGGCTGGTACTCCGAAAACGCACTTCTCGGGGTTGAGATTGATCCGGAATCGGCGCAGATTTTCAAAGGTCTCCTTGAGGTCTTCCAGTAGCGTCCCACGCTTCTCCGTCTTAACCACCACGTCATCCACATAGACGTGGGTGTTCCTGCCGAGTTGCTTGAGGAGACACTTCTGCATGCAATGCTGAAAGGTGGCGCCGGCATTCCTCAAGCCGAACGTCATCGTCAGGTAGCAGAAGGCTCCAAATGGCGTGATGAATGCGGTCTTCAGTCTGTCCGCTGGATTCAGCTTGATCTGGTGGTATCCTGAATATGCGTCTAGGAAACTCAGCAGCTCGCATCCGGCTGTGGAGTCTATCACCTGATCAATCCTTGGCGGAGCAAACGGGTCCTTCGGGTAGGCTTTTGAGGCTTGTGTAGTCGATGCACATCCGCCACTGCTTGTTCTTCTTTAGCACCAAAACCGGGTTTGCTAGCCACTCTGGAAAAAACACTTCCATGATGAAACCGGCTGCCAAGAGCCGGGCTATCTCTTCTCCAACAACTCTTCTTTTCTCTTCTGACAGGCGGCGCAAGGGCTGCCTCACGGGCTTCATATCTGGCCTGACGTGTAGCTTGTGCTCGGCGAATTCCGTCGGTACACCCGGCATGTCCTTGGGGGACCATGCAAAGATGTCCCGATTCTCACGGATGAAATCGACGAGCTCGCCTTCCTATTTGCTGTCAAGGCCTGTGCCCATGACAGCGTATCTCTCTGGGTGCTCCGGGTCCAAGGGTATCTTCTTGGTCTCTTTGGCCGGCTTGAATGATCCTTCTGCCTCCGACTCCTTGGGGTCGGGCGACATCTCTGGCTGCTTTCCGGCCATCGCCACGACTCGGTCAAGGAGCCGCTTCTCGGCCGCGATCACCAGGGACTCGGCCAGCCGACTGCTCTCGGCCGCACAGGCGGACGACTTCTTGTAGTCGCCGGCTATGGTCAGAATTCCCTTGGAACTCGGCACCTTCATCTTGAGGTAGGTGTAGTGGGGAACCGCCATGAACTTGGCCCAGGCAGGTCGGCCAAGCAGAGCGTGGTACGGGCTCTCCAAGTATACCACCTCGAACCAGACCGGCTCTCGGCGGAAGTGATCTTTGTCCCCGAAGAGGACGTCTATCAGGATCTTGCCGATCGGCGAACAGGAGAGGCCGGGTACAATTCCATGGAACACGGTGCGGCTGCTCTGCAGCTGTCTTCGCTTGATTCCTAGCTTCTCCATGGTGTCCTTGTACAGGATGTTTATGCTGCTGCCTCCATCTATCAGGACCCGTGAAAAACGGGCGGCCCGCCTATCAGTGGCCAGGGTCGCATCTAGGACCAAGGCATAGGAGCCCGGACTCGGCATCACCTCTGGGTGATCCGCCCGACTCCAACTGATAGGCCTCTCGGACCAATGCATGAACTCTGGAGCATCTGTTGCTACTGCATTCACTTCTTGTTGCTGTTGACGCCTGCTACACCGGTCATCTGCCACACTGGTAAACACTACGTAGGCTCCATGCTCTTTTGGGAACTCGTCTTGTACTGCGCCGACTGGCCGAGCCGCCGGCTGCTGGGGCGGCGGCCCAGCAGGCGGCGGAGGAGTGAGGCCGTCTCCCTTGGCGATCCTGGTGAGCCAGTGGCACTTTCTGGTGGTGTGGTTAGACGGCTTCGCGCCGCTGTGGAACTTGCATGGACCATCCAAAGTCTGCTCGTAGGAGAAAGCCGGCAACCAATTGGACTTGCCGCCCTTCTGCCGCTTGGCCGGAGGCTGCCCCTCCGGCTGCTGATCTTCGACCGCCGCGACCTGCCGACTGTTGGAAGTCGGCGGTGGGGCCTTGCGTTTGTTGTCGTTCTGTTGCTGTCGCCGACTGGTGTCTCCAGCCGGAGTTTTGGGAGCCTGGGGAGTCACTTTGCCAGCCGCGTTGACTTGAATCTCCGTCTTCATAGAAGAGTCGGCCGTGGCGTACTTATCTGCTATGACTAGCAGTTCGTCGAGGGTCTCTGGCTCGTCGCAGAGGAGTTTGTGCTTGAGGAGGGTGCCCTCTCGGCACCCGGTAGTGAAGTACTCGATGGCCTGCACCTCGTGCACGCCCTCGCAGGAGTTTCGAAGCTCGCCCCAGTGCGTGAGGTAGTCGCGTGTTGATTCTTCAGGGCCTTGCACGCACAAAGAGAGCTAGCGCGGCTTGGGAGGTCGCTTGTACGTGCTTGTGAAGTTGCGGATGAAGGCTTCGGTGAAGTCGACCCAGCTATTGATGCTGCGGGGCTTCAGGCTGTTCAGCCATGTCCGGGCCGTGCCTTGGAGCATGAGAGGAACGTACTTCACGGCAACTCGCTTGTTGCCGTTTGCTATGCTGACGGCTGTGGAGTAGTCTATCAGCCAGTCTTCCGGCTTCACGGAGCCGGTGTACTTGGGTGTGTCTCGGGGGAGTGTGAACCCTTTGGGGAAGGGCTCGTCTCTGATGCGGGGCCCGAAGCAAGGCGGACCCAGCTCATCTTCTTCTTCCAGTGCCAGGGATCGGTGGAGTCGGTCGATCCGATGGCGGGCGTCATTCTCTCCGACTCCCTCTCGGCGGCCAAGGCGACCTCCGAGAGTCGGATGCTCGACAGGCGGCAGGGAGACTCGCCGTTCTCTTCTGGGCGGGGGAGGTAGATAATCGTCCCGCCGCTCTACGGCTCTTGGGCGGCCGTCCTGGTCGCGCTCGATGGTAATATGAGTCCGACAGTGACTGGCAGCCGGCTCCTTCTCTTTCCTTCCGAGGACTCCGCCAGTCGGCGTCCGGGAGGTCGCGCCTTGATCTCGGCGGGGAGGCAAGTCGTCATTCGGCTGCTGCGGCGCATCCGCACGGCCGCCGGCCGCGTTTTGCGCAGCAACCGCGTCAAGGAGCTACTGGACTCGCTCCGTCATCACGCGGCGCTCTTCACCCTCGAAGTTCTTCAGCTCGTCAGTCGCCGCTTGGGCGGCGCGGATATTCTCTGCTGGGGTGGCGTACACGGGGCGTTTTGCCCCGAGCGAGTCGGCGATAGCTGCGCCGCGCTGCCGGACCACACCTAGACGGCTAGGCCCAGTTGGAGCCGGCGAGCCGCCTACGGCGCGATCCATCTCGCGTTGGTATGCCTCTGACAAGCGCCTCATGCTTGCCAGCTTCTTGGCGCTCTCGATGATCTGAAGGCGGCGCGCCTCCAGCGTATCGGCGTCTGCGTCCTCTGGAATGGGCGCGGTTAGGTCTTGCAGGGCCGCAGCTAGCGGGTCCTGGGCTTCTTCGCCGGAGTGCTTGCCGTGGCTGATGACGAGCACCTCCGTGACGGCGCTTCCGTCGCTCTCCTCGTACGGGAGCGGCTCGTCGTAGACCACCACGTTGGTGGGGAAGATGTCAAGCGACACGGCGTTGGAGTCGACCAGCATCAGGTCGGAGGAGCCAACGGACTCCAAGTCTACGGCAGGCTCACCGACGACGTGGAGTTGGTCGAGGAGGCCCGCGAGAAGGTTCTTGGGGCCACCCGTGCCTGCGTCGGCTGCAGGCTCGTCGGAGAGGCGCACCTCGCCGATAAGTTCGGCGAGGCCGCTCGCGGCGCAGGCGGCCTCAGCGCCGCGCAGCGTGTCGATGCAGACTCCATCAGGCGAGCCTGGCTGGCTGCGCTCGCCTGGGAGGAAGAGGGTTCCCGTCCAGAACAGATCTCCGGATGACGGTGCACCTCGCCCCACGGTGGGCGCCAAATGTCGGGGGTTGGGTGCGACATATGCCAAAGGATGGCTTATCATGGTGGGGGTGAGTAGAACGTTGCGGGTGCCTGGAAACAGGATAAGGCGTAGACATGCACGCCGGTGAATCTTACCCAGCTTCGGGGCTCTCCGGGGAGATAACACCCCTACTGCTGCTCTGCGGGGTCTCCGCATGGTCACTATAGCAAGGTGGCTACAATGGTGCTCCTGGAGCTGTATCGGGAGGCAGGAGAGAGCAAGGCTAGTTCTCTCCTCCCTGATCTATGTGTCTATCTCTATCAAGGGCCGAACCCTTTGCATGGGTGTCCCGGGGGGTTTATATAGGCCTACCCCCCGGGGGTACAATGGTAATCCGACTGGGCGTGGGTCCCAGCCGTCTGTCTCTCATGCCGCCGTCCTTCCCGCCGGCTTCTGGGGCCCGCCGACTGGTGGGTCCCGCGGACAGGCCGGACACTGTGCGGCGCTCCTGATGACGCAGGCCTGGTCATGGGGTCGTGGCAACAGTGCCGCCGTCTATCAGGCGATCACTGTCGCCACTCCCCATCCAATCTGGTTTATGGCTCGTGGGGCCCTGGAGGGGAGACGGCCGACTCCGGGGAGGCCGACTCCCACAGGGCCGTCTTCGGGCGCTCCGGCCGCCTTCGATTCTCCCACTGACAGGCGGTCCCACGGTCTTCGGACCGTACATGCCGGCGTCGTGGGCACGGTGCATCACGCACTGTGGCTGAGGTCAGGGCAGGCATGGCAACAGTGCCGCGCCTCGCCAGAAATCTCCCAGCGATACGGCTCACTGTAGCCATGCCAGCCCCTCGTAGGCAGGGAGGGACGGCCCCGTCGTGGCCGTACCCCGCATCGGTCTTTGCGAAGTGTCATGGGCCGACACCCATAGTCGGCACTCCTGGAGGTCGCAAGCTTGGAGTCGGCTTGCTTTGAAGTCGTCATCTAGGACTCGGCTTCTTTGGAGATCGCCAGCTGGGACTCGGCCTTTCTGGAGGTCGCCAGCTGGGACTCGGCTGGAGGGGCGTGGCCTGCCCCGATGTCTTGAAAGATCCTGGGTCCCGGGTCAGCCTACCCGTGGCCCATTACTCCGACACTGAGTTCTATAACATCCAGCGCGAACTTGCCCAAATCATCATGAATGAGGTCGTCGGAAAAACAGGGATGTTCCATGCAGAAGGACAAATGTCGCGGGAAGACATCCGAACATGGATAGCCTCTCAGCGTCTCGACATGAAGCCTTTCACTAAGCTCGATGACTATCTCCCTGACATGGATGGTTGGCACGACATGATGGAGTGATTGTCGATATATGACAATGTGTCCGTTTAGTCCATACTTTCTTTTATGACAAAACTTTGAGTTATGCACAGTGAAACTTTATTTGTGATGTAATTAAACCGTCCTCCTCCTCGACTAGCGAAAATCACTCTAGTTAGGTCATTTTGGGTACGATGAACATTGTTATTTATGCTTATGATATGTTGTTCCTATTTTTGCCAAGTCTGTCTCTTTCTGTTGCTCAACTATATATGTTGCATATCATCGACTCATGTGACGATGCAGGTGCATAGATCATAGAGGGCGAAGAAGTGCTACACCAGGAGTATATATAGGACAAGTGGCCGGAGTGTCAGGCCCAGGTGCACCGGTTTTCGGTTTCCGAGTGACACGCAGTACTTAGTTTAGGTTCACGCTAATGCGAGAGAGGGATACGAACTCATGTACTCAAAGTGATAGCTATTCTTGCGTATATCATTGTTTAGATGGATGACGATGTATTTGCAAGTAATCGAGACTTGTATTGCTATTTTCGAGATTGATGACGAGAGACCACTTTGTGTTGGATGATGATTATGATGATGACATGATTTGATGAGACTAGTTGTATGTATATGCTATGATTACATTTGTATGTGGATGATATGCTAAAGATTATTGTATAAAGCCTATTCAAATACAAAACAAACAAAAAACAAATATGCAGGAAAAAACTAATAAAACTAGTAGTAGCGAGGGGGGGAAATTTAGCAGTAGCGCCGACTTACCAGTAGCGCTTCCTGCTGAAAAGCGCTGCAGATAATATCAGTAGCGCCCTTTTCCAAAGAGCGCTACAGCTATTCTTCAGTAGCAGTAGCGTGGGTCAACAGGCGCTACTGCTATACGTTAGTTGTAGCGCCTTATTAGTAGCGCCGGTACCCGCGCTACTGAAAGGGCCAAAACCCGCGCTGCTGCTAGGCTTTTCCCTAGTAGTGCATGCTCGATACTTCTTGTGCTGGCTCTTTTATGATAAAGCCTATTGAATTTAGATGGAATTTATTGGATAGAATTAAACGCAACTCTGAAGATTGGGACCTCGACGAAGGTAAGGAGTCAGGTATGACACCTAAGTTTGATTGTGTTAGATATTTTATGGATACCGATATTTTTCGTAAGTTTAGCACTAAATATAGACTTGACTCTGAGATAGTAGCTTCTTTCTGTGAATCTTTTGCTACTTATGTTGATCTCCCTAAGGAGATGTGGTTTAAATATCATCCTCCCATAGAAGTAAAAGTAGCTGCACCTATTAAGGTTGAAGAAAAGATTGTCACTTATAATGATCCTATTGTTCCTACTTCTTATGTTGAGAAACCACCTTTCCCTGTTAGAATGAAAGGTCATGCTAAAGCTTCAACTGTTGTTCGTAAAAGTAATATTAGAACTTATACACCTCCTGAGAAAGTCAAAGTAGAACCCAATATTGCTATTGTTAAAGATCTCTTGTCTGATAATATTGATGGGCATGTTATTCAATTCTCTGGTGAAACTGCTAGAATTGCTAAACCCTGTGATAGAGATAAACATAGACCTGTGGTAGGCGTGCCTGTTATTTCTGTTAAAATAGGAGATCATTGTTATCATGGCTTATGTGATATGGGTGCTAGTGCTACTGTTATACCCATTGACTTATACAAAGAAATTATGCATGAAATTGCACCTACTGAGTTAGAGGAAATTACTGTTACAATTAAACTTGCCAATAGAGATACTATTTCACCAGTGGGAATTGTTAGAGATGTTGAAGTCTTGTGTGGAAAAACCAAATATCCCGCTGATTTTCTTGTTCTTGGTTCTCCACAAGATAGCTTTTGTCCTATTATATTTGGTAGACCCTTCTTGAATACCGTTAACGCTAAGATAGACTGCGAAAAGAATGTCGTTACTATTGGCTTGGATGATATGGTTCATGAGTTTAATTTCTCTAAATTTAGTAAACAACATCGTGAGGAAGAATTTCTAGTAAGGATGAAATTATTGGTCTTGCTTCTATTGCCGTACCTCCTAGTGATCCTTTAGAACATTATTTGCTAGACCATGAAAATGATATGTTCATGAATGAAAGAAGGGAAATAGATGAAGTATTCTTTAAACAGGAACCTATTCTGCAACACAATTTGCCTGCTGAAATCCTAGGGGATCCTCCTCCACCCAAGGGTGATCCCGTGTTTGAGCTTAAACCATTACCTGATAATCTTAAATATGCTTATCTTGATGAAAAGAAAATATATCCTGTCATTATTAGTGTTAACCTTTCAGAGCATGAAGAAGAAAGATTATTGAAAACTCTGAAAAAGCACCGTGCCACTATTGGATATACTCTGGATGATCTTAAGGGCATCAGTCCCACTCTATGTCAACATAAAATAAATTTGGAAGCGGATGCCAAACCAGTTTGTGATCCTCAACGATTCTTGAATCCTAACATGAAAGAAGTGGTAAGAAAGGAAATACTCAAGCTTCTGGAGGCAGGTGTAATTTATCCCGTTGCTGATAGTCAGTGGGTAAGTCCTTTCCATTGCGTCCCTAAGAAGGGAGGTATTACTGTTGTCCCTAATGATAAAGATGAACTGATTCCGCAAAGAATTATCACAGGTTATAGGATGGTAATTGATTTCCGCAAATTAAATAAGGCTACTAAGAAAGATCATTATCCCTTACCTTTTATTGATCAAATGCTAGAAAGATTATGCAAACATACACATTATTCCTTTCTAGATGGTTATTCTGGCTTTTCTCAAATACCTGTGTCGGCTAAAGATCAATCAAAAAATACTTTTACATACCCTTTTGGTACTTTTGCTTATAGACGTATGCCTTTTGGTTTATGTAATGCACCTGCTACCTTTCAAAGATGCATGATGGCTATATTCTCTGACTTTTGCGAGAAAATCTGTGAGGTTTTCATGGACGACTTTTTCGTCTATGGTTCCTCTTTTGATGATTGCTTGAGCAATCTTGCTCGAGTTTTGCAGAGTTGTGAAGAAACTAATCTTGTCTTGAATTGGGAAAAGTGCCACTTTATGGTTAATGAAGGTATTTTCTTGGGGCACAAAGTTTCTGAAAGAGGTATTGAAGTTGATAAAGCCAAGGTTGATGCTATTGAAAAGATGCCATGTCCCAAGGACATCAAAGGTATAAGAAGCTTCCTTGGTCATGCTGGATTTTATAGGAGGTTCATTAAGGACTTCTCAAAAATCTCTCGGCCTCTGACTAATTTGGTACAAAAAGATGTACCATTTGTCTTTGATGATGATTGTGTATAAGCATTTGAAATACTTAAGAAAGCATTAGTCTCTGCACCTGTTGTTCAGCCACCTGATTGGAATTTACCCTTTGAACTTATGTGTGATGCTAGTGATTATGCTGTAGGTGCTGTTCTAGGGCAAAGTGTTGATAAGAAATTAAACGTTATCCATTATGCTAGTAAGACTCTAGACAATGCTCAAAGAAATTATGCTACTACCGAGAAGGAACTTTTAGCAGTTGTATTTGCTTGTGATAAATTCAGACCCTATATTGTTGATTCTAAAGTAACTATTCACACAGATCATGCTGCTATTAAATATCTTATGGAAAAGAAAGATGGAAAACCTAGGCTTATTAGATGGGTTCTCTTGCTACAAGAATTTGATTTGCATATTGTTGATAGAAAAGGAGCTGAGAACCCCGTTGCAGACAACTTATCTAGGTTAGAGAATGTTCTTGATGACCCACTACCTATTGATGATAGTTTTCCTGATGAACAATTAAATGTCATAAGCACTTCTCGTAGCACTCCTTGGTATGCTGATTATGCTAATTATATTGTTGCTAAATTTATACCACCTAGCTTCACATACCAACAAAAGAAAAAGTTTTTCTATGACTTGCGACATTACTTTTGGGATGACCCACATCTTTATAAAGAAGGAGTAGATGGTGTTATTAGACGTTGTGTACCTGAGCATGAACAGGAACATATCCTACGCTAGTGTCACTCCGAAGCTTATGGAGGACACCACGCTGGAGACAGAACTGCACATAAGGTATTGCAATCCGGTTTTTATTGGCCTACTCTCTTCAAGGATGCCCGCAAGTTTGTTTTGTCTTGCGATGAATGTCAAAGAATTGGTAATATTAGTAGACGTCAAGAAATGCCTATGAATTATTCACTTGTTACTAAACTATTTGATGTTTGGGGCTTTGATTATATGGGACCTTTTCCTGCCTCTAATGGATACACACATATTTTACTTGCTGTTGATTACGTTACTAAGTGGGTAGAAGCTATTCCAACTAGTAGTGCTAATCATAACACTTCTATTAAAATGCTTAACGAAGTTATTTTTCCGAGGTTTGGAGTCCCTAGATACTTAATGACTGATGGTGGTTCACACTTTATTCATGGTGCTTTCCGTAAGATGCTTTCTAAATACGACATTAATCATAGAATTGCATCTCCATATCACCCGCAATCTAGTGGTCAGGTAGAATTGAGCAATAGAGAGCTCAAATTAATTTTGCAAAAGACTGTCAATAGGTCTAGAAAGAATTGGTCCAAGAAACTTGATGATGCATTATGGGCCTATAGAACTGCATACAAAAATCCTATGGGTATGTCTCCGTATAAAATGGGTTATGGAAAAGCTTGTCACTTACCTCTCGAACTAGAACATAAGGCATATTGGGCTATTTATGATTTCAAACTTGCCGGTGAGAAGAGGTTATTTGATATTAGCTCACTTGATGAATGGAGAACCCAAGCTTATGAAAATGCCAAGTTGTTTAAAGAAAAGGTTAAAAGATGGCAGGATAAAAGGATACAAAAGCGTGAGTTTAATGTAGGTGATTATGTATTGCTACACAACTCTCATTTAAGATTTTTTGTAGGAAAACTTCTCTCTAATGGGAAGGTCCCTACGTTATCGAGGAGGTCTATCGTTCCGGTGCCATAAAAATCAACAACTTCGCAGGCACAAATCCGAAGGTGGTAAACGGTCAAAGGATCAAGCACTATATCTCAGGTAATCCTATAAATGTTGAAACTAATATTATTGAAACTGTGACCCCAGAGGAATACATAAAGGACACTTTCCAGCGCGTCCAAGACTCCGAAAAGGAATAGGTATGTGGTACGGTAAGTAAACCGACTCAAAAACAATTTTTAAGGCAATATTTCTCCGTTTTGGAATATTTAGAAAAATAGAGTAGCAGTCCGGGGAGGACACGAGGCCTCCACGAGGGTGGAGGGCGCGCCCCCCTACCTCGTGAGCACCTCGTGTGCCCTCTGGACTCCGTTTCCTTGCACGATACGTATTTTGGTCGGCAAAAATTCATTATATATACTCCTGAAGGTTTTGACTCCTGTATCACGCAAATATCCCCTGTTTTTGTTTCGGGCTGTTGCTGCTGTAGATTAGAGCAAGGTGTCTTCCCAAGATTCGGAGGGAGAGAGCTACATGGCTGATTATATTGCAAATCCAAAAGTATATGGGGATGCGGAGCATTATGGCTGGACCACGGAGGAAGAAGAAGACTATGATCCAAAGAGGAAGGAGGAAACGAGTTCTGACGAAGAATACTATCCCCTACCTCAACCTGGTGATATGCATGTGGAGTTCAAGAATTCAAGCCTCCCTAAGGTCCAATCTATCCCACCTCGTTTTTCGTAGGACATCAAGGCAGCACTATGCAAAAAGATAATGAAACTTGAGCTTGAGAATGAGGATCTAAGGGAGGAAAATTTTAGCCTCAGACGCAAGCTGGAGAAGAAAAATGCAACCCCTCCATCATCTCTGAGGATATGATCACATGGGTATGGGCACTCCCCTTGGCAACTGCCAAGCTTGGGGGAGGTGCCCTGGTATCGTATCACCATCACAACTCCTATCTTTACCATTTTTCTTAGTTCGATCCTATTAGTAGTATCTTGATTTAGTAGAATAAAGTCATGGCATGATCTAGTTTTGAGTTTTGCTTTATGATCCTTCTTTGTAATCGAGTCCATGAGCTATATAATAAAGATTAGTGTTGAGTCAAGGGCTTGAGTATTTTGCCATGATCTTGGGTGAATAGAAAAAGAAAAGAATAAAAAGAATCAAAGAGTTCATATTGATCTTAGTGAAAGTAATGACTCCACATAGAAAGAGTATGATGATTAAAAGTTGTTGGGAATTGGCAAATATAGCTTTGGTCATCGTTGCAATTAATAGGAAGTAATAAGGAAAGAGAGGTTTCACATATAGATATATTATCATTGACATCTTTTATGATTGGAAGCACTCATTAAAATATGACATGCTAAAGAGTTGAGGTTGGACAAGGAAGACAATATAATGGGTTATGTTTTCTTATATCTGAGATAAAGTATGTTGTCATGGGTCCTCTACCGTGTTGAGCTTGCCTTTCCCCCTCATGCTAGCCAAATTCTCAGCACCAAGTAGAAATACTACTTGTGCTTCCAAATACCCTTAATCCAGTTTTGCCATGAGAGTCCACCATATCTACCTATGGATTGAGTAAGATCCTTCAAGTAAGTTGTCATCGGTGCAAGCAATAAAAATTGCTCTCTAAATATGCATGACTTATTAATGCAGAGAAATAAGCTTTGTACGAACTTGTTGTGGACGTAATAAAAGCGACGGACTGCATAATAAAGGTCCACAGACAAGGGGCAATATAAAGCGACGTTCTTTTGCATTAAGATTTTGTGCATCAACCCTAAATGCGCATGACAACCTTTGCTTCCCTCTGCGAAGGGCCTATCTTTTATTATTATCCTCTACTTTATCCAAGAGTCAGGGTGATCTTCACCTTTCCTTTTTCATTTTATCCTTTGGCAAGCTCAGCATGTTGGAAAGAACATGATATATATATCTAATTGGATGTAGGGGAGCATGAATTATTATTGTTGTCATTACCCTTGAGGTAAAAGGTTGTGGGGTAAAACTTTAAGCCCCTATCTTTCTCTGTGTCCGATTAAAACTCCGTAACCACAAGTATTGCGTGAGTGTTAGAAATTATGAAGGACTAAGTGATAGTTGAGTATGTGGACTTGCTTTTAAGCTCTGACATAGACTCTTTCCGATGTTATGATAAATTGCAATTGCTTCAATGACTGAGGTTATAATTTGTTGGTGCTCAATAAGGTTTCTGATTCATACTTTGGCTTTGTGAAAAGATCATCACTTGAACATGAGTAATCATATGACAAACTCTATTTATGTTACTGTTTTAGAAATAATCATGATGCCTTCATGTTCGTATTTTATTTTTTATCGATGCCTCTAACTCTAAACATGAGGACATATTTATTGTTATCGGCTTTTCGCTTGAGGACAAGCAAGGTCTAAGCTTGGGGGAGTTGATACGTCCATTTTGCATCATGCTTTTATATCAATATTTATTGCATTATGGGCTGTTATTTCACGTTATGTCACAATATTTATGGCTATTCTCTCTTATTTTACAAGGTTTACATGAAGAGGGAGAATGCCGGCAGCTGGAATTCTGGGCTGGAAAAGGAGCAAATATTGGAGGCCTATTCTGCGCAACTCCAAAAGTCCTGAAACTCCACGGAATACCTTAAAATAGATAAAGAAAAATCATCGCCAAAGATGAAGGCCAGGGGCCCACACCCTGCTCACGAGGGTGGGGGGCGCGCCCCTGGGCACGCCCCCTACCTCGTGGGCCCCCTGGTGGCTCTCCGACGCCCATCTTCTCCAATATGAAGTCTTTCGATGAGAAAAAATAGAAGGCAACCTTTCAGGACGAGACTCCGCCGCCACGAGGCGGAACCTTGGCGGAACCAATCTAGGGCTCTGGCAGAGCTGTTCTGCAGGGGACACTTCCCTCCGGGAGGGGGAAATCATCACCATCGTCATCACCAACGCTCCTCTCATCGGGAGAGGGAAATCACCATCAACATCTTCATCAGCACCATCTCATCTCCGAATCCTAGTTCATCTCTTGTATCCAATTCTTGTCTCCAAGTCCGGGATTGGTGCTAGTAGGTTGCTAGTAGTGTTGATTACTCCTTGTAGTTGATGCTAGTTGGTTTATTTGGTGGAAGATCATATGTTCAGATCCTTTATGCACATTATTACCCCTCTGATTATGAACATGAATATGCTTTGTGAGTAGTTACGTTTGTTCCCGAGGACAAGGGAGAAGTCTTGCTATTAGTAGTCATGTGAATTTGGTATTCGTTCGATATTTTGATAAGATGTATGTTGTCTAAACTCTAGTGGTGTTATGTGAATGTCGACTACATAACACTTCACCATTATTTGGGCCTAGAGGAAGGCATTGGGAAGTAATAAGTAGATGATGGGTTGCTAGAGTGACAGAAGCTTAAAGCCTAGTTTATGCGTTGCTTCGTAAGGGGCTGATTTGGATTCATATGTTTCATGCTATGGTTAGGTTTACCTTAATACTTTTGTTGTAGTTGCGGATGCTTGCAATAGAGCTTAATCATAAGTGGGATGCTTGTTCAAGTAAGAACAACACCCAAGCACCGGTTCACCCACATATCAAATTATCAAAGTACCGAACGCGAATCATATGAGCGTGATGAAAACTAGCTTGACGATATTCCCATGTGTCCTCGGGAGCACTTTTCCTATTGTAAGAGTTTGTCCAGGCTTGTACTTTGCTACAAAAAGGATTGGGCCACCTTGCTGTGCTTTATTTACTTTTGTTACTTGTTGCTCGTTACAATTTATCCTATCACAAAACTATCTTTTACCACTTGTTTCAGTACTTGCAGAGAATACCTTGCTGAAAACCGCTTATCATTTCCTTCTGCTCCTCGTTGGGTTCGACACTCTTACTTATCGAAAGGACTACGATAGATCCCCTATACTTGCGGGTCATCAAGACTTTTTTCTGTTGCCATTGCCGGGGAGTGAAGCACCTTTGGTAGGTGGAATTTGGTAAGAAAAATTTATTTAGTGTGCTGAAATTTTCTGTCACTTGTTACTATGGAAAGTAATTGTCTGAGGGGCCTGTTCGGGGTATCTTCACCCCGTCCAGTTGAGCCAAGAGTTGCTCCTCAACCTACTGAACCTACTGAAAATGAAACTCCTTTTCAGATTCCTTTGGGTATGATAGAAAAACTGCTAGCTAACACTTTTACAGGAGATGGAACAAAGCATCCTAACGAACATGTACGCTATGTGGATGATGTTTGTGGACTATTTAAGCTTGCAGGTATACCCGATGATGTTGTTAAGAAGAAGGATTTCCCTTTATCTTTGGAGGGAGATGCATTGACATGGTATAGGCTATGTGATGATATGAGATCATGGAACTATAAAAGATTGAAATTGGAATTTCATCAAAAGTATTACCCTATGCATCTTGTTCATCGTGATCACAATTATATATATAATTTTTGGCCTCGCGAAGGAGAAAGCATCTCTCAAGCTTTGGGGAGGCTTAAATCAATGTTATATTCATGCCCCAATCATGAGCTCGCAAAAGAAGTGATTATGCAAAGTATTTATGGTCGGCTTTCTGGTAACAATCGCACCATGCTCGATACTTCTTGTGCTGGCTCCTTTATGATGAAGCCTATTGAATTTAGATGGAATTTATTGGATAGAATTAAACACAACTCTGAAGATTGGGACCTCGATGAAGGTAAGGAGTCAGGTATGACACCTAAGTTTCATTGTGTTAAATCTTTTATGGATACTTATATTTTCCGTAAGTTTAGCACTAAATATGGACTTGACTCTGAGATAGTAGCTTCTTTCTGTGAATCTTTTGCTACTTATGTTGATCTCCCCAAGGAGAAGTGGTTTAAATATCATCCTCCCATAGAAGTAAAAGTAGATGCACCTATTAAGGTTGAAGAAAAGATTGTCACTTATAATGATCCTATTGTTCCTACTTCTTATGTTGAGAAACCACCTTTCCCTGTTAGAATGAAGGATCATGCTAAAGCTTCAACTGTTGTTCGTAAAAGTAATATTAGAACTTATACACCTCCTGAGAAAGTCAAAGTATAACCCAATATTGCTATTGTTAAAGATCTCTTGTCTGATAATATTGATGGGCATGTTATTCAATTCTCTGGTGAAACTGCTAGAATTGCTAAACCATGTGATAGAGATAAACATAGACCTGTGGTAGGCGTGCCTGTTATTTCTGTTAAAATAGGAGATCATTGTTATCATGGCTTATGTGATATGGGTGCTAGTGCTAGTGTTATACCCATTGACTTATACAAAGAAATTATGCATGAAGTTGCACCTACTGAGTTAGAGGAAATTACTGTTACAATTAAACTTGCCAATAGAGATACTATTTCACCAGTGGGAATTGTTAGAGATGTTGAAGTCTTGTGTGGAAAAACCAAATATCCCGCTGATTTTCTTGTTCTTGGTTCTCCACAAGATAGCTTTTGTCCTATTATATTTGGTAGACCCTTCTTGAATACCGTTAACGCTAAGATAGACTGCGAAAAGAATGTCGTTACTATTGGCTTGGATGATATGGTTCATGAGTTTAATTTCTCTAAATTTAGTAAACAACATCGTGAGGAAGAATTTCTAGTAAGGATGAAATTATTGGTCTTGCTTCTATTGCCGTACCTCCTAGTGATCCTTTAGAACATTATTTGCTAGACCATGAAAATGATATGTTCATGAATGAAAGAAGGGAAATAGATGAAGTATTCTTTAAACAGGAACCTATTCTGCAACACAATTTGCCTGCTGAAATCCTAGGGGATCCTCCTCCACCCAAGGGTGATCCCGTGTTTGAGCTTAAACCATTACCTGATAATCTTAAATATGCTTATCTTGATGAAAAGAAAATATATCCTGTCATTATTAGTGTTAACCTTTCAGAGCATGAAGAAGAAAGATTATTGAAAACTCTGAAAAAGCACCGTGCCACTATTGGATATACTCTGGATGATCTTAAGGGCATCAGTCCCACTCTATGTCAACATAAAATAAATTTGGAAGCGGATGCCAAACCAGTTTGTGATCCTCAACGATTCTTGAATCCTAACATGAAAGAAGTGGTAAGAAAGGAAATACTCAAGCTTCTGGAGGCAGGTGTAATTTATCCCGTTGCTGATAGTCAGTGGGTAAGTCCTTTCCATTGCGTCCCTAAGAAGGGAGGTATTACTGTTGTCCCTAATGATAAAGATGAACTGATTCCGCAAAGAATTATCACAGGTTATAGGATGGTAATTGATTTCCGCAAATTAAATAAGGCTACTAAGAAAGATCATTATCCCTTACCTTTTATTGATCAAATGCTAGAAAGATTATGCAAACATACACATTATTCCTTTCTAGATGGTTATTCTGGCTTTTCTCAAATACCTGTGTCGGCTAAAGATCAATCAAAAAATACTTTTACATACCCTTTTGGTACTTTTGCTTATAGACGTATGCCTTTTGGTTTATGTAATGCACCTGCTACCTTTCAAAGATGCATGATGGCTATATTCTCTGACTTTTGCGAGAAAATCTGTGAGGTTTTCATGGACGACTTTTTCGTCTATGGTTCCTCTTTTGATGATTGCTTGAGCAATCTTGCTCGAGTTTTGCAGAGTTGTGAAGAAACTAATCTTGTCTTGAATTGGGAAAAGTGCCACTTTATGGTTAATGAAGGTATTTTCTTGGGGCACAAAGTTTCTGAAAGAGGTATTGAAGTTGATAAAGCCAAGGTTGATGCTATTGAAAAGATGCCATGTCCCAAGGACATCAAAGGTATAAGAAGCTTCCTTGGTCATGCTGGATTTTATAGGAGGTTCATTAAGGACTTCTCAAAAATCTCTCGGCCTCTGACTAATTTGGTACAAAAAGATGTACCATTTGTCTTTGATGATGATTGTGTATAAGCATTTGAAATACTTAAGAAAGCATTAGTCTCTGCACCTGTTGTTCAGCCACCTGATTGGAATTTACCCTTTGAACTTATGTGTGATGCTAGTGATTATGCTGTAGGTGCTGTTCTAGGGCAAAGTGTTGATAAGAAATTAAACGTTATCCATTATGCTAGTAAGACTCTAGACAATGCTCAAAGAAATTATGCTACTACCGAGAAGGAACTTTTAGCAGTTGTATTTGCTTGTGATAAATTCAGACCCTATATTGTTGATTCTAAAGTAACTATTCACACAGATCATGCTGCTATTAAATATCTTATGGAAAAGAAAGATGGAAAACCTAGGCTTATTAGATGGGTTCTCTTGCTACAAGAATTTGATTTGCATATTGTTGATAGAAAAGGAGCTGAGAACCCCGTTGCAGACAACTTATCTAGGTTAGAGAATGTTCTTGATGACCCACTACCTATTGATGATAGTTTTCCTGATGAACAATTAAATGTCATAAGCACTTCTCGTAGCACTCCTTGGTATGCTGATTATGCTAATTATATTGTTGCTAAATTTATACCACCTAGCTTCACATACCAACAAAAGAAAAAGTTTTTCTATGACTTGCGACATTACTTTTGGGATGACCCACATCTTTATAAAGAAGGAGTAGATGGTGTTATTAGACGTTGTGTACCTGAGCATGAACAGGAACATATCCTACGCTAGTGTCACTCCGAAGCTTATGGAGGACACCACGCTGGAGACAGAACTGCACATAAGGTATTGCAATCCGGTTTTTATTGGCCTACTCTCTTCAAGGATGCCCGCAAGTTTGTTTTGTCTTGCGATGAATGTCAAAGAATTGGTAATATTAGTAGAGATCAAGAAATGCCTATGAATTATTCACTTGTTACTAAACTATTTGATGTTTGGGGCTTTGATTATATGGGACCTTTTCCTGCCTCTAATGGATACACACATATTTTAGTTGTTGTTGATTACATTACTAAGTGGGTAGAAGCTATTCCAACTAGTAGTGCTAATCATAACACTTCTATTAAAATGCTTAACGAAGTTATTTTTCCGAGGTTTGGAGTCCCTATATACTTAATGACTGATGGTGGTTCACACTTTATTCATGGTGCTTTCCGTAAGATGCTTTCTAAATACGACGTTAATCATAGAATTGCATCTCCATATCACCCGCAGTCTAGTGGTCAGGTAGAATTGAGCAATAGAGAGCTCAAATTAATTTTGCAAAAGACTGTCAATAGGTCTAGAAAGAATTGGTCCAAGAAACTTGATGATGCATTATGGGCCTATAGAACTGCATACAAAAATCCTATGGGTATGTCTCCGTATAAAATGGGTTATGGAAAAGCTTGTCACTTACCTCTCAAACTAGAACATAAGGCATATTGGGCTATTAAAGAGCTCAACTATGATTTCAAACTTGCCGGTTAGAAGAGGTTATTTGATATTAGCTCACTTGATGAATGGAGAACCCAAGCTTATGAAAATGCCAAGCTGTTTAAACAAAAGGTTAAAAGATGGCAGGACAAAAGGATACAAAAGCGTGAGTTTAATGTAGGTGATTATGTATTGCCATAAAACTCTCGTTTAAGATTTTTTGCAGGAAAACTTCTCTCCAATGGGAAGGTCCCTACGTTATCGAGGAGGTCTATCGTTCCGGTGCCATAAAAATCAACAACTTCGCAGGCACAAATCCGAAGGTGGTAAACGGTCAAAGGATCAAGCACTATATCTCAGGTAATCCTAAATGTTGAAACTAATATTATTGAAACCGTGACCCCAGAGGAATACATAAAGGACACTTTCCAGAGCGTTCCAGACTCCAAAAAGGAATAAGTATGTGGTACAGTAAGTAAACCGACTCCAAAACAATTTTTAAGGCAATATTTCTCCGTTTTGGAATATTTAGAAAAATAGAGTAGCATTCCGGGGAGGACACGAGGCCTCCACGAGGGTGGAGGGCACGCCCCCCTACCTCGTGAGCACATCGTGTGCCCTCCGGACTCCGTTTCCTTGCACGATACGTATTTTGGTTGGCAAAAATTCATTATATATACCCCCGAAGGTTTTGACTCCCGTATCACGCAAATATCCTCTGTTTTTGTTTCGGGCTCTTGCTGCTGCAGATTAGAGCAAGATGTCTTCCCAAGATTCGGAGGGAGAGAGCTACATGGCTGATTATATTGCAAATCCAAAAGTATATGGGGATGCGGAGCATTATGGCTGGACCACGGAGGAAGAAGAAGACTATGATCCAAAGAGGAAGGAGGAAACGAGTTCCGACGAAGAAGACTATCCCCTACCTCAACCTGGTGATATGCATGTGGAGTTCAAGAAGTCAAGCCTCCATAAGGTCCAATCTATCCCACCTTGTTTTTTGCAGGATAGCAAGGCAGCACTATGCAAAAAGATAATGAAACTTGAGCTCGAGAATGAGGATCTAAGGGAGGAAAATTTTAGCCTCAGATGCAAGCTGGAGAAGAAAAATGCAACCCTTCCATCATCTCTGAGGATATGATCACATGGGTATGGGCACTCCCCTTGGCAACTGCCAAGCTTGGGGGAGGTGCCCTGGTATCGTATCACCATCACAACTCCTATCTTTACCGTTTTTCTTAGTTTGATCCTATTAGTAGTATCTTGATTTAGTAGAATAAAGTCATGGCATGATCTAGTTTTGAGTTTTGCTTTATGATCCTTCTTTGTAATCGAGTCCGTGAGCTATATAATAAAGATTAGTGTTGAGTCAAGGGCTTGAGTATTTTGCCATGATCTTGGGTGAATAGAAAAAGAAAAGAATAAAAAGAATCAAAGAGTTCATATTGATCTTAGTGAAAGTAATGACTCCACATAGAAAGAGTATGATGATTAAAAGTTGTTGGGAATTGGCAAATATAGCTTTGGTCATCGTTGCAATTAATAGGAAGTAATAAGGAAAGAGAGGTTTCACATATAGATATATTATCATTGACATCTTTTATGATTGGAAGCACTCATTAAAATATGACATGCTAAAGAGTTGAGGTTGGACAAGGAAGACAATATAATGGGTTATGTTTTCTTATATCTGAGATAAAGTATGTTGTCATGGGTCCTCTACCGTGTTGAGCTTGCCTTTCCCCCTCATGCTAGCCAAATTCTTAGCACCAAGTAGAAATACTACTTGTGCTTCCAAATACCCTTAAACCAGTTTTGCCATGAGAGTCCACCATATCTACCTATGGATTGAGTAAGATCCTTCAAGTAAGTTGTCATCGGTGCAAGCAATAAAAATTGCTCTCTAAATATGCATGACTTATTAATGCAGAGAAATAAGCTTTGTACGAACTTGTTGTGGATGTAATAAAAGTGACCGACTGCATAATAAAGGTCCACAGACAAGGGGCAATATAAAGTGACGTTCTTTTGCATTAAGATTTTGTGCATCAACCCTAAACGCGCATGACAACCTCTGCTTCCCTCTGCGAATTGGCCTATCTTTTATTATTATCCTCTACTTTATCCAAGAGTCAGGGTGATCTTCACCTTTCCTTTTTCATTTTATCCTTTGGCAAGCTCAGCATGTTGGAAAGAACATGATATATATATCTAATTGGATGTAGGGGAGCATGAATTATTATTGTTGACATTACCCTTGAGGTAAAAGGTTGTGGGGCAAAACTATAAGCCCCTATCTTTCTCTGTGTCCGATTAAAACTCCGCAACCACAAGTATTGCGTGAGTGTTAGCAATTATGAAGGACTAAGTGATAGTTGAGTATGTGGACTTGCTTTTAAGCTCTGACATAGACTCTTTCCGATGTTATGATAAATTGCAATTGCTTCAATGACTGAGGTTATAATTTGTTGGTGCTCAATAAGGTTTCTGATTCATACTTTGGCTTTGTGAAAAGATCATCACTTGAACATGAGTAGTCATATGACAAAATCTATTTATGTTACTGTTTTAGAAATAATCATGATGCCTTCATGTCCGTATTTTATTTTCTATCGATGCCTCTACCTCTAAACATGAGGACATATTTATTATAATCGGCTTTTCGCTTGAGGACAAGCAAGGTCTAAGCTTGGGGGAGTTGATACGTCCATTTTGCATCATGCTTTTATATCAATATTTATTGCATTATGGGCTGTTATTTCACGTTATGTCACAATACTTATGGCTATTCTCTCTTATTTTATAAGGTTTACATGAAGAGGGAGAATGCCGGCAGCTGGAATTCTGGGCTGGAAAAGGAGCAAATATTAGAGGCCTATTCTGCGCAACTCCAAAAGTCCTGAAACTCCACAGAATACCTTAAAATAGATAAAGAAAAATCGTCGCCAAAGATGAAGGCCAGGGGGCCCACACCCTGCTCACGAGGGTGGGGGGCGCGTCCCCTACCTCGTGGGCCCCCTGGTGGCTCTCCGACGCCCATCTTCTCCTATATGAAGTCTTTCGATGAGAAAAAAAATAGAAGGCAACGTTTCGGGACGAGACTCCGCCGCCACGAGGCAGATTCTTGGCGGAACCAATCTAGGGCTCCGGCAGAGCTGTTCTGCGGGGGACACTTCCCTCCGGGAGTGGGAAATCATCACCGTCGTCATCACCAACGCTCCTCTCATCGGGGGAGGGCAATCTCCATCAACATCTTCATCAGCACCATCTCATCTCCAAACCCTAGTTCATCTCTTGTATCCAATTCTTGTCTCCAAGTCCGGGATTGGTGCTAGTAGGTTGCTAGTAGTGTTGATTACTCCTTGTATTTGATGCTAGTTGGTTTATTTGGTGGAAGATCATATGTTCAGATCCTTTATGCACATTATTACCCCTCTGATTATGAACATGAATATGCTTTGTGAGAAGTTACATTTGTTCCCGAGGACAAGGGAGAAGTCTTGCTATTAGTAGTCATGTGAATTTGGTATTTGTTCGATATTTTGATAAGATGTATGTTGTCTAACCTCTAGTGGTGTTATGTGAATGTTGACTACATAACACTTCACCATTATTTGGGCCTAGAGGAAGGCATTGGGAAGTAATAAGTAGATGTTGGGTTGCTAGAGTGACAGAAACTTAAACCCTAGTTTATGCGTTGCTTCGTAAGTGGCTGATTTGGATCCATATGTTTCATGCTATGGTTAGGTTTACCTTAATACTTTTGTTGTAGTTGCGGATGCTTGCAATAGAGGTTAATCATAAGTGGGATGCTTGTTCAAGTAAGAACAGCACCCAAGCACCGGTCCACCCACATATCAAATTATCAAAGTACCGAACGCGAATCATATGAGCGTGATGAAAACTAGCTTGACGATATTCCCATGTGTCCTCGGGAGCGCTTTTCCTATTATTAGAGTTTGTCTAGGCTTGTCCATTGCTACAAAAAGGATTGGGCCACCTTGCTGCACTTTATTTACTTTTGTTACTTGTTGCTCGTTACAATTTATCCTATCACAAAACTATCTGTTACCACTTGTTTCAGTACTTGCAGAGAATACCTTGCTGAAAACCGCTTATCATTTCCTTCTGCTCCTCGTTGGGTTCGACACTCTTACTTATTGAAAGGACTACGATAGATCCCCTATACTTGTGGGTCATCAGTGCACGTGGAGGACAGACGAATATTGGTGGTAGTGGACGAGGAGACACTATTAGAGGGCGCGAGGGACGGTCGAATCTTAGAGGAGCCGGTGGCTGTGGTCGTAGGACGAGAAGGGTTGATAGAGGAAGGCCTATTGACATCTTGCTTAACCCGGATGGTTGAAATAATGTGAACGGTACTTAAATTTATTGGCTTAATTTGGTCTTGTTATTTGTTTTTCTTGCATATATACATGTTATTTTACTTTACTAACAACCAAAATTTTCTTTATAGGCATGGCTTCTTCCGGTTCCATGACGAGGCCCCCATGTGCTAACCGCGAGGACTGCCAGACAAGTGGACAGACGCCGAGTTGGATAAGGTAAAGGACAAAGATATGAGAACTCCATCATGTTGGTGTGGAGATGTTTGCAAAGTTAAGGTATCCATCGACCGCAAGAAATCATGGAAAGAAGGAAGAAGATATTTTTTTTGACCATGAGGAAGAAGATATTTTGTTTGTCCCAACTATGCCTATGATCGTCCTCGTCCAGCTCATGCCTATGATGTACCACCGGTAAGTTGTTGAAGCTCAAAGAGTATTCAACCGTTGCTACAACTTGAACCTATCTTACTAATGACCACATTTTTTTGTTTATTCGTACGTAGTTGCCGCCTCCACTTTGTAAGTAATTCACATGGATAGATCAAGATGTGCCAGAAGATGTTAAAAAGTATCAACATTGATATTGTCTAAGGAGGTTGTTTGAAGAAGCATTTCAGAAAGGCTTGGATGAAGAGCGTCGTGAAAAGGAGAAGATGGAGCGAAAGAAGCATGAGGAGGAGAGGGAACGCAAGGAGAAGATTGCTCGTCAAGAGGAGAGAGCAAGAAAGCATGCAAGGGCTCGTGAAGCCCAAGAGGAGGATGAGGCACGCGACAAGAAAGGAAAATGGCCTCGTGTTACCCAATAAGGCCTTCGTCTCGAGAAACTTGTCATGAACTATGTCTTCGATTTGAGAAACCTTTGAATAACTATGTCTTTGATTTGTGAAACTTGTGTTGAACTATGTACTTTATTTGCGAAACCTGTCGTGAACTATGTCTTTGATTTCTGAAACTTGTGATGAAACTATGTCATGAACTACATTTGTTATGCTACTGTTGCTGCCACTTGAAATGATGAACACGAGGAAAAACAGAGCAAACTCTGCTTTAACCTTTGCCTTCCCACCAATCATGTAGTTTGAGAGGTAATCTTTCACGGTCTTCATGAAAACATCTAGATAATCATCATGTTCTAGTAGAAATACTTTAACCTTTGCCTTCCCACCAATCATGTAGTTTGAGAGGTAATCTTGAGTAAACTGCTTTGGCAACCACTGCAAAGGAAAAAGATTCAGACATTGTCATGAAGGAAATATGCCCTAGAGGCAATAAAAAAGTTGTTATTTATATTTCCTTATATCACGATAAATGTTTATTATTCATGCTAGAATTGTATTAACCGGAAACTTAGTACATGTGTGAATACATGGACAAAACAAAGTGTCCCTAGTATGCCTCTACTTGACTAGCTCATTTATCAAAGATGGTTATGTTTCCTAACCATAGACATGTGTTGTCATTTGATGAACGGGATCACATAATTAGGAGAATGATGTGATGGACAAGACACACTCATTAGCTTAGCATTATGATCGGTACAGTTTCATTGCTACTGATTTCTTCATGACTTATACATGTTCCTCAGACTATGAGATTATGCAACTACCGAATACCGGAGGAACACCTTGTGTGCTATCAAACGTCACAACGTAACTAGGTGATTATAAAGATGCTCTATAGGTGTCTACGAAGGTGTTTGTTGGGTTGGCATAGATCGGGATTAGGATTTGTCACTCTGTGTTTCGGAAAGATATCTCTGGGCCCTCTCGGCAATGCTCATCACTATAAGACTTGTAAGCAATGTGACTAATGAGTTAGTTGCGGGATGAAGTATTACGGAACAAGTAAAGAGACTTGCCAGTAACGAGATTGAACTAGGTATAATGATACCAACGATCGAATCTCTGGCAAGTAACATACCGATGACAAAGGGAACAACGTATGTTGTTATGTGATTTGACCGATAAAGATCTTCGTAGAATATGTAGGAGCCAATATGAGCATACAGGTTCCGCTATTGGTTATTTACCGGAGATGTGTCTCGGTCATGTCTGCATAGTTCTCAAACCTATAGGGTCCACACGCTTAACGTTCGATGACGATTGGTATTATGAGTTTATGTGATTTGATGTATCGAAGGTTGTTCGGAGTCCCGGATGAGATCACAGACATGACTAGGATTCTCAAAATGGTCGAGACATAAAGATTGCTATATTGGAAGGTTATATTCGGACACCGAAATGGTTCCGAAGTGTATCGGGTATTTTCCAGAGTACCGTGTGGATATGTTTGGATCTAAGTTGGATTTGAGCTTGAAACTTGCGTGTGTCCGGGGAAGGGGTGTTTAGTCTCGTTCGAGCAATCTCTTGCATTCTGGTTGCCGCTTTGCGTCCGTCCAAGCTTCAGCTGCCTCCCCTCGCGATCCCCTCGCGAGCCGGGCCAGGCCTAGCATCAATGCAGCCCAGACTGCCGTCGGCACGCCCCCTCAGGAGGTTCTCGTTGAAGGTTCAACAGGCTCATTCAGGAGACACTCAGGACACCACGACCCTCCGCAGGCTAGCTCAGGGCCCACGCGGGTCGAAGGTAAACAAGCGAGTCGGCTCGCCATGAACCAGCCGCCTGGCGCAGGCACACGGGTGATGTCTACAAATACGCTAACTTCAAGTTTTTACACGAGGTGCTCCCCCTCCCAAAATGCTCTTACAACCTCCTGGGCCAAGCCCGAACTCTCTCTGCGCAAGGTAAAAACAGGAACAACACACGGTCAATCGGATAAATCCCCCAATGCATCCCCGGGGATGCCTCCGGAGTCGCCACTGGCATCGCTGGCCTCGCCGTCGCTTTCTACGTCACTGCTGTCAGCACCTGGGCCATTCACCGCTCCGCCCTCACCAGCACCTAGGCCCTTCACCACTCCGCCCTCATCAGCGGCTACAACCACACCGTTGTCATCAGCGATGAAGGCCCTGACAAGGGCGTCCACGTTGTCTTCCACCCAACTCGCCAGATTGTCCCCGATTGCCAAGGGTACCGGTGCGATGGCGACATCGAAGTCGAAGTGGTGGTCCATGTTCTGAAGGTGACTGAAGACACGAGAAAAAGCACGCCCAGGTAGGGCACGGCTCCTCTCCTCCACCAACCTGTCGGCTCTGCCCAAACGGGCCTCCAGCTGCGTCACCACATCGGTGAAGAACTGAAGGTTGCCAGCATAGTTAACCATGTGAGGCTCCCCAACGGCTGCCTCGCAGATGATACCCAAGGCCGTGTTAGCTCTTTCCAGGAGCTCGCGAAGCATGTTGCTATGCACGTGCTCCAGGGTCTGCCGCTGGCGTATCTCATCCTCGTTCCACCGTGCAACAGCCTCAGCTGCGTCCACTCTTTGGTGGAGAAGAAGCACCTGGCACGGGAGGAAGCCAGTTTCGCCTGTACCGCGCCAAGGGCGGCTCCGGCAGCGTCCGCACGCCGCATCACTTCATCAAGATTGGCCTTCAGGGCAGCGGTCCTGCCCTCTGCTTCGACCTGGATCAGCTCCAGCCTTTCCTCGAACTCGCGCTCAAGGTTCGAGCGAGCCGCCGCCACCCGGCGATCAAATTCTTCTGAGGCTCAGGCTTCCCTCGCGGCGACATCATCCTCCACCTGCGCCACCAGGCGATCCCTCATCTCCAATCGCTCGAGTTCCAGGGTGCGCTCGGTGGCCTCCAGCCTCAGTGCCTCCTCACGTTTTTGAAGCTCTGCCCGATCGACCGAGCCCCCCTCCATCGACGCAGGGGTCACCTCATGCAACTCCACCTATTGCTCCAAGGAGCTACTCCGGGCCCAGAGTTCCCACGTCCGCTCTTCTGCGACCCTGCGCCGCTGGTTGGCCTCCTGAGCCTCCTCGACGGCCCGGGAGCAGGCCTCCCGAGAAGCTGCCAGCGACGCCTCGGCCTTCTCATTGTCGAGGTCACGTTGGTGGCGCGCAAGGGCAACGGCCACTAAGGGAGTCCTGGATTAGGGGGTGTCCGGATAGCCGAACTATCACCTTTGGCCGGACTCCTAGACTATGAAGATACAAGATTGAAGACTTCGTCCCGTGTCCGGATGGGACTTTCCTTGGCGTGGAAGGAAAGCTTGGCGATACGGATATGTAGATCTCCTACCATTGTAACCGACTCTATGTAACCCTAACCCTCTTCGGTGCCTATATAAACCGGAGGGTTTTAGTCCGTAGGACGAACAACAATCATACCATAGGCTAGCTTCTAGGGTTTAGCCTCTCTGATCTCATGGTAGATCTACTCTTGTACTACCCATATCATCAATATTAATCAAGCAGGAGTAGGGTTTTACCTCCATTGAGAGGGCCCGAACCTGGGTAAAAACATCGTGTCCCTTGTCTCCTGTTACCATCTGCCTAGACGCACAGTTCGGGACCCCCTACCCGAGATCCGCCGGTTTTGACACCAACATTGGTGCTTTCACTGAGAGTTCCTCTGTGTCGTCATCTTTAGGCCCGATGGCTCCTCCGATCATCAACAACGACGCGGTCCAGGGTGAGACTTTTCTCCCCGGACAGATCTTCGTAATCGGCGGCTTTGCACTGCGGGCCAATTCGCTTGGCCATCTGGAGCAGATTGAAAGCTACGCCCCTGGCCATCAGGTCAGATTTGGAAGTTTGAACTATACGGCTGACGTCCGTGGAGACTTGATCTTCGACGGGTTCGAGCCACAGCCAAGCGCGCCGCACTGTCATGATGGGCATGATCTAGCTCTGCCGCCGAACAGTGCCCTGGGGGCCGCACCAGTGCCCACTCCGACCCTTAGTTCGGAGCCGATTGCGCCGATCGAGGACGGGTGGCTGGACTCCGCCTCGGGGGCTGCGATCTCTACGGCGATTGAGCCGAACACCAGCCCTGTCCTTTGCGGAGCTCGTGACTCCAAGGTGTCGGACTCCTCTCCGGACTCCGAACCTTCCGCGCCCCTGCCAATCGAATCTGATTTGGCGCCGATCATGAAGTTCACCACCGCGGACATCTTTCAGCACTCGCCCTTTTGCGACATCCTGAATTCACTAAAGTCTCTCTCTTTATCAGGAGAGCCCTGGCCGGATTATGGTCAGCAAGGTTGGGATGCGGACGACGAAGAAATTCAAAGCCCACCCACCACCCACTTCTTAGCCACTGTCAAAAGTTTAAACGACGTGCTCGATTTCGACTCCGAAGACATCGACGGTATGGACGACGATGTAGGAGATAAGCATGACCAGCACCTATAAGGCACTGGACGGCCACCTCATCTCATGATGTATACATGGTGGACACACCTAAAGGAAGCGATGACGAGGAACAACAGGACGCCACGAGGGACCATTCCCTCGAAAAACTGTCAAAACGGCGACGTAAGCGCCTCTCAAAATTCCGCCTCGACAAAGACAATAGCCATACAGACTCAGCCATAGAGCCGGGCGAACCGGTGGACGACAAACATGCCGTCGAGCAACCGTCCGAACAGGACAACCTGGATAAACAATCCGTCCCCGGTGAAGATAACAGTCCGGACGATCTCACGCCGGACAAGTTGCTGGAGCAGAAGAACCTCCACAAAAGGCTTGTCGCCACTGCGCGTAGCCTGAAAAAGCAGAAGCGGAAGCTCCAAACAGCGGAAGATGCGCTCAGAATCAGATGGAGCAAAGTTCTCAACACCACAGACAAATACGGCGATAGTTACCGAACAACGAGCTACCCGAAGCGAAAACTACTGCCCGAATTTGATGAGGAGGCCGTAAAGCCCCCGCAATCAAAGAACAAGGAGACCACCCGGTCGGATAGACGACCCCATGGCAAACATAGAGCGGCAAACAGCGCCGCACACAAGCCGGCACGCGATCCGCACACGGATTCGCATCAAAAAGATGGCCCAGTTAGATCTATCTATGGGCCAAGAAAGCAAGCTCTAGTAAGCAATGCAACACATCAAGTATCTGAATATTACGGTACACCTAAATATAGGGGTGCCACACACCCCCTATGTTTCACCGATGAGGTTCTGGATTATGAATTTCCAGCGGGATTAAAGCCCGTAAACATAGAGGCATACGACAGAACAACAGACCCTGGAGTCTGGATCGAGGATTACATCCTCCACATACACATGGCTAGAGGAGATGACCTCCACGCCATAAAATACTTACCCCTCAAGCTCAAAGGGCCAACCCGGCATTGGCTCAAAAGCCTTCCTGAAAACACCATTGGAAGTTGGGAAGAGCTCGAGGATGCTTTTCGGGCAAATTTTCAAGGGACCTATGTCCGACCTCCGGATGCAGACGATTTAAGTCACATAACTCAACAACCCAGAGAGTCAGCCCGAAAATTCTGGAACAAATTCCTTACTAAAAAGAACCAAATAGTCGACTGTCCGGACGCCGAAGCCTTAGCAGCTTTCAAACACAACGTCCGAGACGAATGGCTCGCCAGACACCTCGGCCAAGAAAAACCAAGAACAATGGCCGCATTAACAAGCCTCATGACCCGCTTTTGCGCGGGAGAGGATAGCTGGCTGGAAAGATGCAGTACCAGTGACCCAAGTACATCCGAAGTCAGGGATGGAAACGGGAAACCGCGATGCAGCAAGGACCAGCGCCGGACCAAGGGAAACAGCCCGAAGAGCACAACAATCAACGCCGGATTCAAAAGCTCTCGGCAGAATCATAAAAAACTGCCCCTTAAGGATAACAGGGACGAGCTATCTAACTTAAATAAAATCTTGGACAAGATATGCCAAATCCACAGTACTCCCGGGAAGCCTGGAAACCATACCCACAGAGATTGTTGGGTCTTCAAGCAGTTCGGCAAACTCAACGCCGAACACAAGGGCTCGACACACCAAGCGAGGACGATGACGAACCCCACAAACAGAGCACCGGAAAACAAAAGAATTTCCCGAAGTCAAAACAGTAAACTCACTTCACTTGACAAAAGGAAAAATAGAGAGGTGCCCATAGAGGTACGCGCCATATGGCCTATCCCAGAGGAGTCCCGCCACTGGTTGTTAAAACCAATCACCTTCGACCATCAGGATTACTCTAGAAGTATCTGGAATGCAGGATGGACTGCCTTGATATTAGATCCGATAATTGACGGACTCCAATTTACACAAGTCCTAATGGACGGCGGCAGTGATCTAAACCTGCTATACCAGGACACAATCCGCAAAATGGGGATAGACCCAACCAAAATTCGCCATAGCAACACTTCCTTTCAAGGGGTAACTAGCGGAGTGACCCACGCATTTGCGCGGCTAGATTCCTATGTATCATTGTAACTATTACTTTAAATTTAAGACAATCTTTAACATGCTTAATAAAATCATCTGTGTCAAACAAAATTATAATAACTTTACTTACTATGCCTCTTCAATATATCTTCCAAAGAATGTTCAACCTGGTATTTAAACATAAATAGTTATGTTGTCTTACACACGCCGTCATTGCTGGTGTTACAATTATATAGTGCAATATCTTGGATCTAACTACATGATTATGTTTGTCTTGCTCTAACTGCGGTTGTTGGACGGCCAAATATTATTCCATTTAACTCAGCCAAGTATGGGTCAATATTTTCTCAAAAAAAACAGCAATGCTTTATAAAAAGAAGCAGCGGTCGATATAATTGGTAGCTATATGCGACTTGATATATCATCAAAATAAACACAAAAATATTAGTCTAGAGAAGTATGTCTTATACAAATATTATTGTATTTTTATAATAGCTCCATTACAATGTACTGTTACTTTATTCGTGCCAGGTAAACCCATATACTATGTAGGCAAGTACAACAGAGTGGGGACATTGATATGCTTCTAAATATTTGTTATTCTTTTTTCAGATAATTTATAACCAATAATTAAATCTATAAATACACATTTCATCACCAAGTCTCGTCATGTTCTATTCCTGGGAAAACTCACAGACAACAAAGGAATCTAAATAAATAGACTTGTATTTTCCCTCACCAATAAATCTATCTATTATGCTAAAGGTAATTATGCACCCCTCATGTCCTTTATTTCATGGACCATTCTCATTATCTTAATTATGCAAAAACTATAACTGATTTACATATATATCCGAGGAAACATTCTTAGTCACGATCTATATGGAGCTGATCTTTCAGTAGTATATGATGACCTCAGAATGAAATCATCGCATGCATGCAATACAATTCCTAGATGAATAGGAAAGCACATTGACGGGTTGGCTTTGTGTTGCCAAAACAACATGACTCTTGTACCAATCGTACTGTAGCTTTTAGACTTCGGATTAGAGCACTCGTGTATTCCATGGACAGTTTGTACACTTATATTTTGGTAATTTGTTTTCTAAATCTAACATATTTTAGATAATTAAATTCTAAATCATAGAACTTAACTTTTACGATCAACGAAGCAATTACTTTTGTCTATTTGAAAGAACTGGGTGACATGTCCCTTCTATTTTAATAATATGGTACATTTTCATATTCTGTAATGTAGTTGTATTATTGATCGATAAAATAGAAGTTTCAAAAAGTATACTCAAGTCGACTTTAGCTATTTATAAATGGTACACCACATTCATTTAAAAACAAAATATTCTAGCTTTTTTCTTGCTTCGGCTTTCATATATTAGATATACACGTATTATCTGTTCATCCAGCAAGAACTATCTATTTATTGGTTGGATCCGTGTGTGTTCAACCTTTTAATCCTTACCACCTAGTTTTTCTCTTCTTTTTTTTTGCTCCTTTGCTTCTGCTTGCCATAGGCACATCCGAGTATGAATTGGCCGATATATAGGTGACATTTAAAAAGATGGTTAATGTATTTAAGCTTATTCATCATGTATATATTTGTGTATAAATGCCAGATAAAATATGTACCTGTCGCCTAATATTTTTATTTTTGAGAAGTGTTGCCTGACGTTGCTTTTCAAAAACAAACATTCTAGCTTTTTTCTTGTTTTGGCTTTCATATATTAGACATCGACGTATTATGTGTTCATCCAGTAAGAACTATCAATTTATTGAATCGATACGTGTGTGCTCAATTGTTTAATCCTTACCATCTTTTTTTTTCCCTCTTTTTATTCTTGTGCTGCTTCGCTTCTGCTCACCATAGGCACATTTGATATGAGAATGAATTGGTAGATAGGTGACATTTGAAAAACTGCTAACTGGATTTAAGCTTATTCATCATGTCTACTATTTGTGTGTGGTCTGTATTAAGATCATGGGCCGATGGTTGGCAGTTTGGCCCATGTATACAACCGCTGCCTTTCTTCTTTTATAGGGCGTTTGTTTCCGAGAACGGCGACGGTGTGGACGAGCTCGTGCGCTCCCACTAGCTGGACGAACGACTCCATGACGCGTAGCACAGCGTATTTACTGCTATGGTGTGCATTGAGGTCGAGTACAGGTGCTCCACCGTCCAAACTAACCCGAAAGTAGCGGCTCAGCTTCGTGTTGTTCCGTTGGAACATGAATGTCGGAGCGGCCCATAACCGAATGCCGCCGTCAACTTTTGCTACTGAGATGGCGTCCTCCGAAAGGGTTCTTGGGTGCCCAACTCTCAAAAGTAAATGGGTACCCATGTTTGGGCCCATGGTCGTCTCAGCGTCGCTGACCAGTAAAAGAAATATATCTTCCTTTTCCCATAGCCGCCTACAGAGCAGGAGCTCATGGCGATGCAGATGTCGGCCGCCGGAGGTGTTGAAGTCGAGTTTTTGTCAAATCCCGTCGACAGGTACACTTTTCCGCTACCAGTTTCTCTTCCCGTCGACAGGTACACGTTTAGCAGCTGATCTGTTGTATCCTTCTTGAAAAAGATTTCCACTGCGAGATCTCGCTGCCGCATAGCCCTTGGTTGCTTACGAGACGTACAAATCCATGGAGTGTGAGCCTGCTGAGTCCAGCATTGGTGATGTGGGAGACGCTCCGGTCAACAGTAACTGCAATGCGATTGCCTTGTCTGCAGCAGCATCTGAGCATTCTACGGGCAAAGACAGCCCTGAAGCCCCAAGCTGGAGGAAGAGGTACAGCAGTTTGCCAAATCTTCAGTTAGCATTATATGTGCAGATGACCTGTTCTTGCGTTATCTTAAGAAACTGTCAGATATTCAAATTCAGCCGTGTATCACATGTAATTAAACACTGCATTCAACGATGAGGCCTAAGAAATTCAATCCAATTGATGCAGAATGCGAGTCGGAAGTTCATCTAGCGAGCGCCACCCATGCGCTGACAGGATGAGTGCTTTGGAAGCAACACTAAGAAGCTATGCAGAGAAAAAAACTGACACTGTCGTAGTTCCTACTATGGGGATAAAATTTGATTCTCTTAGAGAAGCCTGCTAGAACATGTCCCTGGATGTGCATGGATGCAGAAAATCTCCTTGGGATATAGAGCTGGAAATCTGGGATTTAGGGTGTTCTAGAGCATCCGTGTCATCCAAGTGAGAGGAGAATATCCTTTGTCTTTAAGACATGCTTGCTGAACATGCAAGTTCGCTAGACGAAGGATGAGTATAACTGATGAAGCTTTATGCAGTCTATTGGCACCCATCTCATATAGAGCTATTGCCGAGAGCGCCTTTGCATCTGACGTCGTGCGCCAGAGCTTGTCATAGGGGACCACACGCAGCTTGGTCAGCTCGACATGGTCCCGCAGGCCCGTTTCCTTCCCTTGGAGAGCCTAATAGTCTCCTCGTCCACGTCCCTCCTATAAAGGAACATGCCAATCTCTTCGTCACAGCCACCCTGGTAAAAAGAGGAAGATGTTTAGTCGAGGTATTGCACAACCCGGAGCAAGTGTAAGTTCTTAGAACAGGTGTTGAAATTGTGTCAGCATGGATCAAGAGAACTTTTCCATTCCAGGTATATGATGCCAAATGAACATCCCATTTATAGAAGTTTTGCTGAATCACATGAAAAAATTGCTATGCAGTACACTTTGCTATGTTTCCAAGCAGGATTATTAGAGATCTGCAAAGTTATTGCGAACTGAATTCATCCATCTGTCTTCTGCTTTTTTGTGTTGCGTGTGATTCTCAACAAAAACATATGGGTATAATGAGGCAAGGAACCCAAACTACGTATATCAAATGTTATCATCGGGTCTGCCCAGTGCACGGAAGCCAATCTGCGTCAAGTTATGTTATTCTTTTTTGAAACAGAAGTTATGCCTTAATTGTGAACTGAAGGGAATGCAGGCCACTTACCGGTGATGGTAGCATTCTGCACCCAGTAGCAGGGTCCGGCGAAGCAGTAAGATCAACCATGCCCTCTAGATTTAACTTTATACCAGTTTCTTCTTCGACCTAGCAACAATCCAAGTATAATTAGCGAAGAGTGACGTATACATTAACTGAATACTTAGTACTTCAGAAATTAAGTCGAATTCCTGGCAGTGGCAGCAAGATTGGCGTATGTCTTGTGAACCAAATCGAGGTAAAACAGGGCTAGTGTGACTGACTAGCTGCAATAGCATGCAAAATTCAGTGGATATAAACTGTATATTTGGGGAAAGAAGATACTAATCTCTCGGACTGCGGTGATGTGACTCGATTAGGCTCGGTTTCTTGGTAGCTAAAGGTAACATTTTGTTTTGCGGTTTCTTGGAAGTTTCAGAGAAACATGAGTTACCTCCTTATGTTCACTAACTCCTATATCACTGTTTCAGCAAGGGTCACTTGCTGATGAAGATTTCCGAATCTCTCTGAAGATTGAGATTGTGTAGATCGAAAAACTAAGGGCAAACCCGAGTAGCGAGAACCAATTAAAGGTGGAAGTATAAAAATCTCAGAAAACAAAGACATAGTAAGTTGGAGATTTAGAACTTTACATGTGCATAGCTATTCCCATCGAATTGAACAAAAATATCAATTCACCCACGATTCTGACCTAATCGATTTGGATGGAACTGCCACTTTCCCCAAAAAGTTCTGAAAATCCTGATGGAGACCATAGAAGCTACAGACATGCAACCGTGATATCTCTACAGCTAAACGCTGCTGCGATATCTCAAATATTGGGCCAGTGTTTGGCAGACATCATATTTGGAAGTTGAAAGTGTGGATTAAGATTAAAAATTGCATATGATTTTTACAACCTAAGGTAATCGTCAGTAAAGATAATCTGGTCATACAAAAATTCATCACGCATAAAAACTAATGATTTAATTTATGTTTAGATGAGCGACCCCTGTTGCTGCAGTTGCTAGCCGGTTGACTAAGACCTGGTATATATTTTACACATCATAGCAGCCTTTTTGATAAACTATCTACTACATATTATTCTTTTGGTACATGGAAATGTTTGTGTACCCTTTTCTTTTATACTGAAGCGTACTTACAGAGATAAATTCAGAGGTCTAGTCTCAAGTCATAATCCGGTGAAAAAATTCTAGATCCACGAAAAGTACCTTTCTTCTAGTATACTACTATGTTATTTGGCTTAGCAGATGACGTTGGAGGAATCAAGAAGGTAGTACATGAGATGACTTTTGAAGGAGGAAGTAAGGATGAGACCTCACCTGGCTGAGGCTGTACTGGAAGATGAGGCTTTCCTTCCCACAGGTGGCCTCGGCAATCTCCGGCAGCCAGTCCACGAAGCCATCGCTGGCCGGCGATGCGCGCATCGCAGATCTCTCCTTGCCCCTACAGAAACCCCAACCACCCTTCTACAGACGAAAGGATTCGCAGAGCACGCACGGATCAGCAACGAGCAGGCACATGGAGTGGCAGTGGATTAGGATGGAAACCAGCACCTGCACCTTCTCCTCCCACCTGCTCCTGGATCTGGATCAGCCCCTGGATCTGCCATCTCTTCGACCTAACTGATCTCTCTACTCCGATTTTGTGACAAGATGCTGCGCCGCTAGGGTTTCTTTTCTTCTCTCGATTTGGGGATCAAACGGGGAACAGAACAACATACACGTGGGCTGGGTTAAAAACATCTGGCGGGCCGGCCATCGCGAGTAACGACCCGTCGCTAGATCGCCGTCAAACCCATCTGCGGTCGGCCACAAACACCGTCTCCCACGGCGTCAGTGCCCGTCACGCACACACATTAACTCCCCTAACCACCCATCGGTCCCACATCGGAAATTACGCATCTCGATGGAAACGAACGCCTCTAGATACCGATAGCGCGCGAGCTCGTCCGCGCTGGTGAATTTCCGGTTTGTTTCCCTGGATTAGAATTCAAGTCGGACTTGACTACACGTTTCCTTATTGGCATATACACCATATATGATTCTACACGTGAACGTGGTTGCACTTTCCTAACCGGTATACGTGACAGATTTTTTTAGAGAAGTACGTGATAGACTTGATATGTGCAACACAATGCATGTATATAATATTTGTATGTAACGTTTACATCTTCAAATCTTAGCCGTTTGTATCTAAAATTGATGGTCAAGATAATTTAATCTGCGTGGACTAATGTGATGGCTTGTTTGACTTCTGTTTTAATTATATAATAGATGCCAGGCCCATATGCCCATTGTACGGGCTCTCTACTGCTAGAAGTTATGTTCGGCTCACCTGACAACTTCCGTCGCGAAAAGTTAACCTTCCACCTCGCCCCGTTCACAAGTAGCTACCAAGCACTACTGGGACGCGAAGCTTTCGCCCACTTTAACACAATACCGCATTATGCATCCCTTACACTTAAAATGCCCGGTCCGCGAGGCATCATCTCCTTAAAGGGAAATACCGAGTGTTCCTCGAGCGCGGAAGATGGTGTGACTGCCTTGACAGCCACACACTAAGCCGGCTTCACCAATCAAAGCACCTAAACAGGTCGTTCAGACCCCGGACACGGCTAGACGAGTCCGGCGTAAACATACAAGGGCTTACTAGCCGCATACCCCTGTACAAGGGGCTCCGCGCATATACAACAAGAGACAATAAAGCTCAATTTTATTCTTTTTTGAATAGTACTTTGTTTATTTAATATAACGTACATTTCCGCATGATCTTTTTCAACTAAGTTCCTCTCTTTTACAGATGAACACCGTGCTACACCTGTCCAGGATACGGCACAACGGAGACACAGGCGCAGACATGCAGTAGGGACCCGTGGCAAGGATTCTTTTCAGATTAAGACCCTGCGTAAACCTTTTTTACTGTCCCTTGTTGATACACATCCCCTGGTTTCTTGCCATAACCGGGAAGGAGGCTGGCGTTTTGGCATGGGCCACGTCAGAATTTTGCGCGTACCTGGACACCAGGGGCTTATTACCAAGGGCGTTGTTTGGTCCGTTTTCATAAAGACTGAATACCTTAGGGAGTGTTCGGCGTCTTGAGTTAGGCCTTTGTCGTGGGAAACGAACACCTATGGGGCAGGGCCCCTTTCGGTCCGGCAAGGGAGCGGAGGGCGCACAAAGAGCAGATCGAGGCGAAGCACGCGAGGGATTTTACCCAGCTTCGGAGCTCTCCGGAGAGATAAAACTCCTACTGCTGCTTTGTGGATATATTGTGTTCTTGCTCGAGGGAGTGAGCGTTCTGTAGTTTCGAATGAGTCGAACCCCTTCTACGTTGCGCATGGGCCTCCTTTTATAGGCTAAAGGGGTCACCGACAGATGGCAACGCAGACAGGGGTACAAATGTAAAAAGAGGGGCTGGTACAACTGCTATCTACAGTGCACCCTACCTAACTCTGACGGCAGGGGACAAGGGCATTTAATGCCCGTCCGGTCGCCCAAACAGTGCAGAAAATGACCGTTTGGGGCGCCACCGCCTGCCACGATGGCCTTCTCGTCATCTCCACTTGCCACCTCGCACCGCTTGGCTGCACAGCCGCCCGCCACGTGCACCAGGAACGATCTTGGGGCGACACGTCGTCGGATGCGCTGGAGTGTGGGCGTAGAGTGGTGGCTTCGCCGCGGCAAGCGCCTTGCCGCGGTCGTTGTCTTGTCGCACCCGAAAGCTTGTCGCTCGCCGGGTCTTGCCGGGACGCGCGGCGCGTCGCGACAAGTTTCTTGAAATGCCTCGGTTGGCCTTCCCGGCAAGCTCCTCTTGCCGGGGCCTTGCTCTTCCCGGCAAGCTCCTCTTGCCGGAGTCTTGTCTTCTCAGTCAAAACACTTTGTTCTTGAATGGCATCAATATGAGCTACGGAGGATCTTGGCGGACGCCCGGCAAGCCTTGCCGCTGGGTCCTGCGACTGCCCGTGCACCAGTTCGGGATACTAAGGTACCCCTAGTTTAGTACACCGACAGGAGCCCCCGGGCCTGGGCCACACACGGTGCCGAGCGCTGTTGGGCCAGGCCCAAAACAGGGCACGGGCACGCGTGGCCTGGGTCCATACCAAATCTAACTCCGTATCCACCGCGCCCTCCCGTAACGGCACGCGTCAAACGCGGCGTCGTGGGAGAGATCGTGGGCAATTCTTTAATCAAGGAAAGGCGTAACGTTCGCCTCCCCTCTTTATAAGCAGGGGAAACAGGGGCCGTTCCCCCCACCGTCGCCACTTGCGGTTCCTTCCTCAGAAAGCTCCGCCGCTCCCTTCCGCTTCCCAAGCCGAAAGAGAGCAGCGCTCCGCCGCCCGTTGCCGCCGCCCTCCTCCACCACTTCCGCCATGGCTCCGAAGACCGGCAAGAGTGCGAAGTCGGCCGAGGCGCTGCGGCTTGAGGCGTTGCGCAAGGAGCGAGCACTCCTCCCCCCCCCCCCCGAGCTCACCCCGAAGGCGCTGCGGGAAGAGTTCTATCTTTCTGGTCGACGGAGACGCGGGCGCATCCGCGCACGCAGACACTCTCCGCCGAAGCTTCTACTTCCAAGCGATGCCCAAATGGGTACTATTTCTTCTCGTTGTTCTTCTATTGCGGGCTATGCCCACCCTTTCCGATTTCTTCTGCGACATCATGAACACATACGGTCTCCATCTCCTTGACTTCACCCCCAACGCCGTCTTGACAATGGCGGTTTTCGCGCACCTTTGCGAGAACTTCATCGGAATCCATCCCAACGTTGCCCTTTTCCGCCACTATTTCATGCCCCGGGTCGAGAAAGGAGAGCCCTTGTCTGGCGGGGTCTCCTGGATCTCGAGGGCCGGCAAGAAGGAGGTGTATCTGGAGGGGGAGCTCCGCAGCAAATGGGACGAGTGGAGGGCCGAGTGGTGCTGGATTGTCGACGCAGATCCGCAGCCATTCACCAATTTGCACCAAACCCGAGTAGTGCGCGGCGGCGACTGGAGCGCCCTGGCGGCGGACGATGCCAAGCTGAAGATCGCCACCACCAGGATCCTGCGGCTCAGGCTTGCCGGGCTCACCGTAGGGGCTGTTGGCGCGGACTTTCTTCGCCGCCGCATCGCCCCTCTGCAGGAGAGGAGGAGGACCGCCTGGCTGTTCGGGGGCCCGGCGGATATCATGAGGCTGCGCCCAGGCCTAAATTTCAACTTCACCGTTCTGGAGTTGGACGGAATGCTCAAGGAGCTATTCAAGCATGACTCCAACCATCCGGAGTGGTTCAGGCTGCCACAGGGCGTCGTGCCGTCGTGCAATAATTCCCAGCTTGACCGCATCCGCGCAATGATGCCGGAGTGCGACTCGCATGGGATCATTCCAACGTGGCAGGAGCCTGCCGACGACGTCGTGCGGCAATTTTTCGACGGCTTGGTGGAGGTAGCAGTCCGTGCCGACGAGCAGAGGCTCCTCACCCGCGACACCACCGACGACGAGATGCGGTACATCGCCACCAGGCCTGAAGAGGCGGCGGCAGCCGCCGCCGCGGGCGAGTTTGGGTTTACTTTGGAGGAGGCGGAGGCAGCCGAGGCGGCAAGCCTTGCTGACCGAGAGGACTTTGGCGCGAAGGTCGTTCGCGAGGGGGAGCCTGAGGCCGAGGCGAGCGAGCCTGCCGGGGACGCAAGTGGCCAGCCATCTTCGAGTAGCTTGCCGCAGACGGGACCCTCAGCGCAGCCCCTAGTTCAACCAAGGAGGCGCCTCCGCAGGACCGGAGACACAGCAGGGCGGCAGACGGGCCAACAGCCGGCGCGCCGCGGGACACTCTCCACTGCGCCAACCACTGCTGAAACGGGAGCATCTCATGCCGCGCCGGCAACTGGAGAGGGGTCTTCTCGGGCCGCCACTCCCGATCCTGCCGTAGTTCCTGCCACGCGCCCAAGGGAGCCTGCCCCTCCGCCTCGTCACGCAGAAAGGATACCTGACTTCGACCTTTCCGCGCTCAGCTCCGACGAGGAGGAAGAGGAGGAGGAGGAGTAAGGCTTTCTTCCTTTCGTATTTATACTTCTTCGTTTCTTGCTGTTTCTTGTCTTGTAACTGATCTGCTTTCCTCTGAACCTCGTTCCTTTTCAGGACTCTGGCCGAGAGAGCGGCGAAGAGGGCCAAGGTCCCCGTGGTAGTCATCGAGGATGATCCTGTCGTGACAACAGAGGACGCATCCGAGACCACCTTGACGGACCCGGCAACCTCTCCCCGAAGCAGCCCCCAGCGCAGCCCCCAGCGTAAGTATTTGTTCACCTCCTGTTGTGGGGCATGCGTGGGTGCTCTTTCTTTGTTGACATCTTGACTGTTGACTCGCTTGTGTAGGAGCAGAGCAGGCCCATCAGGAGCAACCAGAAGCTGCTCCAGAGGTGCTATCTGCTTCAACTACGCCGCCAAGGGGCGATTCTCCGACAAGGGAGCGCTCTCCGGCAAGGGAGAGGTCCCCGGCAAGGGATGGCACCAGTGAGCCTTCGGTGGTGGAGCCCATGGTCACAGAGCCCAGCACAGATAACCTTTCTTGTCGGAAATTCTCCCTTGGGTTCTTCTTCTTCTGGTCTTTCTTTCTGGATGTTTGCTTGACTCTTCCTTCCTCTTCCTGTCTTCAGATCCCCCTTCAACAGATCCGATGGAGACTGAGGCCACGGGCGAGGAGGACGCACGCGGCAACACTAAGGATGTCGCCGCCACTGAGGAAGAGGCCGGCGCTGACAACCCTGCCGGCGAAGAGGCCGCCAAGGCTGCTGGTGCAGGAGCTGGCGAGGGGTCCGGCGATCGCACTGACGATCCCGAGGGCGCAGGAGCGCAAGGCGCTACACCGATCGCCGACCCCTCCGCCGCTGACGCAGCACCGGGCTCCGAAGAGCCCCAGCCCGGCGCCTATTTGAAGGTCGGCGAGGGTGTCTTCATCAAGCTTCCCTGGGCGTCGAGCTCCAGGGCACCGGTCGAGGGAGAGGCTTTTGACGGAGAGGTGCTCGCCTCTGCAGGGCTAACAGTGGTCGACGCGCCAAGTAGCAGCAGTGGCGAGTCTGAAGAGGAGCAGTTGCTCCGGAAGTTGGTGTCGCTTTACCGCGCCCGGCAAGCGAAGCTGGAGTCCCGGGAGGCGCTTGTCGCACGGGCAGGAATTGACATAGAAAAGCATGCGGAGGAACTCCAGAGCCGCAACCAAGAGGCCCTCCGGTCCATTGCGGAGGAGAGGGCGCAGCTTGTCGAGGCGCGGAAGGCTTTCCTCCTCGAGAAGGCAGAAGCTGAGGAGCAACAGAGGCTTGCCGCTGAAGAACTGTCAATCCGGGAAGGTGAATTGACACAGCGGAAAGTCAATCTGGACAGCCACGAGGAGGAGCTCGCCGCACGCGAGCAATCACTTGGCGGGGCGCTCAAGGAAGCGAAGGACGCTGCCGCAGCTGCCGAGGCTGCCAAGAAGGAATTGGAGGTGAAGATGACGCAGCTGGAGGCTGATCTGAAAGGGAAGGATGAGGAGCTTGCCGCGCTCCAGCGCGAACGCAAGAAGGATGCTCTCGCTCATGGTGATCTGCAAGTCCAACTTGCCGACAAGGGCAAGGAACTGAGCGCCGCCAAGGACTCAAATGCTAATCTGGAGCTGAAGCTGGCCACACTGACGGAGACACTGGGCGGTGCCAAGAAGCGAGAGGAGGATCTAAAGAAAGAGATCAAGGCCAACGAGGAGCTGCTAACGAGGGCCGCCGAGACTCAGAACACCTTTAGGGCCATTGTGGAGCTCTGGACGGAGGGCCTCGTCAACATCGCTGCAGTCATCATCGAGGAGCTGGCGGAACTGGACTTGGCGGGGTTTGGGTACTCCTCCGACGAGAACCTCCAGCCCAGTGCCAAGCTTACTCTATTCTTCAAGGGCGTGGCGACGGCTCTCCAGCAGCTCCGGGAAAGGATCCCAAGGCAGCTGGCTGACGAGTCGCGTGCAATCTGTGCCAGGGTCTTGGAGAAGGTGTTGGTGAAGGTGCTCTTCCGCAATCCGAACCTCAACCTCACCAACGTTCTCAAGAAGCTGCCGGCGGGTGCTGATCTTGCAGAACTCAAAGCCCTTGTCACACCCATTGTGGACAAGGTGAATGAAGTCAGGAGGATCGACAGCGAGCGCATGGATTAAGCTGCTCTTTCTCTCCTTTCCTTGCCGCTACCATTTATGTTATAAGAACAATTTAGTCAGTGCCACGACAAGTTTCTTTTGCAATATAACTTTATCTTGGGCAGTATTGGCTATGTTATTTCCTGTATTGATCCCTTCCTTTGTATGTTTTTACCCTACGCTTTTAGGGAACTTGCCGGCGCAGGCACCCTTGCCGCGAGCGTTGAGTGCGGAACATTAACATCCTGCTGGCGGTGCCGCTCCGGCAAGAAACCTTGCCGTAACTAGTTGCAGCACACTTAAGTTGTTGAGCGGACTCGAAACAAAGTAAGGGCGCAACTAGATATGAGTCGGTTCCTCTGCGCACAGGTTTTCCATACAAAGTACGATCGTTCAAGGAAGATAACTTAAAAACTTAAAAACTGATCATGCTCAGACTTTGGTGACTTAGCTTTTTCTGTCGTTTGTGTCCCGGCAAGGTTATACTTCTTTGAACGACGCCCGGTCCACACCATTATCTTCTCCTCCCCCCCCCCCGGTGAACTTGTGGGCGGAGGAACCTTCCTTTTGAGAAAAAGAAAGAAGAGAAAATAAAGATATGGAGCCTCAAGGCTCGTTACTGCTTACCGGGGGCGAGTGCTGCACAGAGTGTCAGATAATACATGCAAAAAAGAAAAATGCATAAAATTTGACAAGATGTGCGAAGCACGTGAGCTTTATTTATGCACGGGATCTGCGCCCGGCTTTGTACAAAGGGTTACATGCAACAGCGGCAAGGCTTGTACAAAAGGTGGTTGCTGGAACAGGTTCTGGCAACTGCGCCTTATGGGTAAAACTTATGAAGATGCTCAATGTTCCAGGAGTTGCTCACCGGAAAGCCATCTTCGGTCTCTAGGCGGACAGCGCCGGGCCTAGTGACTCGCTTCACCCGATAAGGGCCTTCCCACTTCGGTGTCAACTTGTTGGAATTCTTGGCGGATTGAACGCGCCGAAGAACAAGGTCACCTTCCTCGAGACTTCTGGCATTGACTTTGCGGCTATGGTAGCGGCGCAAAGCTTGATGATATCGAGCAGCTCGTACAGCAGCCTGAAGACGATCTTCCTCAAGGAGCAGCGCGTCATCTTGCCGCAGCTGCTCTTGCTCAAGCTCATCGTAAGCGAGCACTCGAGGCGATCCGTATATGAGTTCTGTGGGGGAGAACTGCCTCTGCTCCATAGACTAGAGCAAAAGGCGTTTGGCCAGTGCCTCGATTTGGCGTCGTCCTGATCGACCAAAGAACCACTGGCAGCTCCTCGATCCAATTTCTTCCGCACTTGTGCAGCCTGTCGAAAGTCCTGGTCTTGAGCCCGCGCAGCACTTCAGCGTTTGCCCTCTCCGCTTGACCGTTGCTTCTCGGGTGAGCAACAGAAGCGAAGCAGACCTTGGCGCCAAGATCTTGGACGTACTGCATGAAGGTGCGGCTCGTGAATTGTGTGCCGTTGTCGGTGATGATCCTGTTAGGGACTCCGAAGCAGCAAACAATTGACCTGAAGAACTTGACTGCTAACTGTGCTGTCACCTTCCTCACTGCTTCCACTTCCGGCCACTTTGTGAACTTGTCGATTGCAACGTACAAGTACTCAAAGCCCCTGACAGCTCGGGGAAAGGGGCCGAGGATGTCGAGCCCCCAGACCGAGAATGGCCAGGATAAAGGGATCGTTTGGAGAGCTTGAGCTGGTTGATGTATCTGCTTGGAGTGGAACTGACACGCTTCACACTTGGTTACTTGTGCAGTTGCATCCTGGAGGGCTGTCGGCCAAAAGAAACCTTGCCGGAAGGCTTTGCCGGCAAGTGCTCTTGCGCCAATGTGGTGACCACATATGCCTCCATGTATCTCCGCCAACAGCTCCTGTCCTTCTTCCCGGGAAATGCACTTCAATTTCACTCCGTTGAATCTTCTTCTGTACAGTATGTCATCGACAAACTGGTACATACTTGATTGTCGGGCTACTCTCTCGGCTTCTTCTTGCTCTTCGGGAAGTTCTCCTGTTTGAAGGAAACGGACGATCGGCTGTGCCCATGCCGGAGCTTGTGGCTCGACGAGAAGGACTAAAGGCGCAAATGCTGCTGCGGGAACATCTGCTTCCATGGCAAGAATCTGCGATTCAGCCGGAGCTTGATGTTCCCCGGCAAGCTTGCCGGAGCAAAACTTGTCGGGAGCGCTTGTTTCAACGAAACAAACCCTAGGGCTTGTCGGAGCAGATTGCTCCTCAGCATTCTTTGTGTTGATCTTGGGGACCTTCTTGAAGGCGGCTTCGGGGAGGTCAGCCGGAAAGTAGTCACCAGAAACCAACTTCCTCTTCTTGCTCTGTCCAGTTGATGGTGTTATAGATGGTTGAGTCAGTTTGAGCACAAAGATGGCTGGTTCCACAGGCAACTTGAGTGTGGCACATTTCGACAGGCCATCGGCAACATCGTTCTGGGCTCTTGGAACATGTTCCATTTGCAGGCCGTCAAAATGCTCTTCCAACTTTCTCACTTCATCAATGTAGGCTTCCATCAACGGACTCTGATAATCTTTGTTCACTTGGCGGATGACAAGCTGTGAGTCACCCCTGACAATGAGCTTCTTGATCCCAAGGTCCGCAGCGATCCTGAGTCCGGCAAGCAAGCTTCATACTCTGCAGTATTGTTTGTTGCTTGCTCCTTGGGAAAGTGCATCTGGACCACGTACTTGAGGTGCTCTCCGGTGGGTGCAACAAGTAGTACGCCCGCACCGGCGCCTTGCAGCGAGAAGGCACCATCAAAGTACATGACCCATTCCTTGTTTGTCTCCTTGATGGGGATGCTCGTTTCTGGAGTTTCTTCATCAGGTGTTGGCGTCCATTCTGCTATGAATTCTGCCAATGCTCGGCTCTGGATAGTTGAAGTACTCTCAAACTTGAGGCCAAAGCTTGACAGTTCCAGTGCCCACTCGACAATCCTGCCTGTTGCTTCTGGATTCTGCAGTATCCTCTTCAACGGAAAGCGAGTGACAACTGTGATCTCGTGTGCTTGAAAGTAATGGCGCAGCTTTCTTGAGGCCATGAGAAGGCCAAAAAGCAACTTCTGCACGCCAGAGTACCTTGACCTAGCCCCCTGCAGAAGGGAACTGACAAAATAAACTGGGCGCTGCACCATCTTCTTCTGTTTCTCTTCCTGTGGCTGCACAGATCTATCCTTGTCGGGACCAGAGCTTGTCGGGGAAGCCCCCTGCTTGTCGCTGGATGTGCTTGTCGCGGCTGCTGGCTCATCATCTGCCTCCCTCTCCGCTACTAACGCAGCACTAACCACTTGATTGGTTGCCGCTAGGTATAACAGCAACTTCTCTTGTGGCTTAGGTGCGACAAGTATTGGAGTGGAGGACAGATATCTCTTCAAGTCTTGTAGCGCAGCCTCCGCTTCAGGGGTCCATTTCATTGGACCTGCCTTTTTCAAAATTTTGAAAAATGGCAGGGCGCGCTCAGCAGACTTAGAGATGAACCTACTGAGAGCGGCAACGCAGCCGGTAAGCCTTCGCACATCCTTGACGCGCTTTAGTGCTTTGATCTGCTCAATGGCTTTGATCTTGTCGGGATTGGCTTCAATCCCCCTCTGGGATACAAAGAACCCGAGAAGTTTGCCGGAAGGAACTCCAAACACGCACTTCTCGGGGTTCAACTTGAGATTGATCTTGCGCAAATTTGCAAAGGCCTCGTCCAAATCTTGGATCAGAGTTGCTCTGTCTTTGCTCTTGACCACTATGTCATCCATGTAGGCTTCTACATTTCTGTGCAACTGTGGCTCAAAAGCTTCATGAACTACCCTTGCAAATGTTGAACCGGCATTCTTTAGTCCGAAAGGCATTCGTACAAAGCAGTACGTGCCACATGGAGTAATGAATGCGGTTTTCTCTTCATCCTCTTCTGCCATGAAGATCTGATGATATCCTGAGTATGCATCAAGAAATGAAAGCAAATCACATCCTGCCGTGGAGTCGACAATCTAGTCAACGCGCGGCAAGGGAAATGGATCCTTGGGACAAGCTTTATTAACATCGGTGAAGTCAATACAAAGCCTCCACTTCCCGTTCGCCTTGCGCACGACTACCGGATTGGCTAACCACGTCGGATGGAGTACTCCTCGGACAAGGCCTGCTGCTTCCAACTTCTTGATCTCTTCAGCAATGAATTCTTGTTGCTCCACTGCTTGTTTCCTTACTCTCTGCTTGACGGGCCGCGCGTGAGGACAGACGGCAAGGTGGTGCTCAATTACTTTCCTGAGAACACCGGGAATGTCAGATGGTTGCCAAGCAAACACATCGACATTCGCCCACAGGAAAGCAACGAGCGCGCTTTACTATTTAGGATCAAGCGTGGCACTGATGGTGAAGGTACCACCAGTGCCGTCCTCCTTGGCGGCCACTTTCTTGGTTTCTGGCGAAGCTGTCTTTGCCTTCTTGCACTTGCCGGTGGAGCTCGATGGTGCGTCCTTGACGGTAGCGCAGCACTCCGAAGAGGTGCGCTTGTCGGAGTGGGCATCAGAGCTGCTCTTGCCGGACTTGGTCTTCTTCTTCCCCCCGGGAGCTTTAGCGGCAAGTGTCTTGCGACCTGCTGCGGCTGCTGCTTCCCGGTAGATCTTGTCGGTACAGATAAGGGCATCTTTCTTGTCACCAGGGACAGAAATGACACTTATCGGACCGGGCATCTTGAGCACGTTGTAAGCATAATGAGAGGCTGCCATGAACTTGGCGAGCGCTGGACGGCCAAGTATCCCATTATAGGGTAATGGGAAATCAGCAACGTCAAAGGTGACCTTCTCTGTCCTGAAGTTCAGCTCGCTGCCAAATGTCACTAGCAGTGTGATCTTCCCCTTCGGCTTGCTTCTTCCTGGGTTAATTCCTTGAAAGGTACCAGTCTCTTCAAGCTCGCCGTCGGGGATCTGGAGCTTCTTGAGTACCGCGGAGGAAATCAAATTCAAGCCGGCCCCGCCGTCAACCAGCATCTTTGTGACCTTGAAGTTGCGGATAGTTGGTGAGACCAACATCGGCAAGCACCCGACCGCAGTTATGCGATCAGGGTGATCCTCAACATCAAAGATGATGGGCGTGCTGGACCACTTCAGAGGCTTGCGCGACTCAACTGATGGTTCTGCTGCATTAACTTCATGCACCCACTGTTTGAGCTGGCGGTGCGAATTATGCAGAGAAGCACCGCCGTCGACGCACAAAACCTCTGTTGCCTTCTGAAACTCCTACTCGTCGGTCTCATCCTCATCCATCTCTTCATCTTCGTCTTCGTCTTCGTCCTTGTCGCGGCCGCGGGGAGGTCTGTCTCCTTGCCGCTGCTTAGCCTTGCCGCGGCGCCCTCCCCGGGCGGGACGCTTCTTGCCGGATCCTCCACCACCTTCTTGGGCCTTCTCCTTGTCATGGCACTCGTATTCAGCTTTCTGTAGCTCAACAAGCTGCTCAACCTTCTTGCAAGCCTGGAGATCATGGCCCTTGGTGCGGTGGATCTTGCAGTACTGCTTGCCGGAGCCGTCCTGCTTGTCGGCAGCCACCACAGCCTCGCCGGAGTCACCAGCTTTGGCCTTCTCGGCGCCACCTCCGTTGTCGGACTGCTCGACAACTAGCACATCCTTAGCTTTCCTCTTTCTGTTATTTTGCCTCCGGTTCTTCTTCACCGGGGCGACATCCTCACTGTCAGATCCTTCTGCTCCTGCGTTCTCTCCGGGGAGTTTCCTCCCCTCCTCAGCACGTGCACATTTGTCGGCCAGAGCATATAGCTCGCTGACATCTCTGATTTTGCACATCGCCATCTCCTCCCTCATCCTGCGGTTACGCACGTTCTGATGGAACGCGCTGATAACCGCGGCAGGGTGGACGTCTGGGATGTTGCGCTCCACTTGGCTGAATCTTTGAATGTATTTGCGCAGGGGTTCTCCTTCTTTCTGGGCGAGCAGATGAAGATCGCTCTCCTGGCCATGGGGCTTGTGGCCGCCTGTGAAGGCGCCGACAAACTGATAGCACAGATCTGCCCATGAAGAGATGGAGTTGTCTGGCAAGTGCATGAGCCAAGATCTGACGTTGGGCTTGAGCACCAGCGGGAAGTAGTTGGCGAGGATCTTCTCGTCGCGCCCCCCGGCAGCCTGCACCGCGATGGTGTAGACGCTAAGGAACTCTGACGGATGTATCCTGCCATCGTACTTCTCGGGTACATCTAGCTTGAAGTTCTTGGTACTGGGCCACTGGACCTGCCGCAGCTCACGAGTGAACGCAGGGCAACCTACCGCGTACGGCAAGTCGCCTGGTTCCCCTGGCGCATGCATATCAACAGCAGGCCCAGCGCGCTGGTCTGACTGACGCCGCGCTTCTCTTCGACGCTCGATACGAGTACGAGCGTCTTCTTGTCGTCGTTCTTGGAGAACTTGGCGCTGATCGCGATGAGCTCGTGGGTCCGACGACGCGGTGGAGTCGGTGTCGAGGTTAGCCCGGCGAGTCGGCGATCTTGGCCTTCAGGGCGGGGAGTGCACGGTGGTGGCACCCCCAGCGGTCTTGTCGCCGTCGGCTAGCGCCTGGGCGTCTTGCCGGGGTTTCGACGTGCTCGGTTGCCGGGGCTTGTCGCCGTTGGCGAAGCCGATGAGGCTCTGAATGGTGGCCCTCCAATCGTCGATCTTGTCTGGCGCTGGAGGGTAATCTAGAAGCAGTTGGGCTCGGGCCAGCGCTTCCTCTGGAGTCTTGGGCGGCGGTGGCGAACGGCGCGAGGAGCGGGATATGCTCAAACTTCTAACAGTGTTAGAAGGAGCAACATCTCGTCCAGGCGACCGTGCCGCGCTCGTGCCAACATGGTAACGCGTATGTTGGCCTTGAGCGTCCCGCGATCCACCAGCTTGGCCTTGTTCCAACGCGAGTACGGTGCTAGGAGCACCACGGCGTTGTCGATCCCGCACCTCCTGGGAGGGGTGCGGTGTATGCACAAACGCCGAGGCTTGCGGGGCCTTGTCCTTGGGCCTGGTGAGGATGTGAGTGCCCCCGTCGGCGCCCGTTCCTCCGCCGGCGTCCACCCCACTGCCCGCTTGCTCCAGTGGCGGTGGGATCGACGCAGACGGACCAACCACCTCCGAAGTCTTCTTCTTCGGTGGCATGTCGATGAAGATGTCGATGTAGCGCGCGCTAACACCGGATCAGGTTCGCACAACCTCGACGCCCCCCTACCTGGCGTGCCAAAGATGTCGTGGGAAACGAACACCTATGGGGCAGGGCCCCTTTCGGTCCGGCAAGGGAGCGGAGGGCGCACGAAGAGCAGATCGAGGCGAAGCATGCGAGGGATTTTACCCAGCTTCGGAGCTCTCCGGAGAGATAAAACTCCTACTGCTGCTTTGTGGATATATTGTGTTCTTGCTCGAGGGAGTGAGCGTTCTGTAGTTTTGAATGAGTCGAACCCCTTCTACGTTGCGCATGGGCCTCCTTTTATAGGCTAAAGGGGTCACCGACAGGTGGCAACGTAGACAGGGGTACAAATGTAAAAAGAGGGGTTGGTACAACTGCTATCTACAGTGCACCCTACCTAACTCTGACGGCAGGGGACAAGGGCATTTAATGCCCGTCCGGTCACCCAAACAGTGCAAAAAACGACTGTTTGGGGCGCCACCGCCTGCCACGATGGCCTTCTCGTCATCTCCACTTGCCACCTCGCACCGCTTGGCTGCACAGCCGCCCGCCACGTGCACCAGGAATGATCTTGGGGCGACACGTCGTCAGATGCGCTGGAGTGTGGGCGCAGAGTGGTGGCTTCGCCGCGGCAAGCGCCTTGCCGCGGTCGTTGTCTTGTCGCACCCGAAAGCTTGTCGCTCGCCGGGTCTTGCCGGGACGCGCGGTGCGTCGCGGCAAGTTTCTTGAAATGCCTCGGTTGGCCTTCCCGGCAAGCTCCTCTTGCCGGGGCCTTGCTCTTCCCAGCAAGCTCCTCTTGCCGGAGTCTTGTCTTCTCAGTCAAAACACTTTGTTCTTGAATGGCATCAATATGAGCTACGGAGGATCTTGGCGGACGCCCGGCAAGCCTTGCCGCTGGGTGCTGCGACTGCCCGTGCACCAGTTCGGGATACTAAGGTACCCCTACTTTAGTACACCGACATCCTTATATGCATCAGCTCCGAATCATGTCTTTGGTCAAATGTTGGGTTTGCCCGGCTCCTGTGTTTTGCTGCCTTATGTTCCGCTCTATCGGCTAAGGCGGCACCAGGAGAACTACTGCGATTGTGGCCCGGTTCGGCCAGGCGAGCACCTCAGTAGAGAAAGCCGAAAACTAACTGTCATGATATAGCGTGAGACTGGTCAACCACTCGGTGACCCGCCGGAATCTATAGGATTCCTCCGCATTGACGAAGGGCCATTTCCCGGTTAGGCACATACGCGCCCCGAATTTGGGTGAGCGCGGTGCCCCTAGGGGCTATATAGTAGCCCCACTGTCAAACTCCTATGGCTAAGTGAAAGTGATAAAGCATTATAGTCCGGTGCATAGTTTGCTGCGCTACCACCTCCTTTATAGGACCAAGACGTTGGATCAAGTGTGAAAATGCGCCTTTTGCAAACACCCCGCATTATATGCGTGGGGGCTGAAGCCGAAGACTGCCATCTTTCAGGTTATATATACATATACATTAGCGGCCGCACAGGAGGTATTTTAATTCTTGAAAGGCACAAGTATAAAAAGCTTTTATATTCCATCGATACATTGTTTCACAATAATACATGTTATTCGAACATAATATCCTTCGAGCACTGCGTCTCTATTAAACAAGCACCCTGCAGAACTTCCTGAAAATAGTGCTCGACAGGTACTCGGCTTCCGTCCGAATCTTGGGATGCAACATCGGTGGCCTTCATTTCCGCCCAGTATGTCTTGACACGGGCAAGAGCCATCCGCGCACCCTCTATGCATGCCGACCTCCTGATTGCATTGATATGCGGCACCGCACCAAGGAACTGCTGCACCAAGCCAAAATAACTCTTCGGCTCGGGCCTTTTCGGCCACAAAAGACTCAGGACATCCTTCATGGCAAGTTCGGATAACCTATTCAGCTCCGCCCATTCGGCCAAGCGATCGGTTAATGGAAGTGGGCGCTCTGGATTATGGAACCGCGACCAAAAAAACCTTTTCCATTTCATGATCCTTTTGATCTCGGAAGTAGAAAGGGCTTTCCAGCCGCGATATCTCCCGCCTGACGCAGCTCCTCCTTCATAGCTCTTATCGCAGAGCGAGCATCCTTGGCCTCGGTAGTGGCCTTCTTCAGGTCCTCTTGCACCGCTCGATCTTCTTTTTCAAGAAGCTTGTAGCGGTCGGCAGCATTCTTCAACTTCACGGCCATCTCGGCCATTTCCTTCTTGCTTCGGCAGTGAGCAGCCTGTTCGGCTTTTAGGTCTTCGGCCGCCTTTAAGGCAGCCGCATCACTCTTTCTGGCCTGCTCCTTGGCTCGGGCGAGCTCCGCCCAAAGGTTCCCCATGGCAGCCGCACCATCTGCATCAAGCATACATGTTGTAAGGCACGGGCATCAAGCTCCCTTACCAGGTGTCCGCGGAGAAATTGCATACCTTGTGACTCGTCAAGTCGCTTATTGACAAGCGTGATGTCGGCATCCGCCACGTCAAGTTGCCGCTTTAGTTCGGCAAATTCATCAGTCCGGCTAGCCACCGGACCCTTCGCCACCTACATAGGAAGGGCGACACATTATACCTGGGATTATGATCCTTGACGCGCTGTCATTTTTGACAACACACCGAGCCTCAGGGGCTACTATCTACACAGGGCGCATTTTATATGCGGAACTGTCAGAAGGTACATTATTTTGCGTACCTCAAAACCTGTCAGTAAACTTCTGAGGGCTTCGTGCAATCTTCTCTCAGCGGATGAAATCCTTTCAATCACCGTACCCATTAACGCACGGTGATCTTCTGAGATAGACGCTCGCCCAAGCAAATCCTTGAGCTCCTCTGACCGTACACCAGGTGGTGCCGGACCCGTCCGATGGCCTTTTTCGAAGGCCGGACGCAGAGGGCTTTGAGGGGACATACGACTGCCTTCCGGCCCCGCCAGACTTGGAGAAACCCTCCGCGACGACACCTCAGGGTCGCTCGCCTTGCAAGACGGTACGACAGGGGGAGGCATTTCACTCTCGATCATCTCCGGACGAAGATCCCCCGAAGACGAGCTCTACTGAGAAGGGCTGAGATTCGAACTACAAGGTAAAATTTCGGCTATCTTCGTCAGAAATAGGGAAGGGATATCCTTTATTTAAAAAACTCCCCTTTTTACTTACGGCTCGGTGGAGGGCTGATCCCCTTGGGGGCACAATGCGGCCGAGGCATCTCTCGGCGTAGGACCCTCTGACGAAGATTTCTTCCCCCGCTTTGAGACCATGGTCTTCGGGTCTTCAGAGGCGGTCCTCTTCTTCCCTTGGATGGAGGGATTCTCGATCCCTCCATTCCTGACAGCCTCCTTCGCGGAGGCGGTAGCTTCCTTTTCCCCCCTTCACCTTCTTCCAAAGGCGCAACCTCCAGCATCCTGGTTAACACGGGATCCGGCGTGGTCTCAGGGAGGGGGGCCGGACACCTGATTAACTTTGCTTTTGCTATCCACTCCTGTTCAAGGAACAACTCTTTTAAAGGGCAAGTTCGTGATAAATATGGGATAGCGTGTCCGGGTACAGGGCTACTTACTTGAGTATCCAGGCGATTGCAGCTCAGACCTGCGTCCTCGGTCAAGTCCGGAAACATCGCTTGTGATCCGAAGAAAAGCTTGTACATCTCCACGGGTGTCGCGCCCATAAAATGTTGGAGAGCTCGTGATCCCTCCGGGTTAAATTCCCACAGGCGGAGGGGGCGACGTTTGCAGGGCAGGGTGCGACGAATCAGCATGACTTGCGCTACTACAACCAGAGTGATCTCTCTCTCTCTAAGAGGTCTTGAATGCGGCCCTGCAACAAGGGCACGTCCTTGGACGGCCCCCAGTCAAGTCCTTTATTGACCCATGACGCCAGCCGTGGTGGAGGACCCGAGCGAAAGGCAGGTGGCGCCACCCATTTGGTGCCCCTGGGAGCTGTGATATAAAACCACTCTTGTTGCCATAGGCTGAGCTCCTCTTGAAAAGAGCCCTCGGGCCATGGAGCATCAGCATTCTTGCTTATAACAGCCGCTCCGCACTCTGCCTGCTGCCCCTTGAGCATCTTCGGCTCCACTTTGAAGGTCTTGAGCCACAATCCAAAGTGAGGGGTAATGCGGAGGAAGGCTTCGCATATGACAATGAACATGTGGAGGATGGACTCCGGATCCAAGTCATGAAATTCCAACCCATAGTAAAACATGAGCCCCCTCACGAAGGGGTCCGTCGGGAAGCCTAGCCCCTGAAGAAAGTGAGACGCGAACACTACGCTTTCGCCAGGCTTGGGAGTGGGAATAACCTTCCCTTGGGCAGGCAGCCTATGCGAAATTTCGCCGGTTAGATACCTGGCATCTCTTAGCTTTAGCACGTCTTCTTCCGTAACAGAGGAAGGCATCCACCGGCCTTGCAGGTCGGAGCCGGACATCATCGAAGGTCCGAAGCGCCTGAATCTGGAGCTTTGGGTGTTGGAACTCGAGGCAAGGGGCGTATTCGATTGAGATTGAAAGAAAGGAGTGGAGCCTTGGTCTCTTTATAAAGCGGTTGAATACCAAGAGCCTTCCCCGTGACCGTTCGGGACTCGCCTTCGATAGAGGAGACATGCCAATGGGCACGACTGGGTTACCCATGCTTGTATTAATGAGAATCCCGGAATAAGGGGACACGGTCTGTGCTTTGACAAGATGTGCCAAGGAAACCGCCTCGCTAAACGCGCTGAGGTGGGATAGTAAAAATGATTCGAATAAAGGCTTGGCCATGGTGTGATGTCACGCCACGGAATACGTCAGCAGATTGAATTTGTGTAAATATTATTCTCTCTACGGTGGTATGTTGAACTTATTTTGCAGAGCCGGACACTATCCTTGTGTTCAAAATCTTCTATGAAGTATTCGGAGGAGGAACCCGCCTTGCAATGCCGAAGACAATATGCGCGCCGAACTCGTTGTCATTGAAGCCTGGTTCAGGGGCTACTGAGGGAGTCCTGGATTAGGGGGTGTCCGAATAGCCGAACTATCACCTTTGGTCGGACTCCTAGACTATGAAGATACAGGATTAAAGACTTCGTCCCGTGTCTGGATGGGACTTTCCTTGGCGTGGAAGGCAAGCTTGGCGATACAGATATGTAGATCTCCTACCATTGTAACCGACTCTGTTTAACCCTAACCCTCTTCGGTGCCTATATAAACCGGAGGGTTTTAGTCCATAGGACGAACAACAATCATACCATAGGCTAGCTTCTAGGGTTTAGCCTCTCCGATCTCGTGGTAGCTCTACTCTTGTACTACCCATATCATCAATATTAATCAAACAGGAGTAGGGTTTTACCTCCATCCAGAGGGCCCGAACCTGGGTAAAAACATCGTGTCCCTTGTCTCCTGTTACCATCCGCCTAGACGCACAGTTTGGGACCCCCTACCCGAGATCCGCCGGTTTTGACACCGACAGCCACCTTTAGCCTGGACCTCTCCTATGCTAGGCGCAGGCCCTTGGCCTCAACGCGCGCGTCCTCGTCAGTGAGCTCTGCACCAAGCTGGCTCACCGCGTCCGCCGCCCTCCGGAGGAACCCTTGGCGGAGGGCGCGGCGCTCCCGAGCGTGCTCCAGCACGTCTTCCGCATCACCTTCCGCCTCGGGCACGTGAGGAGGGCCACGGATCAGCACTCCCCCGCTGGGCAGGGGGCTGGGGGCTGGCGCCCTCGCGATGGCCGGACGTGCCTCGCCAGAAGCCTGGCCCGGAGCCAGTTCGCCCTCCAAGGAAGATCGCAAGGCCGACCTCAGCCAGTCACCGTCCACGACCAGTCGAAGAGCCCAGGGCAGGCTGGCTATGCCCCGGGAGGGCTCGCAAAGGATAGTCGCGAGGTGCGCAGAACCAAGACGCATCACAGGATGGCCCGCCTCTCCAACCAGCCTCACCGCAAGGGCAGTGGTGGAGCTCGGGACGCTTGGGGAAGGTGGAGAGGGCGAGGCCTGGAGGGATGGCTCCTCAGCCGTATCCGTGAACTCGGCAGGAAGGGCCCTGCACGGCAATGATCAGCTAAAGCAGCAGGAAAGTAAAGAACAGAGAAAGGGAGAGGCTTACTCATCAGCGGCGAAGTACTTCCTGCGCTTCAATAGGCGGCCAGGGTAATCATCACCCAAGGCCTCCCTTCTCTTTCGGAGAGCCTCAAAGTCCACGCAGAAGCGGCCCAGGAGCTCGGCGCAAGGGTCAGCCCGCGACGAGGAAGAAGCGCCAATATGACCGGCGTCGGGGGCATCACCCAGGGACACATCGCCGGACGCCGCGCCAAGAAGGGTGGCCGGGGCCTCGGGGGCGGCTCGGTACCTTCAGCCGCCGCAGGGTGGGTCTCAGGAGCTGCCGCCTCAGGAGTACCGTGTGGCGTCATCGTCCCGACGGTGGCTCCCTCGGCCCCCGACACCCTTTGTCTCCCAGCTCCACCACTCGAGGAAGGACCGTCGTGGGCAACCGGAAGGGTAACCACCACAACTGGGTTCTCGCGAGGTCCCCTGAGGCCTACAGGGCGCAGCCCCCATTCATCAAAGCTGGGCATCTGCTTCACAAAATCATCCATGTTTGAGCAAAGGTACAGCAGGGCGCCCCCATGCCGGATGCTACCAGGGGAAGGGTCCCCAGTCAGGATCACGAGAATCTTCCTTAGCACTTCAGGCATCAGCTCCTCCTCTTGGAGCCTCATGCGGTCTTCGCGCCCCCTGAAGGCCCACATCCGGTGGGAATGACGCTGGAGAGGGGCAATGCGGCACAAGAGGAACTCCTTCACCACCTTGGGTGCCGTCACACCGAGCGCCCTCAAGTACGCGAAGCGATGCCAAACGAAGACGAGCCGGGGGCTCGTGAGCGTCTCCTGGCCCCAGCCCGAATTGGGGATAGCGGGCACGGTTGGCTCCGAAAGCAGGGGGCTGGGCACCCCGGCATCCACATACAGCCACCGCTCACGGAACCCGGTCGCGGGCGGAGGAAGGCTGAAATCGATTCCCGAAGCCGCTGTTTCTGGTGCGGCAAGGAAGCTCACGCACCCCGAGCATTGGGTGGGATCGCTGAGACGCAGAGAGAAGAAGTGGCGCAGCAAGGCAACTGAAGGAGGGATGCCCATCATCGCCTCGCAGACAAAAGCGAAAACGGCAAGAAGAGTAATGGATTCGGGACCCAAATGCATCATGTGGATCTGGTAATGAGAAAGCACAGCGTTGAAGAAACCGGAAAAGGGGGGAACCAGTCCCACCCACAGAGCGTCGGCGAAGTACCGGACCTTGGTGACTGTTCTGTCAATGGAGAAGTGAGACGCGGGCCAGACCGTGGTCCTCCCGCACTTGTTGAAGATGGTGGCTGAGGGAGTCATGGACTAGGGGGTGTCCGAACAGCCGGACTATCATCGTCCGCCGCACTCCAAGACTACGAAGATACAAGATTGAAGACTCCGTCCCGTGTCCGGATGGGACTTTCCTTGGCGTGGAAGGCAAGCTTGGCGATGCGGGTATGTAGATCTCCTACAATTGTAACCGACTCTGTGTAACCCTAGCCCTCTCCGGTGTCTATATAAACCGGAGGGCTTTAGTCCGTAGGACATAACCTCCATTACAACAATCATACCATAGGCTAGCTTCTAGGGTTTAGCCTCCTTGATCTTGTGGTAGATCCACTCTTGTAATACACATCATCAATATTAATCAAGCAGGACGTAGGGTTTTACCTCCATCAAGAGGGCCCGAACCTGGGTAAAACATCGTGTCCCTTGTCTCCTGTTACCATCCACCTAGACGCACAGTTCGGGACCCCCTACCCGAGATCCGCCGGTTTTGACACCGACATTGGTGCTTTCATTGAGAGTTCCTCTGTGCCGTCGCCGATAGGCTCGATGGCTTCTTCGATCAATAACAACACTGTCCAGGGTGAGACTTTTCTCCCTGGACAGATCTTCGTATTCGGCGGCTTTGCACTGTGGGCTAATTCACTTGGCCATCTCGAGCAGATCGAAAGCTACGCCCCTGGCCGTCAGGTCAGGTTCGGAAGCCTAAACTTCACGGCCGACATCCGCGGGGACTTGATCTTCGACGGACTCGAGCCACAGCCGAGCGTGCCGCGCTGTCACGATGGGCATGATTTAGCTCTGCCGCCGGATAGTGCCTTGCTGGCCGCACACGAATCCGGAGCCGATCGCCCAGATCGAGGACCGGTGGCTGGACACCGCCGTGGGGGCTGCAACTTCCGCGGCGATGGAGCCGAACTCTGACCTTGTCCCCCATAAAGCTCGTGACTCCGAGGTGCCGGACTCCGAACCTCCGGCGCCTCTGCCAATCGAATCCGATTGGGCGCCGATCATGGAGTTCACCGCGGCGGACATCTTTCAGCACTCGCCTTTTAGCGACATCCTACATTCGCTAAAGCATCTCTCGCTATCCGGAGAGACCTGGCCGGACTATGGCCAGGATGGTTGGGATACGGACAACGAAGAAATTCAGAGCCCACCCACCACCCACTTTGGAGCCACTATCGACGATCTAACAGACATGCTAGACTACGACTCCGAAGACATCGACGGTATGGACGACGATGCCGGAGACGAACAGGAACTAGCGCCTACAGGGCACTGGAAGACCACCTCGTCATATGACATATACATGGTGGACACCCCAAAAGATGTGGACGGCGAAGAAGCAGCGGAGGCAGATTCCTTAAAGAAACAGCCCAAGTGCCGGCATCAGCGGCGCCGCTCTAAATCCCGCCACAGCAAGAATGGAGATTCCGGCACAGGAGATAATAACACTCCAGACAGTGCCGAAGACAATCCCCTCCAGCAAGATTCAGCGCAGGAGGATGCAGAAGCAAGCCCTCGCGAGAGAGTGGCAGACGAAGAGGTCGAGGATGATAATTACATGCCTCCCTCCGGAGACGAAGCAAGCCTCGGAGACGACGAATTCGTCGTGCCCGAGGATCCCGTCGAACAAGAGCGTTTCAAACGCAGGCTAATGGCCACGGCAAATAGCCTAAAGAAAAAGCAGCAGCAGCTTCAAGCTGATCAAGACCTGCTGGCCGATCGATGGACCGAGGTCCTCGCGGCCGAAGAGTATGAACTCGAACCCCCCTCCAAGAGCTACCCAAAATGCAAGTTGTTCCCCCGATTAGAGGAGGAAGCATACATACCTTCATCACCAGCGCACAATACGGCCGACCGACCACACCGTGGTCGCGACAGAGAGGCATCCAGGCCCTCCACCAAGACCGTACCCCGGCATCGCTCCAAGAGTACGAAGCCAAGAGGGAACGCGCCGGACTTGCAAGGTATATTGGAGGACAAAGCAAGGCAATCCAGATCCATCTACGGATCACGTGGGCGCCCCACGACCCACGTCAAATACCGTCGCGCCGGATACAACAACTCCGGCCGGGCCGAACACAGCAGACAACGCTCACTTGAGCTACGTCGTGATATTGCTCAATACAGAGGCACCGCACACCCGCTATGCTTCACCGATGAAGCAATGGATCATCAAATCCCTGAAGGGTTTAAACCCGTAAACATTCAATCCTACGATGGCACAACAGACCCCGCAGTTTGGATTGAAGATTATCTCCTTCACATCCATATGGCCCGCGGCAACGATCTCCACGCCATCAAATACCTCCCACTCAAGCTTAAAGGACCAGCTCGGCATTGGCTTAACAGCTTGCCCGCAGAGTCAATTGGGTGTTGGGAAGACCTGGAAACCACATTCCTCGACAACTTCCAGGGCACATATGTGCGACCACCAGACGCCGATGACCTAAGCCACATAATTCAACAGCCAGACGAATCGGCCAGAAAGTTCTGGACACGGTTCTTGACAAAGAAAAACCAAATCGTCGACTGTCCGGATGCAGAGGCCCTTGTAGCCTTCAAACATAACATCCGTGACGAGTGGCTAGCCCGGCACCTAGGACAGGAAAAGCCGAAATCCATGGCAGCCCTCACATCATTAATGACCCGCTTTTGTGCGGGAGAGGATAGCTGGCTAGCTCGCAGCAACAACCTCGGTAAAAATTCTGGCAGTCCGGATACTAAGGACCACAATGGCAGGTCACGTCGAAGCAAAAATAAACGCCGTATTAACGGCAACGACAAGGAGGATACGGCGGTCAATGCCGGATTCCGTGGCTCCAAACCCGGTCAGCGGAAGAGGCCATTCAAAAGAACCACTCCGGGTCCGTCCAATTTGGACCGAATCCTCGACCGCTTATGCCAGATACATGGCACCCCCGAAAAGCCAGCTAACCACACCAACAGAGACTGTTGGGTATTCAAGCAGGCAGGAAGTTAATTGCCAAAAACAATGACAAGGGGCTGCATAGCGATGACAAGGAAGAAACCCGGCCGCCCAATAGTAGAGGACAGAAGGGTTTTCCCCCACAAGTGCGGACGGTGAACATGATATACGCAACCCATATACCCAAGAGGGAGCGGAAGCGTGCACTAAGGGACGTATATGCGATGGAGCCAGTCGCCCCTAAGTTCAATCCATGGTCCTCTTGCCCGATCACTTTCGATCGAAGAGACCATCCGACCAGTATCCGCCATGGCGGATTCGCCGCATTGGTTTTAGACCCAATCATCGATGTATTTCACCTCACGAGAGTCCTGATGGACGGCGGCAGTAGCCTGAACCTGCTTTATCAGGATACAGTGCGCAAGATGGGCATAGACCCCTCAAGGATTAAACCTACAAAGACGGCCTTTAAAGGCGTCATACCAGGTGTTGAAGCCAATTGTACAGGCTCAGTCACACTGGAAGTGGTCTTCGGATCCTCGGACAATTTCCGGAGCGAGGAGTTAATCTTCGACATAGTCCCGTTCCGCAACGGCTATCACGCTCTGCTCGGACGAACCGCGTTTGCAAAGTTCAACGCGGTGCCGCATTATGCATACCTCAAGCTCAAGATGCCAGGCCCTCGTGGAGTCATCAAGGTCAACGGAAATACAGAACGCTTCCTCCTAACGGAGGAACATACAGCGGCTCTCGCGGCAGAAGTACAGAGCAGCCTTTTAAGGCAATTTTCGAGTCCGGCCATTAAACGGCCGGATACGGCCAAACGCGCCCGGAGCAACATCAACCAAGACCACCTGGCACGATCCGAGCACGCGTAGCAATGCGGCCCCGACCCCAGCCCCCGCATGATCGCAAGAACAACCCTCCCCGTACATCATTACGCTTTGGAGATACCATGGGCGTAGGGGAAGGGGCTCGACCACAATAGACCCAGAGTGTGGCTCGACCACACCAGGGGCTTGCAAGTGTGTCACCTTTTTTTTCCTTCTTTTTACACATAGGACTCCGTTAACCAGAGGCCCTGTCCGGCGGTGAACCTGCCGAACTCACGATGCAACAGCCAGGGAGGGAAGAAGGCTGCGACGAACACTCGGGTGGTCTCCATTACGAGCATTAAATTTGATTATATACACCAAGTCCACAGCCCACCCCTGGAGGGGGACATGTTTAATTAGTCCAAACCCTTGCTTACCGCACTATTTGTATCCTTCCGCACTCATAGCAGAATTCCTTGAATAAATAATGCAGCATTTTTTGCCTGTTATCGCATTACTTTACACATATGTTCATTAATGACATCTTGCACCCGTATATTTTGGTACGGCCAAATACACCAGGGGCTTACGTTCCCCGCATTATGGTGTGATAAGTCCGAACACTTTCACAAGTGCGGCACCCCGAACTTATAGCATTATATGAATTGGCTCCGAATCATGTCTTGGGTCAATAGTTGGGTTTGCCCAGCTCCCACGTTTTGGTGCCTTACGTTCCGTTCTGTCGGCTAAGGTGGCACTGGGAGAACCACTGCGATTGCGCCCCGGTTGAGCCGGGCGAGCGCCTCAGTGGAGAAAGCTAAAACTGACTGTCATGATAAGGCGAGACACTGGTCGCTGTTCGAGAGGTCTTTTCGGGTTCCTAAAGACTCATGCCGCTTCAAGCGAAGTTCCGGATAATGTCCGGCGAAGGCGTGGATAGCGCCCCGAATTCGGTCTTCCGAATACTCGGGGCTTCGCCGAAATTTAAAATTATAGAATTCTATGGCTAAGTGAGAGTGTTCAAGCATTATAAGTCCGGTTGCCTTGTTCGTTGTGTTGAGTGCCTCCCTCGATGGACCCAAAAATGGGAACAAGAGTGCTCAAGTTTATCCCGAACACCCCAGCACTAGCGGCTTGGGGGCTGAAGCCAATGACTTGCCATCTCTCAGATCTTATAAACGGCCGCACAGAAGGTAATATTTTAAATTAAACAAGTGTTGCTTAGCGCATATGAACAAAGTTTTCAGCGCACAGGATAATACATAGCGAGTTTACTCAAAAATTACATCTCGGGGGCACTCATCCGCAATATCACGGGCTCCCTTCAGGACAGTCTTATAGTACATTTCGGGCGTACGATACTCCTTGCCTGCTGGCGGCGGGTCAGTAAGAAGCTTCTCCGCATCCAGCCTGCCCCAGTGCACCTATGTGCGGGCAAGGGCCCGACGAGCACCTTCAATACAGGCGGAGCGCTTGACGACCTCCAACCAGGGGCATGCATCCACCAGCCGCCGCACGAGGCCGAAGTAGCTCCCAGGCATGGCCTGTCCAGGCCACAGCCAGACTATAAGGCCCTTCATGGCCTCCTCAGCCGCCTTGTGGAGCTCAACCAGCTGCTTCAGCTGGTCGCTAGGGGGCACCGGATGGCCGGCCTCAGCGTACTGAGACCAGAAGACCTTCTCCGTTGAGCTCCCCTCCTGGCCACGGTAAAATGCGGCGGCATCGGATACACTGCGCGGCAGATCTGCAAACGCCCCTGGAGAGCTCCGAATTCGGGTAAGTATCAAGTAGTTTACATTAACATGCTTGCTTTGCATGAAAAACGCCTTACCCGCCGATATCTTCTTCACATCTTCAACCTCCTGAAGGGCCTTACGGGCCTCGGCCTTGGCGGACTTGGCACTTTCGAGAGCCGAGGCGAGCTCGAACTCTCGAGTCTTTGATTCATGCTCACAACTCTCATGCTTCTCCATGAGATCCTGGAGCTCTTGCAGTACTTCCGCCACCCGCGCCTCCTGCTTCTCTCGCTCAGCCCATTCCGCGGCCGCATCGCGTTCGGCCGCGGACACAACCTCCTTCAGGGTTGCCACCTCGTTAGTGGCCCCTGCAGTACCCACATTATCCTTGTCATTTTTATTGCAACCTAAATCCTTTTCTGTAAGGTAAATTTTTAAAGTGGTGTTACTCACCTTCTTTGTCCTTGAGTTGCTTCTTGGCACAGCCGAGCTCTTGCTCGGACCGCTCGAGATCCTGCTTCAATGCACCGACCTCCGCAGTCAGTGCGGCAGAGGTCAGCAGCGTAGCCTGCAAACCCATATTGACATATTTTTTAGCAACCCTGCGTATATCATTTTAGATCCTCAGTCCGGCTTTTCTTTCCGAACGCCGAACTAAGCATCAGGGGCTACTGTCTATGCGGTATTACATTACATAATTCTAACTTCTTACCTCAAAGCCTGTTAGAAGGCTGCTGCAGGCTTCGGTCAGCCCGCTCTTGGCGAGCTGAACCTTCTGAATCACCGCACTCATGATAGTGCGGTGTTCTTCCTCGATGGAAGCGCCTTTGAGCGCCTCCAACAAGTTGTCCGGTGCCTCCGATTGGACGGGGGCTGCCGGCGTCACGGTCTTGCCCTTCTTGCGAAGGGGCCGCCTGCCGGACTTTGGCACCACTGCAGGTTCCGGCGTAGAGTCCGGCGCAAAGTCCGGGAGGCTGCCTTGCGGCGCCTCCGGGGCCTCCTCCTGATGGGTCCCTTTCTGCGATCCCACCTCGGCGTCCTCATCGGCGCGAGGGGTGGAGGCAGTCGGTATGGAATCCACATCCGACGGAGCCAACGACCCGCTCGATGAAGCGGGGAGATCATCATTGGCCGGACTGCAGGTATGCGGCATTAGAAGGACACTATGTGGCACAAAAGAAATTGCAGATCATTCAGGGATCCGGATACTTACGATCTCGCCTGAGGCCTGGGCCTTGAGGGCCACTCTTCACCGCCAACATTGGTGTTGGCGGAGCTGTCCAGGGGAATAGTTCTTCCCCTCTTGGACCCTTCGGCATCCCCTATTGGGGAAGCCTTCCTCTTCCTCTCTCCCTCCTCGGGGAGAGAGTCTTCTTCCTCCTCCTCATCTTCGGGGGAGGAGTCCGCCTCGGAGTCGTCGGACACCTGAAAGCGGGAACTCTTTCAAGTTCCCGTGGCCACCTTCTTGGCCTTCTTCTCCGGCACCACGTGCGGTGCCGGAACCAACAGCCCCGCCAGACGGACGTCCACTGGGTCTTCTGGCATGGGAGCCGGGCAGGCGAGCTGCTCGGCCTTCTTCATCCATTCCTGTCAAAGGAGAAGGGAGATTAAAAAACCCGCTTAGGGTCAAATTATTAACAACAAGTGTCCCGTAAAGGGGTAGAATCACTTACCTCGTCAGCTGGACGCTGCGAGTGGAATCCGCGATCTTCTGTCGCGGATGTGGGGGCTTCGGCACCCTTAAACAACACCCTCCAGGCGCCTTCGTACGTTGTGTCGAAGAGCCCGCTCAGTGCCTGGTGCTGTTCCGGATCGAACTCCCACAGATTGAATGCCCGTTCTTGGCATGGGAGAATCCGGAGGACGAGCATGACTTGGACCACGTTAACCAGCCTGAGCTTCTTGTTCACCAGCTTCTGGATACAGGCTTGGAGTCCCATCAGCTCCTTCGAATTGCCCCACAGCAAGCCCTTCTCTTTCGAGGAGGTGAGCTGCGTGGGGATACCAGATCTGAACTCGGGGGCCGCCACCCACGTAGGGTCGCGCGGCTCGGTGATGTAGAACCACCCCGATTGCCACCCCTTGACGGATTCCACGAAGGCCCCTTCGAACCAAAGGACGTTGGGCATCTTGCCCAACATGGCGCCTCCGCACTCCGCTTGAGTGCCCTTCACTACCTTCGGCTTGACATTGAAGGTCTTGAGCCACAAGCCGAAGTGGGGCTGCATGCAGAGGAAAGCCTCGCACACGACGATAAACGCCGAGATGTTGAGGATGAAGTTCAGCGCCAGATCATGGAAATCCAGGCCGTAGTAGAACATGAGCCCCCGGACAAAGGGGTGAAGTGGAAAGCCCAGTCCGCGGAGGAAGTGGGGGAGGAAAACGACCCTCTCATGGGGCCCGGGGGTGGGGACGAGCTGCCCCTCGTCGGGCAGCCGGTGTGCGATGTTGCCGGAAAGGTATCCGGCGCTGCGCAGCTTTGTGATGTGCTCCTCCTTAACGGTGGAGGCCAGCCATTTACCTCCCGCTCCGGGCATGGTCGGAGAAGGTCGAGGCGAGATGTGCGAACTTGGGCGCTGGAGCTCGAGTGCGCGGAGATGGATAAGCAAAGGAGGAAGAAGGCGTAGGTGGGAAGGTGAATCCTTATCCCTTATATATAGGCGGACGTAGACTATGCGTCCCCCCTAGCCTGGTAAAACTCGCTTATCTCCCAAGCGCCACCATCAATGGCACGGTTGGGTTACCCACGCCCGTATTGATGAGAATCTCGGAATAAGGGGAACACGATCTCTGCTTCGACAAGACGTGCCAAGGAAACCGCTTCGCTAAACGCGCTGAGGTGGTATAATAAAAAACGATTCAAGTAAAGGCTTGGTAGTGGTGTGACGTCATGCCACAAAAAACGTCAGCAGATTGAACTTGTGTATATATTATTCTCTCTACGATGGAATGTGGAATTTATTTTGCAGAGCCGGACACTATCCTGGTGTTCACAATCTTCTCTGGATTATTCAAAGGAGGAACCCGCCTTGCATTGCCGAACATTATGCGCGCCGGACTCATCGTCATTGAAGCCAGGTTCAGGGGCTACTGAGGGAGTCCTGGACTAGGGGGTGTCCGGACAGCCGGACTATCATCGTCCGCCGGACTCCAAGACTACGAAGATACAAGATTGAAGACTCCGTCCCGTGTCCGGATGGGACTTTCCTTGGCGTGGAAGGCAAGCTTGGCGATGCGGATATGTAGATCTCCTACCATTGTAACCGACTCTGTGTAACCCTAGCCCTCTCCGGTGTCTATATAAACCAGAGGGCTTTAGTCCGTAGGACATAACCTCCATTACAACAATCATACCATAGGCTAGCTTCTAGGGTTTAGCCTCCTTGATCTCGTGGTAGATCCACTCTTGTAATACACATCATCAATATTAATCAAGCAGGACGTAGGGTTTTACCTCCATCAAGAGGGCCCGAACCTGGGTAAAAAATTGTGTCCCTTGTCTCCTGTTACCATCCGCCTAGACGCACAGTTCGGGACCCCCTACCCGAGATCCGCCGGTTTTGACACCGACAGTGGCGATGGCAGAGCTGACCTTGTCCGAGCCTTCCCAGTTGAGTATGATCGACCGGTCGACAGCAGGAGCCACCGACGGCGACGGGCAGGGCGAGGGCCCAGGCTTTGGCCCTTTCCCCTTCTTCGTTGGACCCATGGCGACAGGAAGGGAGAGGATGCAAGATTGGATTGAAAGCGGAGGCTGGAGCTCGAGAGAAGGAAGAGCAGGAGGCGCGCAGGCGGCGAGAAGAGGGGAGACTGTGTGCAACAGTGGGTCCGCCTAGCCTTGCACAAAATAAGGAGGCGTGGGGGAACAGGGACGCCCACGTCCAATCAACCACCACGCGGCGCCCAAGGCCGCAGGCTATTGGGGCCCGCAGCGCTTCGCACTTGCCTCTTCGCTTCTCTGCTAAGCCAAGTCCAAGCGCGCCTTGGGCCCAGGGGCTACTGTCGGTGTTCTGGGAACGAGGGTACCCAGACTTGCCTGCCTGCGGCCTGCGGCGTGGCTCAAGGAGTGTCCCAGTACGGCCCATCTTCATCAACGCATGCTCAAGGCCCTCGCGAGGGGCCAAGCCTCGCGGGGCGGACGATAGGAAGCTTCCTCAGGCACGGCCTCGTCAGGCTGGCTCGCGAGGAGGCGGAGGGATCAAGGCGGGGTACCTCACGAGGTGCCCGTGACGTAAACCATGACGACCAAGGCCAGGCGGGCGCCGGCCTGCGCAGAGTCCTTGTTTCCCCTTTGGTGCAAAGGGGGAAAGCGCGGGCAAGGGTATCAAGCAAAGGCAACCATTTCGGTGCAACAAGACCAAGACCAGCAGGACGGCAGAGGGGAGGTCATCGTGGAGCCCAAGCCAGCGTCATTGTCAGGGTCTTTGGCACGCGAGGACCAACTTTAGTCAGGATAAGTGTACTAGATGTTCCCCTTCAAAATGGCCAATTGTTGGCGCCCTTCCCGCTCAATATTTGCGAAGAGGCCCGGGGCCTTCGCCTATAAATAGGACTAGTTACCCATAGGGTAGAGCATCGGATCCGCGTCTGAGACATAGAGAGAGAGAGACGACTGAACTCCCCCTAGCAGTTCATCGCATCAACCAAGAACAGACCCTCGCGAGGCTATTCTCCCCTTGTATTGTTCCTCACCAGCCCCAGAGGCAATCCACCACGCCACAAACTGGAGTAGGGTATTACACCACAATGGTGGCCTGAACCAGTATAAATCTTGTGTCCCTTGTGTTGTTCTTCGTGTAGTTTGAGATCCTTGCGAGGCGGTGAGACATGGGTAGGCTGGAGGTGTGATCTCCGCGTGCACCCCAGTGTTCGAACCTCAAGGGTCTGCCGGAACCCTAAATCCGACAGTGGTGGCTGAGGATGACCTAGCGATGGTGCTGCCTAAAGATGGCCTTGCGATGGTGGTGGTGCCTGACAATGACCTCGCGATGGTGGTGGCACCGGCGATCCCAGAGCCGGGCGACATGACCATGCCAATTGTGGTAGAAGGCTATATCCCACTGCCTCCATCGCCTCGCCGCTCTTTGCACATCAGGATGAGGAAGGAGAAGGAGAAGAAGAATGAGGAGTGAATTATGTCAGGTATGTCAGATCTCCAGAATGATCTATATATACTTAGCTTTGTTTCCTCCGAAATGACATAAGTTAGCTCTAATATGCTAAGTTATCTCTAATATGCTTGGTTTCCTAGGTTTGCTCAATAATGACATATACACTTGGCTTACTTGTGTAAAAAATGGCATAATTATGCTTAGTTAACTCAAAAATGGCATAATTAGTTAAGTTAGCTCCAAAATGACCCATTTAATCTAGGTTAGCTCCAATATGATCCATTTTACCTAGGTTAGCTCCAAAATGACCAAGTTTTCCTAGGTTAGCTCCAATTTGATCCATTTTAGCTACATTATCTCCAAAATGACCTACTTTACCTAGGTTAGCTCCAAAATGACCAAGTTTACCTAGGTTAGCTCCAATATGATCCATTTTAGCTAGGTTAGCTCCAAAATGACCAAGTTTACCTAGGTTAGCTCCAATATGATCCATTTGAGCTAGGTTTGCTCCAAAATGATCAAGTTTACCTAGGTTAGCTCCAATATGATCCATTTTAGCTAGGTTAGCTCCAAAATGACCTAGTTTACCTAGGTTAGCTCCCAAATGACCAAATTTACCTAGGTTAGCTCCAAAATGACCTAGTTTACCTAGGTTAGATCCAATATGATCCATTTTAGCTAGGTTAGCTCCAAAATGACCTAGTTTACCTAGGTTAGCTCCAAAATGACCAAGTTTACCTAGGTTAGCTCCAAAATGACCTAGTTTACCTAGGTTAGCTCAAAAATGACCAGATGGCATAATATGCTTAGTTCACTCAAAGATGGCATAATTAGCTAGGTTAGCTCCATTTTACCTAAGTATATGCTTACTTCTTATTCCAGTCTTCTTCTTCTTCTTCATTTTCTTCTTCTTGATGTTCTTCTTCTTCTTCTAACTTTCTTGTTTCCCATTTTGTAGATCTCATTTAATTCACGGAAGCTTGCATGGATGGAGTGCTTCTTTTCCCTTTCTGCTTTTATTTTGTATCGGTGAACTTGCATTGATGGAACTTGTTATATGGATGGATGGATAAAGGTGTTGGATGAACAATGTGAAACTTCTGTAATATGTATGGATGGAACTATGTACGTGTTGGTTATGTATGTATATATGATGAAACTTGTGTGTTGGATATGTCTTTTGTGAAATTTGTGTGTTGAAACTTGTGTGTTCAAATTGAATGAATTTAGGAAAAAACAAAAAATGGGGCTATACAGGATCTTTGTCGTCCGCCAGCTGACGGCAAAGCATTTTGCCATCAGCCAGCGGACGACAAAGATGCCACATGGCAGCTCCCTGTTCAACCTGGGGCAGTCCTATTTGGTTACTTTGCCGTTCGCCAGCTGATGGCAAATCTCACCGTTAGCCCCCTAACGGCGGGACGTTGTCACGTGTGCCGTCCAGGACCGTTGCCGTCAGCCGGCTGACGGCAAAGATCATTTCAGCTTTGCCGTCCGCCAGCTGACGGCAAAGAAGTCTTTGCCGTAGCCCATTCAGCCAGACCTGCGGCCGTTAGCTGACGGACGGTAAAGGTCTTTGCCGTCCGCCTTGTATGCCTTTGCCATCCACCATGGCAGACGGCAAAGAAGCTGATTCCAGTAGTGGTGCCTGGAGAAGCTATATATCGAGGTGATGTTCCTTTCCTGTTAAATGTTAACCATAAGGGAGTTCAGTTTGTGACACCTTTTTCCAAGTTTACAATGACAATGTACTATGATTTTTGAAGGATTCTTCTGGAGGATTTCAGTACATACATGTTCCACCCCCCCCCCATATTGGTTGCTTGATCCATATGGTTACAATCAATAAGCATTTCTCCTTTGGATTCATCTGTACTAGTTTTCTTAGGGAACTTTTCATCCACTCCAACCTCTTGTGAAGAAGGCTACATTCTTCTAGAATGTAATCAAATGCCCATGTTAATCATGTCAGATCGAAGATGGCATGTTAGTGCATTTTACAAATCCTGCAGACCAAATAGGCCTGTAGTAATATTCAAAACTGCATGTAGGCACTAACAAGTTTTCTTCTTTTGCAGATAATATTAGACCCAGTGGTGGATAATGTGATAAATATAAAAATCACGTCGAATGCCTGGATCTGCATCTCTTAGAATTTACATTGAAGTCCTACCGAGGGACCTTACCGGAGATTATATTCGCCAGGTTCTTTGTTCTTAGAGCAAGGGTGCTAAAGGAAATGAGGTTTGCCCTGCATTTATTTCGCAAAAATGAATGGTTTGTTGATCAGCGCCGGCGCCTGCGGCAGAATGGAATAGGCTCCAAAAATGCTGAATTTCATTTTGGAACTCCAGATGACAGAGTAATCAGAAGTCATCATGTCAACCCCATACATGAATTCTCAGTGGCTGGCCCCTTTGCAAAAATTGTGAGGTTTTGAAACCAGACTTAGAAGTGGTAATACTAGTTTGAACCTCTCTGATATCCATGTTCAGCAAATCAGTGCAAGCGTTTGCAGCTGATGAGATGAATTTCATTTCTAATATCTGTTTGAACCTTGCAATCTTTGAATTTGAGCCATATAACTCTGGAATTTGAACTTTGTAATATTTCGAGCTTTTGTGGCACAATCGTTGAAATGGCATCGTACGAGACTCGTATATTGGTAGCACTATTTTGACCTTAATATGCAATGGTCTTAGATTTTATTAACCATTCTCGAATCTGTTTCCTTGTCATTCTCACAGCACACGATCTGTATAGCTAACTCGACTGCGATCATCAACATTATTGCACACAGTTGGTTTCTTCCATTGTGTGCCCTGTAGAGCGCAGAATTAATTATCGCACTCGAGTGTCCATCATCACCCTTTTGTGTAACTTTGACCTTATCACCCACGGGTAAACTTATGACCGAAGTCATTCCACACACTTCGTTTTTACAAAGCTTTTTGCCAATAAACGCCCATGATTTGTCCCTCTTCTAGCAGACGCGTGGCCAAACTAGCCGGGTTGGAACCTTGCGCGGCAAACTGCACGGTAGCGCGGGAACAGGCTCACCGACGATACATTTGGCGCCTCTTCGAGCCCACGCTTGCGGTGCGGTGTTGTCAAGCGTGCACTGGAATCCTCTGCTATCTGTGACAAGACGTGACGATTACAGGCCGGCCGGCCCCCATTTATTACAGTGACCAACCTTTCGATCACGCCCCACCATTGCAAGAAGCACACCCACCACGAGAAATTCTTAGAAGGTATCCTGCGCTGGCAACAGTTCACCATGCGTGCCGTGGTGGACACCCACAGAAGGTTCATGGACCTCTTGGTGGTGTACACCAACGACCCAGTCTGGGTGGAGCACTCCATCCACATCATGGAGCTGTTGCTTGCCGAGGAGAAGTACAAGGTGGTCGGGTTCGACCTCGAGTACACCCGCGCTCGTGCCGGGTCTTGTCCCAAGGTCACCGTCGCCTAGATGTGCATGCGCCACAACATCCTCGTCTACCACTACTGCCTGGACACAAGGCCTTGCGAGCGTTTTGCCAGGTTTGTCAACAACCCCCACTACATGTTCGCTACGGTGGACATCACCAACGATGTAAAGGTGCTCGAGAATTCGCGCATCGCCTGCCAGAATCTTGTTGACATCCAGGGACAATACAAGATCTAGGGCAGTAAGGAGCATGAGAAGGTCTCACTTGTTCACCTCACCGAGGCAGTCATCGACCCCAACTACAGAGACATGAAGGATTCGTGCAACAAGGACACGCGTGCCTGGCACTTGGCCTGGATGGAGAAACTCGACAAAGCTCATGTCGTGTACGCCAAGGAGGCGTACACGAGCTACGGCATGTACAGGAGGATCGTTGACATGAGGAAGTGCCTCCTTCCCCAAAACGGCCAAGGATCCAGCCAGAAGCAGAGCAATGGCAAGCGTCGTCGCAACAATAAGTAGATGATTAGATCCTCGTTTCTCCTACTTTAGTATGCATGTAATTGCTTACTTTGGTGTGTTGAAATGTTATGTGTGTAGTCACTTGTGTAATTGTATGCTTCATTTGGTTATGCAATGCTGCCTTTTTAAGTATATAACTATATATGTTGATGCTCTGTAGACAGAGCATAGATGTTGTGTGGAAAAAGAAAATCACCTCGCACATGGACTAAACAATGGAACCCGTCGGTGATGTTTTCATCAATCACTCACAATTGTATACCAGCAATCGTTCGCTCACAACACACGGCTTGTTAGCAGTAATCGTCTGTATTATTATCGGTCTTCGCTCACATTTCCGATTACAGACCTGTTTGCCACATATCACACACATCTTGTTAAGTTGAACTGTTTCTGTTCTCATCTCTCAACGCAAACAGTTCATCCGAGTGAACCGCACGCCGTATATCGCACACACCTTGATCTGGCTGACCGTTTCTTTTGTGTTGCCTAATCACAAACAGTTCATCTGAGTAAACCGCATGATGTATATCACACACACCTTCATCTGGCTGCCCGTTTTTTTTGTTCCACCTCATCGCAAACAGTTAATTAAGCTGAACCATATGCCCTGCATCGCACATGCAACTAAAATCTGAACCGTGTTTGATGCATCCTCCATCGCAAATGTTTTGCACCTTTTTTGATGTTTTTTTCACCACCATTTGCGATTATGGCATCGCACACAGTTTCGTCAAAGGGTCTCCGATCGTAGTGTCGCATTAGCAGCATCCTGCAGTAGTGAGCCTATGGCCGGAGCCCATGGCGGCAGGGTTCTTATCCCTGTCCCTGTCCCTTTCCCTTTCTTTTTAGCCCCTTTCCTTTCCATTTCTTACAAACTTGTATGAACTAAGTAGCATCCACAAATGACATCCAGAAATGATCGAGTAGCAAAGACATACATAACTTAGCATGGTTTATTACATCCACAAACGACACTTGTTCAAATGACTTAAAACATCTAGCGATTCGAATGACATGAGTTCAAACTAGAAGCTCAAGCTCAAGCATACATTTTCTACAACGGAAAAAAAGATCTAGAACATATAAGACGTTCAATTGGTGAGTTATGATCATGATTAGGCTTCAGTTGAAAATCCGAGGATCCCACCCAATTCTCCAACACACCTTTCGTTTCGCCGAACCAGGTCCATCGAGCACGGCGTTCCGGAATCTCTGACATGCCTTGTGTGATTGCCCATCCAATGACCTGTCCCAGTTTTCTCGAGTCCAGCTCGCGGAATTCTTCATTGCTCACAGAGAACCTGACCTCCGTTGCCAAAGATCGTGTGCAAGCATATTCCATCTCATTCAACTCATTAAGTATCTTCTTCTTTTTCTTTCACAAGCCTCCGGAAAACTTTTTTCTCCTTAAGATTAGAAGGTTCCTCCATAAAAGGATACTTGTTGAAATCCATCATGGCAGCATTTACCTCATCATTGCTCTTGAACCATGCTTCAAGCTCCCTCTTGATACCAAGTTGTCGCTCTGCTACAATCTTCTCAGACGCTAACGCCGGACTCATAGATGCAATGTCACAACACTTCTCATATGCTATTTCATCTCTGTTTTCCATGCTACATGAAATGGAACAAACCAAAACTCAAATCAAATGATACAATACAAACACAAAGCATAACTTATTTAGAATGACCTAGGTTACATAATGTTCTCACTCGTTCAAATGACATAGGTTACATAAATGATAAGGGTACATGCCATTACAGTCCAAATGACACCACAACATCATGTGTTTCAACCCTCACTATTAGTCCATCAACAAGACATCTTTGTCGTACGGCCCCGGGTTGCAACAAATGACATCATTTCTTTCACGGACCCAAGCCCAACGATATGCTTGAGTAGGTATCGCCGATGATGGTTGCCTAACTAGCCAGTCAATGATCTGGCCAGGGTTGTTAAAGTCCATCTCATTCACTTCATCTCTTGTTTCACACAATGCAATTTGCCTTGCAAGAGTGCGTCTATGAATTTTCTCTTCCTTCTTGAGATTGCTTATGTTTATCTCTTTAGCTTGGTATAACTTAACTTTGTCATCATCACAATTCGACACATAATACTTTGAAAAATCTCTAGAAGCCGCATTCAATGCATCGACGGCTTTCACCCACAAGTCCATCTTTTCCTCAATGACTGCACGTTCACGCTTCGCCGCCGCCTCTGCAAAAGTCTCTACAAAGATGATTGATCCCATCCTACAAGTCGAGGGATTACTATAACGGTCATCCAAGGCAAAAATCCTAACCGTCTCTTGACAAAAACTATAACCCTAGGACTAGATCGAGCTATAACGTTTGTGATATAGGCATTTACTTAAGCATAACCTTAACCCTAACCATAACCTTAACCCTAACAATATCATTAAACCTAACCCGAACAAAACCCTAAATGATATTTCTTACTGCCCAAACAATGCTAGTCATACAATACATTATCAAAGCACAAACATTACCCTAAATGCATCATATACATTGATTTCACCACAACAAAACCATGAACTAGGGTTTCCAACAAAATGAGCAAAATGCATGATTTGAACCAACCAAATGAAGGGGGTCGGGGATGGGAGAGGTACCTTGGGTGAGCAAATGCCCATGATCCACGGGACAAATCTCAAGCAATGGAGGGGGGTCTAGTGGGTGATATGGTGGAGGAGAAGAGGGGAGAGAGCTTGAGCTCGAAAGAGGAATGGGGTGAATGAGTGGGTGGGGGAGCACAGCCACAAACCCTCACAACCTTATCCAGGGCCATACCGCCAGACAGCCCGACGGTAGGTTGCAAGAATCTACCTCCAAGGTCAGCGGCGGTAGGTCCCTTCGCCACGTGTCTACGACCGTTAACTGATAGATGCCGTCAGGGAACCTACCGCCAGGAGGGGCGGCGGTAGCCTATAGACCGCTACCGCTAGGGCCTCCGGCGGTAGCAAAAGGGTCAAATCTCAAAAAAATTCCAAGTCCGGGGTCAAATCCTGCTAAACTACACAAAAAGGGTCCAAACACGAAAATTTGCCCCGATGAGATGTGGGGGACACATTTCTGCCGACCACGCCTACTCTCCCGAGCCACGTGAGCCACGCTCGACTGCACGAGCGGCCGACCGGGCAACTGCACGCCTGGCCCACCTGGCGTCGCGAGTGCGTCCAGTGGCGCAGATCCCGCGGGCGATACTCCTGGTGCCCGCATGAATCCCGTAGTGGATCTGCCTGAACCACCTGATCCCGAGGGCTGCGGATTTTTTGTGGCCGCTGTTGCATGTACGGATCCCTGCATAAAATCATAGGAAGTTTCGCATGTTTCCTCGTCGTTTGCGGCTGGTTCCTGCACATTTTAGCAAAGTTTTCATCTAAGGTATCAGGAATTGACATGTGGTCATCTTGGTCTCCTACATCCCCTGGAAGAAAATTGGTCTAAGGTAGAAGAACAAGTACTTTGCGAAGTTGAGCACCGGCATTTGGATGAAGCTTGGCAAAAGGAAAAATGTGTTCATCAAAAACAACATCTCTGGAAATGTAAACACGACCATAAGCAACATCTAGGCACTTATACCCTTTTTGGAGATTGCTATAACCCAATAAAACACATTGTTTGGAGCGGAATTCGAGCTTATTCTTATTGAAAGGACGCAAATTTGGCCACATGGCACAACCAAAGATTCGGAGAAAAGTGTAACTGGGTTTAGTTCCAAACAAATGTTCAAGAGGAGTTTGATTTTTGATGACACGACTAGGAACACTATCAATTAGATAGACCACAGTGAGGGAAGCTTCATCCCAAAATTTCAAGGGCATCCCACGTAGTCGATTTACCAAGGATCAAGCAATCACACAAGCACGGCACCAAGATTTGTTAACAAGGTTCACCGATATGGCTACATCCCCAGGGCCAAACTATGGGTGCTCCTTCCCATGGCACCACTACAATACCGCACACCGGCCACCCAGGCACCAGCACAGGCTGTCGACTCCCCCGCGTGCCTGTGCTATTATGTTGGCATAGATTACATCCTGTGTCTACCCTCTCATTATATAAGAGGCCCAGGATACAAGTGTCCTACCAGGACACGACTCCAAACCTTGTCTACACACAGTCCAAATTCAAGTCCAACTATTACCGACCATGTACAATAATATTCGACACAACTCTAACAAACTCCACCTTGATGTATATTCTCCACCATCTTGAATTCATCCATGCGTCGAACATCCATGTACATTGGACTCGAGATTATACCATGAGCACCGCTTCTACTCCCAGACTCCACGTGACTCCACTTGCAATTGTAGTCCCTTCTTGTCTCCTTCACAATCAACACTCGAGCAAAATGAAGTTCCTCACTACTCTACTTTGCGCTCCCAAATTCCAGAGTATCCGTTCCATGTCACCACACATCGACCACTCATCTGCGTGAAAGTGAACAACTCACATATTGAACGTCACATATAAGAGTTACAACATCACCACTTTTTTCTCCAACACGCCTGGGAGTGTATCTTTGCATTGATAGATAGGGTGAGAAGTACAAGGTTTGGGACCTCCAGCACGTACACAAGAGAGGCATACTAGAGGCCCTCGCGAGCAGGAGAGTGGGGTTGCTCAGGCCCAATACAACATTTTCTATATTACATCAAGTATTGATTGGATCCCTTTGGTGCCGGCCTTCTCCCAGGCGCGTATGTCATCTTGGATGCAGGAGAACAAGAAGCTCGTGGAGTGTTGTCGTTGGTCAAAGATGCATGCGCTGCGGTGCTTCCAAATTGCCGAAGCTACCAAGGGGACAATCGGCGCAAGTGCCTTGCGGAGCGAGGGCGGTGTGGAGTTGGTCGCGGTCCTCCACCAATCGTAGATAACATCACCGCTTTTTCTTGACCGTCTATCTGAAACTTGATGGAATTTCATCGTCACTCTTTGTCACCCTGAGTCAAATTCATAGTTGTCTCACACTTTTTCGGATAGTCTCTGACATGTTCCATAGCTATAACACGCCGCCTCCTTCTGTACTTGCCATCCGCACTTTGCCATGTGCACTAAATATCACAGAATACAAGACCATGTAATCTCTAAACTTTTGACAATTTTAGACTTTCTGTCACTTTCATAGATTCTCTATGGTCAACTCCTGTTCATCAAGTAGCATCGATAGACCCTGTCACCAACTTGAATCTGGTACTCATCAACACTTCTTCATCATCCCTGCACACTTCGTCTGACCACATGTCTCACCATTAGTGCCTTGGTCTGTCGTTGTGTCCCGTGCTTACCGCACGCCTCACCGCTATCACCGCGTCGAGCCTCTACTGTCCTGGTCGAGTCTTCTGGGTAGCTAGCCCAAACTTCCTCAACCCCCACTATAGAGAATAATTGATCATCACCAACCGATGCCGAGTATCACATCTCCATCAGACCACTAGGTCCCAGTCTAATCCACGTGTCTCTCACTATCCCACTGAAATAGGCTTCGATTCTTTGACATCTTACACTAGCACCCCTTCATCAGCACAGAGTGAAGTCTCCTACTAGACTTCAGCTCCACCTTAAACATGACTCCATGTAGCTGCGCCATGCTACCCCGTGCCCTGTCGACTTCAAGCTCTCTCATGTGTGCACTCCCTTGAATCAGCCCCGCGCCATAGTCTTGTCGAAGCCGCACAAGCCCTCAGGCCTGCACCATGTGTTTTTATGCCCCAGAAGTCGTCCATCACCAGCATCATGCTCCTATGCCGTCGTCGCTGAAATCACCGTCATCTTCTACTTTGACCAACATCCATGTCGGTCCATCAAACTGTCCAGTCCGACCCAGCAGAAAGTATTCTACCACAACCATGCTCTACTCTACGTCGTGTGAGCTTGCACATCTCTGTGCATTACGTAATGCCCAGTGTATGCGTGATCCTGCCGTGATGCACTTTAGACTTCTTCAAGCCTTATGCGCTATCCTTGCCATAGATACTCAAAGCTCCTCATCATACTGGACCCAAAGAAAAAAAAATCATGCAATACTTGACCACACCAGATCCCTTCTCTACACAATTCCTTCTTCTTGTCTTTCCATGAATTAGCTTCTCCACGTATCAACAAGCCCCCTTTTTTCCAAAAAAATCTCGCATTAGTGCCTCCACAACATTTTTTTAGTGTCACTTGTATTTATTCAACTAAAACAGAAGTTTGGATACAAGTAATATCCGAAGTATGTAAAAGCCACATATGGCGCCCCACATCTAGTGAGAAAGCCGCTCTAGCTATATTGTGTGCATCGAGATTACATTCTCTACCTTCGTGGTCCAGATGGACCACTTCGAATTCCTTCATTTTCTCTTTAATGTCAATGATCACCATAGCATTTGACCCTCTAAATTCCGACTTCAGATGATTGATCGACGATAAACAGTCGGTCGTAATATGGAGCTTCTTGATGTACCGATCCTCAGCCAAGGCAAAGGCCTCCCGTACAACCATTGCTTCCAGGCTTTCTTGTACTGGCATACCTTCAAAAATCACAACAGAAGAGCCAATGTACGTGCCGCTATAGTCTTTGCATATGGTGGCCAATGCCCCTCTATTTCCATTCTTTGAAACCGCCGCATCAACCTGAAACTTGTAGAAGTTCTCTTTTGGTGGTCTCCACTTTGATGATCGCCGAACAGGGGCTGAGTTCCAATTCTTAGCCTGACAAGGAATGAGTGTAAGATCATCAAGGTATTTCCTGATAAAGCTGAACGTGGAAAGTGGAGACTAAAACTCGTTCTCATGGATCGCTCGCCTTCTTGCCCAGCAGATCGACCACAACGTCACCAAAACCTTGATGAATTCATCCTCCTGAACAGATTCCTTCAAAGCCAGGCCACACACACTACACCATGGGCATCACGCAACAGCAGCCCTGCCCGGGCCATCGGCTGCTCGAGCTGGCTCCCGCCAGCAAGCATATAACAACCATGGGCCAGCGAAGGACCCAGCCTCGCCCAACAGGGCCTTGATTGCCCGCACTACCAGCCTCTAGGGCCTGGTGCCATGGACCACAGCGCGTCCGTCTCACACGTAGCCGCAGTCGCCTCGTCCACGTCTACGTCGCATCGCACACGCTGATGCCTAGCGGTTCCACTTCTGCCAACGCTGCTGCTTACGATCGATCTAGATCGATCCAATCTGCCCATGAAGGACCTGGCACCAATGCCTCGCTGCTCCTGATCCGGATCTTGTACTCACCAACTCCTGCTTGCTTTAGAAAATTCGACCGATCATCCTGTCTTTCCCGTCGACTACCACGAGATTACTCCCGATCACCTGACACACCATGGATCGAACTAATTTCTTTCCCAACCTTCGGCATCATGACCAACGATCGCAACCTCAAATCGAGCCTTGCTCTGATACCACTTGTTAGAATAAATCCAAGGCGCGTAGTCGATCTACCGAGGACCAACCAATCACACAAGCACGACACCGAGATTTGTTAACGAGGTTCACCGATATGTCTACATCCCCGGGGCCTGACTAGGAGTGCTCCTCCCCATGACACTGCTACAATACCGCACACGTTGTCGACTCTCTGATATCGGGTTCCGGAAAAACCCTTCAGGTTCGAACTCTGGGGTGCGCACGAAGATCTTCTCCCTACCGAAACACGCCCTCAGCCTCGGCGCCGATTCTAAGCTAGATCAATGAACAGCACACGAGACACAAGGTTTATACTGGTTCGGGCCACCCATGTGGTGTAATACCCTAATCCGGTGTGTGGTGTGGTGGATTGCCTCTTGGGCTGATGATGAACAGTACAGAGGAAGAACTGCCTCGCGAGGAGAGGTGCTCTTGTGGTGGTGTGGATGAAGTTGGCCTCAGATGAGATGACTTCTACTGTGGTGGCTAGCTCTATTTATAGAGGCCCTGGTCCTCTTCCCAAATATTGAGCGGGAAGGCAGCCAACAACGGCCATTTCGAAAGGGGACAACTAGTACAAGCTATCGTGACTCAAGGTGGTCTTCGACCGCCAAAGGTGCTGGTGGTGACGCCGTCTTGGGCTCCATGGTGACCTCTGTCCTGTCGTCCTACTGGTCTTGGTCTCGTTGCATCGATATGGAAGCCTTTGCCTGATGCCTCGGTACTCCGCGCCTGCGCTAGCCCCCTTTGCACCAAAGAGGAAACGAGGACACTATGCAGGCTGGCACCCGCCTGGTCTCGATCGTCATGGCTTGCGTCATGGGCACCTCACGAGGTACTCCTCGCCTTGATCTCTCTGCCTCCTCGCGAGCCTGCCTGGTAAGGATGCCCAGAGGAGGCCTTGCATGGCCCCTCGCGAGGGTCTCGAGCTTGGGTTGATGAAGACGGGCCGTACTGGGCCACTGGTTGAGCCACGTTGCAGGCCGCAGGCAGGCAAGTCTGGGGACCCCCATTCCCAGGACGCCGACAGTAGCCCCCGGGCCCAAGGCGCGCTTGGACTTGGCTTAGCAGTGAAGCCAAAGGGCAAGTGCGGAGCGCCACGGGCCCCAACAGCCTATGGCCTTGGTCGCTGCATGGCTACTGATTGGATGTGAGCGTCTCCGCTTCCCCATGCTGCCTCGGCAACTGCCCGATTTGACGATTCCCTGCTGCATGCAAAAAGAGTCATGGTTACCTACGATCGTGGAGGTCGACGGTTGGCCTCCCTTGGGCTATAAATGGGGAGGGGCGAAAGCCCCCGTCGCCCATCTCCTCTTGCTCCGCCTGCTTCTTCTCCCTCCTTGCTCCCGTTGCTCGCAGCATCCCATGGCGCCCGTGAAGAGGTTCTCGGCCGCAGAGAAGGGGAAGGCTCGCCAGGAAGGGCCTGGCTCTCCTCCGCCCAAGTGCAGCCGCGATCGTCCTCGCAAGCATCCCGTGACCCCTGCCGTGCCTTCCCGTGGTCACAGTGGTGGTACTTCATGCGTTGGTGGCCGCCCATGTCGAGGCAGCCCGGTTGGTGGGGAAAGGCGTGTCGTGGCTACGCGGCCTCCCCGACCGCGCTTCCATTCGGCAGAGGTGCTGCCGGAGTTCGTGCTGTGGTTGGACAATCCGGCCGGCAACTGGCTCCAGCTCCCTCGCTTCTTCGCCGGTTAACTGCCGGCCGCTGGCCTCGCTGGGCTTTGGTTGCAGGAGGACGGCTGCTGCAGCAGGGCCTCCTGGGTCGCGGTTGAGATCTCCGTCACCGGCAACGTGGCCCTAGCCTGGCGCTGGCAGACGTTTGCCCGTGCGCGTGGCCTAGGCAGGCGGTGCACCCTCCACTTCAAGTACGACGGCGACGCGACCCTCTGCGTGAGGGTGTTCAGAGAAGATGGCCGCCGTGTTGGGTGCTGCCCTGAAGATGATGACGGTGACGTGGTGCTCGGCCTTGGCGACGGCCATGACGAAGGCGAAGGCGAACCCGCTCCCGGCGGCGACCGCAGCTCGTCGAGCTTCGGGGGCTCCTCCTCCGGCGATAACTCCTCCAGCGGTGGCCGCGATCAGCCACCATGCCGCCACGCCCGCTTCGAGGGCGGTAGCGGGTCGTCCTGTCGCCTCGCCCTGGTGAAGCGCGAGGCGGAGTCTGATTGAGCTCGGGAGGATGACGCAGATCCCTTCTCGCGAGCTGTCGCAAGGCGCACGCTATTTTTATTTTGTTTTCCTCCTTTTCCTGCATTGAGAGAGAAGTATGGAGCCCCGTGGGGGCGTGCAACAGACTATGATCCCCTAACTCTCGTGCTACATTTACTGTTTTTGTGCTGTGCTACAGTGTCGTTGCTATGTGCCTACGCATAGGAACAACTTAGCTCGGGACGTTTGCAGTAGTTTCCATCTCATGAGGTGCCTGCTTGAGGCCTCGCCGGGCGCCTTAAGAGCTGCGAAAATCAGTTTGAGAGAATCATTTCCGAACCTATGGCCTGGTACTTTGTGTCACGATGCCCGAGGGGCATGGACCAGGAGGGGTGCTCCCGCTGTGAACTTGAACGAGGGAGCCTCACGAAAATCAGGAGTGGAAGGGCTCACGAGGGCGCCCGTGCAGCCCCCTTGTGAGGTTTGCGAGAGAGAGCGAGTCAGACAAAAGCCAAAAACAGAGAACAGGGGCAGAAGATGGCAAACAACACTAGAAGCAACTTCAAGAAAGGTTCAAACAGGGGAGAACAAGCCAACTACGAAAAGCAAATGAAAAGCCGCATCCGGCACCTAATCTAGTCTTCGACGTCTTCTCACCAGCGCAGAGCTAAGTGCTGCCACTGGGCATGGTTGGGAGCCCCCAAGGCCCGAGGGCAGCACTCCGGAGACTCCGGGGCGTGTACAGCACCAACTCATTATTACATGAGAGTGTCATGGGCAGCGAGCTTCACAGGCACCAGGCCTTCTTCATAGGCACTGGGCCTTTCTTTGGACAGCGAGCTTCACAGGCACCGGGCCTTCTTCATAGGCAGTGGGCCTTTCTTCGGGCGGCGAGCTTCACAGGCATTGGGCCCTCTTGACAGGTGCTGGGCCTTTCTTCAAGGGTAAAACTTCCGGAGGTGCTGAATGTTCCAGGTGTTTGGGACGGGCACCCCTTCCCGAGTCTCCAGGCACGCGGCGCCAGGCCTGGAAACATGGACAACCTTGAACGGGCCCTCCCACATGGGCGAGAGCTTATGCAGCCCTTCCCTGGAGAGCACCCGCCTGAGTACGAGGTCACCTACCTCGAGAGTCCTGGGGTGGATGTTGCAGCAGTGATACCGCCGCAGCGCCTGCTGGTATCTTGCTGCCTGTAGCGTAGCTTCGCGGTGGTGTTCCTCCCCCAGCACGAGGTCCATCCCCCGCATGGCGTCCTGCTGCGCCTCGTCAAAGGCTTTGACCCGCGTGGAGCGACTCCTGACCTCGTGAGGGAGAACCGCTTCTGCTCCAAAGACGAGGAAGAACGGGGTCTCGCCAGTTGGGTTAGTGGCGGTAGTTCGGATGGACCACAACATGGACTGGAGCTCGTCGTGCCAACCCCTGCCACAGGCCTCCAGCTTCTACTTGAAGGTCCTGGTTTTGAGGCCCCTCAGGACCTCTGCATTGGCGCATTCGGCCTGGCCGTTGCTCCAGGGGTGCGCCACCGAAGCGTAGCATATCCGCATTCCAAGGTTAGCACAATACGTTTTGAAGAGATTGCTGGTGAACTGTGAACCATTGTCGGTGATGATGCGATTGGGGACCCCAAAATGGCTCACGAGGCCCTTGATGGATTTGACTGCAGAACCAGCTGGGATGGTGCGGACGGCTTCCACCTCCGTCCACTTTGTGAACTTGTCGACGGTGACGTAAAGGTAGCGGTAGCCCCCAGGCGCTCGAGGAAACGGGCCTAAGATATCCAGCCCCCAGACCGCGAACGGCCATGAGAGTGGGATGGTCTGTAGGCCCTGAGCTAGTTGATGGATCTACTTGGAATGGAATTGGCAGGCTTTGCAGCACTTCACTAGCTCGATCGCGTCGTTGAGTGCCGTAGGCCAGTAGAACCCGCTGCGAAACGCCTTGGCGATGAGGGTCTGTGATGATGAGTGGTGTTCACAATCACCACCGTGTATGTCAGCCAGCAACTCTTTCCCCTGTTCCCTGGAGATGCAACGTAGGGAAATATCATTTGGTCACTTCCGGTAGAGCTCGCCGTCTTGGATGCAGTAGGCTGTAGCCTGTCTTGCCACGCATTCCGCGTCCTCCTCTTTCTCTGGCAGCATCCCTTGCATCAGGTAGTCCTTGAATTCCGTGGTCCAGCATCCTTTCTGAGGCTCCAGCACCAAGAGCAAACATGCTCCCGAGGTCGGGCCACAGGCTGGGGCTCCTGTGGCAGGTGGCTAAGGGAGTTCCTCCCGAGGCTGTGCCGTGCTTGAAAGTGAAGGTGCCGCCGATGGCCTGAAGAGCCGTTCCTCGAAAACGCCAGGCTCCTTAGGCAGCCGCCTGGACGCCCTCCTAGCAATGTCATCAGCCTCTTGGTTGGTGCCGCGGGGCACATGCTGCAACTCCAGCCCCCAAAACAGCTTTCCCATCCTGCGCACCTCCGCAAGATACGCTTCCATGTGCTCGTCCTTCGGCTCATACACCTTGTTGGAGAAGTTGAAGAGGAGCTGTGAATCACCCTTGATGATGAGGCGCTTCACCCCCAGTGCAGCTGCAGCTTTCAAGCCTGGTATGAGGCCCTCGTATTCTGCTATGTTGTTGGAGACCTTCTCGCCATGCTGGAAACAGAGCTGCACGGCGTAATAGAGCTTGTCCTGGGTGGGGGATATAAGCACTGCACCAGCCCCTATGCCATACCGCAAGAATGCTCCATCGAAGTACATGACCCAACCATCTGGTGCCTCACTTCCTGGGGAAAGTGACCGATCCTCGCCTGCTTTGAGCCCTGGCGCCTCTGTCCATTCCTCCACAAAATCTGCAAGTGCGGCTCCCTTGATGACCCTGGTTGTGCTGAATTCCAACTGAAACACTTGCAGCTCGATGTTCCATTCAGCGACCCTTCCAGCGGAGTTGGGGCTCCTGAGTACCCTTTCCAATGGATAGGCCGAGACGACCTTGATGGGGTGACCTTGAAAGTAGTACCGCAGCTTACGCGAGGCCACCAGCAGAGCGAGCAAGAGCTTCTGAGGCATGGAGTATCGTGCCCTTTCATCCCGCAACATCGTGCTAATAAAGTACACCGAATGCTCGATGAGGGTGGGTGTGCTGACGAGGTCTGTGCCCTCCGGAGGGCGAGGTGCCTCCTGAGATGACGGAGCCCCCAACGCCTGGTTGCCTGGCGCAGCTTCTTCGGCCCTGGGGGCATTTTCCTGCCGAGGCTAGTCTCTGTCTGCCGAGGTCGTGGTCCTCGCGAAGCATTCTTGGTCTTGTGTCATCGCGGCCGTGGTCGTGACTGGTCATGATGCAGCCTTGACCTGGCGCTCCTCCCGAACCGCCACTAGAGATGCGCTGGCGGAGTAGGGTGTGGCGGCGAGGTAGAGCACCACGGGCTCGAGAGGGCGTGGAGCTACTATCATAGGAGGGCTGGTCAGATATTTCTTGAGGTCTTGAAACGCCTGGTCGGCCTCCTATGTCCACTCAAACGGGCCTTTCTTCTTCATCAGCTTGAAGAATGGCAGGGCGCGCTCCCCCAACTTGGAGATGAAGCGTCCTAACGCAGTCACGCAGCCGGCGAGCTTCTACATTTCTCTGAGGGTTTGCGGTGGACTCATGTCTTTGATTGCCTTGACCTTTTCCGTGTTGGCTTCAATCCCTCGGTGGGACACGAGGAAGCCCAAAAGCTTGCCGAAAGGAATGCCAAACACACACTTCTCCGGGTTGAGTCGCAGGTCCACCTTGCGTAGGCTCGCGAAGGTCTCCTCCAGATCTTGGATCAAGGTCTTCGCCTCCCAGGACTTCACCACGATGTCGTCGACGTAAGCCTCGGCGTTTTTCCCGAGCTGCCGGCCTAAGGCGATGTGCATCAGTCGCTGGAAGGTTGCGCCCGCGTTGCGCAACCCGAATGGCATGCAGGTGTAGCAGTACACCCCACATGGGGTCAGGAAGGCCGTCTTCTCCACGTCTTCTATCGCCATCTTGATTTGGTGATAACCCGAAAACGAATCCAGGAAACACAGCAGGTCGCACTCGGCAGTGGAGTCGACAATTTGGTCGTTGCGGGGGTAGCGGAACGGATCTTGAGGGCAGGCCTTGTTGAGGTTGGTGAAGTTGACGCACATGCGCTCCTTTCCTCCCTTTTTTGGCACAACAACAGGGTTGGCCAGCCATTCGGGGTAGAGAACCTCGCGAATAACACCTGCTGCCTCTAGCTTGCGGGTTTCTCGGAAGATGAAGGCCTGCTTCTCGGTGGACTGCCGCCTTGCTTTCTGCTTCACGGGGCGTACATTGGGGCACACATTCAGGTGATGCTCAATCACCTGCCTTGGGGCCCCCGCTAGCTACTTGGGTTCCCATGCGAACACATCCTTGTTCGTGTGCAGGAACTTCACCAGCGCCTCCTCTTGGTCAGGGTCGAGGTTGGCACCTATGGTCAAGGTGGCGTCTGAGGACCCGTCCTCCTCAACTGGCACCTGCTTGGTCTCCACCTTGTCCTGGGTGAACAACTGCTTCTTCTTGGTCGGTGTAGCCTCCTTGGCCTTGGAGGTTTCCGTGCCAGTAGGCTGCACTACAGCGGCTGTCTTCAGGGCAAGCTTGAGCGCCAGCAGTGCATCCTTGGTATCTCCAGCTACGGTGAGGATGCCGCTTCTCCCGGGCATCTTCATGAGGTTGTAGGCCGGATGGGTCGCTACCATGAACTGAGCCAAGGCGGGGTATCCGAGGATGGTGTTGTACGGGAGGCCGATGTGGGCGATGTCGAAGTTGACCAGCTCCGTGCGAAAGTTGTCGTGGGTGCCGAAGGTCACAGGAAGGCGGATCTGCCCTAGGGAGCTGGAGGAGCCGCCTCCGACGCCCGAGAAGGGCTTGCTGATCGGAGCCGTTCTAGCGATACATGGAGGAGGCTGAAGGCCTCCACCAAGAGCATGTTGAGGCCGGCGCCGCCGTCGATGAGGGTCTTGGTGACGGCTACCTGGAAGATGGTGGGCGTGCAAAGCATTGGGAGCGCACCCGAGCAGGAGGTGTTGACGGGGTGATCATCCGAGTCGAAGGTCAGGTCGACCTTGGGTGCCGCCCAACCCGGAGGAGCTCCTTGCCACGCGAGGGCGGCGCCGATCTGGCGGAAGAACGGCTTGGCGTGGCGGTCTGAGGGTGGCGCCTGCGAGCCGCCCAGGAGAGCTGCGGCGACCGGGGCCGCCGACGCGGCGTAGTGGGTGAGGAAGAGGTTGCGCAGCTCCTCCCAGCAAGCCATAGAAGATGTTGGCAGGTTGAGTAGCCAAATGCGCGGGACGCCGGTGAGGGCCATGGGAAACCAGTTGGCCATGACCTTGTCGTCGCCTCCGGCCTTGAGGACGGCCTCCTCGTACGCCGGCAGGAAGGCCAGTGGGTCCGCCGCGCCGTCATAGCTCGGCGGCATCTCTGGCTTGAACTTGTGCGGCCACTACACCTGTCGCAAGGCGGGGGCCAAGGCTCAGAGCCCCCTGGCCCCAATGCTGGCGCTAACCGCCGGAGCCGGAGGCGCGTTGTCCGTCATGAGGGCGAAGCGCGGTGTTGGTGGAGAGCGGGCCAACGGAAGGAAGAGCTCCGGCGCACCCCTACCTGGCGCGCGAAATGTCGGATATCGGGTTCTAGCAAAACCCTTAAGGTTCGAACTCTGGGGTGCGCACGAAGATCTTCTCCCTACCGAAACACGCCCTCAGCCTCGCCGCGGATTCTAAGTTAGATCGATGAACAACAAACGAGCACAATGTTTATACTGGTTCGGGCCACCGATGTGGTGTAGTACCCTAATCCAGTGTTTGGTGTGGTGGACTGCCTCTTGGGCTGATGATGAACAGTACAGAGGAAGAACTACCTCGCAAGGAGAGGTGTTCTTGTGATGGTGTGGATGAACTTGTCCTCAGATGAAGATGCCTTCTACTGTGGTGGCTAGCTCTATTTATAGAGGCCCTGGTCCTCTTCCCAAATATTGAGCGGGAAGGGAGCCAACAACGGCCATTTCAAAAGGGGACAGCTAGTACAAGCTATCCTGACTAAAGGTGGTCTTCGACTGCCAAAGGTGCTGGTGGTGACGCTATCTTGGGCTCCATGGTGACCTCCGTCGTGTCGTCCTGCTGGTCTTGGTCTCGTTGCATCGATATGGAAACCTTTGCCTGATGCCTCGATACTCCGCCCCTGCGCTTGTCTCCTTTGCACCAAAGAAGAAACGAGGACACTGCGCAGACTGGCGCCCGCCTGGTCTCGATCGTCATGGCTTGCGTCATGGGCACCTCGCGAGGTACCCCCTCGCCTTGATCTCTCTACCTCCTCGCGAGCCTGCCTGGTAAGGCCGCCCCAGAGGAGGCCTTGTGTCATCTTCTCCGTGAGGCTTGACCCCTCGCGAGGGTCTTGAGCTTGGGTTGATAAAGACAGGCCGTACTGGGCCACTGGCTGAGCCACGCTGCAGGCCGCAGGCAGGCAAGTCTGGGGACCCCCCGTTCCCAGGACGCCGACACCGACTCCCTGCGTACCTGTGCTATTATGTTGGCATAGGTTACATCCTGTGCCTACCCTCTCATTATATAAGAGGCATACGATACAAGTATCCTACTAGGACACGACTCCATACGCTGTCTACACATAGTCCAAATTCAAGTCCAACTGTAACCTACCTTGTACAATAGTATTTGACACAACTCTAACAGAGGGCTTTGCCGTCTGCTGCAAGTTCGTCCGCGAGCCCCTTGACCTTAGTGAAGTAGGCTGCAGTAGAGAGGTCCCCCTTTCATGAGTTTCCGATCTGGGCGGGAAGTTGAATTTCCCTCGCCCCGGACTGAGCGGAGAAGCTCTGGAGGAGGGCCGTCCAGACGCCAGCAACGGTGGTGAAGTTGCTGACCTAAAGGAGCATGTCGCGGTAGAGAGTGGCCAGCAAGGTGAGAACCTACTGGTCCTGGGTGACACACACGACGTGTGAGGGATTCAGCATCTTCATGACCTCCTTCATCCGGGAGACGTCCTTCTCGGAGTAGAGAACGGCGTGAGGTTCCTTAGTGCTGCCATCAAGCCGCGCATATGCGTGGGAGAACTTGAGCCTTCCACACCAAAAAATTCTCCCTGGTGAGCTTCTCGGAGATGGTGTGGCCGAGGGCAGTGAGGGAGGTAGCGGTAGCTATGGTGAGAGAGGAGGAGCTAGACATCAGCTAGATTAGATAGAAGAGAGGCTCTGTTACCGTGTGAAAACGAAGGATGGGAGGGTATGCCTAACAAGGATGCGGTACATGTTGATATATAGGCAAAGCCTGATAGATTACATCGTCGGTTGAGGTCCTGGATTGATCTACAAGTTAGGAAGTTAACAACCTAGGATACGGCTAAATCTCAGGACCTCAATATTGCTACAAACCAACACACACACACGCTACATATTCGGTTTATATCATACTGATACAACACAATGTTTAACAGAAGGGATATGCATTTGATTATTCAGACGAATGATCATTCAGAATTTACAACTTTCAAGCAGGCTATTGACATGCGGCCCGACGAGCCGGACCGTGTCTGTGTGTGTGTTGTACGGTTCAGAGAGAGGGGGAGTCTATTTCTTCTGTTCTTCTGTTTTCTTCCTGGAGACACTTTGGTAACAAACAACGGGAGACCTTTTGACCATTTATGTCGTAGTATGTTTCAAAGAAGCAGCCGGCTAGGATCGAACTGGGCAGCCTCTTGGTGTGGTCAGGGTGGGAGGAGGTCACGCCACCGCCTAGACACGCAATTTCCAGCAGCAGGTGGACTTGTAGCATTATGTATTAGGGCTAATAACACACAACTTAGGATTTAACACATATTTAGGATCTTGATCTTATGATTAGAACACCTTAAACGTGGAAAGGAAGCTAGTACTGACCAGAATCAGCATAGGCCATGAGGGATAGACCCATGGCCCTAGGCTTGAAGATGGGCAGCAGGAATGCCGCAGTTGTGCAGGAGCAGGGGCGCGCGGTGGTAGACGGCCTTCTGAATTCCCTACCGTTCTTTTAGGACCGATTTATAGGAGTTGGGGTTTAACTCGTACGTATATTTGCTTGCCTCATTGGGGCACGACCTCCTGCTTTATATATGTGGCGCTAGGAAGACCAGGGACTGAAACTAATTTTTTTTAAAGGACTGAAACCAAAGTTAGTTATGAGTGCCTCGGATGGAGATCATGCGGCTAAAGATAGCCCACCGAGCAGCCAATCCCGGAGCCATCGCATTCCCATGCCGCACATTTCAAGCAAAGAAGGTAATCTACATCCTACACAAACTTGTGTACTACTAGGACTGCGTCACTGCTAACTGTCCTCTACATGAGGCTAATTTTTTAAAAAATTTCAAGGGGGGGGGGGGAGTTTCCCCCACCTGAATATATCGATCATGGTGGGCTAGGATCCCAGATGTTTACAGAGAGAATTTGGGGAGTACAAACGAGTCAGCAGGGTCATAAACCCACGGAGGAGACAAGCCTAGAGGGCGAGAGCCCTTAGCCAGGAGTCGACATGAGAGCAGCGGCCGTGTTGTAGGCGAACACGCCACAGATCAGTGTCCTCCCTACAGCACTGCAAGGCCCGGGCCAAGGACGGCGCCTGTCGCTGGAAGACCACGGTGTTGCGATGCTTCCACAGTTGCCAGCAACAGAGCATCACAAACTCCACCTCAGAGTCGACGCCGTTGCTTGCAGTCTCAGCCAGGGAGTTCAAGTTGCATACCGAGACCCCATCCACACGCATCCCAATTTTGTGCCAGAACCCGCCCGCGAATGGACAGGCGAATAGCAAGTGATCCGCTGCCTCGAGGGAGACGGGGCACAGAGGGCAGCCGGCCTCATCTGCAGCAACAATGCACTTCCGTAGCAGGATGTCACGCGTGTGGATGCGTCTCTGAACCAGTAGCCAGCAGAAGAAATTGATTCGGGGCGGCACTCACGTGCCCCAGATCCAGGCAGCATAGGACGCAGTCACCCCATCGAACCGCAGGAGGCCGTAGACCGAGCTGGAGGACAAAGCCCCCGCGCGCGCCCTTGCATGTATCAGCCGACGCTCGTTGTGGCCCTCTTTTGAGGAGCCGCAGTCAGCAGCTTCTGCACTGCAAGCAGCTCACGCGTGCCCACAGCCATGAGCCTAGGGACCAGAAAGCTGGTGAGACCATGGCGTCGCACCTGCCAGACCGTGGCCTCCGCATTAACGGTGTGCGAGAGGAGAGTGGGGAAGGCCGAGGCGATCGATCCACAGGGGAGCCAGCAGTCCCACCAGAAGGAGCAGCTCTCCCCATCCCCCACATCTACCTTTGTGAGGGATCGATAGAGGGGGAGCAGCTTGACAACGGAGGCCCGGTGCTCCCCAAGCGCCAGCTTGCCGTGCGAGAGGAGAGAGCAGCCGCCTGCGCCAGCCCAGATCCACGACGCCCATCTCAACCGTGGCGAGGCGTGGAGCCGGTGTAGCATCTTCAGAAGCAGGCGCTCGTTCTGGGTGACTAGGTCGCGCACACCCAAGCCCCCTTCGAATTCGGCGCGGCAAACCTGTCGCCACGCAACCAGGCATTGAGCGCCCGTGGCCCGCTCCGCAATGTTCCAGAGGAAGGAACGACGGAGTCCGTCCAGAGCACGGATCACCGCTGGCGGCAGGAGCAGCGCTGCCATGGCATAGGTAGGCAGCGCGTCGAGGACGGCGTTGATGAGGACGAGTCGCCCGGCGGGCGAGAGAAGACGAGCAGCCCATCCGGCGAGGTACATGTCCACCTTCACGATCATGGGTAAGAAGTCGGCGAAGCGCAACTTCTCCCATGAAAGGGGGAGTCCCAGGTATGTCTGCGAGAACACACCGGAGGCGCACTCCAGGGCCGCCACCACATGCTCCATGACGGCGGCATCGGCGTGCATCGGGACGAGGGTGCTTTTGGTGAAGTTGATTACTAGGCCGGTGGCGTCTGCGAACTGGTCCAGAATCCTCTTGAGGCGCGCCGCCCCCTGCGCACACGCGCGCATGATAGAGTGTCGTCGGCGTACTGGAGCACCACCGCCAGTGCGTCCGGCAGGAGGGGGTGATGTAGCACATCATCCTGGCGGATGAGACGTTGGAGGACGTCGGCGACGATGATGAAGAGGTAGGGGGAGACGGGGTCCCCCTGCCGCAGGCCGCAGCCGACCTGGAACCCCCTCCCCGGCACGCCATTAAGGAGGATGGCCGAGCGCGAGGAGTGAAAGAGGGAGTCCATCCATGCACACCAGAGCGGCGGAACCCCCACACCTCCATGATGGCCCGCAAGCTCACCCAGTTGACGGAGTCGAAGGCTTTGGCGAAGTCGAACTTCAACACCACCGCCGGGGCACGCCGCCGGTTGCAGCACTGCACCAGCTCCATGGCATAGACAAAGTTCTCCGAGATGCCGCGCCCCCGCCCGAAGCCTTATTGATCCTCGTCGATCAGGTGGGCGATTTGTCGTTGAAGCCTTGTTGTGAGCCCCCGACAGAGGATCTTAACGTCGCCGTTTTGGAGTGAGACGGGCCAGAAATCAGCAGGGGTTGGTACGCCAGGTTTCTTGGGGAGGAGGGTGATGTATGCTCTGTTGATCCCATCAAGGCGAGCAGTGCCAGCGTGGAACTCCTCGAAGAGGCGGTGGATATCCGGCGACACCACCGCCCATGCCGCCTGGTAGAACGCGGGACCAAGCCCGTCCGGACCAGGGGCGCTGGTGCGATCCACGGCGTCGACCACGGCCTTGATCTCGGTGTGATCGAACGGAGCCACCAGCGCAGCCCCGTCCACCATGAGGGCGTCGGCATATAGCGCCGCCAGGTCAAAACGCCAGGTGGGGGGCCTGGGCTGACCCAGAAGAGCCGAGTAGAAGCCCAGCAAGGCGGCGGCCTTGCCTGCATGGTCCACCACCCGCACCCCTTCGACTTCCAGTGCGCTAATGGTTGCGTCGTCATCGATTGGAGGCGGAGGCATGGAAGAACTTGGTATTTTCGTCTCCTTCACGGACCACCCGACGCTTCCCCCGCTGCCTCCAGTGTGCGCATTGCCGGCGCACCGAAGCAGCAAGGGCAAGTCGCACATCGAGACGGAGGGACGCTTCGGCTGCAAAGAGAGCACGTGTTTCCTCCCAAAAATCGAAGAGATCAATCAAGAAACGACAATCACTATCGAAGGTGGGAATGAAATGGTGTTGCTTTTTTCATACCTTGCCGGCGTACCTGAATGCTTTTTTCCGTGCAGCAAGAACCCCCGCAGCGCATGAGCCACGGACAGTACCCGACCAGGAAGGGAGAGTGGTAGGGAGGAAAGCTTGGTCGAGGAGCCAAGCGTTTTCGAAGAAAAACCGCGACAGTTTTGGGATTTTGGTCGAAGCAGTGACTAGGAGCGGCACGTGATCGGAAGTGGTGCGGGGGCGAGACTCAAGGGGCATGTCCGGGAAGGCAGCGTCCCAAGAGTTGTCGAAAAACGCTCGGTCAAGCCTGACAAGGATCGGGTGGTTTTGACGGTTCGACCAAGTGAATAGTCAGTTAGAAAGGTGCAACTCATGGAGCGCTAGCGAATTGATAAGCGAGTTGAAAGCGGCCGCGCGCCCCGCGTGGAAACGCCCCCCACTCTTTTCACTCTGGTGGCGGATGAGGTTAAAATCCCCCACAACGAGCCAAGCCCCGGTGACGCTGAGGGGGAGGGTTAGCATGTCCTCGATGAAATCCGCCGTGAGAGAATGATCCGAGGGCGCATAGACGTTAGTTAGAGTGAGATAGGCACCCATGGAAGCGCAAGCTAGAGTGACCGTGAGAGAGAAAGTGGACTCCGAGGAGGAAACAAGAGAGTAATAGGAGGGGTCCCAGGCAGTAACCACCCCTCCTCGGCTGCCGTCGGCAAGCTTTGCAACGAACTGCGACAGACGCCCGGGGAGGAAGGCGATAGCTTTGCGAGAGTCTAGTTGAGAGAGTTTTGTTTCTTGAAGACAAACAAAGCTGGGATCCGTGGAACACATGGAGTTTTTGACAACCATCACATTTATCCTTGTCCCCCAGGCCTTGGACGTTCTAGGATAACAGGCGTAGAGACATAACAGACACACTACCCATTACAACAGCTTGCACCCGAGCCGAAGGGGTGAGCAGAACAGCGCTCGCAACAGAAGGGAAAGATACAACCACCCATGCAAACTACAAGAGCAACTAACACAGGGGCATCGAGGCCGAAAGGATAACCCAAGGGGAGCACGCGCCAGCGGATGCGCGGCAGAGCAAGACCGAGCTAAACATCCTCTGCCGTTGGCACCGTGGCGGCAGGGATGGAGGTGGCAGCCCGCAGATCGGACATAGGCTTCATGCCCATAGGGGCGATCACCGAATCCAGGAGCGGATCCTTCATCACCCTAGACTTGAGACGGGGGGAATAGCCCGAAAGCGCATCCTTGAGAGCACGCAGCCTGATGGCCTTGGCCTCCATGTTGACCCAGGCTGGGGCCTCCTTAGCGAGATGGGCGCTGCGACGATGCTCCTCGACCTCGGCAGCACAGCCCATGGTCTTGGAAGCATCACCTGCCGGTTCGCACACCACGATCTCAGTGATGGACAGTTGGGAGCGCGGGGTCTCTGAGCCCGAGAAGAACGGCGAGCCGGGAGACAGTGGGACCGCACGAGGCGTCGAGCAGCCGGCGCGCCCGACGCTGAGCCCCTCTGTCGAAAGAGGGCATGGAGGCGCCCCCAGGATGCGCAGCACTGAGACGAGCCTCTGCCCACCCCCGCGTCCGCGCCCACGAGCAGGCGCAACAGCAGGGCCACCGCCGCGGGCACGGCCCAGGGGACGGCCGGGCAAGGGGGGAGGTTGTGGGCGAAGGGGGGCGGCGGTGGGCGGAAGAAGGGGATGTAGAGGCCATCACGCGAGTACGAGTCCGTCGCTGGCCAGGCCAGACCGTGACAGCGCGCGCGCCCCAGCGTCCGCCGAGGGGCCAAACATCGCAGGGAACGTCGCGCGCGTCGCTGATACGGACGATGACGCGTACCATGGCGAGCTCGCACCCGGAGAGGACAAGCGGGTCGATGTCGAGCACCTTTCCAAAGGAGGCGAACGCAGCATGGATGCCGACCGGGTTGAGAAACTCGGCTGCGAACCCAGAGGCCGCAAGGAGGACACATGTGTTGACGTGGACGTCGACCCGCCCGTAAGCCTCCTCACGGCGCAGCTCGATGCACGCGCCCTCGTACGGAAAAGGCTGCCGAGCCATGGCCTCCTCGCGATCCGCCTCAGAGGCAAACCGAAGATACATGGCCCCCACCGCCGACGGGATGGTCTCCGGGAGGAGATGCCGATGTAGCGGAGGACGGCAGCCTGGACCGCAGTGGTGTCATTATGGAAGGCGGTAGGGGGCTCGATGGTGACCACGGCGAGGCGCATGCTGACCACATGAGGCTAATTTACTTCTTGTACTTCGCCTGGTAAAGAATTTTCATGTTCTCCACGGTTGATGAATCTGCCGACACAAACATAACTTTGTCATCCTGCTCGAGAGATGTCCTGGCAACTTTGCCATCCTGATGCACTACTCATGCCAACCCCACTATACATGAACATGTGCAGGCCAAATTGCCCTCCATTATCCAGTCTGAACTTCCTCCAGATAGATGTCACTTGACAGACAATCAGAAGCCCGAGGCGGAGCAAATAATAACAAGCTTCAATGTTGATAAATCTGCTGGTATGTAGTAGTAGATCATAAAATCCTAGCAACAACAGGGCGTAGTAACAATTCTGAGTAGGAGTGCCCCCATGACTGAACCAACTGAACGGGCAACTCTAACTTCTATTAGAAACTGCAGCTGGAGAACCACGCTTCAAAACCGGTGAAGGCGACAGAAAGATAATCGAAACAGAATGGTGAAAAATCACTTGTGCTTCACGTTAAACTGAAACAGCAGTTCATCTATTGGAAAGATTAGCAATAGCGATCGTGTTAAGCTACTGCTATTAATTACTATATATCACAGTTTTAGGAGGCATGAAAATAAAAAACAAAGACGGAATGACAAACAGAACGCGCTAGAAATGCAACAGCAGTTCCAGGTCCACCCAGACAGCAAAATCTTAGGCTCTAGGTCTAGGGTAGAGCTGAGGTTAATAACGAGAAAATAACCTTTAACGCGCAAAGAAGTTGGTGCACAGGTAAAATTATCCACAAACAGAGAAATAAGCAGAGACAAGAATGTAGATATCAAAGTACTCATAATAGTTCCAACAAAACGATTAATTATCCTTAGTTAGTAGTAGGGTGTTGCAGCTGCATATGCTGCTAACATATACTCCCTCCGTCCGGAAATACTTCTCATCAAAATGGATAAAAGGAGATGTATCTAGAACTAAAATACATCTAGATACATCCTCTTTTATTCATCTTGATGACAAGTATTTCCAGACGGAGGGAGTATGACCAAACAGAATACTAAGTTGACTGAATAGCTAGCCTCATAAAGTCTGGTACATGAGTCCACACTCATAAAGGTCTACCCGAATCACTGTTGTTCTGCTCGTACTCACGATGTAACACTAGTATCATCAGAAAGATGGACAATTGTGAGGCTCCAATACACAGGACATTTAGTGCCCATCTGCTAATGATTCCGAGAACAAAGGAATATATGAAAGATAAGCATGGTTGTAATACCAGCCAAGATCAGATACGAAACACAGCTCCCTAGAATCCACGTCGTATGAAAATAATTTCACAAGCTCTTGGAACCCCAATCTGAATCCTATGGTTATGAATACCATATTGTGCTCTGGGTGCGCTGAGATAACACCACAATATGGCATGCGGCTTGAATACCCTTCTCCAAACAGTTGCAAGTAGCTGACATTGAGCTTCAAGGTCCAACAATCTTCGCTACTAGAATCTTCAAGAACCCAGATTGATAGTTCAGAAGCACCCCTATTTGTGAGATGCAATTGTCCCAGTGATACATAGACATTAGGAAAAATAGGAGCATCATGAGAAGTAGGAAGAGGAATGATCCTACAATTTCCCTCTACATCGATGGCTGCAACCGAATTATTATCAGAAGGTAAATACAACACCCCGCTGAGAAATGTGCCACCTGAAAAGTATTGTATCTCAATAGGATCGTCCCAAGCAATTTGATGTGTCCAACCTCCAGCTTTGGAAGAGTAGATCCCCACCTCTTCGATCCTATAATCATGTCCACCTTTGATAGGTACCAACTCAAACACATGGAAATGGGAGGAGACGGCAGGGTCGAATCCCAGGCGAGCAAACGACACAATCCGGTTGGCAGGGAAGGTTACCCATTTCTCAGTGGCAGGATTGCACACCACATAATCCGGTTTCTCGGCATAAGGCTGCGAACATAGACAGAGGAGGAGGCCGTTGCAGCAGTCCAAGATATCAAGCTCCTCGTATTCAGGTAGGAACGAGAGGGAATCGTCAAAAGGGAACCAATCCCCCGAGACGCTGTGGTAAACATCATGAAAACGTGGATCGCAGTCCATGCCGCGGTTTTTGCAGAAGAAGCCGGCGAGGGTCGACCGGGGAAGCTTGTCGCGGTGGTCGGGGTGGGAGATGAGGTCCCGCCAGCGCGTGGAGACGCACTTGCAGCAGCGGGTGGACTTGAACGGCACGCGCGAGATGATCTCGACCAGGAGGTCGTCGGGGAGCTTGATCGTTGGATCGCTCATGATGGCCGTCTCCATGGATCCCGTCGCCATCTCCGGGGAGGCAACGAGCCGCTAATCTGCAGATCGGTGCGGGGGAGGGGAGGTTAGAGCACTAGCTAGCCGTGAGAGGGGCGTGAGGGAAGAGAGGACCTACCAGATGCGTGGAGCGCCGGCGCCGGGTGCTCCCGTCCGCGCCGGTTAGTGGGTTGCGGCAAGCCTGCGAGGGTTTGGTCTGGGTACGCGGCGCCGGCAGCGAGATGAATACAGGAAGTAGGACAACATTTATCTGGGCTTTTCACTAGGCCTTGTTAGCACATTTCGAAAGGGAAACGTTTAGGCACGGTGCGCCGGCCGAACGCTTCGGCCGGTCGCTCCACGCGCGAACGCTCCCAGGCTGCGACACGTGGGGTGCGAGTGTCCACCCCCCCCCCCCCCCCCCCCCCCCGCGCGCGATGCTTGACCCACGACGTTGGTTTGCGCACGGCCGAACCCATCGCTAACCTCTCCCCAATCTTCTCCGCTACCCCCGCGCCGTCCAAACCACGGCTGCTGCCGAGAATGCCATGGACGACCTCTGCACCTCCTCCCTCCCCCCATCTGCCCACTTCCCCCCCCCCCCCCCCCCTCTTGCAGATCTGCGGCGGCGGTCACACGGCCGTCGGCGTCACACATCTACTCGGAGCTCACCGGTGATCCTAGTAGCTGCGTAGCGACCACGGTGGCACCTTGGTACGAGCGAGTGCTGATTTGGGAAGTGCACGGCGATGCTGCGGTGCTGGCACCCATGGCCGCCGCTGCCGGGGATGTCATATACCGGTGAACCTGCAGGCGAGGCATTGCAGAACCTGCCGCAGACCCCCGTGTGTTGCAACCGCTAAAAAAAGCTTCAAACTCTATATTAAAAAGCTTCAACCATATATACAAAAAGCTGCAAACCTTCAGCGCTATCGAAGAAAGCTACAACCGTCTACAGAAAATGCTACAACCTTTGATGAAAAAATCTTCAACTTAACGATAGAGGAAGCTTTCACCCAGGCGCTGCTCAAAACAAAAAAAGTTTCAATCATTTACAGAAAAGCTTCTACCGTAGAGGAAAAAAGCTTCAACCTTCGAGAGAGAAAGCTACAACCAAACTCTGCACAATCCCACGGCGGTGGTGACCACGGCCTGACGGTAGTGACCACGGCCCGACGCTGGTGCTGCAACCAGTTTTTTTTTTTTGCTACAACCAACCCTATTTTTTGCTACTAATGTCTTCGGATTTTGCTAGAAACAACCCATTTTTTTGCTACCGGCGTCTTGACTTTGCTGCAACCGGTGTCTGGTTTTGCTTCCACCGTATCATGTTTTTGCTGGAACCGGTGTTTCATGTGTTTTGGTTCCACCCTGTGCGAGTTTTTTTGCTGGAACCGATGCCTCATTTTCTTTTTTTTTGTTTCCATGGTGTGTTTGATTTGCTGGAATCGGCACTGGTTTTTGCTACCACCACTTTTTTGGTTGTAAGCGACGCGACTATGCCAGTTTTGATGCTGCAACCGGCGACGAGGATGGCCGGCTGCATCGGAGTTGCGCCGCCGCACCGGAGCTGCGGTCGTCGCCATGGGGAGCTGCAACCGCAAGCAGGCTGCTGCATGCACGAAAAGACGGCGACGGCGACCGACAGCGACGACGGCGACCGGCGACGAGGGCAGCGACGGCAACCTACAGCGACAGGCGACGAGGGCAGCGACGGCGATCGGCGACGAGGGCAGCACGGCCGGAGAAAGTGCGGGCGGTTCTTCAAGGCCAGGCGCGTCGTGCGGTGTTGGTTTGACGAAGGCGCGGGCGAGAGGTGAACGAAGATGAAGATTAGATCGTAATCGAACGGTTATTAGTAGGCCTATCGGACGGCTGCGGGCTGACCGGCCCAACGGTTAGGCCGGTGCGCCGATGCAGATCGCTGGCCATTTCGAAAAAGGAAAAGGGCATTTCGCTATCAGTCAGTACTTGATTCTCGAAAGAAAACTCTTGTAAAAAACAGATTCTCGAAAGAAAACAGTCACTTTGTTTCTTAAAAGAAAAATCTGTCAATACTTTTTTTTTTGAGAGAGGGGATACTCCCCCTGTCTTATTCTTATAGGAGGTGAGAAGATTCGAACCCGAGTCGTCGACAACAACCTTTGTGTTGTCTACCACTCCACCCAAAAGTACTTTTGAAGAGAACAAATTGCATCCAAATTGCACTCACAATCTAACGTTAACGTCACCTTTTCGCACGTTGATATTGGATGAACATGCATATATTCCAATATATATAGATAGATGCTCCAGTAGATAGATAGATAGATAGATACTCCTAGCAAGTTGCAAACCCTCCAGCTGTCCATGAACCGTGCTTAACTGAATTTTTAACTTGCTAGATCCTCCAGCTGGATAGATGCTCCAGTTTCTTTACTTGCCTTGCATAACTGAATTTTTAACATTCAATGTACTGTCCATGAACTACTTCAAAAAAATCATGTCGATCAACTCTTTAAGCTGGGTTAAATTATGCAAAACATTATTCAGTTGGATTAAATTATGGAATGCCAACTGTCACATCTAGGCTATGCAAAACATCACAATCTTTCTCCTTTATTTTTTATTCTCTAAAACAGAGCCAGAGGTGTTTTTCTTTTTTTGCAGAAGCAGAGTTTGTTGTGGAGTACACTTTATATCAAGCAACCATCCAGACTACACTTTATATCAACCAATTTATACTCCAGCGACTATCCAGACTACACTTTATGTTCCAGCACCGAACGCACAACCATATTAACTGATTTTTTAGCATTCGTACTGCAGCGTCGATTGGCTTGAGTAATGTACACTCAGTTGTACAATGGCAATGGCAGGTTAAGCAAGAAGAATCACGCAAAGGGCGCGGCCCGGGAGTAATTTACTTGGAGCTTGGATTTGCCTCGCTATATCTGCAAATCACAAATAATGGGACGAACAAGAACTTGTTTGGTTAATCGAAGTTCAGTTGGTTCCCTGGAAATAAATTGCTGTAAGTGGAAACAGACCCCTGCACACGAGCAGGACGGAGAGGGACTTGTAGACCTTGGGGACGGAAATGGCGAGGGTGCGGCTGATGAGGAGGCTGAAGGGCACGTTGCCGGTGAGGATGAGGCACGCGCAGTCGAGCCGGTGCAGCTCCGGTCGCCTCTCCTCTCCCAACGCCTGCAGGTATTTGGCCGGCATCGCCTCCTCCCTCTTCTGTTGGGGACTTGGGGTCTAGCCGAACCCTAGCTGCCATAGCTCACCCCTCTCTCTCGCGGTCTCTCTGGCATGAACCGAGAAAGAAGAGAGGGACACAGGGTCTTTTTCGGCGACGAACGCCAGCTGCACTGACAACAATTTTCCTTTGACCACAAACTCATTAGAGAAACTCTAGCAGACCCCGCATTCCGCCCCGACCCGGAAAATAACCGCCAAAATGCGGGTCGGGGCGGGAAAACCTGCCCGATCAGACCCCGCATCCCATCCCGTCCCGCAAAACAATTTATGGGACGCGGCAAAATCTCGGCCTGAACCCGCGTAATCGCGGGTTTCCCCTTCCCCGCTGCGGTGCCCTGCATATAAGCGGAAGCGGTTGGTGGGGGAACATTTCAGCCCGAGCTTTTCCCCACCAACCATCTCCCCTCTCCCCCCTCGCGCCGCCGCCACCCCGCCGCCCAAGATTCCGGCGAAAGCAGCCGGCAAGAGCTCGCCGAAAGGCCGCCGGATTTGCGAATGTGCGGACCTTCATCGCGTGGCCGCCGGATTTGGCTTTGTCGGCCACCGGTGGCTGCGCCAAGCGATGGAGTGGTCGGGGAGCATCTCCCACAGCCCCGGCAAGGGCGCATCACCGCATGCAGGGATGGGTTCGTCCTCCCGGCGCCACCGACAATTTGCGGCCATGGATTCGTCCGGCTGTCCACCGGGCTCGGCACTCGTGCAGCGGTTCTGTGGCTCGCCGTTGCCGCTCATACAGTGCGAGGATTGCACGCAGACAATGCTGTGGCTTACTTAGGCCACGCCGAAGCACCCCGGATGGGTGTTCTTCAAATGCGAAAATGACGGGGTACGTGCACTTGCGGTAGCTCGTTTTGATAGCACATTCTTTGATTCAATTGCGAATCGTCATTCCGAACATGGTCATTCTTTTGTGTAGGAAGATGGATGCTCATTTTGGTTTTAGGAAGGCCAATACATTGATTTATTGATAGAAAGAAAGTTAATAGATGTTGATGCACTCCTTAGTAGAATAGAAAACAATGATGCGGTTGCATGTGCAACTAGAGTGGAAGCAACGTCTACTTCTTTGGAACCAAATATGAAGAATGAAGAATGCAAGATCAAGAATCCGCAGATCAACAATGAGTGCATGGAGAAGATATTTCTTCAACTAGTGATAGCAGTTATGGAAGCTGGAAATCTTCTAAAATGCATACTTGTGGTTCTTGTTTCTTTGGTGTTGCTATTCTAGCAAAGATTTGGTAATGTTTTATGTATCCAATTTGTTGAAAAAGCAAAGAAATGCATTATGTTGGATCAAATCAAGGTGCAAATTCAGGTTTTCCGGGCCGGAAGGAGCTGCGCCAGATCAGACCCTGCAAAGCCGACCCGTAAAAAAAGCATATTTCGCGAATATGTTTTTTTATGGGTCCATTATGCGGGGTCTGCATCAGCGGCCATGCGCGCCAGCCCGCAAAGGCGGTTTTCCGTGAACTACAAACACGTTTTGCGGGCCGGACAGATGCGGGGTTTGCTAGAGTTGCTCTTACAACGGACACGGGAGAGGCTTCATATTCAGGGCCACGCCAGGGCAAGCACCCCACGTTTCCACCCACTCCCGCTCGACTCGCACGTACACA